>CM073585.1:11432567-12032567 GCA_037074715.1 Magnolia kwangsiensis | reverse complement strand
AAATAGAATGCATCACAGTCACCCCTATGAGGTCCTACTAGACGTTGACAACTATAACTTTTGGCGCTAATAATGAGGAGGAGAAATTAAAATATGTAAAGCCCATTGTAATGCATATGCCTAATCCATGTTGTCCACCTATTTTAAAAGCTCATTTTAGGGCATGAGCCCAAAAATGAGAAGGCTCCAAAGAACAGTGAACCACACCACTTGAAACTGGGGCAATTGAGCACCTACCATTGATAGATTCATGGGAGCCATAGAAGTTTTAGATAAAGTTGATATTTGTGTTTTCCCTTCATCCATTTCTGTTTGACCTTATGAACATGTTATATGACAGCTACACATCATTATGGGCCCTAGGAAGGTTTCAACTTTCAATGGAGGACGTCATTATCCACATTGTTTCTAGTGGTGTGATCTACCTATGCTTATAATCTAACCCATTTTGCGAATATGGCCTAAAATGATCCCACAAAACAGATGAACAGCGTGGATTAGACACATATAACATGATGGGACCCACATATTGTTGTTGCTCAATCCTCATTAGATTTTTAAAAAAGGCGATTACAAAAACTGAGGCCAAAATACTCAACTACTTTCTTCCCTCTCAAATAGTGGTGGAAGTAATCATTATTTATTTGCCACATCTTCCTAATATTTACATAAAAACAAACACCACTTTAAGATACGTCATATTACGAAATGTAAGGTCGTCTTGTTTGAAGGAACTGGCTTAGGCTAAGATGAACAGTTTCCATCTTAATGTCAGCTATTCCTCTGCCCTTACCTTATTCAGGAGTGTGAGAGTGTCATAAACAAAAATTCCTAGTATTGGACTTTTGGACACTTGCATTGGATGATCGAGTTCAAATCAATAGTTTAAGGGTCCATTAGCCTAGACTCTCTATGTGTGCATCTTATCTCAGATGAGAGGAATATCAATGCTCTTATGGAGAACGGGTTTGGCCAATGCTTCACTCGTGGATCAACCAATCTTGGGGGATTTGCAACTGGTCCCTGATAAAGATGCTTGCCAGATTTAGATTTCTGGTCATGGAAGGCTGTAATATACATTAAACATGCTCTTTCCTCCATTAAGGGTACACTTTTGATACTTATTATCCAAAATTTTATGTAGAAAGTATGATCCAAAACGATTATTGTGTAGACGTTAATGGACAATGGGAATGCAAGGAGGTAAATGACATTAGTTCAAATTTCATACAAAGAAGTAAATTACATTAATTCAAAAGATAAATATAAACTAACATAATGTCAGAATTGACTAATCAATCCGATTTTAGTGATGTGAACAATTTGTGATGGGTCCATTAAGGATGGCTTGGATTCAAAGTACATGCAACATGCATAGCCTATGAAGCATAAAACCATAGTTGGGGTACATTACCCAGCACACTATCATTCCATAAAGGTGTTATTGTGTTAAAAAAAATGGTAGACATACATGGTGATCTAATAAGGGCTCTCGTGCAAAACGCGAGGCACATGTTACAGATTGTGGAAGATAGTACACATGTCAAATATTTAAGCCATTCATCGTACACATGTCAAAGATCTCATTCATCAAGTAGATCCACCATATACATGCCATATACTAAAAATCAAGGAAGTCATCAAGGGAGCTATACATGTACTTTGAATCTAGACCATTGGAGTTTTTTTTTTTTTTTTTTTTCTAACTACTCAATTTTCTCCTATCTTCTCATCAAACCAATTAATTTTTATCTATTACATGTTCATAATGCATCCTTACCCAATTAATGGCCCATATTCTCTAATATGCATGCAGTTTCCCAAATATCCAACACATATAACGATCCTTCATTTGAAGGGCCCTCATTGAATCATGACCCTATAAAGATTTCTAGAATCATGTTAATGATTTTATGAAAGACAGTAGGAGGGGGTGGAGAAGGGAATTAGTGTTGCATGATGATTATGCAATCTAGATGAAGCCGATCAAAGGTTGGATGGACGATAGTGTCGCAAGGATTGGATCGAGTGGCTTGGATTGAAGCTTTGACTGCTCGGGTGGCTGGGATTTTGGGGTAGACTGCACTGACATAGGTTGGACTCTTTCCTATTGCTCTTTGCTCTCCTTGGTATAGGAAAATGGGATGATAGAGGCTTAAGTTGCCTAAGGGGTTTTCCTAAGGCATCTTGGCTTTCTTCGATGCTTGAAATGTGAAGAAAATGAGCTATTTATAGCTTCTCAACCTAGTTTTCTTATAATTCTTATTAAGTTTGTTGATTGAGTGCCTTTAATCTGGTACAAAAATAGGGATTTCGATCGATTGACAACAACTTAGATCGAAATGAGAAAATCTCAAATTTCCTAGTTTTGTCTCTAGACAGTTTTGGATATGTTTGATTGATTAAACATCTAGGCTTCATCAATCAAAATAATTCAGAAAAATTAGTTTGCTCTTTGGACATATGTCGATCGATCGATGGTTCAATTGATAGCCTGTGTCGGTTTTACGTAAGTACATTATTTTATTTCTAATTTGTACGCAGGTTATATAAATTGTGTTTATGCGGGATTAATGTTATTTTAAGGAGGAATCTCGTTGTGAGTTATGGTTTTAAAGGAAAATTCATCTGTAGAGACGAGGGTTTTGGATTTGTAAGCTATTCCATCTCTTGTAACTTTATGCTCATAGTGGATTCATTGTAACTTGATGCCGTGGTTTTTTCCTGCAAGGGTTTTTCCATGTAAAATCTATGTGCTCTATGTGATTGCTCAAAATTTTCGTTTCTCTATCACGTGTTAGATTCGTTCTAAGGTTACTTCTACCATGTTGTAACGACCTAGAAAAATCCGTACTTAGACTCGAGTACCACCTTTAGCAGAAATCATTTAGAACCAAATCCTTTAGAAATTTAATGTGTTTTAGCCATCGCTAAACTAGATTACTTATGAAATTAGTACCAATAACTTTCAATGCGATCTGTAAGACCCAAAACCTAGAGAATCATTGACGCTATCTTACCCTGAAATCTAAGATCCAACTTTAAACTCAGTTTCTCTCGGGAATGCTTTGTAATTTTGTATTGGATTTAGACCGCGCATCGAAAGCCTGATAACTATGAACTTAGACCATTACGACTGCCTAGTTGAACTTGACAATCACCTAGAAAATCAAGCCCAAACGATGTCTTGAGACCATTTTATTGAGCCCGAAGTAAAGAGAGTAGGAAAATGAAGATTTTTAGAAAATTAAATATATTTTTAAGTAATCTGGAACGTTTCACTTATGCATTATTTTTAAGCATTCTAACCGTTAGAATTTGACCCAAATTCACCCTCAGATCAGGATAAGTGGCCCTTTCATATCATAAAACTTGTAGCCCTGATTTAAGTTCGATAATCGTTGAATTGAATCTGGTCCACCACGGGCGATCTGAAAACCTGATCGGACTGAAAACTTAACTTACTAAAGATCCGATGCTAGTGAGCTTAAGTCCGACCGCATTTGATAAGAGGACCTCCAGAAGTGCTCCATTGGATCTGAAAGAGTCCAATTTGGTTATAACCTAAGTATACCTTGACCTTAAGTCTATTTTCGTTGAGTTTAGGCTTATAAAAAGGCCTTAAACCCTTAGTTCCAAATCCCATACGAATTTCCTAAACCCTAGTTGCTTAAGAGAGAGAAAAGAGAGAGAAAGTGTGGGAGAATCTGTCAAATCTCCGTAGGATTCTTCTTAGTCCATCTATTCATCAAATCTGCATATCTGAATCATTCTTCCGACGATTCTAATTCTGTTTTTGGGTAAGTGAAGCTAACCCTAACCTATTTTTAAACCTAGAATATTTGAAATGACATTATAGCTAACCTATTTCATGCCATAGGCAGCGTATCCACCGTTGACGAAGACACATCGTCTGAATCATATCGAATACGTATTTTCTGATTTAAGGTGCAGACTATATACGTTTAGGTTATGGTTTTCAAGACTTTCAATGTTAGATAATGATTTATTCATGTTGTGATTGCTATTACACATGCCAAATGTGCTATCCATTTCGATTTTCGTATATGGATGCCTTATATTGTAAATAGCGTATTTCATGTATATGTTAGAATACCTGTATGCATATGAAATCTGTTGTTTTGATTGCCATGATTAATTGTTGTTGTTATATGCTTAACATGAATGCGGCAACTCCTTGACGAAAGGACTTGCCCTAATATGCAATGGAGTCGACATACGTGATGCATGTTGAATAGTGTAATCTAAGTGTTTGTATAAATGCCTAAAAGAGTTAGAAGTTAGTAAAGTGTGATTGCTAATGTTGTTGAGATATGCTTAAATGTTCATTGGAATGTAGGATATGGATCATGCTAATTATCGAGCCTGTATGTGAGTGGGGCTGTGCTATAGTCCAGGTAATCGGTAATCGTACTCCAAATGGTGGTTGAGGTTGTTTTCGCCACGCAAGATGAGTTTAACGAATCTAAGTCGTGCTTGGGATGTTTGACAGTGGTTAGGCCACACAGAGTGCTTATACATTCCATGTCGTTCAATTCAACGTGCGCTTGGCCTAGTTGAGCTTATCAACTAACCCGATTGACTGATGTTTGTTCACCATGTTTGGTCGCTACTGTTTGAATCTAAGGCACTGAGCTTACCAGTAAAACTCCCGTTAACCGTGGTACCTTGATCCCCTAAGACTCATGAGCCGGACATGGTGATATGGGACACCGTGGTCGAGCTGTCGGCCTACACTGGGGCTATAAACCTCCCCGTAGTGACCAGTGAGCACCTCACTCTCGTGAGCAGATTATGGTGGTATGAGACACTATATTCTTGCTGTCAGCCTATATTGATTGGTGACGAGCTCTCTGTAGTGACCTCGAGTATATCCTAACACTGTATAAGGGCGACGAGTCCTATTGCAGTATCGAGGATATAATTAGGCCTGTATTGATTTGGTGATGGGGGAATGGTATAACGATTGCGCGTAACAGCCCTGGCAGCCTTGCAGCGACCTAGAAACATACCATCGTATGAGAATCCCTAGGACCGACGACCCTAGAATGGATCAATGTTGGGAATTGATACAAGGGAGGTGTCTTAGCTTCCCAATCCTGCTGTATGAAAATGACTAATAAGAACTTGGTAAGCATGCTTATATTATCGCATTGTATGTGCTATCGGTGTTAGTGTAAGAGCACTGAGGAAGTGACTGACATGCGCGATAATAAGATGAAGATCGCAGAGGAAGTTTGTAGTGAGGCCATGCATCATTCCTTCATAACATTCGTACATTAATAAGAGTATTTAGGACATGTTTGATTGTACTGCTTTATCATTACTGCTTGATTGGATTGATAACATGTTAACCTTTGTGATATAGTACCACTGAGTTGATCACTTACTCCCACGTTCTGGGACGGTGCTTAAACATTAACCGGTGTCATGCCCTAAATTCAAAAATCGAATTCACAGGAATCCCAATCGCCGAATCCGGTGCCAACAGCCTCCATAGTACCCTATTCTCGGCTCCTAGCATTCATATGCCAGATTTTCGATCCTGGGATCCTATAAGGAGGATTTTTTTTTTGTACATTTAACTAGTAATAAGTATAACCACAAGTTTACCCAAATCATAAAGGCAACATCATCATCACATATCCACTAATATAATCATTTGAATACAATGCTGAAAGGAAAATATATATGTCAAAATCAAAGCTCCAGAAAACAGCTGCACGCTCCAAGCTCAATGCTGCTGCAACCTAACATCACCTACACGCATCTATCGTGCATAAGCTTATAGAAAGCTTAGAGGGTGGTGTAAGTGTGTGCATGAGATAAGTGCCAAGTATTCAATACAATATCATAATCATACAATACCAGAAAGCTATTAATCCATAAACCATACAATGACTGAATAAGCAGAAACACTGATAAGAGCAGGAATTATCAGCGTAAACAGAAATACTGACAAGATTATAATCATGCGATAACAGAATAAGCGAAAGTATGAACAAGTCCATAAGTTAATCAATATCAGAATACTCAATATAGGACAGCTATGCAAATGATGAGTCATAGATAATCAAATGTCGAATGATAAGGATATAATGTAATACACAATTCGAAAGAGCTAACAAATATCATCACTCTCATCTAAGTCATAGGAATATAGAAACATAATAACCCACAATGCCACACACCGAAGATATAATGGAATATGCAGTATATGGTGCTAATGGAATGACCATGCTGGAGTGTGATATCGGGATGATAGTACGTAATATCGCAGGCTACAGGGTCCACCACAAGGAACCTCTATCCAAACCAGTCCCATACTTAAATTTGGATAGTTTGACTCAACGTGGTAAACTCCTGATCTCAGGTTAGTCGCGCGCCTAACCGAAATCCTTGCCATAATGAAGATACACAACAATTAGTTGCGCACCACCAGCCCGAGTGAATAGTGAATGGATGAATGAATGAGTATGCAACTCCTACTTAGTAACCTGTCAGCACAATAGCCTACCAACCGCTGGTAGCTCGCCCAGGCCTCAGCCCCGTCCACATCACACCCGCCCACATCAGCATCCGCCCGGGTGCGCCCGCCCACATGCACAACAGTGATGGGGTGTTATAATATCATGTCAGTCCTCATATCAGTACGGTTCCTCTCTAGGAAAATCACCGGGGTCTATTACACTTCACACCACCTATCGCCCCAATCAAGCGCACAACTGGATAAGTGAAAAAGACCTCACTATTCACCTGTCAGTAGTCTGCTAATACCTACCTGGCTCGCCGATAGAGGACCCATTCCTCGAGCTGGTTAAACTCAGCCTAGCCATGCCTACTCCCTCGGGCGGGTAAGGTCGTACCCCCTTCCAACCGACCACGACACAGTGGAGAGCGTAATCATCTGATAATCGGCACTCAACGCTCATCTACCCACTCGGTATAGACGTTGGAGCATCCTCTGGAACCAAGAGGGTGTTTAGGGATTTTTATCCAGGGCCATCTATGGCGGCACGATGCTCGAACAGATTTTTGGTGTCTCATTTGGCCATCGACGATATGCCTGTGGAGGCTACGACCCTGATGCACTGGGGCGTACAGTAGTCATAACACAATGCAAGATGCATGAGTCATACAATCCAATCATGCATCAATCCTGCGCATATCATGCGCTCATGTGAGATAATCTCCACCTATCAGGGAGTCTCACATCATCCTGCCCAATGACATATGCAATGGTCAATCACATCTCATAACAAACATGCAGATGATGTGAATGGGCATGTATCATGATGTTATGATGTCACATACTCATAAACGGTATCAATAACCGATGTCGACAATGTGGACTTTTAACCAACATTGCCCCCAAGGAATGACCCACATAGAATCAAATATATAATGGGCACATGGCCTCACACAAGGGCCAAATATATGAAACAGGTGGGCCTTGGTCATGGGCCTAACACATATCACAATGGCCCTTGCCCATAGGCCTCAAATACATCTGGATGGGTCGCACCCATGGGCCTCAGATATATCACAATGGGCCTCAAATATACTTTGCAGGTGAGTCACATACCTAGGTCTAATACACATCAGTATGGGCTACATCACATAGGCCTAATATACATCACTATGGCTATAACCCATGGGCTTTAAATACACAATAGATGGGCCCTACACATGGGCCTTAAATATATACCACGAGTGAGCCTCAATGGACGGGTCACCAATACAACAGGATAGGCCTAATGACATGGACCCCATAAATATATCGAATAAGCCACACCAATTGGGCCTTACATACATTGCAATGGGCCATGACCCATGGGCCTTGCATACATCGCAATGGGCCTTGCAACATGGGCCTCATATATATTTAAGGTGGGCCTCAACAATGGGCCTGATACACATCAAGGTGGTGATGTGGGCCTCAACAACAGGCCTCATACACATCAAGGTGGGCCTCAAAAATGGGCCTCAAACACATCAAGGTGGGCCTCAACAATGGGCCTCATACACATCAAGGTGGGCCTCAACAACGGGCCTCATATATGGCCTTAGCAACAGGCCACAAATATATCAAGATGGGCCTAATCAATCATATGGGCTAAATCAATCAAATGGCCGATACGAGCAGGCCGATTAAATGGACCGATACAAATGGGCTGTGCATCATGGAGTTATACTAAGCATGTTATAAAGTAATGCCCTATCCTTACAACGCAGCTGGCCTAGACGGCTTGCATACAACAAGTACGGGCCTACCAATGGGCCCTAGGGAGAGTCGCAATGCGGACATTTAACCAACATTATACTCGCAATGTAAACGTCAAACCAACATTGCTCCCAAGGTGTAGCCCGTAGTGAATAACATTACGTAAACCAGGTTGGGATCACACATTGCAATGGACCTTAGGTACACCCCATTGGGCCTTAAATACATCAAATGGGCCACGTCATATGGGCCTTTTACTCATCAAATGGGCCACATCAATGGGCCGCACCAATGGGCCTTATGTGCATTGCAATGGGTCATAACCGTGGGCCTTAGATTGCATCAAATGGTTCTCGACCCATGGGCCTTATACATATCAAATGGGCCTAATCCCATGGGCTTTAAAATACATCAAATGGGTCTAATCCCATGGACCTTGGAACACATCAAATGGGCCTAATCCCATGGGCTTTAAAATACATCAAATGGGTCTAATCCCATGGACCTTGGAACACATCAAATGGGTCCACTCTATGGGCCTTAAATTACATCAAATGGGCCTAATCCCATGGGCCTTGGAACACATCAAATGAGTCCACTTTATGGGCCTTAAATAGTTTAACAACCAGCTACATTCATGGACCCAATTAAATTCAACTGTGGTGGGCCTCAAAAGTGCATTCATTAAACCCAACATTTAAGGAACTAAAGGTATAAATCATTTTCTCTAAGATCTTTATAATATGGTGGGCCCCACTCCTCAAAATTTCAGCCCAAGGCCAGTATAATTATAACATGTTGCTGTCTTAAATTTGGGCACTCCATTGGAGTGGGTCCAAGGCCTCTAAAACTCTAAAAATTGAGGGCCAAGGTCCCTCATCATGCATAAAATGAGAGGAAACCCAAAAAGGTGGCTTACCATCAGAAGAAATATTTTTGAATTATGATTTTTTATCAAGGCATATTGTTGGACTGCACAGCAGAAAAAATCTGGGAGTCCAATCATCTTGGCCCATTCTTTTGGAAACCCAAACGGGGTCACTTGAGGCTGAAATTTCATAGAGTGATACTTCCATAGGTGGGCCACACTCCCACAAAATTTCATAATTTTTAGATATCTCTAAGTATTTTAATTAATTTAAACAAAACAGACTGTCCAGAAAAATCGGACAGACCTGGACGTCCCAACGTGGTGGGCCAGTCCGGCCCTCACCACGGTGTGTACAGGGGTCCATTGGCCCTAAAATTTGGTAGATGGGTTCTAACATAAGTGGACCATACTCTTAAAAAATTTTATAATTTTTGGACATCTGTAAATATTTTAATTCATTTACATAAATCAATCTATCCTGGAAATCGGACTGATCTGTGCACCATATTATAATGGGCCGGTCCCGCCATCACCATGGTGTGTACAGGGGTCCATTGGCCCCAAAATTTTGTATGTGGGTCCTACCATAAGTAGGCCACCCCTTTAAAAATTTTTATAATTTTTAAACACCCATAGGTATTTTAATAAATTTCAAAAATCCAACTGTCCATGGTGGAATGTTGCTGGAATAGTGCAGAAAATTCAGACTGTCCACTTCACTTGGACCACACCTTTGGGACCCCAATGAAGGTCAGTTGGGGCTGAAATTTGGGGGACATCAAGATGAGATCCCCACATTTCAGAAAAGTATATTTAATAGGTATGAATAGTTCCCCAAATAGTCCCAAAATCTGGTCCAAAAACAATCAGAAACTGTCCAGAAAATTCTAGACAACAACATGTACTTAGATAAAATTTATTATATAAGTTAAATAAAAAGGAAAATACATTAATGGGCCACACACATCAGGAAATAAAATGAAGAAAAAGAGAGATAGAAGGACAATCTGGCCATAGGGAAAGGGGCTCCGCCACTATTGAGCCCTTCCAAGATCAATCACACCCGCACATCATACCTAGATTTACATTTACAACATGGATCTTGCACATGCATGGCCTATAATTAAAATGCATGGTGAGGATGACATCCCCACCATGGTTATAAGGTCTAGATGACCCAAACATAATATGATATGAAATAAAACTACCATGATGGGGCCCATAGAGAAAGGCCCCATGCATGGATTATGCATGCATAAGGTAGGCCATTAGGGCACAACCATGGGATTGTGTGGGATCTCCACCATTGATTGGTGGGTCCTACACTTTTCTCATGAAAGAAAGAAAACATCTAGGCTATAGAAATCAGATTTTTTACATCTAGAGGAGCACCCACCGTTCGATCTTCTTGCTCCCATGAGTTCCTTAACACCTTAGCTTTGATTCCAATGGAGGAGATAGGAAATGGATGGTTAGGATGGGAGATCATGGGGTAGGAAAGTGGGCCATACTTGAAGTTTTGAAAGAGAGGGAGAGGCTTAGAAAATTCTCATACGTATGGGATTTCTCTCCTTAGATTTTTTTGAGTTTGAAAATGAGAAAGAGAGAGAGAGAGAGAGAGAGAGAGAGAGAGAGAGAGAGAGAGAGAGAGAGAGAGAGTTGTAAAGGGAGAGAGAGATGGGTGATGAATGTGGTGAGTGATGGGTGTAAGAAAATCTTGACTTTTGTGGCCATTTATGTAAGAAAAGCATGGGTGGTGTAAGAACTTTTTGACTTTAAGGGCTTTTAGTGTAAGAGAGGTATGGGCTTGTAAGAGATTCTTGACTTTTGTAGTTGCTTAGGAATGGGTGAAAGGTGATGTGTACTTGACATGTGATGGATTGATGGATTGATGGGATTGATATGACACCTTATAGAGATTCTCTTAAGTTTTGCAACGCGCGGCATTTTCTTCGCACCGAACGTTGGCCCACTTCTCTTGACCAGGGTATCGCCTCGGCTCTTAAGTCGTGGCATCGGAACCGCAGCGATGGCGAGGTCGCTATGGTAAAGGTCTTGGGTTGAGTAGATACGGGTTGACGGTATACGAATCAAGGTCGCACGTAAATATTAGTTAAGGGTCGAAGGTTGCCGAAATTTGACCGGTAAAATCGCGGAAGTCTATGGAACGGTGCGGTCTAGGATACGGGGCTTACAACCAGACTCTGATGTAGTTGCAGGTGACGACGATGCTGGCGAGGCAAAGCCAGACTTTGATGAGGACGAGGAGGTGTTCTCATATATGCAGTTCTCAGGCGGGTTCATGTGAGCCGCGTCCTGACCAGTGAGAATTTTTAGGATATTTATGTGACGATTTTGCATAGTTGATCCATGTATTTTGAGACACACTTGTATATATTACCCTGGGCAGAGCATGCATATTTTGGAGATTATTTTGAATTATATATGTATTTAAGTTTTTCGCTTGCATTTCTTTAATATCCCTGAATTATGTCTGCTGATCTGGCTTGATCTATTTCATGTTTTATGTACTAATATAGACAATATACAATCATCATCCATTATGTTGCATAATTGATGTTTTGGAACTCGGGAGCTGAGTTATGCTCGACCCCCAAATTTCAGGGCGTTACACATGTGCTGGTCGTGCACAATAAGTGGTATTAGACCATAGGCTTTATATTGGGTTGTTTAGATTGAATCTGAGACATGGGATCGAAGGGATCGAATGTGAAGTTCAACACAAATAAGTTTACAAGTAAAAATAACTTCAAATTATGGAGGTTGAAGATGAAAGCCCTCTTAATTTAGCATGGGGCGTTGCAAGCACTTCTTGGCAAAGTGAAACGTCCCAAATCGATGAAAGCAGATGATTGGGATGAACTTGATCAAAGGGAGATTAACATATTTTAATTGTACTTGGCCAACAAAGTCCTTTATAATGCCATTAATGAGATAACTACCATGGGCCTATGGGTGAAGTTAGAGAGCATCTACATGACAAAGTCGTTCTCCAATCGTTTATATCTAAAGAGAGAGTTGTATACTCTAAAGATGGTGGAACATTTGGATTTCTATGAACACATCAACGTCTTCAACAAAATAGTTTACAAATTGACAAGTATGGGTGAAGATCGACGAAAAAGGCAACCCCTAATCTTGTTGACGTCCCTTCCCGATTCCTACAAGAATCCATTTGATACTCTATGTCATAGTAGGGATACCTTGGACTTTGATATTATTTTCTCAATCCTTCAATCGAAGCAAAAAAGAAGGAATAATTGTAGAGAAGGTACTTCTATGGGTGCATTGGTTGTTAGGGGGAGATCATCTAAGTGAGACAGGAAAAATCACGATCGAGGTCCAAGTTGAAGGGCAAAGAGAAGTTGAAGTATTAGAATTGTGGCAGGACATGACATATGAAGAAGGATTGTACAATCTCAAAAGCTAGAAAGATGAGATTTCAAATACTTCACCAAAGGAGACCAATTCAGTGGAATCTAGCAAGGGAATGAGTGGCTGTAATGTATTATTTATGTCTAAGGTCGTATCCTCATCAGAGTTGGTTCACTACATACAATGAGTATGATAGTGGCTTGGTGCTTATGAACAATGATATGCCTAT
Organism: Magnolia kwangsiensis; assembly: GCA_037074715.1. NCBI lineage: Eukaryota > Viridiplantae > Streptophyta > Magnoliopsida > Magnoliales > Magnoliaceae > Magnolia > Magnolia kwangsiensis. The sequence continues at coordinate 12,019,826 of CM073585.1, read as the reverse complement.
AAGATGATTGAAATTGGACTGGTCTATATAAGAATGTTTAATGGGGTGAAGTATACTCTGACAGACAGGAGGCACGTTTCTGTAACGCCCTGGTTTTCAGAAGATGAGTATGCAACTCGTTCCCTAAAATCGGGGTGTTTACTAAACTTTTAAATAGCGGTTTATCATAATCAGAGTGCGATAATCATAAACCAAGCATAACAAGTCATTGCATAATCAAAATATCAAGATCCTAGCCCACTCAGCTATGGACCTTAATTACAAAACTCATAAGCATCAAATGTATCAGAGATAAACTATAAAAGAAATAATTATAACTACTGATTGAGCCCGTAGTACTCCGCCGCCTCCTGACGCAGCTCCTCCTCATAATACTCCTCCAATCCTGCCGAGGTGACATCGGGACCTGCTCCATAGCCATCCTCACCTAATCCTGCATTCTCTATACGGTTGAATATTCGATGAAGGAGTGACCAACTCAGTGTGAATTTTCCTCAAGATTACACATATCCACCTTAAAAAAGCATAGTTTAAAAATATCAAGGCATACAAAATAATACATAATGCAGTCTTATTTAATGCATGGATGCATGAGTGCACATCAACTGGGGATGCTTATACAGTTGGCTTTTAGGCGAAACTCATGCATGTGGTTGGTCACCAGTGAAAGTATGTCTTGTATATGCATAGTGTCAAACTCACTGAAGGTGGGTCGATAGTCGATGGTCTGGGAGCTAGTGAAATGATACCACGACTAGGGGCACGTGCTATGACATCCAAAATTAGCTACCCATCATCATCCATATGCTATGAGTACATGATTAGCTCAACCATTATTATCCCATTTACAACCAGCCAGTTTAAGAAAGCTCAAAGGTCACTATGGGAGGTTTATTACCCAGCGTAGGCCAACAAATCAAGTATAGTATCCCATTCCACCATCCCCGGCTCATGAAACCTCCACCTTAGGATATTTAATGAAAGCCCATCGACTATTAGTCAATCATGATTCAGTATATGGGACTTACCATCGCATGGTTATATGAGAATGAACCGTCGAAGCCACGCAGGGCAAATATCAAATCGTAGGACAAATACCAAATCGAAGCGATAAGAAGGTCACGTGAGGTAAACACTAAATCGAAGCCGTAGAAAGGTTACGTAGGGTGATACTAAATCAAGCGGTAAAAAGGTTATTCTCAAGGCCACGTAGACACAACAACCTATGAATGATAAGCCCATGTTGACATTCCACTACTCAAAAGTAACCTCCAAGTTCCCGTTACATTATAAGTGTGGGTTCACATACATAAGTGGAGTTTCCCACTAGTATGTGTAGTGAATCGAATTCCATAAGCGACTTACAAGCAATTCATTAGCATGAGAAAGTGTATGGATACAACATGCAAGATATGTGTTGATAAGAAAACTCTTAACTACCACAAGAGATCATAAATCAAAGGCATAAGCTATTAATTAAAATGGAAACTAACATGTAAGGTTTAATGACTATTGCATGTGAACATGGTTTACAAGCTATTAATTATAGTTCTAATGTGAGTCATTCCTTAAGATTCAATAACTAGTGTAAGTGATCATGAGTTCTAAGATAGCAATTGTAATTCAGAATGGAAACTATCCCTTAGACTAATTTGGAAATGGAAAGCTTAAGAAGAAGAAGTCATCACCTTATGTTTTGATCTGTTTAATATCATCGGCAGGAGATGTGTATGCTCCTTAGGATTTAAGCCCTACCCTAAACAATGAATTTATAGGGTCAGATCCTTATGCCTTTCTTATGGTTGACCCCGAATCGGGTCGACTCAGTTGATTCAGACTCAACGAAAGGAGTACCTGATGAATGACGTTTGTGCAAGGCTCTAGACTAGGGAAGCTGGTGTTGTCGATCTATTTGTTGAGGGTGACCCTGAAAAAGAAAGGGATCCGGGTCACCTCCTGGGATGTAAGGTGAGTCGACTCAGTTCGACTTAGCTTCTGAGATACCGGTTTACCTGCTCATCTTGCTGGCTGAAGCATGACCCAGGAAATAAGCTAGCCTGGTTTCGAGGTGGATTTGGGTTGCTTGAACTTAGCAAAGTGCCCCCAATGTCTCTGGTGAATGTGGAACTGGTTGGGTTAACTCAGCAGTTCCACACCAACAGTTTTAGAGGCGCAGTCCAGCGAGTCAAGGGTTGAGTTGCACCCTGCGACTTGGCTCACATCCCTCTCCCTATTTCCACCTTCCTTTCTTCACGAACAGATAGTCCACACTGTCTGGTCTTGACTCGAACAGGGCCCAGACAGGTGACTCAGGCGGTTCAGCACTGTGTGGCACCACAACCCAATTTTTTTTCTTTCTGATTTTCTCTCTTCCTTCCTCCTCCTGACTTCTCTCCTTTCTCCCTTGACCCTACTGAGTCTGGGTTCGAACAACCCAGCAACTCAGCCCGTTACTCGGTCGGGTGCGGATTCGGTAAACAGCATGCCCAAACGCTCCCTCTATCTTCCTCTTCTCTACCTCTCTCTCCCTCTCTGTCTCACCTTCCTTCTTGTATTTCCCCAGAGCCAGGGCTTCTAAGCTCGCCCTAACTCCACCTAAACGAGCTGGCCTGTTCAACTCGGTGCAATGCGGCACCGAGCTCAATGCCAACACTCGAACTTCCTTTCTCTTTTCTCTCCTATTTTCTCTCTCTCCCTCTTTTTCCTCCTATTTTCTCTGTGGGAATCCCGAGACGAGCAACCCCATTTATAGGCTTAGGGCATGCTCGCACCGCTTCATCGAACAGTCAAGATAGGTGTGGTTATACTCATGTTTCCATCTCTATTTCTTGGATACATGGGATTAATCCATTACGAGGGATGGATTTCCATCACTGTGACCCATTGGAAAAGTATCTCTGATCAGCAAATGGGGCCCACACCTTCATAGTGGGTTTTTCGGTTTAACAGAGAAGATGACGTGGCTGCTATTGACAGATTTTTATCTACGGCCTAACAAGATGATCTAGATCATTTAAATGATTCAGATGGACTCATTGATCATTCTGGGGGCCACTAATCCCACCAACCATTGTTGTTTCCTTCTTCTCACAAGATTCTCTGCCTCTTAATATTTTCTCGTGAGACGAGAAGCCCTTTTTGATGGAGTTGTTGTTGCCCTAGTGGGAACAACTGAGATCAGTCTACGGAGTTCGGCGGAAGGCCCAGATCGTGCTATCGAGCTTTCCTTAACAGGAAAACTTCTTGCAACCTTTCTTCCCAACAGGAGGTTGGCTTACCTTTTTTTGTGTTGGAAGAAGGGTGGGGATTGACGGTGGAGGGATAGTTGAGACGGAGAGGAGGAGATGTACGCAGATTTCCCTCGTAGCAGCGAAAAGAATCATCCTTTTTGGTAGGGAAATCACGCACGCACCACTCACTGGCCACATCTGTGCTCTCGTTCAAGTGCATGGGACCATGCTAACAGATGGCCATGGTCGGATCCGCCGTCTGGTCACGATGGATGGTCCAGATTATCCAATCATGCTGATCATGGTGGGCCAGCTGCATTGCCAACGTCGTCCGTTTGAACTCGTTGCTGGGGAGAACTCGGATGAAAGAGAGAAATCTTTCTCTTTTTCCAATATTTTTTGAGTCAAACGTTGTTTGACCCGATCCTACACTTGGTGCATGGCAGGTGTATCCCTTTGGGTGCCCTCGCATGGTGCTTCTGGGACCCATAGAGATGCTCGGTGAGATCCATATCATCTATTCTCCTTGAAGGGTCTCATTTAAGATCTCCGCCAATGATCAGGTTGATCTAGGGTTCGGGTGGGCCATACGTCGTGATCGGGGCATCCAATCATGGATCTTTACCGATTCTAAGGGTCAGATCATCCTAAATTTAAATTTCAAAGGTAAAAAGGTCCTAAGGGTTATTGGTGCATTTAGGCCGAACTTTTTTATCTGTTGAAAACTCCCAATAATATCATTCACACTGCTATACCCTTTATGTATCGTTACTACACGTGTAAACATCGATGTTCATTTATTTGTTTGTAGGATCTGTCTTTGATCAGAGTCATCGATGTTAAGCCATTTGTCCAATCTCAGGCACCTCTGTTTCTCAAGCAGCTTATGGTCAGATTTTATAATTCAATGGTCGACTTAGGGAGATTGATCATTAAATTGATCCATAAAATGTCATGGATATGATGATGGTGATTCAGGAACTGAAGTTGTTAATGAATGGCCTGATTTGTCTCTAAAAGGGTTTCGATGACTCGTCTAGGTATTGATGAACAGTTGGACGACTCGATAAACGGTTGAATGTTATTCCTACTACCTTGATTTAGGCTAGAACCATTCACTAATTAGGTTCATGTATATACTAACCTAGGTTTCAAATGGTAACGCTCATGTACCGAAGGTGCGGGGTGTTACAATTTCAAACCTAAAGAAAATATGATATTTCTGGGAGCTCTTGAGGCACTTAGATACAAATTCGATGGGTATGAAGAAGTTTCTAAAGGGGCACTCACTTTATAAAGGCATGAAGGATTGGAAACCTTTACATGTTGATCGGGAGTACTATATCAGGTGGAGTTACAATGTCTGTAGTGGAATCCATACCAGCATGTGTGTGGAAAATGTGCCTAAGCGACATTAGCGAGCGTGGTATGACGTTACTACTCAATCTTAGTTTAATTCTTGGTTTCAAAATTTTTAATTTAAACGTATGTGAGCATTGCAATATGGTAAACAATCAAGATTGTCATTTGAAACTAAGAAGCATATTTGTAATGACAGTTTAACTATGTGCATTTTGATGTGTGGGGGGCTATCGACTGTTATTTCTAAAGAAAGGTTGACATTCATTGAATACTTCTCTAGAAAGGTTTGGGTTTATTTTCTAAAACATAATCCGATATTTTGCCACTTTTGAGTAGTGGATAGGGCTGTACACGAACCGAGTTAGCTTGGTTAGCTCGCTCGACCTGACTCGAAAAACTCGATTCGACTCGATTTGAAACTGGGTTCGAGTCGTGTCAAGGTAATTTTTTTAGCTCGAAAATTTTTTGAATCGAGTTCGAGCTTGCTCGATCACGACTCAACTCAGATCAAACCCCAACTATGACTCAGTTATTTTGATATTGATGTTGCTCACAAAGTGTTTGATGAAATGACTCAATGAAGTGTCGGCAGTGGTGAGGAAGGTATGGATATGAAACAAATACCTTTATGTCTTGATTTTGATGTTGCCTATTGAGTGTTTGATGAAATATACGTAAAATCATTGCTGTTGTTTTACATAAAGTGAGAAATTAAAGGTGCACTCCATGTGTTTGTGAAAATGCTGCATAGGTGAACTCAGCTCGAACTGGCCAGAGCTGCTGACTAGACGAAGCTGAGCTGGCCAATCAGGCTTGAGGATTGAGCCTGTAACACCCCGATTTCTGAAACCTGAGTACACTACTCGTTTTCCAAAAAACTCGAGTGTTAACCTTTAACGGTGGCTCAAATTTTACGTACATTGTTTTTTCTTTATCTGAGTTAGTAATTTAGCGGAATAAAAATAAATCAAGTATAAGAGGGAGTTTAAAGATACATAACCCAAATTTCAAGTGGTTGCCCAAAAAATTATACAACGTAGTGTCTTAAGTCTTCAAGATATATGAAAGTATGAAATAAACATGAAGGAAATCTGGAATGGAGAGCCACAAGATCATCTAGGTTCTCATACTCCCCGTAAGTACTCGTATACGCGTCATCTGCATCTCCTACATACTGGATACAGTTTGATAGCGTCAATGGCTATCCCAGTGAGGTATAAACCCTAAGATTTATCATATCATCAAGATAATTAAACATAGTTATCAAGAATGGTCTACAATGAATATTTCACATTAAACATCACAATAATAATGCAAGGTTCATCATATATGCATATATTGAATAAATTCCACCAAGATACTCTTGTTTAAATGTATGGATGCATGCACATGCTTACAGACCTGGAGATACACATCCATTTGGCAAAATGTCACCCAAGGAGAACTAGTCATCCGGAAAAGTACACAAACGTACGTCTAAGGAGAACTGGCTACCTGGAAAAGACCATGCAACATGGACACCTAAGGTGACCTAGCTTCTCGGAAGAGTACTCTATGTACGTCCAAGGGAAACTAAATATCCGAAAAAGTCCATGCAAAAGGATAACCCATGGTAGTCGAATGCACACAATGAAAACTTGGGATCACCAAGTAAAATACTCTATGGTATAGCCCATAGTGACCTAAGAAAACCTCACACCTTGTATTGACCACTCGATAAAGTCCATATGCCATGAAGATGAATAATTAGTCTAATCATTATTATTTCAATTTCAAACAACCATTTTAAGAAAACTCAAAGGTCATTATTGGGGGTTCATCATCCAGCACAGGCCGACAGCTCAGGCATAGTGTCCTATTCCACCATCCATAGCTCATGAGACTAACAAATATGATGTTTAAGGGTAACCTCTTCAACTAGTGGCCAATTATTGTCCAGTGAGTGGAACTTACCATCTCAGGGTCATATGAAAATGGTCCGTCAAAGCCACATGGGCAAATATTTCATCAAAAAAACAAGAGCAAATAGTTCATCCTAAAGATGCGATAAAAATGGGATTATCCCTAAAAATCACTTAGGCAACAAGCAAACCATAAGATGATAAGTCCACATCAAATGTCCCATTTAATTTATTAGACAAAGTGGCCACTAGTTTTAGGACCTCCAATCATTCCATCAAGTGATCATGAATAATAAATTAAATCATGTATAATATCGATATAGTACATGCATATCTAAAGCATTCATTTCAAATCAGAATAAAGGTATTTAGATCTTACTGCATATTCAAATATTGAATTTAAATCCAATCTATCAATCATCATAAGGAATCGAAATCAATAAGAGCAATGAACCACATTAAGTAATTAATGAGATAAATGAACAAGGAAAGATAATAGAGCTAATTATCAAGATGTAGAAGAAGCTTGAAGGGTGATCCTCACCTTCCATGAGTCGAATCAGCTTCCTATGTAGTTGGAATTGTTCGCACATGTTCACGAATCCGATCCCATTCATACTTTAAACCGTTTGTTTAGTTAAATCGAACACCATTCCCTTGTCAAACCTAAATATTCGATAGTGTAGGATTTGAGTATAAATATATTACTTAGAGAAAGTGATTCAAATTCAATATAAGAATAACATAGTTCAATGATTGTTTTCTTGGAATTTAAGCTAAAACTTTAAAATCTTCAAAATTAAATTTACCTTGTCCAAATCGAGTTAACTCAACTTGGTGTCGAAACTTGGCTCCCAGTTTGAATCAAACGCAATGTACCACTCTAATAGGGTCCTTGACCTTAAAGGGAATGAACTGACCCAATTTAATCCCAAATCATGTGTCCCAGTGGCTGACTCGACGAGTCGACTCAAGTGACTCACTCGATTCTCCTTCACTCTCTTTTCTTTCTCCTTTCTTCCTTCTTTCTCCTTCTTTTCTGCTTCTCTTTTCTCATTTCTTGTTTCTTTCTCTTTAGGACAAGCTTGGCAGTCTAACATAGGCAGACATTTAAATCTGCAAATCCAATGACTCACTGAGTCATTGAACTCATGGCTGGAATTCAACCAAGTGGCAAACTTGTCCACACTCTCTCTCTCTCTCTCTCTCTCTCTCTCTCTCTCTCTCTCTATTCCTTCTCTTCTTCTCTCTTTGCAAATCTTTTCCTTCTAAGATGCTTAGGAGGATTCAGACTCGATCTGACTCACTATGACTTGGCTTGAACTCACCGAACTCGGATAGTGACTTGGTAGTTGGATGATAGCTTAGCATTCGACTCCCTTTCTTCATCTTTTCTTCTTCCTTCTAATTCTCCTGTTGCATTGTATAATCCCGCACCTGGACTTAGGACTCCAGCAATGAACATGACTCGACCCCATCAAAACACGACTGGTCGACTCAATGATTGAATCGAGCAACCAGCCATCATCATCTCTCTCCCTCATTTCTTTCTTTATTTTTCTGTCTTCTTTATCCTTCATTCTTCTGCCCATCTGCTTCCGGAATTGGACAGCAAGGAGCCTAGCCTCAGACTAGGCTCACCAAACCCGCCTTGACTCGGTTCAGAATCCGGAAAACTCGATAACTCGACTTGAGTTTCACCCATACACACTTACAATTCACCCTCTCTTTGCCTCATTCTCTCTCTACTGGACCGACCAGGTGATGCCCTGGACTCAGCCCAACCTTGCAACGACTTAGACTGAGTCAGTGCAACTCAGTGCGGCAACAAACGGATGGTGCTCTCTCTCTTCCTTTTCTCACTCTCTTTCTAGCTTTCCTTTTTTTGGAAAGGGTCACCCTAAAAATGCAGCCTCTTATGGACTGTATTAATCTATTTCTGGATGCTTCCATGCAAACTAATCAACGGATTAGTTATAGGAAGATTGTCTCAATTCACTCGAGTTTTGAGATGGTAGTTCTGGTTACGGGTTACATGACATCAATCTAATATTGTAGATGGGTTTTAGGCACCATAGGTCACTGAATGGACGTCTTAGAACAGGAGTTGGGACCCATTTAGAGAAGATGGGTCTTTAAGCTTAACGGGGAAGATGACAGCCATTATAATGGTGGATTTCAACTTAAGGGATAACCTTTTGGTCTACCATGTCTGGAGGGTGTGGATTAGTCCCCCTGATCACTGTGGGGTCCATGTTTTGGGAGAACAGGAGGGTTACTTGATGATGCATGAGATTTTCTCATTTCACACACTATTTATCGTGCCAACAAGTTCTTTCCCGAAATCTCCTTACCATATGCGAAAGGGCTTCCTAATGCCCTACTTTGGACGTACCAAATGAACTGGGAAGTTTATGAATGGCTACGATCGTGCCAGAAAAAAATAACAAAATGATTCCTCCCGCATTTTCTTGTTACGAAAACCTTAAAAAGAAATGAAGAGTTGGGATTTTCCCAGTTGGACCGCTCAGTTTTTGAGAGCCCTCCCATATGCAGATTGCTAGCTTGACAGCTATGGGAGGTTTCCATTTTCATAAATGAGTTTTGCACATCACTCAGATCGTACTGAATCTCGTGTGCACACGGGTGCATAGCGACGTGTGTGAAAAGCTGGGTTTTGGTCAGATTTTCAGTAGGAGAAAGATGGACGGTTTAGATTTCTCATATCATCTATGAAGGTGGCCCATCGATCACAGCAGTAGACACCCTATATTTGAATCCCATATCGGGTGTGAAAAATTAGAGATGGAGCTTGGTTTTATCAGGTCAGCGCCCGGTTTGACTGGGTTTCCAGTCCGGTGTTGCAGGTGCACACACTCGTGCACACAACACTTGTGTGGGGTCCATGTGGATGTATTTGACAAATCCAGTCCGTCATTTCATTTTTCGAGACCATATTAGGGTAGAGGATTGAAGATGAGGCAGATCCATAGCTTAGGTGGACCATAATGACTGAAGTATGGCCGTTAAGTGCCAATTATCATTGATCCGACGATTGGATTAATTTTTGTTTGTATATTAAGGGTACTAGTGGTCCACTTATAGTGTATTTTAACTTGCCTAAATTGTCTTCGAGTCTATTCTTGGATTAAAATGTTTATAAGTCATCAATTTATGGTCTTAAGATCTCTTCGAATTATTCGGGTGAAATTGAACGATTGATTCAGTAGTCTTATGGCTAGTTTTGTATGATTTTGAGTAGGTTATCAACAATCATGATCCAAGTCAACTAAGCAGTAGATCTTGTGGCTTAAAGATGGGTAGTTCAATCTATCTAATAAGGCATGTTGGGACTTTCATTGTCATTGGAGTCCTAACAATGGTTTTCTAAAGTTCTATGTTGGTTTAAACTGACTGCCTATTTCGAAAATCAATAGTAGGATGGCTTAGTCTATAGATAGAAATTTCCCCAACAGTTAGAATTTAGCTAGAATAATGATCAGTATTCATTTAAGCCCGATTAGTATTCGTACCAGGTTAGTTACACTTTAACACCCGTGCATTGAAAGGTATAGGGTGTTACAGAGCTGAGCCAAGTTCGAGCTAGGGTCAGCTAGTGGCCGAGCCGAGTGGAGCTATGCCAAGCTCGACTCGGTTTGACTCATGTACACCTCTAGTCGTGAAGGTTATGGTTGAAAAACAGTCAGAGTGAAAACTAAAAGTTATAAGGACCGATAACGGCAAAGAGTTTACTTCTAAAGAATTTAATCAATTTTGTAATAACAAGGGGATCATGAGGTGATAACCTCTAAATATTATATATTCATCCTCTCAATTGTATTAGTTTTCATCATTCAAAGTGCTTAATTAATTAACTAACATATATTTTGTACATACAAAGTAATCTAAAAAATAAATATAAAATCATGTTTAAGAATGAAGATTAAAGCTCAAAAGATTAATCAAGAGAAGACTTGGAGATTTGGAAGTCATTAACGAGTGTACCGGATGTTACTGCCGAATATTTTAAATTAGGTTCACCTCTAACCTTTACAAGCGTGCACTCTCACCGTAGGCCTATGCAAGAACTTATCCACGTACTCACTTGTGTCGGTGGCCTATGCAAGGACTTACCATGTACAAATTTGTGTCGGTGGCCTACACAAAGACTTACCCATATACACACCCATATTGGTGGCCTACATAAAGACTTACACACATACTCACCCACGTTGGTGGCGATACATTATACAGAAAAATCTATGCAAGTTTGGGTTACAAATTCTATACTCAATCCTACACAAGTAAGGAGTGTGTGGACTCTTATTACAACATGACAACTTACTTATCGAATTGAGCCCATTTTGTAGTGCCTTCTTGGGTTGCTTGATCAATGCTCTCTCGTGCTTCAATCGATCTATTTTTGTTCCATTGGTCATTGATTCCAATGCTTTATCAATACTTCAGCTCTAAGATCAAACACCTTGCATGCAATACTTCATTGAGGTGACTAAGGTGATAGGAGTTGGATAAAATCTCTTACAACTAATGCAAAGTTGAATTACTAGGAGATTCTACTTGATTGACATTGATAGACACTATGATTTTCCAATAGAATCGATGTCAAAACTCTAGAGAAAGTTTGAGATCTCATTAGAATGAATAATCACTAAGAAGAAATTTTGAATCTCATTGAGATAGAGCCTGAGAGGTTTGGTAGAGTTTGTATTGCACTAGGGTCTCTAAATGCCAAAATCCATCAATTGCATATAAAAATATAAATGTAATATATATGACAAATAGGCTCCAAATGGATCTCTAACATCTAGGCTATATTCGTCCCTATTACATTCATACCTTGCTACGACCAATTAGAGGGAGTTACGTGTGATATATACGAATACACATGGTACACTTAGAGATCTGTGGATATGTATGAATCAGATTTCTCGATAAAGGAAGTCAGGACGTATGAGGTAGTATCATGTACTACTAAGGTGGACAAGTAGAATGTGGTCAAGTCAGTAAGGAGGTCTGAAGCAGTTACTGGGACATATGGTAAGGAAGTCTTCAAAAAGTAATATTGCTAAATGGTTATCGGACGGGTGACAAAAGGAGAAGCAAATGAATTTAAGTAATGGAGAGCGGTTATACAAACCATCAAAATGTGGAAAGAATCCAGAATAGCTGGATCAAAGTTATATATATGAAGAAAATGCAACAAGGAAAATTGTCTCACACCAACTCAAACAAACCAAATCTATCCTTTAAATTATCCTCTCACTTTACATTCCTTAGTGTAATTTGGTACTTTTTTTTTACACCCCCACACACTCACGCCACATGCACACACACCGTGGGATTTCACCACCATGGGTAGTCGAACCCTTGACCTGGTGTTGAAACTCCAAGGAGTCTACCACCCAGGTAAGAGTAAGGACCACTCCATAGGTACTTTCCTCGTAAGCAAATTTCATTTCTTAGCGTAATCTTTACTTTCTAAGCTTGTTAATTTACATTCCTTAGTATAATATGAAGTTGTAATTCGAGACTACGCTCCACACTGGACTCAGCATATCCATCAGAAAGGTGTTCTTTAGCCGTTCTTCACAATTGACTGTAAGGATTTCTTTCTTATTTCATTTCATCTACATTAAAAAGTCCTTTTGAACAAAAGGCAAAGGTGTAACTCATTATTAGAGGGCAAATCCCATCCTCTGAATATCACCTGATCCAATTTACACACTGAACAAGTGGCTAAATAGGCGACTGATCTCTTTAGATCTCGGTCATACACTACGTGTCTGCCTATCTTGGTGCTCTGGGTCGTTGTTATTCAATTCGAATTAGAGCCACGATTCCAGTTCCGGCACGTGTTTAGTGTAAAATATTGCATATTTCCTCTATTTATACCTTGGTTTTATAAATATGATAGTACTTAATCGATCTAATTATGAATGTTTTCATGTGCGAGGTGATTTCGAGTGCTTAAGGTGAAATTGATGCCAAAAGGAAGATTTATGCTCAAAAGATTACTTAATAAATATTTGAAGATTTAAAAGTTATTAATGAAGAATTCACATGCCAAAGATCCAAGGAAACTAAGGAATGAAGAGAATCGAAGATTTGAAGTGAAGAAAAAGAAAAGGAATCCTAAAAATTGTCCTAAAAAAACATATTCGTGAAAATTGTTCTGAAAAAAAATATTCTGAAACTCTGATTCTAAAAATGAAAGTTCTAAAAGTATATTTTGGGAAAACATGCAGAATGCATAAATTTGAGGTGGTTTCTAGATTTTTTTCAACTCGGTGCGAAAGTTGGAGTTCCACAACTATAAATAGGACTCCTTAGGATGCTCCAAAGTATCTTTTAGGGTTTGGAAAGGTCACAAGGGTGGAGCAGCCGCCAAATAGTTTTTCTTCTTTCCTAGTTTATTTTTCATGCTTCGTTTAAGAGGATTTAGTTTCAATCATGTTTATGGTTGAATAAATCTCTTAGCTAGGGTTAAGAGGTGAAGCTTTTAGCGTGTTTGGATGATTATCTTGCTTTGATTCTTTTTCTTATTGAATCTTATTAATTTATAGTTTGATATTAAAGGAATATTTTCAATTTTCTATAATTTATTATGACTCAAATTACAATAGATGTTGCGATAGCTTTGAATATCTTCTTTTTTTATTTTGAGATTGTGAGATTGGTAAATTTTGTTGTTCACCATCGTCTCTTAGGCATGAAAGGGTGATGGAATCTCTTCCAATCATCACAATTCTCCTTCATTAAGAATTAGGTCAATGAAAAGTTCATATTTGATTTAAATTGCTTTATCTTCCAATTGAATAGGATAGGACTCCAATTTCAATTGTATTCCTTGAATCGAGTAAGGTAGTATCTTGATAGCTACAAGTGGATCCTTGGTACCCTAGTTCCCACCTTTAAATTCATAATTTTTAGTTAACATTATTCACCATCACTCTCAATTATTTAGATTTTAATTTAGATCTTTTTCTAGTTCTAGTTCTAGTTATTTTCAGAATACGTACAAGTTTAGTCCCTTTGGATATAGTCACCATTACTCTCAATTATTCAGATTTCAATTTAGATCTTTTTCTAGTTTTAGTTCTAGTTATTTTTAGAATACGTACAAATTTATTCCCTATGGATTCGACCTCGGTCTTATAGAGTTATTACTACATCACAACCCTACACTTGGGGTTGTGAACAGCACGCCCATGCACCAGTGCAGAAATGACAACGAACAGGCTCGAGAAATCGAGTTAGGCCCTCAATCAATCGAGCTAGGCCAAAAAATAGTCTAATAGACTCGTTGAACTATTTTGGCCATGTTTGATCGATCAAGCTCGTGCTTTGAGCACTCAAACTAAATCATATTTAGGCTAAATGCTTACTAGATATTTTTTGCCATGTTCGGTCGATCAACTCGATCGATCGAACTTTTCTCGAGCACACCATCGAGTTTATTGGTTTGGGCTTTTTTATATCCAACAGCTCAAGACCTTTATAGCTTATCTTATCATGTTTCAATAAGACTCCTAAGGTTAAGGGTTGATCAACAAGGTATACCTATTAAGCTTAAGATTATCTACAAGTTATAAAATTATTTTAAGTTAAGGTTAGGATCACTAAGGCACCTCATTTACCTATTCTTTACTTCCTTGATGCTCTAGTCTTCGATCTTCAGCTTCTAAGGGCTTAATTGTCTTCCTGACACATAGGTGCATGTGATTGACAAGAAAGATGCACAAATAAGTACACTAACATCCTAATGTTATAGTAGGAGGTTTTGGAGTATGTTGCTATTACTAGTAATAGTTGGGTCAAGGGTTGCAACTGTAATTTTCTTTTAGTCAATTAAATTTTGGATCACATTCTTAAATAAGAAACAAAGTTCCATTGTGTGATCCCTCCTTTTGTGGAACACACAATACTCATTTTTATTGTAGTTTAAAGGCAGTGGGTTTGGCAGAGACCTAGACTATAGAGGTGTCCAAAGTTGTCCTTAGACCAACTTGGCTAGAGTGTCAATGTATGATGGGGCTAGCGGAGTAAATTACCAAGTGGTTTGAGTTGCACCCATCTACTTATTTTGATTAGAGTATTTTGGGTTCCACTTGGGTTGTTACGGTTGTGGCTATTGTTGTTCTAATGAGGGAACGGTTGGCACCCCTTGGGTGGAAGTGAATAGATTGGCACCCCTATTTTTAGGGGCGGACCTGCTCATTTTCTCTTCAGCTTTAGCTTTCTGTGCAGGGGCAGACTGATGGGGCCATGGTGCAATTGTATCAGCTCTGATTCCAACTCTCACTTGCTCCCCTATGCAAATTAGATGGGCGAAATTGACATGTGAGTAAAAGATTAGGTATCCCTATATGTTTGGGTTGGCTGAATAGATGATCATGGAGATTTGTTCCTCGTCATCTATCAGCACTTTCATTTGTGCGGCCATGGCCCTCCATCATCCCACATATACAGATAACGTCGCGTCACTTCTTTGTCTAAGGGTGGTCAGGTCTGCCTTTTATGGTGTCACGTTCAGATTGTATATGAAGGAATCTATGAAAGCTTGGGACAGGTCTTCTCGAGTCCTAATTTTACGATAATCAAGCGATGTGTACCATTCAAGCACATCACTCCTTAGGGACTTTTGAAACATTTGGATTAATGTTTCATCATGTTTTTCCATGGCATCGCGCTTACCATAGAAATCTTTCAGGTGGGCGGTGGGACATCCCATGCCATCTTATTTCTGAAACTTGTGTACCTCGAAATTGGTTCGCACTCTGGCATTTAGGAAAGGATAGAGGTCCCTAAATTTGGTGGAAGGGAGTTCCACCCCCATGCTATCTTTGGAGTTCGCTTCTCATTATCGTAAGTTGTCCTTCGAAATGTACTTGGAGTTGATCGATCTTAGACAATTGTTAGGGAGATGGTCATGCCCTTTGTGAATCTCGGGTCACCTCCTCTTCATAATGATCAACCTCCTTGGCATTTCCATGATCCATGGCAGGAAGGTTTTATTGAAAGGGAGTGATTGGAAGAAAGGGTTGGAGGCGGATTCCCATGGTGGGGTGAGGTTGGTCATCGGGATGTACGCATGTGGGAAGTAAAGGTTGAGCATGATGTGGATGCTGAGATTGCTCTGGGTAACATGGAAAAGTACTTCTATTAGGGGGATTTTAGCGGAATTGATTGGATTGATACTGGTTGGACTAGGCATGTTAAGGCAATGTTTGGCTCCCATCGGGGGGAGGTTGTGTTGACATTCAAGCTATTGCAATTGGAGGGTATTGAAAATGGACTTGGTTCCCATCTTGGGGGGGGGGGTGGGTTGTAGCTGGTTGATGGTTGGGTCAGACAGACCCAAGTGGGAGCTGTGAATGGAATGAGTGGTTTTTTTCTTGGAGAAGACAAGTCATCAGACCTTCTAGCCTATGCATGTTGTAGGCGAGGTCAGGTATTGAAAGGTTGGCCACAGGATGAGAATCTTAATGTTTGGGCGAGTTAAGGATGGGTTCCGAGATGGCTCCTTAGACTGACATGGCCACCTATGCACGAGTTTAGATGATGCTTTGGTGTGTGTGTGTGTGTGTGTGTGTGTGTACTAACTTTGCAGGGTGTGTGTATGTGTGTGTGTGCTGACTTTGCAGGGCGGTGAACCCGCAGCTGATTTTTGGGCGCAATGATTGCAAGATGGTTCACCATCTTTTGGTAGGTTTACTTTGATCCTTTGTTTCATTGTATTTTCTTTTTTCTTTCTTTTGATTTACTTTTTTTTTTTCTTTTTTACTTACTGGAAGCAAATGTAAATGAGATAAACATACTAGAGGACCAACATGCATTGGAATGTAGGATGTCTGCAAGAAAGTAAAATGAACCAATTATTTGCACTAGAATGTTACTTGGTTAGTCTGTTAGTACGTTGGTATCAGGCCCGTAAAGAGTGGAATAATAGAAGTTAGATAAGCCTTGAAAAAATCATAAAATTTTGTGTTTCGAGTCGGGCATAGCTAATGGAAAATCACTAGTAGAGTCATCATTCTGTGAACATTGTTCCATGCACGCATCCACTTTTTATGGTTCGCGGGCCACACAAGGATGTGAATGATTTGTTTAATTTGTTTTTGTTTCGTAGGCTGTGCATTACCTTTTCCAAGGTTGATAGAATGACACACTTGAATACCCGATGTGTTTTAGGTAGTTTCCACGAGCCAAAATGTGGCTCTTGAATCCATGGTTGGCTAGGGTCCATAGAACCGCCTGCGGGGCAAGAAATCTGAAGATCTCCTGACCTGAGTGACTCCTACATTGATCGACTCCATGGATCTTGGGTAAGGGCTTCAGTTATGAAAAAGAAAGAGGTTAGATACCATTTTACACCCATTCACTACACGGTCTCTACTTTATAAATATGTACGATATTTTGGAAGATTCAGAAAAACTTCCAACGTTACATGAACCAAGCCATACTTAGCAAGCTTTTTAGGACTTGAGTTTGTAAAAATAGAAAATACAAGCATAAAATAAAGGTGTGAACGAGTGTAATTAAGTGTTGCAAATGTATAAGGAATATGTGGAGTGGAATATAGTTTGCTTTCAAGGTGTGAGGAAAAAAGAAAGAAAGTAAAACACCTTTTTTTATATAAAAGAGATAATCGAACATCTCGAATTCAGACATTGCACGTTGATTTTGGCTATTGCTTTTAACTTATCCATTGAGAGGGATGAAGACAACTAAAATTACTTCAAGGCATGGTAGGTTTGACATATGTTAACTTGTCAAAAGTTTCAAAACAAAGGGGTCATCCTACCAGTGTTTGAACTCAAACATTTGGTTAGGAAAAACTCCTATGGTCATTTCATCCAAAGCTTCTTAATTCCCATTTGCGTGCTCTTTCTGACGTAGGGATGAACATAATGAGGTCAATCATTGTCTTCCTCAAGGATAACTACTTTGAATCCACAAAGCTTCTCTGGACTCCTCACAAAGACTTGTCG
Organism: Magnolia kwangsiensis; assembly: GCA_037074715.1. Classification (NCBI taxonomy): domain Eukaryota; kingdom Viridiplantae; phylum Streptophyta; class Magnoliopsida; order Magnoliales; family Magnoliaceae; genus Magnolia; species Magnolia kwangsiensis. Next base: position 12,002,320 of record CM073585.1, on the reverse strand, counting down.
AATCCATGAGGAAAAAGTAAAAAAAATATAAATAGTATTCATGAAAATTCATAAATTGATTAATGATTGAAATAAAGGAGCCTACAACCCTTTAAATAGGGATACCATGCCTTGGAAGAAGTTACGGAATTAAACTACAACTAAAACTCCTTAAAATTCGTAACTTACTATAAATAGTAAATTTATTTTTTATAGTAAGTGTTTTATTTGACTTAACCACGTTATTTTCCTAATTATTCTAAGCACTTCTCATGTTGGACACAAGTCCAAAATCCCAACGGATGAATAGTTACAATCAAACCAAAACTTACTAAAATTAGTAAAAACATAAATAAACATGGAATTTGACCGTTGATTTGATGGAAACTCACAAATTTTTCAAGGATAACCTAGCAGGTTGTCTAAAGTAGCTTGTCCTACCCCAAAACCATATATGGTATGTCAAGTAAATCATTCCGGTTTACAAGATATACTTGTTTTAAGGTTTTGACAGTCTTAATGACTTCCGCCTCCGATCGGGCCTTCTGTAGTCCATCTTGGACATGAAAGTGTCCGCAACCCGCTCTATATAAATGCCCTCCACTTTCAAAGAACTCCTCCTCGAGTTCTCATGCTACTTCGGTTCTTGATACTCAGTTAGGTGCGTCGTAATGATACCCAAATCAAAAGTTATGATTAATTTACAGTCCGCTTTCTTTTGGTCCAACCATGCTAAGAATGTATCTATGCCACGTCCTACATTAGACCCCTCCACTTGAAAAAAAACTCATCCTCAAGTTACTTAAGGAACTTGACTCATGATTCTGAGATAACTTCTGATGCTGATGTTTATTAGCCATTTTCTTGTACTTGGCATTGGGCTCTTGAGCTGACATAATACATGTACCTATGCTTTCCTTGACTTAACTAGTATTGATCAGTTCCTTCACTTTTGCCTTCAAGATCTCACATTCTTTCTGATAATGTGAGCAATTAAGTAGACTTATCCCTGTGACAAGATCAATGTGATTTTGTATATCTCGTATGAGAGATAATTTATTAGGGAGTTCATTGAGCATAATCACCTTGAACTCCTGCAATACTGGTTTCAAATCTCTTGGGATATTCACAGGCTTCATATATTCTTTGTTTTCAAATAATGCATATATATATATATATATATATATATATATATATATATATATATATATATATATATATATATATATATATATATATATATATCATGTTTTCTCAGATTGTTTAACAAAACTCTATTTAATTGTGAGATTGTCCCTCCACTTTAGAAGTCTTGGGTTGGCTCTCCCTTCCCATATGGGCGAGGATAATCTTTTTACCATCTTTAATAAATATAAATACGTTATCCCTATCTATATGTTTAGCATCAATATTATTTTTTCAGCGTTGACTAAGTAACATATGACAAGTTTTCATGTCAACCACGTCATATATTACTTCATCTTTATAATATTTACAATGGAAAAAGATATACGACATCATTCGATTACCTCTATTTTGTTAACCTCCTTGATCCATCCAATCATGTATGGAGATGAGTGCCTTTCTATTTTTAGTTGTAGCTTTTCCACTATTATTTTCGACACGAGATTTTCATTGTTTCTGACATTAATGATCACATTACAAACTTTTTAGTTTACAATGCACCTTGTTCGAAAGATATTGTGTCGTTATAAATTTATCTCTGCTTTTAGCATGTATTACAGATTCCTTATGATCAAAGTGGTGACATGCGATTCTGTTTCTGACAGGTCATTCCGTATTGTCAACCGCTGGAATTCTTCAATGTAATCTGTAATAATTTGATTCTCTTGTCAATAATTTTGGTACTGTTGGAACAATACTTGCTTGTAATTACTAGGGAGGAACTGTGATCAAAGAAGGCGTCTCATCCATGGCCATAATGAGATGGGTGCCTTATTTTGCCAGGCTCGTGAGAGTTATAATTTCTCCCACCATGCAGAAGCACCATATTTTAATACGAAGGTTACCAATTTCATCTTTTTATACTTTGGCACATCCATGTAATCGAAATATCATTGTACTTTGTCAAGTCAGTTGAGGAAATCTTCTATACGTAATAATTCATTAAAATTAGAAAGTTTGGCCTTACCTCGATAGTCTGAAAGTACCCTTGTTAGTGCCCTGGTTTGTCAATTAACATGTGTGTTGAGCCAATCGGACTGCAGAAGTCTCACAAGAAAATCTATACAAGCATCTGCCTCAACTGGATGTGTGAAAGCTCACCAAAGGTAAATCTAAGCCTCACATCCCTTGTCCCAAAACACTAGGTGAATATAACCCTTAAAACATGTTAGAACATATTAGGATTTATGGTGAGAAAACTTTTCAAAGAATCAGAAAATCTCTAAGTTTTCTTGCCTTGTCGATTGTATCGATGCACATCTCAATATGATCGACTTACGCTGTCGATGTCTTCGGTAGACCAATCGATAAAATCAGATGAGGACGTAATGTGTTCAGCAGCTAAATACATATCTAGACAGAATTATCGATGTATCGATACATGTATCGATATCTGAAAGTGTACCTACTAGTGCCCTGGTTTGTCAATTACGGTGTAAGTTGAGTCAGTCAGACAACAACGCCTAACAAGAAGATCAATTCAAGTGTCTGCCTCAACTGGATGTGTGGAAGCTCTCCATAGATAAATCATAGCCTCACATCCCATGTCCCAAAACACCAGGTGATTAAAACCCTTAAAACTAAGTAGAACACCTTAGGGTTTTATTGTAAGAAAACTTTTTACCAAACAGAAAAATCTTCAAGTTTTCTTACCTTGTCGATTGTATCGATTCACATTTTGATATGATCAACCTGCTCTATCGATGTCCTCGGCATCTTAATCGATACAATCGAGTGAGGAAAAAAAGCGTCTAGCAATCAAACATTCATCTGGATGATTTATCGATATATTGGAATCTCAATCGATATCATCGATATTCGAATATCGATCCCATCGAAAGTGAATCGATAATATCGACAGACAAATTTTTGGCGCCCCTATTTTTCTAAAGAAAACTACTATAAGCTTCGATATATCGATGACTGTCCGATTCAATCTGAATTCAAATATCAATCATATCGGAAGTCATTCGATCATATCGACAGTGGGCGCATGTTTCCTCGAGAAAATATTTCAGGGTGTTTTAAACATTGATCGGGGGGCCAGTCGAGAAATCGATATTCATATGTCGATCATATCGAGACCTGGTCGATTGGATCGAGACTGGACACAAACCGTCTAGCAAGCTTATAGGTAAATCTATACGATTTATCGATCCCATCGACACGGACTCCGATATCATCGATATACAAATTTCGATGACATCGGCTGTTCCCCGATCATATCTTTAGAACCTAAAATTCTTCAAGGCTTGTCTCTCTTATTTTCACTTGTCGATAGATCAATTCCTCTATCGAAGGAATCGGAGTTCGAAATCTGATAACATCAATGTGTGTCTTGATCTCATCGATCAGTTGACAAAAGGTTTCCAAAAGTAAAAATGACATTTGAGTTTGTATCATCGAGAGATCAGTCAATGCTATCGAGAGTATACACTCGATGATATCAACCTTGCTCAATGATATCGAACTCTGTCATAAATGTGACCGTTTTTTATCCGTCGAAACCTTTTGCCTATATATAGAGAGGTTAGTCTTTATTGCTGGCAGAGAAAGAAGAGAGTGCTTCTGAGTGTTTTAAACTTCATATCATTTATCTTAATCCCTTTCTCTCCGAGAGTTCATCCTCTAATCCACCCTCATCATTGATATTCAATAGAGTGAATTGGGGAATGAACTTCCACATTCAAGGATCCTCCAGCTACTGCCTTAATGGAAAATCATTAAGCTGGGATGCTTTGAATGCATAGATGATTGGAATCACTCTATCTTCCTAATAAAAAAATCTTTAGAGAGTACAATTCCATCATAACCTTGACCCGACCAAAGCCGAATATTAGTACATCTTTTGTGTTGCGGATCAAGGGAGCTGAAGACTCTTCATCAACAAGAAGGAGATCTTCATCACTGCGCTAAAAGGGACTCATCAACTTATCTGTAAGTACCTAGAGTCCAGAGGACACTTGTGATCATTCCTTTCTAAGATTGGGTTTTAAGTGTTGCTCACCCTTTGAAGTCCTCAAAGGAGGCCTCCGGTGGGAGTATACGCTGTGGGTGCGTTGTGTGGACCCTTGCTCTATGGAGAGCATAAACATCCGGGTGCGTTGAGTGGACCTTTGCTTTATGTGGGCATAAACATTAGGGTGTGTTGTGTGGACCCTTGCTCTATGTGGGCATAAATATCTGGTTAGGAGTGCGCCAGTAAAACTTCAGGGTTAGAGGTGAACCAAGTAGAAACCTCCGTGTAAAGGTTGAAGGTGAACCTAATTTAAAATCTTAGGTTTGAGGTGAACCATGGGAAACCTCCTTAGTGAAGTCCAGTACACTCAAGGGTTGAGTGTGGCTGCTGGGAGTGGAGTAGACAAGTAGTGAACCACTATAAAAATGACTGTGTCTGTGATTGATTCTTGTGCTTGATCATTTATGTGATCATGTTAATTGCATTCATATCTGCTCACACTTCACACACACAGTCACATTCATTATAGACTATAACTGCTTTATGCTTATTAATTGAATAGTTCTGTGATTGGATCCTCTACTAGGCTTAGAAGCCAGTAGAGTTACGTTTGAGTAATCTTAAAAATTGCATACCTGTTAGGATTAGAGTGATAGAATTTTAATATAACTCATAAATTTTTAAAAAGTCCTATTCACCCCCCTCTAGGACATATTGCCATATTCCTACTTCAACTCAAGTGGTCTTCACCGTTTTTTCAATATCATCGATATTTGAATCTCGAGCCCATCGAAGATGGATTGATAATATCAACAGGCAGATTCGACGCCCCTATTTTTATTCAGGAAAATTATATATGCTTTGATATATCAGAGCTCTCCTTGATACCATTGGAGTTCAAATCTTGATGATATCAGAAGGCTCTCGAGGATATCGATCATGGGCGCGTAGTTCTCCAGCAACACTTTTTCAGGTGGTTTTTAACTCAGATCGGGGGTCACTCGATAGAATTGATATGCTAAATATCGATGATATCGGGGCCGTATCGATTGCATCGAGAAAGGACGAACTTGTCCAGTAAGCTCACTGATAAATCTTTGGATTTATCGATGCATCTACACGACTTCCAACATCATCGACATTCAAATTCCGATGATATCGAGTATCCCCCGATCATTTACCTGAAAAATTTCATACAAGTTTCTCTCATTTTTCAAATGCCTAGGACTTGACCCTTGTAGCAATAATATTAGAGTTCGAAATCCAATGGCATCGACACGAGTCTCGATTCCCTCGATCAATTGGCAGAAGGTTTTTCAAAAGCGTATGACATTGAGTTTGTGTCATTGAGCAGACTATCGATACGATCGAGGGTATACACTCGATGATATAGAACCTGTTCGATGATATCGAACTCTATCATAAATGTGACCGTTTTATATCCGTTGGAACCTTTTTCCTATTTAAAGAGAACTTGTCTCTAATTGTTGTGAGAGAAAGAAGAGAGCTTTTGTGTGTTTAACCTTAGATTATATACCCAAAGCCCTTTCTCTCAAGGGAGTTCATCCTCCAATCCACCCTCATCATTGATATTCAATAGAGTGGATTGGGGAATGAACTTCCACATTCAAGGATCCTCCAGCTATTACCTTAATGGCAAATCATTATGCTAGGATGTCTTGAATGCCTAGATGATTGGAATCACTCTATCTTCCTGATAGAAAAACATCTAGAGAGTAGGATTTCATCATAACCTTGACCCAACCCATTACCTTATATTGGTATATCATTTGTTATGGATCAAGGGAGCTAAAGACTCTTCGTCAACAAGGACGAGATCTTCGCCACTGTGCTGAATGGGGCTCATCAACTTATCTGTAAGTATCTAGAGTCCAGAGGACCCTTTGTTTATTCCTTTATAGGATTGGGTCTAAGGTGTTTCTCACCCTTGAAGTCCTCAAGGAGGTCTCCAGTAGGAGTGTACGTGGTAGGTGTGTTGTGTGGACCCTTGCTCTGTGGAGAGCATAAACATCTGGTTGAAAGTCAATCAGTAAAACCTTAGGTTAGAGGTGAACCGCGTAAAACCTCTGGAGGGTCTTAGGGAAGATCCTTCGCCAGTGTGCCTAAATGTGGGTGCGATGTGTTGACCCTTGCTCGTGAGAGTATAAACAGTCAGCCTTAGTGTAGGTTGTAAAGGTTGAAGGTGAACCTAATTTAAAACCTTAGGTTAGAGGTGAACTATGTGAAACCTCCTTAGTGAAATCCGGTACACTCAAGGGTTGAGTGTGGTTATCGGGAGTGGAGTAGACAAGTAGTTGAACCACTATAAAAATGACTGTGTTTGCGATTACCATTCTCCTATTTATGTGATTTTCTTTAATATTTTAATATCTGAATATCTGAGATCACACCTCACACACATACACAGTCATATCCATCATAAACTAGTTTTCATATCGTTTACTTCTTGAATAGTTTGTGATTGGATCCTCTACTAGGCTTGGAAGCCAGTAGAGTTATTTTTGAGTAATCCTAATATGTTATTATTGATAAGATTAGTGCAATAGGATTTTTAAATACATTGTAAAAATTTTAAAAAGTCCTATTCACCCCCCTCTAGGACATATTGGCATATTCCTACTTCAACTCAAGCGGTCTTCACCACTATTTCAATTGGTATCAAAGCGGGTCTCTCTTTAAGGGCTTCACCACCTAAAGAGTGATCTTAACTGAAGTTTGGAATATGGCCAAAGGAGAGGGCTCATCAGTCACTAGACCTCCAGTATTTGATGGTTCAAATTACGCATATTGGAAGGTTAGGATGCACTACTTCTTGAGATCTTTAAACCATGATGTTTGAGATATAGTTGAAAATGGTTATGTGCCACTATCTAAACAAATCGCACTTGAAAGTGGCACAACCGTCACAAAACCCAAACCCAAAGAAAAGTGGACGACGTTCGATAAAGAAAAACAAACTGCTGAAGCAAAAGTTATGAACGCCATCTACTATGTCGTGTCCTAGGATATTTTCAATCAAATAAGCATGTGTGAGACATCTAAGGAAGCATGAGATCTATTGAAAATAACCCATGAAGGCATGAGCACTATGAAGAGGTCTAAACTACAACTTCTGACTTCATGGTTCGAAAGTCTCAAGATGGAAGAGCATGAGACATTTATGGAGTTTTTCACAAAATTGAATATCATTTGTAACTTCATGGGTGGATTGGGAGAGAAAGTTTCAGTACAAAAATTTGTAGAAAAATTCTAAGATCCCTACCAGAACGATTTAATCTCAAGGCAACAATAATTGAGGAGTGTAGGAATATTAATGAGATGAAAGTAGAAGAACTGGTAGATTCCCTACAAACTTTTGAACTACATTTCACACAATCCCAAAAATCCAAAAACACTGTCCAAAAAACTTCTAAGAAAACAAAACATGAGGATAGTGAGAGTGAAAAAGAAGATGAAGATGAGGAAGTGGCCTTGGTGGCACAAAAATTTAAAAGATTCTTCCAGAAGAATTGCGACCGTCCCTCCAAAGTAAGAAAGGTATACAACAAACCCTGTATAGAAAAATTCAGTAAACGGACCAAAGAACCACAATGCTATGCCTGTCATGAATATGGACACCTGTCTACTGAATGTCCAAAATAAGAAAACTAAGGGTAAGGCAATGGCCGCCACGTGGGATGATATAGAAGAGTCAAATTCAGAATCTAGTGACTTAGAGAGTGATGGAGATCAGAAATCATTAAAAATCCTTATGGTCTCCACTACTCCAAACATTCCCAGTGAATCTGAGAACAAAATAGAACAGCAAGTCATCGAATCATTTCCATCTGATGATGAAGAAACCGGAGAAGAAGAAGAATTTGAAAAGGATAAACTGCAAAATGCTTACAATCAACTGTATATTCATAGCATCAAAATTGTTAAACGACTTGGATTATCTGAGAACAAAAAGGAGTTGTTGTAAAAAGATTTGGATAAAACACATCTAAACAATGACTTGCAGCAACATCACTCAGATAATGATAGACTTAAGAGAATTAACTCCTTCCTTAAATCCGAATCCGAAAATCTAAACAAACAGGTTGATCAATTAAAAACTAAAAATATGCTTCTTCAAAATGAAAATTATACACTCCTGTTTGATTTAAAAGAGTCCAGAAGAATTGCTAAGATAAACTGTAAGTTTTTCCAAAGTGGTGAGAAGTTAGAAAAACTTTTGGGAATGGGAAAGTTTGAAAATAACAAAAATGGCCTAGGCTATGAGAATAATAGAACAGAAACTAGGTATGGAACACAAATACCTGAAAAATCGGTTGCCTCCAGTAGCAATACAGGAAGTAACTCAGCTTGTCACATGAGTGGTAATTCAAATTACGGATCGAACAAAAGAAATATACAACAATCACCACTTTAACTGATTGACAGAAGAAAGGGATCATTAAATCAAGTGGTTGAAACAGAAGAGAAAATCAAATTCACCACTAGCAAAAATCCTGTCAGAAAATGGGTGATTAAAGAAAAGAAAAATTGTCTCGTTACTCACTCAAATCATTTAACAGACAATAATGCCAAATGGTACCTTAACAGTGGTTGCTCAAGACATGTCACATGTGACAAATCCCTCCTTTTAAGTTATACAGATCTTCATAATGGATTAGTCACCTACGGAGACGGAACCATCGCTAATGTAATCGGACAGGGAATCATAAGCAGAATTAACTCGCTAAAAAATGAGAATGCTCTTTGCATAAAAGGACTGAAACATAATCTACTAAGCATCTCTCAGATCTATGATGATGAACATGTGGTCAAATTCAACAAAGAAGAATGCGAAATCCTAAACTAATCAGGAAAATCAGTAGTGAAGGGTCTTCGCACAAATAACCACTACTACATCATCAAAGGCAAAAGAAGGGCTGATTCCTAAACCTATGCAAACAGATCATGAAGAAATAAGTCTAGATCATGCATCAAGATCTGGATATTTGCTGAAATGATGCAATTTTGTTGAGATCCAAATGGTATATTTGAGGTTCCAGACCTCTATCTTTTGTATGTTTATATCTTTGTGTGTACAGTAATTGTACGTTATTTTACTTGTATACTTGACTCATAGAAATTCTAAAAGTATACTTGAGAGGTCATCTGAATGCTGGAAATGGAAAATCTTTCACCTTCGAAACGACTATCGTTATGTCACTTTCGATTAATCGATCAATAGTCGATATGATCGACGACTCTTTAGAATATGAAAGGGCATATAATCGTGGATGGTATCGGAAAGAGAATCGATGAGATTAATCCAGAGTTCATCGATATAATCGAAATATGGATCGATGATATCGATTAATGCTCGATATAAAAAGGTGGAATGCGAAAAGGGGATTCTGTTCCAGGTTTTTGCTCCAAATCGGACGGCTCGGAACCTTGCCAGAACATCCCAGAAGCTCCACAATACGGTAATATTCTACTAATCTTCAAAGATTCAAAATTTTATTAGGTATTTTCGTATCTATTGAATTTGTCCTCTTTCTCAAATACTTTTACACCTCTTTTGTCGTCATGGGAAAAGACAAAGAAAAAGTGTTGGGGTCTAGGAGTGTCATTAAGACCTACTCGACAAAAAGTGGTTGCTTCAAGAGGAAGCACATGAGGCCCGGAACATGGGACCCCCACAAGACAATGCACAAGATAGCGTGGGTCCTAATCTGAGGAACAGGCGCCCCCACCGGCACCTCCTCCAACTGGAGCAACTTCTCATCCTCCCAAATACATGGGTAGGAAGCTTATCCATGAAAGAAAAATAGAGAGGGAATGTCTAAGGTCGTACCATCTGGAACCCTTGTTCACTGCAATCGATTGGCTACCAATTCTAGATTTTGGTGGGTCGTGCCAACTTGAACGTACACGCAACTTCCTTGCCATGTGCCATTCACCTGTGTTTGAGCCTCCATCGTTTATGGTCTCCTTGGAGGGTGATGATCTACTAATCACACCTACTATAGTAGCAAACATCCTTGGTTTGAACATGGCTCCCGAATGAATTCCTGAAATAGACCTCAACGATATGGACATTCGGTCTAAGATAACCAAGTATCTTTATCACAATAGGGACATCCCTTGGCATCAAGGGAATGCATTAAAAGCCAGGTACATGGAACCACGATTCCGGGTCATGCATGGTATTTTCGCTACAAACATATATCCTAAGAGTACCAACCGATCTGATCTCACAGGCTTTATGACTATGATAGTGTACTCAGTTGCCAACGAGATCAAATCTGTCTTCCGAATATGCTTGTTCATCAGTTGGTAAATGCCATCTATACATCCAGGGATCTCCATCTATGATATCCCTAGATCATAAACATGATTTGCAATGCCATTGGATGTCCAACATCCTCTGATCCAGTCTATCCCCTTCAAATTCTCAACAAGAAAAACATTCGGAAGATGGACTTGAGTTTTCACAAGTACCCTCTGGATCCAGAGGAGGCTATTCAAGCAGAAGAGGTTGGTGATGAAGGTAGCGCTCCTATGGAAGAGACTGAAGTGGACAGAGATGCGCCTCCTGGAACAGAGCCTGCTCCATCAGCTTCATCGCCTGGGTATGCCAAACAATTTAAACTAGACAGGATTGGTGCAATCCAAAGGGACGTCCACTTTGTACAAGAGAGGCTTACTGTTCTGGAGCAGCTAGTTCAGGGAGTGCAGCAGACAGTACAACAATTAGTTGAGATAATCACTTGTTGTTGAGATGATACGGCACCATCAACCTCTGCTCCTCCGTCGTAATGAGGATCTCTCAACTATGTCACATCCGCCCGCACTTATTTCAGCGTATGAGCATAAGTATCTTTTTGGTGCTCTACGCTCACATGAGCGAATGTGATAGCTCTCTGACAGTTTATTTTTTTATGGTGTATATACCCCGCAAGGGTTTACTACTACTAGATATTTCTAATTGCCCATGAATGGGTTAAAAACTGATGGTTGATAGTGGTTGTTTTTGTGTTTGGTGAATGATTGCCGAATATCTGCCAACCTTGGGCAGTATTATTTTTGGATAAATGTGGCTGCATATAATTCTACTCTTATGGTCACTATGGATGTAATGGATGTATGCTTCGCACTGGTCTAACTTTATGCATCTATATCTGTGGTTTTCTCATATGCTTCTTTAAACTTCAGTTAATATCAACTGCTACATCTTTGTCAATGACTGACAAAAAGGGGGAGAAAGGTAAAAACACCCCGATTGGAAATTGTATATGTTTGAATGGTGTTACAGGTGTCAGGGGGAGCAGCTGCACTAAGGAAGGGGGAGCAAATACTGGTTATGTACATGGGTTTATTAGAATTTGTAAAATTGTGTAAAATGCATGTACACACAATTTAGGATGTGTCTGTCTAGATATTGTCCTAGGGTGTTTTGGGTATTTTGTCATGTAATTGACAAAGGGGGAGATTAAAAGTACCCTTGCTAGTGCCCTAGTTTGTCAATTAGCGTGTGTGCTGAGCTAGTCGGACTGCAGAAGCCTCATAGGAAAATCTATACAAGCGTCTGCCTCAAATGGATGTGTGAAAGCTTGTCAAAGGTAAATCTAAGCCTCACATCCCTTGTCCCAAAACACCAGGTGAATATAATCCTTACAACATGTTAGAACATATTAGGGTTTACGGTGAGAAAACTTTTCAAAGAATTAGAAAATCTCTAAGTTTTCTTACCTTGTCGATTGTATCGATGCACATCTCGATATTATCGACCTGCGCTGTCGATGTCCTCGGTAGACCAATTGATCAAATCGGATGAGGAAGTAATGTGTTGAGCAACCAAATACATATCTAGACAGAATTATCAATGTATCGATACATGTATCGATATCATCGATATTTGAATCTCGAGCCCATCGAAGATGGATCGATAATATCAACAAGCATATCCGGCGCCCTTATTTTTACTCAGGAAATCATATATGTTTCGATATATTGGATCTCTCCTCGATACCATCGAAGTTCAAATCTCGATGATATCGGAAGGCTCTCGAGGATATCGGTCATGGGCACGTAGTTCTCCAGCAACACTTTTTCAGGTGGTTTTTAACTCAGATCGGGGGTGTCACGCCCTAAACTCGGAAACCGGGCTCACAAAATTCCCGATCACCGAATCCGGCGCCGATAGCCTCCGTAGAACCCCATTCTCGGCTCCTAGCTTCCATTCGCCAGGTTTCGATTCTGGGATGCTACGAGGAGGATTTTAAATATCAGTTTGATTCGTAATAAGCATAACCAAAGGCATAACCCACAAACAACAACCAAGAAATCCATTACATTTTCACTATGATCAAAAACTTTACAAGTACAATGAGCATAAAGGAAAATACAATGGTAAAGAACAAGAACTCCAAAATGCTCCGCAACATGCTCCTGCCTCAGCGCTGCTGCGATCCAATGTCACTAGCACGCAACGGTCGTGCATAAGCTTACAGAAAGCTTAGAGGGTGGTGAAAGTGTGTGCGCAAGGTAGTAATATGATCATGCAATATCAGAGTAATATAGAATATGCAGATGAATCCATAATGTCATGAGCCGTACCAAGGCTTATGCGATGCAAGACATGAATGGTGTCGACCATCCCAAGGTCATGCGATGTGCAATGCAACTCAAGCATACAGATCCTCATCTATGTCCATACATCAATACAGCTCAAAATATGGAATATCACCGGGGTCTAGTACACTCTAAACCAGATTGCCGCCACATCGTACGCAATAAGGTAAGTGGAAAAGACCTCACTATTCGTCTGTCAATATCGGGCGCGACTTGTCGATAGCGGACCCATTTCTCGAGCTGGTCAGACTCAGCCTAGCATTGCCCCTACACTTGGGCGGGTAAGGCTGCACCCCCTTCCAACCGACCACGACATAGTGGAGAACGTAACCGTCTGGTAATCGGCACTCAACGCTCATCTACCCACTCGGCGTAGACGTTGGAGCAACCTCTTAGTATCATAAGGGTTTAGGGACTTTCACCCAGGGATATCAATAGCACCCCATGTAGAATAAGATTTCAGGTATCCAATCCACCAACCATGATGCGTCTGTAGAGGCTACAGCCCTGATGTCGGTAGGGCGTACAATACCCATGTCACACAAATGCGAAATGCATTATTCACGCCATCCAGTCATGCAACAAATCCTCCACATATCTTGCGCTCATGTAGGGCAACACCGCCTAACCAGGAGCTCATAAACAACCTGCCCAAAGGCATATGCTATGATCAGTCAATCCTCATATCAAGCATACATATGATGCGTATGATCATGAGTCATGAAACTATACTACACATGTAAGTGAGTGATCAACCATTCTTACAACGCAGATGGGCCTAGACGGCCTATACACAGCAAGTACAGCCTAGTAATGGGTCCTAAGGAGAGTCGTAATGTGGACATCCAACCAACATTACACTCGCAATGTGGACATCAAACCAACATTGCTCCCAAGGCACGATCTTTGTAAACATCGCTACTTAGTATATAATGGATTTACACATTGTAATGGAACGTAGGTTCTTCCCATTGGACCTTACATATATATCAAATGGCCATATCTTATGGGCCTTCTATTCATCAGATGGGCCACATAAATGGGTCATACCAACGGGTCTTATGTTCATTGCAATGGGTCAAAATCCGTGGGCCTTGGACTGCATCAAATGAGCTTAACTCATGGGTCTTAAAGGTAACAAATGGGCCACACCAATTGAACCCCATATGTACGCCAAATGGGCCTTAACCCTTAGGCCTTGCATGTATATCAAAGTGGGCTTAAACCCCTAGGCCTTACATATATCAAATGGGCCTACTTTCATGGGCTTTAAAATTGCATCAAATGGGTCCAATTTCATGGGCCTTATACCTTCCAAGTGGGCCTAATCCTGTAGGCCTTTATATAAATTAAATGAGCTTAAACCCGTAGGCCTTTTTCAAATTAAATGGGTCTAACCCATAGGCCTTATATTAGTCAATGGGCCGAAACCCCTAGGCCTTATATATAATTCAAATGGGCCTAGTCACATGGCCTTGGAACATATCAAAAGGGCCTAGTCCTATGGACTTGGAACATATCAAGTGGGCCCAATCCCATGGCCTAGAGGCCCACTGAAATTTTGCCATCAGAAATGGAAAGGGTCCACTGTAATGTTTATATGTCACCCAGTGTGGGTATGGGCCAGGGGGAGACTCACTGTAGAGTTTATTTCCGTCCAAAATGTGCAACCAGGGGAGGGGGTGGTGTGAACAACACACGTGCGAGGTGGGCTCCACCGTCTGCTGGACGGTGGAGGTGGAGCACAAACATCATGGTGAGAATCACCGTCCACAGCCTGTGGACGGTGTGAATAGAATACATACATTACTGTGGGCTCCACAGATGTGGCCCACCCAAATGCATAAATGCCATCTGAGCCGTTCATAAGGTCACTCGGACCTAGATGAAGGGAAAACATAAATTTTATCTTGATCCAAAACTTATGTGGGCCCAAAAAATAGTTTTCAATGGTAGGGGTACAGTCCCACTGTTTCATGTGGTGTGGGCCACTTGAGTTTTGGATTTAGTTGAAATTTGGAGGGGGCCCACCTGAGAAGGGGACTCACCTAATGAATGGCGTAGATAAGACATATACATCGCGTGGGGCCCACGGCAGCAGCATGGGTGACTGCACGGCCGACCGCTGCACGCAGCGCCTGCTGCTGCCGTGCACGGTCAAAGGCAGAGGCAATGCCTCTTACTTTTGATATATATATATTTTTTTGAAAAATAAGAAAATCTGAGGATTTTCACAGGTAGGGCTCACCATCAGAAAATCCAACCCGTCCATTGGCTTCACCAGCTCGATACCGACAAACAGAGTCTAAACTTGGGCTTGTTTCGGTGCGTAGAAGAAATCTGGGGGACTTTAAACGGTGGAGATCACTATTTTCTAAGGTATGGCCCACCAAAAAGTCGGATCAGCTTCACATTTTTTTTCAACGCCTAAAATGATATGGGTAAGAGGATGGACGGCTTGGATTGAACATATACATCAAGGTAGGGCCTACACTAGGGACCACCCCAAAAGCTTCTCCTTTTCTTTCCTTTTCTCTTTTTTTTTTTTTTGATTTTGGTACAGGGACGTCCAACGTCCCAGACGCTGGACGGTGAGCCTCTTTTAAAATGTACATGGTGGTGGGCCTTTTTGAAGTGGGCCACCACTAATGGATGATGGGGGGTACAACATGCAAGGTGGGCCCCACTTGAAAGACTCTTGGACAAAATAAATACCTCAAGGTGAGGTCCATTCAAGTGGGCCACACAACCCTTGCATAAAAAAATAAAATAAAAATAAAATAAAATAAAATAAAAGAAATAAAATAGAGAGAGAGAGAGAGACATGGAGAGTGGGACACGCCTTGTGATGGAGGGACCCTGACATTATGGGCCCTCCCTTACAACGAATCATACATCAAGTGGGCCTTAAAGCATGAGGGGCCACAGAAATCCAAACTCAACGGTGGAGATCCCTTCCCCACCAACATTGACGGTCTAGATGACCTTTGAAAAGAAAATAAACATCATGATGGGGTCCATGGAGAATGGCCCCATCATGGAATGATCATGACGATCCAAGTGCTCCATCGACCACCTTTTAGGGTCCCAAGTGAGATCCACACCATGGATCGGTGGGCCTCACTTGGCCCATCATAAAAATAAGTAAAACTACCCTATAGAGGCACCCACCGTCCGATCTTCTTGCTCCTAGGGGTTCCTTGGCACCTTAGCTTCAACTTCAATGGATGAGATGAAGAATGGAGGGTTGAGATGAGAGATTTTGGGATGAAGAGGTGGGCCACTTGGAGCTTAGGAGAGTTTGGAAAAATTCCATACGTATGGAGTCTTGGAATTTTTTTGTTTCTTGAAAATTTGAAATGAGAAAGAGAGAAAGAGAGAGAGTTGTAAAGGGAGAGAGAAAGAGTGATGGATGGATGTGGTGAGTGATGGTTGTGTAAGAAAAGCTTGACTTTTGAGGCTTTTGTGTAAGAGAGGTATGGGTGGTGAAGACTTTTGTAGCTTTTTGTGTAAAAGAGGTATGGGTTTGGGAGACTTTTGTGGTTGCTTGGGAAAAGGAATGAAAGTGATGTGTACTTGACATGTGATGGCTTGATGGATTGATTGATTGATGAGATTGATGTGATTGATGTGACACATCGTAGAGATTCCCTTGAGTTTCACAACGGGCGGCGTTTTCTCGCACCGAACGTTGGCCCACATCTCTTGACCAGGGTATCGCCTTGGCGCGCGAGTCGCGGCATCGGAACCGCAACGACGGCGCGGTCGCTATGGTAGTGGTCTTGGGTTGAGTCGACTCGGGTTGTCGGCATATGAATCAGGGTCGCGCGTCGATATCGGTTAAGGGTCGAAGGTTGCCGGAATTCGACCGGTAAGACCGCGGAAGTCTATGGAACGGTACGGACCAAGATACGGGTCTTACAGGGGGTCAGTCAATAGAATCGATATTCTAAATATCGATGATACCGAGGCCATATCGATTACATCGAGAAAGGACAAACTGTCCAGTAAGGTCACTAATAAATCTTTGAATTTATTGATGCATCGACACGACCTCCGATATCATCGACATTCAAATTTCGATGATATCGAGTATCCCCCGATCATATCTATTTACTTGAAAATTTTCATGCAAGTTTCTGTCATTTTTCAAATGCCGAGGACTTTACCCTTGTAGCGATAATATCAGAGTTTGAAATCCGATGGCATCGACATGAGTCTCGATTCCCTTGATCAATTGGCAGAAGGATTTTCAAAAGCATATGATATTGAGTTTGTGTCATTGAGCAGACCATCGATATGATGGAGAGTATACGCTCGATGATATTGAACCTGCTCGATGATATCAAACTCTGTCATAAATGTGACCGTTTTATATTCGTTGGAACCTTTTGCCTATTTAAAGAGAACTTGTCTCTAGTTGCTATGAGTAGAGGTGGGTAACGAACAGATTTGGATCGGATTCGATCCAACCCGACCTTATTCGAAATCTACAACGCCTTACCTGAATTCGATCCTATCCGAGGCCGGATCCAGATCATCTGACTCGCACCTATCCGAATTTCTATTTGCCTGAACCAATCCGAGTCCTACTCGGTTAGGAAAACCGAGTCGGATCGGATTAGGTAAAGTCTAGACTGTCCACTTTATTATTTCAACTATTTCTTATGGTGTGATCTACTTAATTAATATATGTACTTAAAAATTTAACATCAATCCCTACAATAATCTGAAAAAACTAATGAACGGTGTGGATAAACCAAAAAAAAATCAAAATAGGCCCCACGTAGTTTACTTAGCAACCTAAAATAACACTGTACGAAGTGGCTTCTTGGAGAAGCTTCGTACCAAGGCTATAGCTGTCACCAGCTTAGTTACAGATTATATAGGAAATCGGATAGCGTACTCAGTACGCTCCTGTCGTACTGTTTAAAATTTGTTGAGCCCACCTTGAATGTATGTGATCTATCCACGCCGTGCATCCGTTTTTCCGCATTATTTTAACGGTTGAGTCTAAAATTTAATAATACCTAAAGTTCAAGTGGACCATACCATAGGAAATAGTTGGAATAATGATTTCCACCGTTGAAACCTTTTTAAGGCCCACGGTGATGTTTATTTCTCATCAAACCTGTTCATACGATCACATAGACATGGATTAAGGGAAAAAAAACAAATACAAGTTTGATCCAACACTTCCGTGGCCCTAAGAATTTTTCAACGGTGGATGTTCAATTTACACTGTTTCCTGTGGTGTGGTCCACTTGAGGTTTATATATACTTCATTTTTATCATCAAGCCCTAAAATTATCTGGTAAAATGGATGGATGGAGCGGATAAAATACATAAATTATGGTGGACCCCACAGGATTTACTCAGTACGCAATCTCCTCTCCTACTCTAGGTACGTGTCGTGTGAGGACGAGCACTGACGCTCCTCGAGCTCCGAGCTGTATGAACGGTTAGAGACCAAAGTTACAGGGCCCCACATGATGTATTTATTATATCTATACCGTTCATCTGTTTTTAGAGATCATTTTAGGGCATTATCAAAAAAATGAATGATATCCAAAGATCATCTGGACCACACCATAAATAGCAACAGAGATAATGATTTTCACGGTTAAACAATTTGTAGGGCCCACCATAACGTTTAGTCTCCATCCAATCTGTTAATAAGGTCACAAAGACCTTAATGAAGAGGAAAAACAAATTTCATATTGATCCAAAACCTCTGTGAACCCAAAAAAGGTTTCAATGGTAGACGTTCAATCTCCTATTGCTTTCCGTAGTGTGGTCCACTTAATAGTTAAATCTGTCTTATTTTTTTTATCTTAAGCCTTAATACGATATTGCCAAATGAATGGACGGTTTAGATATAACACATACCTCGTGATCAGACCCCCAAAACTTGCAAACGTTACGCCAGCGAATTCGCTTTGTACACCAGCCAATCCGCTTCTGCCAACTTCGTCCGACCGTGAAAGAGTATAGGCTATAAACAGCTTTATGGGAACCATCGGCTTCATCTCCCTTTCTCTTTCTCCTTCTTCCAAACACAGAGAGACCTCATGAAGTTTCAAAACTGAACCACAGAAAAAGAGATTTAGATAGAAATAGACAGATACAAAGACGGGTGCTCGGGTGTACATTGGGCGGGATTTTTTGATGCCAGACGAAAAGCCAAAGATGGATGGGCGGTAAGATATTGAGAAAGAATATTTTATAAAAATAGAGGGATATTTACATCCCGGGTCGGGTCGGATCCTTTCGGTCTAGGTTTTCGGATCGGTTCTGTCCGGACACACTACTATCCGAATCCGACCAGAAAAATGATTGGATCTGGATGGACGGATTCGATCAGGGCCGATCAACACCATCGGTTATGTTCGGAACGATACCGAGTTGGGTCGGATCAGGTCAGATCCACCGGATCGGGTTTAAAATGCCCACCTCTAGCTGTGAGAGAAAGAAGAGAGCTTTTGTGTGTTTAACCTTAGATCATATACCCAAAGCCCTTTCTCTCAAGGGAGTTCATCCTCCAATCCACCCTCACCATTGATATTCAATAGAGTGGATTGGGGAATGAATTTTCACATTCAAGGATCCTCCAGCTACTACCTTAATGGCAAATCATTATGTTGGGATGCCTTGAATGCCTAGATGATTGGAATCACTCTATCTTTCTGATAGGAAAATATCTAGAGAGTAGGATTCCATCATAACCTTGACCCAACCCATTATCTTATATTGGTATATCATTTGTTGCAGATAAAGGGAGCTGAAGACTCTTCGTCAATTAGGAGGAGATCTTCGCCACTGTGCTGAATGGGGCTCATCAACTTATCTGTAAGTATCTAGAGTCCAGAGGACCCTTTGATCATTCCTTTGTAGGATTAGGTCTAAGGTATTTCTCACCCTTGAAGTCCTCAAGGAGGCCTCCATCAAGAGTGTACGTGGTGGGTATGTTGTGTGGACCCTTGCTCTATGGAGAGCATAAACATCTGGGTGAAGGTGAACTAGTAAAATCTTGGGTTAGAGATGAACCACGTAAAACCTCCGGAGGGTCTTAAGGAAGATCCTTGGCCAGTATGCCTAAATGTGGGTGCAATGTGTTGACCCTTGCTCGTAAGAGCATAAACAGTCAGCCTCAGCGTAGGTTGTAAAGGTTGAAGGTGAACCTGATTTAAAACCTTAGGTTAGAGTTGAACCATGTGAAACCTCCTTAGTGAAATTCGGTACACTCAAGGGTTGAGTGCGGTTACCGGGAATGGAGTAAACAAGTAGTCGAACCACTATAAAAATGACTGTGTTTGTGATTGTTATTCTCTTATTTATGTGATTTTCTTTAATATTTTAATATATAAATATCTAAGATCACACCTCACATACATACACAGTCATATCCATCATAAACTAGTTTGCAATTGTTCACTTCTTGAATAGTTTGTGATTGGATCCTCTACTGGGCTCGGAAGCCAGTAGAGTTATTTTTGAGTAATCCTAATATGTGCTTATTGATAAGATTAGTGTAATAGGATTTTTAAATATATTATAAAAAATTTAAAAAGTCCTATCACTCTCCTCTAGGACATATTGTCATATTCCTACTTCAACTTAAGCGGTCTTCACCGCTATTTCATAGTCTCTCTCAACACGATCTAAACGATCGCCTTAATGAACTAGTCGTCGGGCAAAGCTGTCATCGAGATCCTCATCGATAGAACTCGCATAATTTGGTATAGCCCTACGATTCACCACTGGTAGTACTCTACGAAAATCAGGGTTGTGTCATACAATAACCATGGGCGATTGAGCATCACCTAGGGCTCGAGGCAGAATTAGCACATCTACAAAATGGTCAAGGGTTGTCTTCAGCCCTTGCATGGTCAAATGACTCTCCTGGTGGAAAGATTTCATTTTTTCAAAAGATAATAAATCCCTAGATCACTGTCCACAGGATTTTGGTTCATACCTTTAGTATTTATCATCGGCCCGAGGGGAGACCTCACTCTTATATCAATTGACGCGGGGATGAACGTGATGAGTTCGATTACCGTCTTCATCAAAGATAACTACTTTGAATTCACGAAGCTTATTTGGACTCCTCATAGAGACTTCTCGAAACAAGAAAATAAAAATAGTATTCATGAAAATTTATAAATTGATTGATGATCGAAATAAACGAGTCTATAATCCGTTATATAGGGATATCAAGCCTTGGAAGAAATTATGGAATTAAACTACAAATAAAACTCCCTAAAATT
Source organism: Magnolia kwangsiensis (assembly GCA_037074715.1). Lineage (NCBI taxonomy): Eukaryota > Viridiplantae > Streptophyta > Magnoliopsida > Magnoliales > Magnoliaceae > Magnolia > Magnolia kwangsiensis. The sequence continues at coordinate 11,981,299 of CM073585.1, read as the reverse complement.
TGTAACTTACTATGAATAGTAAATTTACTTTTTATAGTAAGTGCCTATGTGGATTGACCACGTTATTCTCCTAATTATTCTAAGCACTTTTCATGTTGGACACAACTCCTAAAGCCCAACAGATGAAGAGTTACAAATAAACCAAAACTTACTAAAAATAGTAAAAACATAAATAAACATAGAATTAGACCATCGATTTGATGGAATCTCCCAAATTCGGCATGAGCAACCTGGCATAGTCGGGTTGGTTGTCTAAAGTAGCTCGTACCACCCCAAAACCATATATATTATATCAAGTAACTCATCCGGTTTGCAAGATATGCCTATTTTAAGGTTTTGACGATCTAAATGACTTCCGCCTTCGATCGAGCCGTCTCTGGTCCATCTTGGACATGAAAATATATATGACCCACTCTATATCAGTCCCCTCCACCTCAAAAGAATTCATCCTCAGATTCTTATACTACTTTGGTTCTTAATACTCAGTCAGATATGAGAGTTATAATAAATTTATAGTCCACTTTCTTTTGGTGCAACATGCTAGGAATGTATCTGGAGAAATTTCCAACTGTACGACCACTATATGGCCCATTCCCAAGACCAAGTCCACCCCATTTTACTTTCCAAGAATACTCCCCAAGTGTACGGACGCCTTGCAAAAGGTCAAAAATGCCCCTTACTTTTTCCTTCAAGCAGATCGGCTGGTGCTCAAGGACGAGCGCTGACGCTCCTCGAACTCCGAGTTGTACAAACGGTTCAAAGGAGATCAATGTTACATGGGCCCAAAAGTTATGTATTTATTATATCCACAACGTTCATCCATATTTTCAGATCGTTTCGGAGCATTATCCAAAAATAAAAAATAAAAAAATCATATCCAAAGATCAACTAGACCACACCACAAAGAGAAGCAGAAAATTGATTTTCACAGTTGAAACTTTTGTAGGGCCCACCGTAACATTTATTTTCCATCCAATCTATTCATAAGGTCAAAAAGACCAGGATGAAGAGGAAAAACAAATTTTGTAATGATCCAAAACTTCCGTGACCCCTAAAAGAGTTTCAACGGTATACGTTCAATTCCCAACTGCCTTTTACAGTGTGGTCCACTTGATAGTTAGATCTATCTTATTTTTCATCCCAAGCCTTAATATGAGCTCTCCAAATAGATGGACGGTTTGGATATAACACAGACCTCATGATGGGACCCACAAAAAAAAAAAAAACTACAGACTACTGCGGCACATCCTCTGGTTCGGCGGCAGTGCCGCGACAGTCTGGCAGATTTTATTTTTTTTACGGGGAGAACTTTTTCTCCGTTACATTTTTCTCAAATACATAATTATGTATATATGTATATATAAATATATAAAAATATTTTTCTATCTCTTAATTCATTTCTTTGTCTATTTATTTAACAAGCATATCTCCAAAACTAGAATGAGTTACATAACGTACCAGATATGATTTTGGGGTAGGAGAAGCTAATTTAGCCAACCAACATAGTAATTTTCCAAGATTCCATCGGTTTGATGGTTAAAAATCCACTTCATGGTCAATTCACTTCACTTCAAGGCCATTTGCACACACTTCGCGCTCAATTCACTTCACTTCACCATCATTTCCATGCATTTCAAGATCATTCCCGACAATTCCGTGTTGATTCACGGTCAATTCGACACACTTCACGGTCAATTCACTTCACTTCACGGCCATTTCCACGCACTTCGCAGTCAATTCACTTCACTTCACCGTCATTTCCATGCATTTCACGGTCATTCCTAGCGATTTCATGTTCATTCACGGTCAATTCGACGCACTTCACGGTTAATTCACTTCACTTCATGACCATTTCCACGCACTTCGCAGTCAATTCACTTCACTTCAGCATCATTTCTATGCATTTCACGGTCATTCCTAGCGATTCTATGTTCATTCATGGTCAATTGGATGCACTTCACAGTCAATTCACTTCACTTCACGGCCATTTCCACCCACTTCGCGGTCATTTCACTTCATTTCACCGTCATTTCCGACGCACTTCACGGTGAATTCACTTCACTTCATGGCCATTTCCACACACATTGCAGTCAATTCACTTAACTTCACCATCATTTCCATGCATTTCACGGTCATTCCTAGCGATTCCGTGTTCATTCACAGTCAATTCACTTCACTTTAGGGCCATTTTCATGCACTTCGCGGTCATTTCACTTCACTTCGCCATCATTTCCATGCATTTCATGGTCATTCCTAGCAATTTCGTGTTCATTCATGGTCAATTCGACGCACTTCATGGTCAATTCAGTTCACTTCACGGCCATTTCCACGCACTTCGCGGTCATTTCACTTTACTTCACCGTCATTTTCATGCATTTCACGGTCATTCCTAACGATTTCTGTTCATTCACGATCAATTCGATGCACTTCACGGTAAATTCACTTCACTTCACGGCCATTTCCAAGCACTTCGCAGTAATTCACTTCACTTCACCGTCATTTTCATGCATTTCACAGTCATTCCTAGCGATTCTGTGTTCATTCACGGTCAATTCAACGCACTTCACGATCAATTCACATCACTTCACGGCCATTTCCACGCACTTCGCGATCAATTCACTTCACTTCACCGTCATTTCCATGCATTTCACAGTCATTCTTAGCGATTCCGTATTCATTCACGGTTAATTCGACTCACTTCACGGTCAATTCACTTCACTTCACAGCCATTTCCACGCACTTTGCGGTCATTTCACTTCACTTCACCGTCATTTCCATGCATTTCACCGTCATTCCTAACGATTCCGTGTTCATTCACGGTTAATTTGATGCACTTCACGGTCAATTCAGTTCACTTCACGGCCATTTCCACTCACTTCGCGGTCATTTCACTTCACTTCACCATCATTTCCATGCATTTTACAGTCATTCCTAGCGATTCCGTGTTCATTCACGGTCAATTCGACGCACTTCATGATCAATTCACTTCACTTCATGGCCATTTTCACGCACTTTGCGGTCATTTCACTTCACTTCACCGTCATTTCCATTCATTTTACGGTCATTCCTAGTGATTTTGTGTTCATTCGCGGTCATTTCGACGCACTTCACCGTCATTTCCATACATTTCACGGTCATTCCTAGTGATTCTGTGTTCATTCGCGGTCAATTCGACGCACTTCACGGTCAATTCACTTCACTTCATGGCCATTTCCAAGCACTTTGCGGTCATTTCACTTCACTTCACCATCATTTCCATGCATTTCACGGTCATTCCTAGCGATTCCGTGTTCATTCACGGTCAACTCACCGCACTTCACGGTCAATTCACTTCACTTCACGGCCATTTTCATGCACTTTGCCGTCATTTCACTTCACTTCACCGTCATTTCCATGCATTTCACGGTCATTTGTATCGATTTCGTGTTCATTCACAGTTAATTCGACACACTTCACGGTTAATTCACTTCACTTCACGACCACTTCCACGCACTTCGCGGTCATTTCACTTCACTTCACCGTCATTTCGATGCATTTCACGATCATTCCTAACTATTCCGTGTTCATTCACGGTCAATTCGACGCACTTCACGGTCAATTCACTTCACTTCAAGGCCATTTGCACACACTTCGCGCTCAATTCACTTCACTTCACCATCATTTCCATGCATTTCAAGATCATTCCCGACAATTCCGTGTTGATTCACGGTCAATTCGACGCACTTCACGGTCAATTCACTTCACTTCACGGCACGCACTTCGCGGTCAATTCACTTCACTTCACCGTCATTTCCATGCATTTCACAGTCATTCCTAGTGATTCCGTTTTCATTCACGATCAATTCGACGCACTTCACAGTCAATTCACTTCACTTCATGGCCATTTCCACGCACTTTGCGATCATTTCACTTCACTTCACCGTCATTTCCATGCATTTCACGGTCATTCCTAGCGATTCCATGTTCATTCATGGTCAATTCGAAGCACTTCATAGTCAATTCACTTCACTTCACGGCCATTTCCACGCACTTCGCTGTCATTTCACTTCACTTCATCGTCATTTCCATGCATTTCACGGTCATTCCTAGCGATTCTGTGTTCATTCATGGTCAATTCGACGCACTTCACAGTCAATTCACTTCACTTCATGGCCATTTCCACGCACTTCGCGGTCATTTCACTTCACTTCACCGTCATTTCCATGCATTTCACGGTCATTCCTAGTAATTACGTGTTCATTCATAGTCAATTCGACGCACTTCACGGTCAATTCACTTCACTTCACGGCCATTTCCACTCACTTCGCGGTCAATTCACTTCACTTCACCGTCATTTCCATGCATTTCACGGTCATTCCTAACGATTTCGTGTTCATTCACGGTCAATTCGACGCACTTCACGGTCAATTCACTTCACTTCACGACCATTTTCACCCACTTCGCAGTCAATTCACTTCACTTCACCATCATTTCCATGCATTTCACGGTCATTCCTAACGAATCCGTGTTCATTCACGGTCCATTCGACGCACTTCACGGTCAATTCACTTCACTTCACCATCATTTCCATGCATTTCACGGTCATTCCTAGCGATTCCATGTTCATTCACAGTCAATTCGACGCACTTCACGATCAATTCACTTCACTTCACGGCCATTTCCACGCACTTCGCGGTCATTTCACTTCACTTCGCCGTCATTTCCATGTATTTCACGGTCATTCCTAGCGATTTCGTGTTCATTCATGGTCAATTCGACGCACTTCACGGTCAATTCACTTCACTTCACGACCATTTCCACGCACTTCGTGATCATTTCACTTCACTTCACCATTATTTTCATGCATTTCACGGTCATTCCTAACGATTCCGTGTTCATTCACAGTCAATTTGACGCACTTTGCGGTCAATTCACTTCACTTCACAGCCATTTCCACGCACTTCGCGATCATTTCACTTCACTTCACCGGCATTTCCATGCATTTCACGGTCATTCCTAGCGATTCTGTGTTCATTCACGGTTAATTCAACGCACTTCACGGTCAATTCACTTCACTTCACGGCCATTTCCACGCACTTAGCGGTCATTTCACTTCACTTCCCCGTCATTTCCATGCACTTCATGGTCATTTCTAACTATTCCGTGTTCATTCACAATCAATTCAACGCACTTCACAGTAAATTCACTTCACTTCACGGCCATTTTCACGTACTTCACCATCATTTCCATGCATTTCACGATCATTCCCGGCGATTCCGTGTTCATTCACGGTCAATTCGACGCACTTCACTTCACAGCCATTTCCATGCACTTCGCGGTCATTTCACTTCACTTCACCATCATTTTCATGCATTTCACGGTCATTCCTAGCGATTCTGTGTTCATTTCACGGTTTGGGTTTTGGGATTTGAGAATGGGTTCGGGTTTAGGTTATGGCTTTTGGTTTCGGTTTTGGTTATAAGTTAACAGTTTAGGTTTAGGTTATAGGTTTTTGGATTTGAGAATGGGTTCAGGTTTAGGCTATAGGTTTTGGTTTTGGTTTAAGTTATAGCTTTTGGGATTTGAGAATGGGTTCGAGTTTAGGTTATAGGTTTTGGTTTTGTTTTATGTTATAGGTTATAGGTTTAGGTTAAGGTTTACGTTTAGGTTTTGGGATTTGAGAATGGGTTCGGGTTTAGGTTATAAGTTTTGGTTTCGGTTTAGGTTATAGGTTAACGGTTTAGGTTAAGGTTATAGGTTTTTGGATTTGAGAATGGGTTCGGGTTTAGGCTATAGATTTTGGTTTTAGTTTAGGTTATAGGTTTTGGTTTAGGTTATAGGTTATAGGTTTTGGGATTTGAGAATGGGTTCGGGTTTAGGTTATAGGTTATAGGTTTTGGTTTAGGTTATAGATTTTGGTTTATGTTATAGGTTATAGGTTTAGGTTAAGGTTTTGATTTAGGTTTAGGTTATAGGTTTTGGGATTTGAGAATGGGTTCGGGTTTAGGTTATAGGTTTTGATTTTGGTTTAGGTTATAGGTTTTGGTTTAGGTTTTAGGTTATAGGTTTAGGTTAAGGTTTTCGTTTAGGTTTAGGTTATAGATTTTGAGATATGAGAATGGGTTCGGGTTTAGGTTATAGGTTTTGGGATTTGAGAATGGTTTCGGGTTTAGGTTATTGGTTTTGGATTTGGTTTAGGTTTTGGTTATAGATTTTTGGATTTAAGAATGGGTTATGGTTTAGGTTTAGGAAATTGGGTTCAGGTTCGAGATTGAGTTTAAGTTTGGGTTTTCAAGTTTAGGTTTAGGTTTAGGTTAGGGAGTTGAGATTAGGATTAGGTGTAGGTTTAGGTTTAGGGAATTGAGTTTAGGTTATAGGTTTAGGGAAAGGTTAGGTTTAGGTTATAGGTTTTGGGATTTGGAAATAGTTTTAGGTTATAAGTATAGGTTTAGGTTAGGTTATAGGTTAAGGTTTAGGGATTTGAGTTTAGGTTTAGGTCTAGGTTTAGATTTAGGGAACTGAGTTTAAGCTATAGGTTTAGGAAAAGGTTAGGTTTAAGTTATAGGTTTTGGAATTTGAGAATAATTTTAGGTTATAAGTATAGGTTTATGTTAGGTTATATGTGAAGGTTTAGGGATTTGAATTTAGGTTATAGGATTAGGTTTAGGTTTAGGTTTAAGGATTTGAGTTTAGGTTATAAGTTTAGGTTTAGGTTTTAGGTTTTACATTTAGGTTTAGGTTTGGGTTTGGGTTTTGGGATTTGAGAATGGGTTCGGGTTTAGGTTATAGGTTTTGGTTTCGGTTTAGGTTATAGGTTTTAGGATTTGATAATGGGTTCGGGTTTAGGTTATAGGTTTTGGTTTCGGTTTAGGTTATAGGTTTTGGGATTTAATAATGGGTTCGGGCTTAGGTTATAGGTTTTGGTTTTGGTTTAGGTTATACGTTTTGATTTAAGGTATAGGTTAACGATTTAGGTTTAGGTTATAGGTTTTTGGATTTGAAAATGGGTTCAAGTTTAGGCTATAGCTTTTTGGTTTTAGTTTAGGTTATAGGTTTTTGGGATTTGAGAATGGGTTCGGGTTTAGGTTATATGTTTTGATTTTGGTTTAGGTAATAGGTTTTGGTTTAGGTTATAGGTTATAAGTTTAGGTTAAGGTTTCGGTTTACGTTTAGGTTATAGGTTTTGGTTTTCGTTTAGGTTATAGGTTGTAGAAATGGCCGTGAAGTGAAGTGAATTGACTGTGAAGTGTGTCGAATAGATCATGAATGAATACGGAATCACCGGGAATGACCGTGAAATGCATGGAAATGATGGTGAAGTTAAGTGAATTGACTGCAATGTGCGTGGAAATGGCCATGAAGTGAAGTGAATTGACCGTGAAGTGCATCGGAAATGACGGTGAAATGAAGTGAAATGACCGCGAAGTGGGTGGAAATGGCCGTGAAGTGAAGTGAATTGACTGTGAAGTGCATCGAATTGACCGTGAATGAACACGGAATCGCTAGGAATGACCGTGAAATGCATGGAAATGACGGTGAAGTGAAGTGAATTGACCACGAAGTGCGTGGAAATGGCCGTGAAGTGAAGTGAATTGACCGTGAAGTGCGTCGAATTGACTGTGAATGAACATGAAATCGCTAGGAATGACCGTGAAATGCATGGAAATGATGGTGAAGTGAAGCGAAATGACCGTGTGCGTGGAAATGGCCGTGAAGTGAAGTGAATTGACCGTGAAGTACGTCGAATTGACCGTGAATGAACACGGAATCGCTAGGAATGACTGTGAAATCATGAAAATGACGGTGAAGTGAAGTGAAATGACTGAAGTGCGTGGAAATGGCCGTGAAGTGAAGTGAATTGACCGTGAATGAACACGAAATCGCTAGGAATGACCGTGAAATGCATGGAAATGACGGTGAAGTGAAGTAAATTGACAGCGAAGTGCATGGAAATGGTCGTGAAGTAAAGTGAATTGATCGTGAAGTGCGTCAAATTGACCGTGAATGAACACGAAATCGCTAGGAATGACCGTGAAATGCATGGAAATGACGGTGAAGTGAAGTGAATTGACTGTGAAGTGCGTGGAAATGGCTGTGAAGTGAAGTGAATTGACCGTGAAGTGCATCGAATTGACCGTGAATCAACACGGAATCACTGGGAATGACTGTGAAATGCATAAAAATAATGCTGAAGTGAAGTGAATTGACTACGAAGTGTGTGCAAATGGCCTTGAAGTGAAGTGAATTGATCGTGAAGTGAATTTTTAACTATCGACCCGATGGAATCTCAAAAAATTACTATGTTGATTGGCTAAATTAGCTTCTCCTATCCTAAAATCATATATGGTACGTTATGTAACTCATTTTAGTTTAGGAGATATGCTTGTTAAATAAATAGACGGAGAAATGAATTAAGAGATAGAAAAATATTTTTATATATTTATATATACATATTTAGATAATTATGTATTTGAGAAAAATATAAGAGAGAAAAAGTTCTCCCCATTAAAAATAATAATAATAAATAAAAAATTAAAAAAATCAGCCAGTCTGCCGCCGGCGGTTGTGCCGCGGTAGTCTTTAGTTTTTTTTGTTTTTGTGGGTCCCATCATGAGGTCTGTGTTATATCCAAACCGTCCATCTATTCAGAGAGCTCATATTAAGGCTTGGGATGAAAAATAAGATATATCTAACTATCAAGTGGACCACATTGTAAAAGGCGGTTGGGAATTGAATGTATACCGTTGAAACTCTTTTAGGGGTCATGAAAGTTTTGGATCATTACAAAATTTGTTTTTCCTCTTCATTCAAGACTTTGTGACCTTATGAATAGATTGGATGGAAAATAAATGTTATGGTGGGCCCTACGAAAGTTTCAACGGTGAAAATTAATTTTCTGCTGCTCTTTGTAGCATGGTCCAGTTGATTTTTGGATATGATTTTTTTTTTTTTTTTTGATAATACTCTGAAATGATATCAAAATGTGGATGAACGTTGTGGATATAATAAATACATAACTGCTGGGCCCATGTAACGTTGATTTCCTTTGAACCGTTCGTACAAATCGGAGTTCGAGGAGCGTCAGCGCTCGTCCTCGAGCACGGTTTGAAGGAAAAAACAGGGGCATTTTCGACCTTTTGCAAGGCGTCCGTACATTTAGGAAGTATTCTTGAAAAGTAAAACGGAGTAGTCGTGGACTCGGGAACGGGCCATATAGGGGTCGTACAGTTGGAAATTTCTCATGTATCTGTCCCACGTCCTACCCACCAATCCTTCTCTCCGTATACAGGAGAAGAGAATTCCTCTCTGGATAGCCTCTCCTTCCCCTCTTTTACCTTTTTATTCCTTGTCTGGATCCTGAGACTTGCTTAAAATAGGCCGCTGGGGTTCGATTAATCGCAGTTAGACGAGTGGCGTTCGTGATTGGCCGAGACGTTGATGTCGGCAGCTTCCCAGATACGGTGGCCCATCTGGACTCTGAATTGCCCATAGATTGCGGGTGAACCGGATTCGGTGCTCATTTCTCTTTTCGAAATTGTGTATGGTTGGCTGGTGAACTTGGGACAGTACTCCTTCGCCTTCTGCGTCAGTCATATATCTTGTCCTAAAATGATCTGATCCGTTGGACGTCTTTGGAGAATATTTTTAACGTAAAAACGTCTTAGTTAGGAATTAAGATAACTAGGTTTTAGTGTATTTAAGGTGGGATGTCTACCGGTGTATTGGATTAATGTTAGTATTATATATTCGGTAGAGTCGTTTGCACTGAACCTCGGGTAGACCTTACCTTCCAACCTTCCCATGGCAGGGGACACTTGATCAGGACCGTCGGTCTCTAGTAAGCTATTCTACTCAGCACTAGGCTGTCACAATGGCCGGTGAAACAGACGGTTCCTAGTAAAACTGGCTACTCATGGACAGGAGACGATTCGGTCAAGGCGGGGTAACACCAAGTTCGGTCATGACCGTGCCGCACACGTTAATTATATGTTGTATATCCACGCCGTCCATCCATTTTTTCAGCGCATTTTAGTACGTGAACCAAAAAATCAACTGATTAAAAATCTCAGGTGGACCACACCACATGAAGCAGTGGTGATTGACTATTAAAAATGCGTGGGAGCATAGAAGTTTTGGATCAAGCTGATATTTGTGTTTTCCTTTCATCCAGGTCTGTGTGGCCTTATCAACCAGCAAATAAACATTACGGTAGATCCTCAGGAGCTTTCAACGGTGGAGAACTGTTTCCTTTTTCTTGTGGTGTGGTCCACCTGAGATTTTTATGTGCTTCATATTTTACCTATTACTCTAAAATGATCTGGGAAATCGGATGGGCGGAGTGGATACACTACAGATACATCAAGTTAGGCCCCACCATTACGGCCTGACCGAAACTTGGTAACCACACACCACCGACCTCCGCGGTGTGTTGACGTCACCAAATTCTGTGGAGCCCACCATGATGTATGTCTTATATCGACACAGTTCATCCATTTGGCGAAATACGAGCCCAAAACATAAGATTAAAAAAAAAAACAAAACAAAAAAAAAACTCAAGTGGACCAAACCACAGAATGCAGTGGGAACAATGATTCCCACCGTTGAAACCTTCCTAATGGCCCACCATGATGTTTATTTAACATCCAACCTGTTCATGAGGTTAAAAATACCTGGATGAAGTGAAATAAAGAATATCAGATTGATCCAAAACCTCTGTAGAACCCGAAAAGTTTTCAATGTTAGAAGTTCAATCCCCATTGCTCTCTGTGGTGTGGTCCACTTGAACCTCAGGTATGTATAATTTTTTTGGAAATATCCTAAAATGATCTCATATAATGGATGGACGGTGTGGATATAACACATAAATCATCGTAAGACCCACGATTTGCTGACGTCAACACACCCACACAATCCGCTTCCCACCTGATGGAGTCCCCGGTGACAAATCTCGTTGGCGGCAATTCTTCCGGAAATTTTCAAATTTTGAGTTTTCCAACTGAATATTATCCGAAAATCCCAAATAATTACTGTAAATAATAAATAAATTTAAATTTTAAAAGGGTTTTTGCTAATCTTCCCAGTACACATTTTAAGGATAAGTTGGATAACAATGCAAAATCCGACTCTAATCCAAAGATTTCTTTCTTATATCCGTCCATTTCCCAAGCCATAGATTGGACGGCTAGGATTGTAAAATAATGGCGATTCAAAGCTTTGCTACCTGGATACACGCCCCACATGTGGTAGCATGGTACGTACTTGTAAGATCGAATCCATCGGTCGGATTGGTCCGAGTTTTTGCATGTTTAACCAAAAATGAAATCTGGTACAATCAACATGTGAGGCCCAATATTGGAAACACCTAGATGGGTTAGAAAAGGTTTTCGAAGCCGTAAACTGATGCATGAAAACTGCAGAAAGAATTATTATTTTTGGGTTCTTCCAGAGCATGGTAAATATATTATATGCACTCACACCGTGTACACGCGGCATGCACATGCTTCAATCCAGACAGTCCAAATTGCAAACCCCAATCACATGATCGGACGTTCCTAGGTATATATTCAATTAACGGTCGTTTGCTGTCTTACTTGAAGCATTGACTTCTCTTCTCGCCTTCTACTTGTGATGGTCTCCCCATATAGATGGTGGGAGCGGATTAAGTGCGACCCCCGCCTGACCGTCGGCCCACCTTGATTTATGTGTTGTATGTTGGCCCCGTCTATCTGTTTTATCAGCTCATTTTAGGGCATAAGCCGAAATCTGAGGCGGATCCAAATCTCAGGTGGACCACAGCACAGGCAAAAGTGGTGGTCGACCATTAAAAACCTCTTGTGGGCTGCATATGTTTTGGATCAAGCTGATATTTGTTTTTCCCCTTAATCCAGATCTATGTGACCTTATCAACAGATTGGATGGCAAATAAACATTACAATGAGCACTGTACCACGGTTAATCCAGACAGTTGATCTGATGGGAACAACGCCCCAAATAATCTCAAAGAGAAGATCCCAGCATTCCAACACATGGCCAATTTCTAGTAAGGGCCTGTTGATCTGATGGGATCCCAGCATTCCAATCCAGACCGTTGATCTGATGGGATCCCAGCATTCCAAAGAGAAGATCCCAGCATTCCAATCCAGACCGTTGATCTGATCGGATCCCAGCATTCCAAAGAGAAGATCCCAGCATTCCAATCCAGACCGTTGATCTGATTGGATCATGTTCCATTCATTCTCTAGTAAGGGCCTGTTTTCTTGCCATCTTCACGGTGGGACAACCTACTTTTTGCACAGTGAAATTAATTTTTTATTTTTTTTTAAAAAAAACACTAGTAGCATACCCATACCCGTTTGACCAGAGTTCGCATCGGATTGGATTCGGATGTTAAAGGTCCTCGTTTTGGTGGACATGGACCCAATTTCAACTCGGGGTTGGAAATAATCAGGTAGGTCAGCCCAGATGGGGGACCGTCAATTTCAATTTAGGGTCCCGTCTGTTCAGGTTGGGCTCCGGCTAACCGTCAACCCAATCTCCTCTACACTAACATGTAGGGTGCAATTCAGGCAGTTGGGTCAACCCAACCAAACCCAACTGCCAAGTAAAGAAACGCGTGAAGTAAAAACATTAAACTATCAAATAATAACTCTCGAAAAAGTCTATAATAATCTGAACCTTTGATTTTGTATATTGAATGCCGTCACAGAGGCAATATGAACTCAATTCTGATAAAGTGGTGAATCACGACTACAAGATTATTCAATTAAGTGCCTCATCTAGGGGGGGGGTTGAGCCAACCCAAGTTGCACCCCTGGGGGGGGGGGGGGGGGGGGGGGGGGTGTGGAACACGTGTAAGAGATCCCAACAAACAGAAAATGTGTTCAAGATCTGTGTGCCCTTCATCAAGTAGTGTAATGTTAACATGCATAAATTTTTTTAAAAATAAAAAAATAAAAAATCACGGTGTGGTCAGATGATCATGTAGGTCAAACTTACACTAACCATATTTTTCTATCTACATACCATCCAAACCCAACCTATAACTTGTCTACTGATCATGCAGGTCTTAGGCCGGGTTGCCCAATACCTCAATCCAAACCCAACCCAACTCGAGTAAGGGCTGAGGATTTTCAAACCAAGCACAACGCAACCTTAAATTAAAAGGCCACAACGAGTTGGGCCAATCGAGTTTGGGTTGAGCCAACCCAAGTTGCACCCCTACTTATCCTAATAAACAGGACGAGACTGACTCGAAGCAGACTAACAGATAACAACCGCACTTCAATACAAAACATAGAAAAGACTGGGAGGTTTTCCAAATGACAAATATCATCAAACACAGGCTGTAAGTGAACTTTCTCGCATACAGCAATTTCTTTCCATTATACATATTATCCAAGCCATGAAAAAGGTGGGCCACACCATAATGATCACATGACGTACAAAATCTGGCCAAATCACTCACCAGGCAGTTGGGGCAAGCTAAGTTCACCGTCAAAATCAACAGAGTCAATGTAAAAATCCAATCATCCCTGATCGGAATGATCATGTAAAAATTCCATTACTGCTTTAATAACTCTTAAACCTAGTAGGGCTTGCTCATCTACACATCATCTGGACCCTCAATCGACAGCCAACATCTTGGATGGCCCACAGATTTATAAAAAAGGGTTAAATGAAATGCATTGTTGGGATGTTTCTAACCATCAGTCCAATGCATTGATGATATTTCAAGTCTACAGCCCATCCAAGACACTGCTCATCGATTGCACACATATGGACTGATGAGCAATGTGGGTGCTAACCATGGACTGGAATGATCAAACGGTGCACCCTAGAGCAAGCAATCCGATTTGATACTCTAGATTATTCTGATCTGACTATAGTGATTGCGCTGTACCTGTCCAGTCACAGATCACCATCACCAAATCAATCATCTAAGCCACCATGAAACCAGTTGAAAGTAAAAATTGGCATGGCTGACGTTAAAAAGCTGAGTTTTAGAAAAACAAAACAAGAAAATAATCTGTTTGTTGACACCTAAACTGTTTGTATGAGCCATCTTGATATCCAATTCATAATTACTGTTAACATGAGCTCATAATGCAATAGAGATCAAGATCTTCTTCTTCTTCTTCTTTTTTTGAAAGCTATCAAGATCTCTAATGCATGTATTGACTAGAATGAGATGAAATCATTTTTGACATCTACCCAATACGGCCTGATTATTGTAAATTACAGACCCATTAAGAATTCCACGTAAAAACTAGAAACTAAAGACAAAGTTGAAAACTTGGGTGGAAAATGGGTTAGTGCAGTATTTATACAACTCAGTTCTGAAGTGCATAACTTGTACTGATCCACTATATATCAAAACCCTTATTCATAAAAACAAATTGGATTACAGAAGATAAGTAAAAACCATATAAAAACATAGGTAAAAATTATCCAAATTCCAAAAGGCAATAAAATAAAAAGAAGAACAAGGAAATCTCTCCACCTCCATCACAGTAGAAATACACAAAATCAAGGACCCACATCCGTTGAGAATTTACACAGTGCGGCGTTGGACAGCTACAATTTCCAAAATGCAAAGTGCATGTACAATCACACCCACGAATGAAACTACATAAAACAAACCGACCACCATTGATTGGCATACATACACTTATTTTCCTCCTCTCTTTTTTTTTGGAATTTACACAGTACGGCATTGTACTCCTCCAATTTCCCAAAATGCAAAATGGGTGTACCACCACACCCCTAATGCAAACATACAAAATCAGGGAATCCCCTCCTTTGATTTTGGATGCACCCATTTTCTGTCTTTTTGGGAATTGCAATAGTACACCTTGGTTTTTTTTTTTTTTTTTAAAAAGAATAATAGTACACCTTGGTACTACTTCAAATTCCCAAAATACAAAGAAAAAAAAAAGTGTAAGCAAATCAATTAAGGTGGATGTAAATATCACATTTCCCTAAGAATGCCCACATACATCCTACAAGAAAAATAAACATGTAGCATCAAAAGGTTATGAAAACTATTTTCAGCCATCAAAAGCTCTTACACAAACACAAATGAAAAAGAAAAAAAAAAAAAAAAAAAGAAGGAAAGGACCATCATTCACCATTCATCATCATCCATAATCATCATCACCACCACCCATCAATCCTATGATACACAGGTATCTTCCAATTCACCCACCAATTAGTAAATTCAGAACTACTCCATCTTCAGAAGTCACATATGTTACACATTTCCTCCATGTATATATCTCTCTCTTTCTACCCCACCCGACTCCCCAAATCACCTACTCCATCCACCAAAAATCACCAAACCTAAAACCCTAATTCACCAAAAAGAGAAAAAAGAAAACCCAAAAAAAAAAAGGAAAAGAGGAAAAGAACATACCACTTTCCATTCCACAATTCTCATCCCCTGCCTTGCCTCCCATGCCCTGAAGTAGCCCCACCACCACCTGAATTGGTGCTCTTCCCACCCCCGACGCTGCCAACACCACCTCCCACCGCCATCAGATAAGCCGCAGCAGACGGCCCAAACATGCCCACTTGCGGAGGAGGCTGCGGAGGCTGCTGCGGCGGCACCACCGGCTGTTGCTGCCCATGGCCCATCATCATGACACTGCCATACATAGGTGGGCCCCCATTGTAATCACCCGCTTCGTCCTCCGAATTTACGCCATTGCCACTCCCTGTGCTGCGCCCGCCGCCGTCATCAACCTCAACAACACGACGACCCCCGCCCCCACCACCGCCCCTGCCGCCTCCAGAAGCTTTACTGCCGCCGCCACTGGTCTCCTTGATAATAACCACATTCTCCCTCGGCATCGAAGCTTTCTCGCCTTCCATCTCTCTGAATTTCTGCAGGTAAATCTTCAGCGGCTCGACGTACTCCTCAAACCCCAGCGTGGTCATGGCCCAGAGCAGATCATCGCCGTTGATCGTCTTCCTCTTCTCGCGCTGGCACTTGTCAGACGCCTCGCCCGTGATGAAGCTGATGAACTCGGACACGCACTCCTGGACAGTCTCCTTGGCGTCCTTGGAGATCTTCGCGTTGGCAGGGAGGGCCTTCTTCATGATGCGGCTCACGTTAGCGATGGGCAGGAACCGGTCCTGCTCCCGCGCCGAGTAGTCGGCGTTGGTGTTCTGCCCGCCGGACTCGTTGTCGGAATCCATCGACGGAGGGGTGATGATCGAATATCAGAAACCGGAAGATCCGACGGTCAAGATGAAAATCCGGAGCCGGGTTTTCCGCAAGAAAGGAGCGATGCTTCTCCAAAAATCGAATCGGACGGCTAAGATCGAAATATGGAGCGCCGAAAGAGGATGGAATAGGGTTTTAAGGAAAGACTAGGATTCCCAAAGGTGAGGGTATTTTCGGAACTAAGAGAAATTGGGCTTTAACTTCTAGGGTTTCTCTGCAATAGCGGAAAGAAATTAGGTTTTTCTTCCGGCGATTGAAGAAACGAATTGGGGGCGTTTTCGTTCAGGAGATAGAGAAACGAATTAGGGTTTTGGGCGGCGATCGAGGAGAAAAAAGAAATTAGGGTTTTGAAATTTGGGGCTTTTTTCTTCCAGGGATTTGGAAGGAAAAGGAATTAGGGTTTTCGGAGAGAGAGAGAGAGAGAGAGAGAGAGAGAGAGAGAGAAGGTGAGAGAATAGGGTTTCCGGCCGGAATCTTGGACGGAAACTAGGGCTAGGAAAAAAGGGATTTTTGGATCTTTTTCTCCTTTTTTTTTCTGTTTCAGAGAGAGAGAGAGAGAGGGCGAATGCCGGGTCCGTTGGATCTATGGTCTAATATCTCATCGGGCTCGACACGTGGATAATTTGCAGCCGTCGGTTACCCGATAAGTACGCGCCTCTTGGTTTATTTTAAGACGTTGGATGGTTTTGGAGGAGCGAGAGATCTTTGCCGTTGACGCTAGTGGGCACGTGGTCGGTGAGACGCGGATGTGTGGGGAATTTGTATTTGGGTTTCCTGAGCCGCAGAGTCGGCTCGGCTCGCCTCTAAAAGAGAATTGGTTTTGATTCTCTGGCAGAGTGTGACTACCCTCAGAGATACCGTACACGTGGTGTACGTGGACTCATATTAGCTTTGCAAACACTGGGCCCCACTTTGAGTGCAACGTACTACCAAAAGTGAATGATGGTAACCTCAGATTAATGGATGCTCGTTGAATTACGGACGGTTGACTGTTTTTAATATCAATCATTTATTTCGTGGTCACCATTCTGAAATTTAATATCATCCGCCCATTTTAATTTTTGGAATGCATACATTATACAATGTTCCTATTATTTCAACGGTTCGGATTGAGTTAATAGGCTCAATGTTACTTCAATTTGAATTCACGCGTGTAGATTTCCGTACTCCTCCAGCTTGTATCAAAAGGGAAAAACTTTGAAACTTGTTTCTTAAATACTGTACACTCGACGTACCAAAATTCAAATTAAACCGTCCAAATTATCTTCATTAGTTTATACGTATTGTGGACCAGAAATTACGTTTATCTAATCATCTAATTATCAGATTGGTGGACACTTAATAGACGGTTTAAAATGAAAAAAATAAAAATAAAAATCCAATGGCCTATTTTCAAGAAATTAGTGTGCACGAATGAGAGGTTAAGAATGCTCAAACAAGCTAATTTTTTAGACTGGAATTTAGCACTTTTTAGGTTACATAACTTATTCGGTTTTACTTGAGGTAATATATGCCACGTGTACCATTTCCAGGTGCCTGGGTATCAAGCATAGCACGCAGCTAGAGTATCAAATAACAAATGCCCTATGCAGGTTGCGACCCATCCATCGTACATGTACCACATTGCAGACGGTCCCAACCGTGGGGCCCATCCATCTTGGACGGAGGCACGTTTTTCCTACCTCAAGATCATGTACCAGACAAGTGGCAGCTGTATAAGATGATCTGGTTCCTGACTCTTGTGTTATGTTATCCATTTATATTTTATGTGTAATTGGTTAGGATCATCGGTGTTAATCGTTATTGTCACCAATTCCGATTAAAATGGATCGTGTATAATTAAGTGGGATTTTGGTGGCGTATTTGAAAAACTTTGAGAATGAATATATATATATATATATATATATATATATATAATTGGTCCATGGGTTGAGTTGTACACAAGTTTGAGTTAGCTTGGTTGGCTCACTTGGCTCAACTTGAAAAAGCTCGACTCGCCTCAACTCGCTTCAAAATTGGATTTAAACTAACTTGAGTGGGATTTCAAAGCTTGAAAAATTTCGAGCCAAGTTCAAGCTTTCCTGAGCTCGACTTGACTCAAATCGAAACCCTACTTGAATCGAATCAGCTTGGTGACTCAATTATTTTGATATTGATGCTATTCGCCAAGTATTTAGTGAAATGACTCAACGAAGTGTTGTTTCGAGTGCGTACATTCTTCGTTAGATCGGATGGTAGCAAGGAATGGATACGAAACAAATTATTATATGTTTTGGGTGTGTACATTCTCCTCATATCTTAATTTTGATGTTGCTCATCGAGTGTTTGATAAAATTCCTGTAAAGTGTTGTTACTATTTTGTATTCTATGGAAAATTGAAGATGCACTTTATGTGTTTAAGAAAATGTCGCAGAGATTCAAACTTGGCTCAAACTAGCCCAAGTTGCTAATCGAACCAAGCCGAGCTAGCCAGTCAAGCTCGGGGACCGAGCCGAGTTGAATTTAAGTTGGGTTTACTGGCCAAGCCAGGACAAGCTCAACTTGGTTCGACTCGTGTACAACTATATTTATGGGTTAATACTGTATCATCCACTAAGCGTCGAGTTAAGAGTGATCGAGCTAAAGTGATTACAACTATAAATAGTAAGGGAATTAAGCAAGAAAAGTCATCTCGTTCCAACTAAATTAAATCAAATTAAATTTATCTGTTAATTATCAATCATTTACATTCTTTAAGAGTTGTTTCAGAGTATGTGCTCATATTCCGGATTCAATTCAAATATTAAGCAGAGTTCTTTATTTAAAATGTGTTTTGCAGATATTCTTCATGATCGACTTTAAGAATTTTCTTTTTCCTGTATCAAAAAGTTTCGTGTGTAATCTATTTAGAAAAAACGAACCTTATTCTTTAACTATCACCTGATCATCATTTTAAATATTTTGTATTGACTAGTCTATCAATATTATTTGATCTTGGTCACATATTACATATATGACTATCTTGACACTTGGGGTAACAGTTGTTTGGTTTGAATTGAGTTTGTGAACAATAGGAGATCAGCGCCCATGCTCGTTTGCAATCTCGCTTTTGTTCTTCTTCGTGCATGTTGTATGTTGTGGGGTATGTAACCTTGATTGTTGGTTTAGAGTTACCACTAGCCACTTAATCTCAAAATCCCACAATCAGCTAGAACCTGTGGAATATGTAAGGTTGGAGAAATCTGAAGATTCTCCTACCTTAGATTGACTCCTGTTCTGCAATCCGAGATTCTGAGTAAGGGATTTTGGTTAGAAAGAAGGAAGGTGTTAAGCACCCTCTCTACCCGTACAAATGTGCGGTCTCTACTTGGTGTAGTAAGAAAATCTCAAGGGATGATAATGTGGTCGGAGTAGGACTAGGCACACAGGGATTTCTGATGCAGCAAGATCCAAGATTTCGACAAGCCATAAAGCATACGTTCGGGAATGTGTCTAGAAGGTGGATGTGATGATGCTTATGCAAAAGTAAAGAAAAGTGGACTAAATTACTAGAAAATTCTGATGTGACAAGATCTGATATACGGCAAGTCAAAGAGCATACGTTCATAAGGTATCTAGAGAAGCAAGGGGGATGAGAAGGGAAGAGATGTTATAATGAATGCTTGTATGTAAATAAAATGAAAAGATCTTTAGCTAGATATTGAGTTGGTTAGGACATGGACTACACCATGATCAATCCAGACTAGACTTGTGAGATTGAGATGGTTGAGAAGAGGCTAAAATGTATTTGAAAAATCAGATCTTGGAGGCTTGAAGCTCCTCACCCTCTCTCTCTCTCTCTCACTTGGATTTTGAAAATGAGAAGTTTTTCTTGGTATGTGAAATGTAAAGAGGAGAGGGCTATTTATAGGCATTGTGGTCATTACTAAGTTTGAGATGGGTAAAAGTTGACATTACAGCTTGGGATTGGTTGAGGAGAGAGGAATGTCATGCAAAATGCTCTCATTGGCTCTCGGAGGTTGTTAAAATGGTAAATAAGGTAGGCTGGAGGGGTAAATCTACATGAAAGTTGACTTCAGGACAAGAGACAACTATTGCTCGAGGAGACAACTGCCCATTTTTGTAGCAGCATTTGGACTACTGCCCGGGCCTGGTTTGGTCCGGGCTTTTGTCAATGGGCTTCGTTTGGTTCTCTAGCTCATCCAGAAGTCTTCTTTCTGGTTTTTGGGCTCAAATGGGCGTGTTTTGTATTGATTTGTATGTATGCTTTGGCCTAGGTGATGATTTGAGGTTTGGATTAAAGTTTAAGCTAAGGTTGGGCTAGGTTTAGGGTTTCGGTGGAGGTTCGAGTCAGGGTTAGGCTGGATTTAGGTTTTGGTTCGGATTAAGGTTTGGTTCGGATCAAGGTTTGGCTCGGATTAGGGTTTGATTGAGGTTCGGGTTAGGGTTAGGCTGGGTTTAGGTTTTTGTTCGGATTAGGTGTAATAGCCCAAATTTTCATGGCCAAAGTATGTACTCATGCCCAAGGAAATCGGGTATTAATAATGTGCAACTGGATGCTCTGAAATTGCACCCTATTTTTTTCATTTATTTTATTTTTTTATATCCAGATACATTTATGAAGGCAACATTCACAAGAATAAAATTAACCGTATTGGTTATATCTCATCAATGTAAACCAAATAATCAAAGGCCTCATAATGGGAGGTTAATTACATCATCAGAGTTTACAGCGGAAGTATAAAATTAATTAAATAATTTATCTTCGAATTCTTTCAACGTAGTCTTCTATAGGAAACTGATTCTCTAAGTCTTCAATCTGTACGTCACCTACATAATCTGTATGCTTGGGAGAGGGTCAATGCCATATTCATAGTGAAGGTTATCCTTTAAGATTAACAATAATTCAAGAGATATATAACAAGGGTCTGATATGTCCCGTACTCCGCTAACACGAGGGTATCAACATGCACAAACAACCTACATAAGATGCATGCCTAGCAAAGTATGTAGGGCTCATCATACATAGTGATCGTCACATTGTGGAGTACGATTTATGGATAACCGGCTCGATCCACATCCCATACTACGGATATTCGCCGGCATGGTCAACGCTACCGTGGATTTACGAGGGGACCTCAGAGTGCACAACAACATGAGCTGGGTGAATTACGTGCAATGATTTGTTCATGGAGCGACTATTTGCAACATCCAATCCCGAGGTGAAGTGACACTAAAGTAGAGAATTACACACATCGATTTGTGCACCACTACCTGAAGGCTTAAGGATTTACGTACTCCAAGAGAGTCTCTACCCAAAGCACATTACGTCCATAATAGAATATTTGAATCACTAGTTGTAACACATCTTACACATCACTTGCACTTATAAAAATATATCATAAAGAGTATAATCTGAATCATGAAAAATATAAACTGAATCATGGAGGTTATGGAATAACAAGACACATGCCTATGCCTTTAATGATAGACGGCACAAGGCTAATATAATGAGAAAAGAGTGACAATGGTCAACTCGACAAAAGTGGCAATGGCCCCACATAATAAGAGAATAGTGACAATGGTTAACTCAATAAAGAAGAGCGGCAGAGCCAACTCAAATAAAAGACAAGTGGCATAGCCAGCTCAAATATAAAGACGAGTGGTAGAGCCAACTCAAATATAGAGACAAGTGGCAGAGTCATCTCAATAATGGATGAGGCAGGGGCAAGGCTTGTACCTATGACCTCTCATAAATTCAGAGAAATTCTCTTATATTTGACATCACGTCATAATCCCAAAAAGGGCCAATAAATCAATTGATAGGATAATGCTCAGAGAACATGTAAACATAAAATACATGATAATTCTTATCGTAAAAGGCACGAAAGAGGCCAATAATTGATGGTGAAACATATAATAGCCTGAAAGATTCAAAGTAAGATGTAAAGGCAATATCAAATTCATGAAGGCATGTATAAAAGCCAAGATAAAATAATATGAAGATAGATAAAATACAGGAAGGCACGTAGAAGGCAGGATAAATAAATCAACTTAAAATTACTGTAAGCTTAAAGGACAAAACCCGCATCTTTATCTTTTTATCCCTTAAAAGTGTTCCTTATGGTAAATCTTGACCTTGTTTTATTCCTGTTTGTAGATTTAGATTCTAATTAGACTAAGCATGTTAAAGACGTTGAATTGGGCAGGCCATGTAGTGGTCCTATTTTGATGGGTTTAAGTCCATCCCAACCACTGTGTGAACTTGGTTGATCATGATGACAACCCTGTGTATAGGGAATTAGAAAGGAAATAGAACGTAAGAAAGGAATGAAAGGAAACAAGAAAACACTGGAGGATTTGAATCTACACCGTGTGATGGAGTAGATTCGGAATACCTCAGCTGAATTTCCCTCTAGCTGATGAACCGACGCTGCTTTCTTCCTTTCTCTTTCTTCTTCCTTACCTCTCCCTGTCCCTGCTTTGCTATTGGACGATCAGATCTTCTCTCTCTCTCTCTCATGTCTTTCATTACTTCTATTTCCCTCACCCTTTATCAGACGAAGGACCTTTATAGGCGAAGAGGGTCTCTAGACTCTCCTACGCAAATCCAGAGGAGGATCTGTTAGGCAATCCTCATGCGGAATTGGCCGTTACGCAATGCGTAGCAGGAGTTTTGAACCGGCCCTGCGATCACGTTGGTTATTTGATCCACGTGGGAAGGGTTGAAATTCCCCTCCCAGCACTCTGGACGGTGCGGATCAAGGTGTTGATCCAATCTCTGATCACCCAACTCATCGTAGTGAGGCCCTGTTTCCACACGTCTTCCGTCGTCCGTGTCTTACTGCAGAAGAGGTTCTTTAAATTGGAATTTGTGTGGCCCACTTGTGGTAGTCATTTGTTGGATCTTATTCGTTCAGCTGTTTTGTCAGGCATTGTTAGTCCATGGGCCAAAATATGAAGTATATTTGATTCTTGAGTGGGCCACAAGATCTACGTGTCTAGTGGAGTTTACGATTAAAACTCCTTCCATCACATGTCCGCTGTTATAATTGGCAAATTCCCTTTTTTTTCCTGACGGGTCTGATATGGCTATTTTCTGGAAGATCCACACCCTTCATCATCTTTGTCTTAATGTGTCAGCCCCCTAGTCAAATTATGAAGCACATCTGAGCTTTAGGTGGGCCACACCATCCACTAGTGATGAGGTGATTCCCACCGTTGAAGCATGCCTCTGTTACACTTACGTGCATGCATATAGAATCCAGTTATTTACAAATTTGCTATTCTCCTTTTCGATAACTTCTGTCGTCCGGTTCTCCCTACTAAACTATCCAAAAGGAGTGAAACTTTACCGACAATCTTTATTTCTCGAGATCGCTTAACTAGTTAAATTTGGGGCCAGATTTGTTAAGGATGTCTAAGATGCTTTTTCGATGGCTAACTTACTCCAAAAATTCTAAATACTATTTGTATATCTCTAATTGATAGGTTACCGGGTGATTTGGACCTAGACCCTAAGATCTTTATGATGATCGGTTTATAGTGATGTTTGTGTGGTCTGTTCGACAGATCCAAACATGACGAATGGTCAGATGACTTGCTAAAAATAAGGGGACTCGATAGTTAGCACTCTAACCATGTATGTAGGTGAATGTACGGTCAGTTTCGTAATTTGATGGACATAAAGTGGGTTTTTGGAGTGATTAGGGGTAGGACACATATACTGTTAGATTCGAGTAACTTGTTCACATGTGTAAGTTCCTCATATTGTAATTTTAATAGTGGGTTAAACATATTGACGTGGGATGAACAAGATAAACGGGTCAGAATCTCAATCTGATAAGTGTATGGACAAATGTAAAGGTTAAGTAGCTAATTTACTTTGATCTAAGGGCTGAAACTTGAGGTGCATAGTTAATTTATGATAATCAGGCCTGGTATAAAACTTCACATGAAATGGATTATGAGAACCATGTGAATTGGAATGCAGGGTATAGGTCAATGGCAATTTTGTAATTATTGTTGATCTGTGAGTTTTGGGAAATCTAATGGCTCCACATGATTATAAACACATTTTTAAGTGATTCTTATGAAAGAACGTATATCTAAATCCTTATGGATAAGGAGTTATCTTTGGTTTATTCAAAGGAAGGTACGTTCGTCAAATTACATGATAAGTGATTTTGTCATAAAATCAACGGTCAGATAGCTTGATCTATGATTAGGGGTCATCCCCAATGGTTAGGTTAGCATCAGGGTAAGGATGTATGGCTAGGATAGTTAAACTAGTGTCGCAGCATATAAATATTTTGTTACTTTTCACGGTAATGCTCAAGAACTTTCAATACTCGGTATTGAAATGTTCAGGGCGTTACATTAGGGTTTGGTCATGGTTCTTATATTGTCTTAGCTTTCTCAAGATATCACTTTAGGTGGGGTATCTATAGATGCCCCTCTTTGGCCGAGGTTGCGAATAACCGAGAGCCAAAGTGAGTGGACACCCCGCCCTTTTAATCAAAAAAGGCAGTGGTTCGAATCTATTGCCTGTTATTGTTGTCACGTCCTAAACTTGGAAACTGGGCTCACAGAATTTTCGATCGCCAAATCCAGCACCGACAACCTCTGTAGTACCCCATTCTTGGTTCCAGTATCCATACAACAGATTCCAATCCTGAGATCCTATAAAAAGGATTTTCGTGTGATTTTTTTTTTATATAATGGAGCATAACTACAAGTGTACCCAAATCACAAAGGCAACATCATCATCATATGTCTACTAATATGAACATTTGATTAGTGCTGAAAGGGAAATACATATATCAAAAATTAAAGCTCCAGAAAACTGCTGCACGCTCCAAACTCAATACTGCTACGACCTAACGCTATCTGGACGCATCTATCGTGCATAAGCTTATAGAAAGCTTAGAGGGTGGTATAAGTGTGTGTGCGAGGTAAGTGCCAAGTGCAACATCAGAGCAATGTGGAAACATGCTGGTAAGTCCATAAATACCATTAGCCTTATTCAGGCTATGCGATGTAAAAACATAATAAGCTAATATCATATATTGAGAATGCAATACAATATGCAATTCCAATAGTTCACAAATACCATCAGCCTCATCTAGGCCATATAAATGCAAAAATATAGCAACCCAAATCCATATGTCGTGGATGTAATATAATATACGGATCTTGGAGAGTTTACCATCAACCTTATTTAGGCTATACAAAATAGAAGCATAGTAAACCAAATGCTATGTGCTGAGGATGTAATGAAATATGCGATGCGAATAAAATGACCAAGCTAGAATGTGAAGTCGGGATGATAGTACGTGGTATCCCAAGCTGTGGGGTCCATCATAAGGGACTTTTATCCAAACTAGTCTTATACCTAAATTTGGATAGCTAGACTCAATGTTGTAAACTCCTAATCTCAGGTTGGTCATGCGCTCCAACTAAAATTCTGACCATTGCGAAGGTACACATAATAAATTAGTTACGCACCATAAGCCCAATTGGACAGTGAATGAATGAATAAATGAATAAAATGTTAAGTATGCAACACTTGCTCAATAAGTCCACATATCAGTACCGTACATCTCTCGGATCATCACCGGGGTCTAGTATAGTCTACGTCAGCTTGCCACCCCATCAAGCGCACAACTGAGTAAGTGGAAGAGACTTCACTATCCGCCTACCAATATCGACCCAACCCATCGATAACGGATCCATTTATGAGCTAGTTAGACTCAGCCTTATATTGCCTACTCGCTCAGGCAGGTAAGGCCACACTCCTTCCCAACCGACTACGACATAGTGGAAGACGCAGCCTACTAGTATACGGACCTCATGTGCTCATATATATCCACTCGGTATAGACGTTGAGGCGTCCCCTGGCCTCGAGGGTTTGAGAATGTTCACCTAGGGACTTTTATCACGCCCGTATGCTATAACCAAACATTTCTGGTGTCCTATCTAGCCATTCATGACATGCCTGTGAAGCCACGATCCTGATGTCACTAGGGCGTATGGTGGTCATATCACAAAATGCGAGTTGTATGAGTCATACCATCCAGTCATGCATCAAACCTACATGTACAACGCGTTCATGTGGGGCAACTCTGTCTCACAGGAAGTCCCATAATAAACCAACCTAATGGCATATGTTATGGTCTATCACTCCTCGTAACAAGCATATATATGATACGTATGAGCATGTATCATGATGTAATCAAGTACATAGGCATGATTATCTAATAGGGCAGACAACAATAATCCACAATCAACCATCACCCGCATATCACATACAAAGAGTAGGAGTTAAACAACATGCCCCTTCTACAACTATAGGAGTCCATGTGGTATGTCCTATGTTAGATTAGCCTCCCAAAGCACTAATATATCATATATCCCAAGATGGGGTCCAATGGAAGGACGGCGGGTCTAACTCATACATTGAGATAGGCTCTACACAGTGGATATACAAAATATGGTACAACATATTCTCCCATATAAGGCAAGAGGTAATGGTGTACTAACATCAAGGATAGGCCTCACACTTGTCCCAAAGAAGTAAATGGATGGTGTGGACGATATAAATGTGACATTGAAGTCCTAGCAACTGGATACAAGGATAAGATATGTCTCATGAGGCGAATCAGGTGGGTATACAATAAGTGGGCTTCCTCACTCCCTTTATCATGACAACTGGGCTTTCCTATAAGCGCCTGATACGAATACAAGGTGGCCCTTGGTAGGATCCATACATTTAGGACTACGTAACCCTACAAACGGTCCTGCTCATCATCTATGTGGGCTTCAGGCTTGGGTTACTAAGCTTGGACAAACACATGCATCTAGGTGGGCCACATTCCATATGGAAGGCTTAATACGAACACAAGATGGGCTGGCTCCAAGGCTTAGGTGGTCTTACAGGGTATGGTGGAAAGCATCATTATCAAATAGGGGCCCAACGGATTGGCGTAGCCTAATCAAGGGAAAGTTGGGTAATATAATCAACAACGAGGGACCCAATGATTGGGTTAGCCCATAAAAGGGAGATACGAATGGGCCTAACAACGGGCCCTAGGGAGAGTTAAAATGTGGACATTTAACCATCATTACTCCTATAACATGGACATTAAACCATCATTGTTCCCAAGACATGGCCCATTTAATATCAACTAGGAACATGGATGCGTATCATAAACATCATTACATACATCCTGGTGGAATCACACATCACAATAGGTCTAATATACATCACCATGGGCCTCACACAAGGGCTTTCTATACATCGCATTGGGCCTCACTCATGTGGCTTAAATAAATCACAATGGGCTTCAAATATATCACAACGGGCCGCATCACTTGGGCCTCAAATAATTCACAATGGGCCTCATACCTGGGCCTCGAATACATCACAATGGGCTACATCCCATGGGCCTCAAGGTGGCTTACACATATTGTTGGTGGGCCTCACATGCAATAGGCAAGACCTGCATACAGCAAGTGGGCCCTGCACCTTTCAAATGGGCCCACCAGATGAACAACATGGATGTACAACACGTATATCAAGGCAGGCAGAATGTCTAACGGACTAGATGATGTGGTTAAAACACATACATCAAGATGGGTCGCACGTCCAGCAGACTGGACGACATGGCTAAAACACATACATCAAGATGGGTCGCAGATCCAAAAAGGGACAATTTGGATATAAAACAAATACATCAATGGTGGGCCCGTCAGACTGACGGTGTAGATAAAACACTTACCTCATGTGGGTCCCACCGTCCACGTGTGGACGGTGCTAGACAAACATATACATCACGGTGGATCCCACCTTCCTTGCTGGACGGCGGGATGAAACAGATACGGCCTGGTGGGTCCCACGGATGCATAATGTGGATATAACATGTACCACATGATCAGACCTACTGAACACGCTGACGTCAATACAACAACTATATAGTGGGTGGGGCCACCGTCCAGATGGATGGCATGATGAACACATACATAGAGGTGGGTCCCACCGTCCCATCTATCTGGACGGTGTGGATTACCACATAAATCTTGGCAGGCCCCACAGAACTTGGTGACATCACTACAACAGCTAAGATACATCAGCCAATCTGCTACCACAGCAAGTGGGTCCTACATGGACCCACCATATAATTAATATATATATATATATATATATATATATATATATATATATATATATATTAAAAGCTCTAGTGTGCAGGTACGCTGGACGGACGACCTAAATGTAAGACACATCCATCGTGGTTGGCCCCACACCCCACATGTGCAATACGTGCAGGGTGGGTCCCATCGTCCCAGGCAATTGGGCAGTGTGGATTTCACACGCTGGTGGGCTCCACCGTCTAGGAAAAATGGATGGTATGGATATAATACATACATCAATGTGGGGTCTAGTCCTCGCCCAAGAACTGGACGGTATGGATTAAACACTTACATCATGGCCGATCCTGCCCTAAACGGCTGGATGTCCCACGTCCATAAGGTGGGCCACGTAAATGGGTCTATGGATGGATGGGTGGATACAACATATACATTATGAAGGGATCCACCATCCAAAGCCTGGACGGTGTGGGTATACATCACATACATTAAGGTGGGTCCACACGTGTGGGGCCCACCATCTTTGGATTTAAGCTGATATATATGTTTTCTCTTCATCTAGGCTTGTCCAAATGGACAGACAACAAGACCGTCCACTGGATAGTCTAGCAAGGTGGGCTCATCACGTGGATGGTGTAGAAAAAATTCATGCATCATGGTGGGCCGCAAAATAGGGAAGAGAGAGAGAGAGAGACGAGTGGTGATGGAGGGAGCTCTGCCACTATGAGTTCTCTTTTATGATACAATGCATACATCAAGATGGGTCCTAAATCATGTGGGCCCTAAATTAAAAAAATCAAGATCTAATGCTATGAATACCCACCAATTGTTAATCTTCTAAGCTCCTTGGAATGCTAAGCTCCTCGACTTCAACTTTGATGGAGGATGATAGAGATTGAAGGGCTAGGATGAGAGATAAGAATGGGTAGGAAGTGGGCCACACTTGGCTCTCTTGGAAGAGCTTGGACGTCCTCTCCATGGGAGTTTCTTGGAATGGAGTGAGAAATGAGAAAGAGATGAGTGGTGTGTAAAAGATATAACATGGAAGGATGAGAGGAATGGGCTAAGCATGGGCTGCTTTGACTAATTGGTGGGAGAGGTATGGGTGAGTGATGGGTTGTACTTGACTTGTGTCACGCCCCAAACCCGAAAATCGAATTCATACGAATCCCGATCGCCAAATTCGGTGCCGACAGCCTCCATAGTACCCCATTCTCGGCTCCTAACATTCATATGCCACATTCCGATCCCGGAATCCGACAAAGAAGGTTTTTTTGTCAATTTACATTTAACTAGTAATAAGCATAACCACAAGACTACCCAATTCACAAAGGCAACATCATCATTATATATTCACTAATATAATCATTTGATTACAACATTGAAAGGGAAATACATAAATAGAAATTCAAGCTCCAGAAGACCACTGCACGCTCCAAGCTCAACACTGCTGCAACCTAACATCACCTGCACGCATCTATCGTGCATAAGCTTATAGAAAGCTCAGAGGGTGGTGTAAGTGTGTGCACAAAGTAAGTGCCAAGTATTCAATACAATGTCATAATCATACAATACCGAAAAACTGGTAATCCACAAACCATACAATGTCTGAATAAGCAGAAACACTGACAAGAGCAGGAATTATCAGAATAAGCAGAAATACTGACAAGATATAAATCATACGATAACAGAGTAAGCGGAAGTATGAACAAGTCTATAAATCAATCAATATCAGAATACGCAATATAGGACAGCTATGCAATAAGGGGTCATAAAGAACCAAATATCGGATGCCGAGAATGCAATGCAATATACAAATCCTGCTAAATCCGTCTAGGCCATATAAGGGCAGAAATAGCAACCCAAGATGTCATATGCCTGCGGATGTAATGCAATATGCGATGCGAATGAAATAACCATGCTGGAGTGTGAAGTTAGGATGATAGTACGTAATATCGCAGGCTACGGGGTCCACCACAATGGACTTCTATCCAAACCAGTCCCATACCTAAATTTGGATAGTCAGACTCAACGTGGTAAACTCATGATCTCAGGTTGGTCGCGCCCAACCGAAATTCTTGCCATAACGAAGGTACATAACAATTAGTTGCACACCACCAGCCCGAGTGGATAGTGAATGAATGAATGAATGAGTATGCAACTCCTACTCGATAAGTCCACATATCAGTACGGTTTCTCTTTGAAAAATCACCGGGGTCTATTACACTCCATATCAGATTGCCGCCCCATCATGCGAAACGAGGTAAGTGGAAGAGACCTCACTATCCGCCTGCCAATATCGGGCCCGGCTCGTCAATAGCGGACCCATTCCTTGAGCTGGTCAGACTCAGCCTAGCATTGCCCCCTCCTCTCGGGAAGGTAAGGCCGCACCCCCTTCCAAACGACCACGGCATAGTGGAGAGAGCAACCATCTGGTAATCAGCACTCGGCGCTCATCTACCCACTCGGTCTAAACGTTGGAGCAACCTCTAGAACCAAGAGGGTTCTGGAACTTTCACCCAAGGATATCTATAGCACCCCATATAGAACAGATTTTCGGTATCCCATCTGGCCATCCACGATATGTCTGTGGAGGCTATAGCCCTAATGTCGCTAGGGCGTACAGTGGTCATGTCACACAAATGCGAGATGCATGAGTCACACAGTGCAATCATGCATCAATTCTGCGCTTACCGTGCACTCATGTGAGATAATCTCCACCTATCAGGGAGTCTCATAACAACCAGCACTATGACATATGCAATGGTCAATCATATCCCATAACAGACATGCAGATGATGCGTATGGGCATGTATCATGAAGTTATATAGTCATATACTCATAATCAGTATCAATAGCAAGCATTGACAATCGACATCGACAACGTGGACATTTAACCAACATTGTCCCCCAAGGAACGGCCCACATAAAGCCTAACATATAGTGGACTCATAGTCGCACACAAGGGCCAAATATACAACACAATGGACCTCACCCAAGAGTTTAATATACATCACGATGGGCCTTTCACATGGGCCTAACGTACATTATAATGGGTTCCATCGCCTAGCCCTCAAATGTATCACAATGGGCCTCAACACATAAGCCTCATATACATCACATTGGGCCTTAAACACGGGCTGGATACACATCACAACGGGCCTCAAATATGGGCTGCATATACATCACATTGGGCCTCGACAATCGGAATCGGCGATCAGCCACGACAATTGGAATCGACAATCGGCCACGATAATTGGCCTAGATCGATAATCAGCCTCGATAATCAAAATCGGTCAATCAGCCATGACAAGCAGAATCAACAATCGGCCACGTCAATCGATGATCGGCCACGATCGGTAATCGATCACGATAATCGGCCTCAATCGGTAATCGGTCAATCGGCCATGACAAGTAGAGTCGGTAATCGGCCACGTTAATCGACAATCGGCCACGATCGGTAATCGATCACGATAATCGGCCTCGATCGGTAATCGGCCAATCGACCATGACAAACATAATCGACAATCGGCCATGTTAATCGATAATCGGCCACGATCGGTAATTGGTCACGATAATCGGCTTCGATCGGTAATCGATCAATCGACCACGACAAACAGAATCGGCAATCGTCCACGTCAATCGACAATCGGTCACGATCAATAATCGGCCTCGATCGGTAATCAGCCAATCGACCACGACAAACAGAATCAGCAATCGGTCACGTTAATCGACAATCGGCCACGATCAGTAATCGGTCATGATAATCAGCCTCTATCGGTAATCGGCCAATTGACCACGACAAACAGAATCGACAATCGGCCACGTCAATCGACAATCGGCCACGATCGATAATTGGTCACTATAATCAGCCTCGATTGGTAATCGGTCAATCGGCTAAGAAAATCGGCACCAATAATAAACACTAAAAATCAGCACCGACGATCAATATCGATAATCGACTCCAACAACCAGTATATATATAAATGAGGCGGGGTCCATAGATGGACAACCAATCAATCATAATATAAAGATCGGCCATCGGCCGTGGTTATATAAAATTCGATAGCACAGAGCCATCCTTCTATGGTGAATGGGGCCCACGAATTAGGGTTAACCCACAAGAGGATGATGAGAATGAGACTATCAAGGCCTAAGGGAAGGTCACAATGAGGACATCTAACCGTCATTGTCCATCAATGTGAACATCTAACCAACATTGCTCCCAAGGAATGGCACACATAAGGGGTTCATACACAACGTAGCGGCCACACATACATCACATTAGGCTTCATACAAGGGCCTCAAGTATAACACAATGGTCCACGCCCTTTGGCCTTAAATACATCACAATGGGCCTCGCCCATGGGCCTTGAATACATTACAATAGTGCACGCCCATAGGCCTCATACGTGGGCCTCGTATACAATAAACGGGTCGTACTGATTGGGTCTCTTATGCATCAAATGGGCCACATGTTTGGGCCCAACAATACAAACATGTGGACCCCACACATGGGCCACAAATACATCATGATGGGCCATAATAAATAGACCAAGTCAAATGGGGCTCAACAATGGGCTTTATTTTCATTAAGTGGGCCCATTGTAACATTTATTTTCTATCCAATCTAATTGTAAGGTCACAAAGACCTGAATAAGAGGTAAAATAAATTTCATACAGATCCAAAGCTTCTGTGACCTAAAAAGGGTGTCAAGGGTAGCCGTTCAATTCTTTAATATTTTCTGCTGTGTGGTCCACTTGATAGCTGGACGGTGTGGATCACAAATGCATCACGATGCGCCCCACATAGCCTGTCAGATGGATGGCTGATACAAAATACATACAATTAAAGCGGGACCCACGGAACGCACTGACGTCTTCACAGTAGCAAAAATGCTGCTGATGGATGGTGAGATATAACACATACGTCAGATGAGGGCCCCACCATCCAGGGTCTGGACGGTGTGGCAAAACACATATTTCATGGTGGGTCCCACCTGATCTGGACGGTCTGGATAAGGCACGTGTATCACGTGGGTCCCATGAATGGTGTAGATATTACATACCAATGTGGTGGGGTCCACACACGTGGCGCAAGAGGGACAAGCTTGCCCAATGTTGGACGGTTTGGATGGAATGCATCCATCAGGTGGTGGATCTCACCGTCCAGCCATCTGGACGGTGTGATGAGGCCCATACATCACGCGTGGCATCACACGGCACCATCCTTGAATGGACGGTGTTAATACCATCAATATCAACGTGTCCCCACCCTGTCAAAAATAGATGGATGGTGTGAATAAAATCCACACCTCAGATGGTCCCACCATTTTAGATGGTGTGGATTGAAACCAAACATCACCTGAGGGTGGGCACGTGGATGAAATCCACTAACGGTATGTGTGAAACACATATATGAAAGGTGGGTCTCACGTGGGAGGGTGGCCCACCATATCAGGTATTTAATAAAAATAAATATATATATTATATGCATATATGCACGTGTGTGTGTGAGGGAGAGTGAGCTGTCAGCGTCCAAGCTCTCTGGACGCTGGATGGATGGCTGGAGTTACTACACCGTGGTGGGCCATCTCACCACTGCCAAAAAAAAATGGATGAACAGTTTGATATAACACATATCGCCTGATGGTGTCCGTAACATTTACTGACGGTGTGGATTAAAATCCATAGATCTAGTGGGCCCCACCCTCACACGTGCCACGCGTGTGAGGTGGTTCCCCACGTCCTATGAATGGACAACATTAATGAAACACTTACATCAGGGTTTGTACCACCGTCCAGCTGCTGGACGGTGGATACCACACAGTACAGTGGTCCCCACAACGCCATCCAGGGACGGCGTACATCTGATGGTCCACATGTGTGGCCCACCAGTAACTGCATAGTCATCTAGGG
The DNA here is from genome assembly GCA_037074715.1 of Magnolia kwangsiensis. NCBI lineage: Eukaryota > Viridiplantae > Streptophyta > Magnoliopsida > Magnoliales > Magnoliaceae > Magnolia > Magnolia kwangsiensis. The sequence continues at coordinate 11,947,047 of CM073585.1, read as the reverse complement.
CTGATAGCATATAAATATGATGGTGGTCCCACATGGGTGGGCCACACGTTTTAGATCAATATAATATTTGTGTTTTCTCTCTGTCCAGGCATGCTGGACGTGCTGCCTATGGACGGTCTGGATTGACACACCGTCAAGGTGGCCCCTTGTTCTGGACGGACTGGATGAACACATCATCAAGTGACCCTAGGATCTGGCAAAATGGATGGACAGTATGGATCCATGCATACCTCAAGGTGGGACCTAGAACTTGCTGGTGTTAATAAAGCAGCAATAGCTGCTGGCCGTCCAACAGATGGACAGCCCTGATACAAGTACACACACAAGGTGGGTCCCGTGATGGATGGTGGGATATAACTCATACCTCGGTAGTGGATCCACCGTCCACGTGGCTGGACGGTGTGGATCTAATATATACTTCATGCGTGGGTCCCACAAGACCGTACAGACACGGACAGTCCTGAATATAAACACATATATCATGGTGGTTCCCACCTGTCTAATTCATGGGTGGTGTGGATGGTGGAACCCACAGCACTTGCTAATGTTAGTGGGACTGACAGTGCCTGGTGGCGCTGATACACCAGCCATATAACTGGTGTGAGGTATCCAAACAATCCGTTCATGGTGGGGTCCATCTTGTGGACGACATGTATCAAGGTGGGCCATAAAAGGGAGAGAGAGAGAGGTGAATAGTGGAGGGACCTCACCACTATGGGTCCCTCTTTGAACCGTGCATGCATCAAGAGGGGTCCCACCATATGTGGGCCCTTAAATCATAAAATCACAACATAAAATCACCCACCTATCATTCTTCTTCCTCCCTAGCCTTCCAAAGCTCCAAAAGTGCTCCTTCAATGGTTGAGATGATGATCTAAGGGTGGAGATGGGAGATAGGGTGGTATGGAGTGAGCCACACATGGCTCCTCTCATGGAGAGCTTGGACGTTTCCTCTCCTTGGGAGTTGCTTGAGAGAGTGAGAAATGAGAGAGAGAGAGAGAGAGAGAGAGAGAGGAGTGGTGATGGAGTGGAAAGGGATGGGTTCTTTTAACTTTTGTAAGAAAAGAATGGGCTAAGCATGGGTTGCATTGACTTTAAGTAAGGAGAGGTAAGGGTGAGTGATGGCTTGTGATGGGATGTCCTTGATTTATGATTGATGTGATTGATGGGACATATCGTAGAGATTCTATCAGAATTCGTAAAGCGCGGCATTTTTCTCAAATTAAACGCGGGCCCACAATCCTGGCACGGGTATCACCTTGACGAGCGAGATGCGACGTTGGAACAGCGGCGATGGCGCGGTCGCAAGGGTATAAGTCTCGGGTTAAGCCGAATCTGGAATGCGAGACACGACACCAGATTACGCGCTAACGCCGATAACAGATCGTAGGTCACCAGAATTCGACCGGGAGGACTGCGGGGGCCTATGAAATGGTACGGGTTAGGATACGGGTCTTACAACTTGTGATTGATTGATTGATGTGATGGATGGTGGAGATTCTCTTAGGATTCACAATGTATGGCATTTCTTCAAAATAAATGTGGGCCCATAACTCTTGACTTGGGTATCGCATCGATGCGCAAGATGCAGTGTTAAAACCACGGCGATAACGTGGTGGATAAGGTACAAGTCTCGGGTTAAGTTGAATTGGGTTAATAGGGTGCAACTCAGGGTCATGTACAAATATCGACTACAGGTCGCGGGGTGCCGTAATTCAACAGGGAGGTTCGCGGAAGTCTAAGGAACGGTACAAACTAGGATACAGGCCTTACAATTGTATCATTGTCAGTTAACTATCTAGAGAAGAGATTACTCGCACATGTCATGAAGGTTGAGGAACATGTTGTAATTATCCCTGCTCATCGATGCAGCATTACGGGTCACCAATCACAACTATTTCATGTCAGATTGTTTAGTAGCATTGGAGGGTAAGTCTTAAAAATAAGGCTTCTATGCATTGATGCGGCTTTACGAGGATTCCTGTACTGTTTGGATCTGTCGTTTCCTTTACTACGTAATCACCCTAGGAGTATTCGTTCCATTTTATCGTCAAAGTGGTTAACTACCTTGCGCATCGATGCGGCCTTACGGAAAACTCACTACGCTGACTTGGACCCGATCAAAATTTTTGAACATTCTGGACTATGTACATGCAAGTAATCATTTGTCACGCAGTCTCCTGATTCCAATACTTTGGTTACAATGGACTGTCGTTACTTTGAGTTTGATTATTCTTTCCAACGATAGACCAAATCATTTTTACTTGCATTCGTCTTGTATGACTATCCAGATATGGAGATCAGACCAACTGTACTCGTATCATATACGGATTCAATCGTCCTCTGAGGAAACCGAAAGGATCGAATCTTATTTTACTGTTTGCACTGACTGTAACTGAAGAATATGGAAGATTCCTCAATGTACTGTGCGCCACATGCGTTTTTTAAAATCTTACTTGAAAACTAATCTCTTTGGAACTAGATTCCGCAGGGATTTTATTAAAAGTATTTTTAGATTTTTTTTGAAAAATATCCGTTTGATCTTGTGAGTGGGCATCGTTCTTCGGTTTTTATTTGCATAAGTAAACAGTCGCATTACCCCCACTTATGAGCTGGCGGGGCTAGCGGTTTTTATTGAGAATATTTTTGAGGTTTTTGAAACATTCGTTCAATCTCGTGGGAGGGCGTAGTCATCCGACTTTTATTATAGAATTTTAAACAAATATCAAGCAGTCGTGCTACCTCCACTAATGAATTAATGGGGCTTTAACCATGATTTATTATATTTTCTTTTCTTTTTCTCTCTTTTTTTTGAAGAGGGAGGTCTAGATCATGAAATGGTGGGCCCAGATGGATGATTCGTGGTCCACTTGGATCTTCCAACAGTATGGATCTTGATGGTAGGCCATCATTTGTGGAGTGGATCGCACACCTTAGCTTGATTTTTGGTTCCATGTATGGGTGAGATTTCTCAACTGGGCCCTAGATCATGGATTGGGGAACATGGGCCTGATTTGGACATGTGGGCCTAAGACCATGGGCCTTGAAATTGGACCTGTGAAGTGAGCCTTGCTTTGGAAATGTGGGCTTAGGAAATGAGCTTGAAAACATGGGCCTTGAACCATGGGCCTTTGGATAATGGGTATGGTAAGCTTTTGACATGTGGGCCTTGTGGGCTTTAAACTTGTGGGCCTTGGGGGCTTAGAACTTGTGGGCCTTGTGGCTTTGAAATGTAGGCCTCTGGGTGTAACGCCTCGAAAAAATTCGTATAGAGACTCGAGTACCAACTCGACCAGAAATCACGTAGGATTAATTCCTTTAGAAAATAAACGTAAGTTAACTAGCGCTACGCTAGATTAGCTGTGAAATTAGCATCGATCGCTTTAAATACGTTCTGCAAGACCCAAAACTTGTAGAATCAATGATGTTATAATACCCTGAAATCTAGGATCAAACTCTAAACCCGTTTGCTCTCACGAACCCTCTGAAATTCCGTATTGGATTTAGACCGCGCGTCGAAAGTCCGATATCTACAATCTTAGACCGTTATGACCACTTGGCTGGACTTGACAATCGTTTCAAAAATCAAGCCCAACCGATGTTCTGAGGCTATTTCATTGAGCCTGGACTGAAGATAGTGAGAATAGGGTAAAGGTTTAAGAAATTAATTCTAAATCTGGCACGAGTCTTTGCGCGTTATTATTAAGCGTTCTGACCGTCAGAATTCAGCCAAATTTCATCCTCGGATCAGGAAAAATTTCTCTTTCATATCATGAGACTTGTAAACCTGATTTAGGTACGATGACCGCTGAACTGAAACTGGACCACCACGTGCGATCTGGGAACTCTACCGGTCTGAAAACTTCGTGTGAGCAAGATCTAGTAGGCATGAGCTTAAGTCCGACCACGTTCGGCCAGGGGACCTCCCGAAACACTCTTTTGGATTAAAAAAGTTTCGATTTGGTTATAACTCAAGTATACTTTGTTCCCAAGTCTATTTAGATTAGTTTTTAGCTTATATAAGGGCTTTAAACCCTCTCATATTTCTCCCATCCGAATTTTCTTGAAACCCTAAAAAGAGAGAGAGAAAGTGAGAGATTGTGAGAGACTTTGTGAGAGGACTTCCTGCTATTTGCTCCATCTTTTGTACGTACCAAAGCAACGCATACAAATCACTTTTCCGGTGATTTTTAATGCACTTTTAGGTAAGAAAACCCTAGCCACTTGCTGATTTAAGGATTCCTTTGATTCAATTGCAAAGTAGCTTACGTATCTTATGCATTAGGTCGCCGTTACGCCGTTGATGAAGTGTATATGTTCTATTCGAATCAATACACGTCTAAGGCAAAAGGTGCGAATTTTAGACGCTTTGATTGACTGATTTCAAAGCTTTCAATGTCATTTAATAGTAGATTATCGACGAGCACGCCGTTTGACATGTAGAACATGCTGTCCATTTTTCATTTCGACTGCATATGGAAAATATGAGATTTAGGATATTTTAGTCATTTGTAGAAAATACTGTTTACATCCATATTTTGCAGAAATATTTGTCATGGTTATTTGTCGTGTTAGGATACTAGGAATGCGTGCATGATCTGTTTGGCAAAGAGATTCGCCCTAATGCACACTTTGAGTCGACATACGCTATGTAGACTACAGTGTGTAAACTAAGTGTATGTATAAATGTTTGTATTAGTATGTATTGAGTAAATGGTGTTGTGAATTAGTTTTGAGATTCAATTCTCAATTAATATACAGATGTATATGATTTCCATCATGTTTGCCATATGAATTGATTTCCTTATATGTATGGAATACATGTGTTGGATTGATTTGCTTACTTTGTATGCTATAACATGTGTTAACATGCTTGTATTGTTGTATTTCATTTCTATTACTCTCATATGATTATTAATGTGGATTTACTTGGGGCTATGACCTAGTCCAGGCAGTCGGTAATGGCTTGAATTCGTGGTTGGCTTCTATTTGCCACGAAAGATTCATCGATGAACGCGAGTCATGTTTTGAGTTGGCAGCAGTGGTTAGGCCACACGAAGTATTTTATGCACTTCATGTCGCTCAGCTTGAGATACGCTCGTACTAGTCTAGCCCGTCAAGTAACCCGACTGGCCATTGTATGTTCACCCTGTATGAGTCATAACTGCTTGAACCTAGGGTACTGAACTTACCATTGAAAACCCTGTTAACCATGGTACCTTGATCCATAAAGACTCATGAGCCGGGCATGGTGGTATGGGACACCGTGGTCGAGTTGTTGGCCTACGCCGGGGCCACAAACCTTCCCGTAGTGACCAGTGAGCACATTTGACTCATGAGCCGATTGTGGTGGTATGAGACACTACATTCGAGCTGTCGGCCTACTCTGATTGGTGACGAGCCCTTTGTAGTGACTGCGAGCGTATTCTGAGTCTACTGGAGGCGACGACCCTTCCGTAGCGACGAGAGTATATTAGGCCTATATTGATAAGGTGATCGGGGAGCGGTGCAACGAGTGCGAGCAACAGCCCTGACAGCCCTTGCAACGACCTACAAATATAACATTGTATGTGATTACTAGGAGTGACGACCTTAGACAGGATCTGTGTTGGGATTGATATAAGGAAGGTACCTTAGTTTTCCAATCCTGCTGTATGAAAAGGACTAATAACAACCTGGTAATCATTACCTATATCGCACTGCATGTGCCTGGAAGATGTGGAGCACTGTGGGAAGAAAGCATGCCGTGGACGCAGATGGTGCCGCATGAGGGAGTATATCGGTGAGGGCATCCATCATGTCATTTCATGCTTGCATTAACAACAGTACCTAGGGATGGTTGATTGTTTGCTTTACTATTAACGTGTGATTGATTTGATAACATGCTAATCTTTGCTCTATTATTCCACTGAGTTGATCACTCACTCCCACGTTACGGGATGGTGTTTGCAATACCACCAGACCCTGTCTTAGATGTAGGTGATGAGGCGATTTAGGACACTGAGCCGGATTACTACGAGGACCAGGATGAGTTCTCGTATATGCAGTTCACTGACGGCTTTACGTAGGTGACCTGGATCGGTGGGACATGCTAGTTGGACTATCACCTGACATTTATTTTTACTTTATGACATGTATTTGAGACTCAGAGATGTATTCATACTTTGGAGACAATTTGAGATTATTTTATTTTCATATAATGATATATATATCTTTCAGTTTTTCGCTTGCATTTTATCACTGGATCTGGAGTATGAATTGCATTTTTGATATAATCTTACTCATGTGAATGCTTTAACTCAGACAACATTGAATCATAATCATATTTGTTGCTTAAGTGATGGTCTGGAACTCGGGAGTCGGGTTTCTACACGACCCCCAATTTTCAGGGTGTTATAAGTTGGTATCAGAGCATGATTTGGATTAAATCGGACCTGGGTTATGGGCATGCGACGTACACCGTCGTCCTTTGACTTAGGTGGGTGCGAGAAAAATTTAGAAACCCTTATAGGGTCCGAGTTTCGCCAATCGGCGAATTTTACTCAAAACGATCATATTGATCGAGTTCGTGTGCATCCGTGGTCGCATGAAACGACCCCGGACCACTTCTAGATCGTGTGTGGATGGGTCTAGACCTCTCTGGACTCAGTCCCAGTTGTTAGAAATTGCTGAATGCGAATGTGCATCAGTTAGTGTCCGAAGGGTTCGAAATGGTGTGAAATGGGGTCATGGGCCCACCCAAGCTAAAATACAATGAACCAGGGTGGGACACACATATATTTGGGATTTCCAGGGCAGGGGGAACCCAGCCCATGTGGCCGGAATCATCGTATTGCGATTTCACCGGCAAGGACCTCGCCGGTTCGGCGAGGGCTCGCCGTACGGTGGGCCCCACTCGGGCTAAACTTTGGGCCGACGCCCTTAGATGGGTAGGGCACCCCTCCCATATGTGGTCTGACCCTTAAATCATCTCCAAAACCTCACTTCCTTCACAAAAATGTCCTCCAAGCTCTCCCTTTTCAGTTTTCTTGTTGCCTCTCCCTTAAATCCAGGTGTCAAACCTCTCCCATCCCATTTTCTCCCTCAACCGATGCCAACCCATCCATTTACAGCTGTTCACAGTCCCTTTCCTCTCCATTTTCATCCGTGGAAGCTCTTCAAACCTTCATTGAAGGCTGAAAATTGTGTGGACCTCCATTCCATCTTATCTTGTTCTTTTCTCTTTGAAAATTCAGCCTTTGGGAACTTGATTCACCCCTCAACAGGGCCTAGATTCGATTCAGTCCATTAGGGCAACCCTTTCTCCCCATTTTCTCTACTTTTCATGACTTTTGTTGAGGCTATTTTAGCCTTTTTCTCTCTTTCCACCATCCTCTCTCTCATGGGAAAGAGGAAGATCACCGCTGATGAAGCTAGGCCTAGTCGCCCTTCACGTTCGAGAAAGTCGAGAGGTGGCACCGCTAGCTCAAGCGCCTCCGCAATTCCAAGTGCATCTCGTGAGTTTCACACAAAGCGGGATTTGGATCCCCGTGCTCACTTAGGGCGAGCAGTGTTGGCAGATTTAGCTCATGGTGCTTATGTTGACCATAAGGTTCTGTTTGAGGAGCATGTGGATGGGCGGGTCTTTGGTGAATTTCTGTTGTTTGAGCGCATCGAAGCTGCCAACTGGGTCCGGTCTTTAAAGCCCAATCTCGTGCTAACGTGAGCACTGTTCGTGCCTTCTATGCTCATATTTGGGCTCCTACGTTGGAGCCATTGTAGTTCAGGATTTCCTTTAATAGAGACCGGGAAGCCACGATCGATGTTCGGTTGATAGCTCGACTTCTGAATGTGCCTCTTGGCGAGGTGCATCCAAGTGCTAAGAATCTGAAGAGTGTTCGTAAGTCAAATCATCGCACCAGGTTCCTATGTGGTGGTTTGGTTCCATGACAGCGTAACAAGTGCCTCTTAGCGTCCCACATGTCGCATGATTTTCTCCTGTTACACCACATTTATACGTTTAATGTGTATCCTAGGTCGACCAACCGCAGTGAATATACGCGTTTCATGGTCAATTTCCTGTATCAAGTGGGCCAGGGAGAGAATGTGTGCATGGCCACCTTTGTGTTGCGACAGATCATCCTCATAGCGAAGTCGAGGAGAACATCTGAGTCACTTCCTTTTGGCCGGCTTATATGCAAGATCGTGCTTGAGTTTGCTTACAGACTTGGGCCAGAGTTGCCTGTGCCGATTCACTTCATCGATGAGGCTACCATGAACCAGATGAAGATAGGGCCTCGGCAGCGTGAGGCTCAGCTTGATGATGACAGTGAGGGCGAGTATGATAGCGCAGAGGATGCTAGTGAAGAAGAAGCTGGGGCAGAAATAGAGGAAGAAGTCCAGGAAGAAGAAGAGGAGGCTTAGGATACTGATGAGAGCCCTCCTCTTGCGACTCGGGCTACTAGGGATGCTCATATAGCCCGGCTTGAGGAGAGTCAGGTTGCTTTGCGACGGGAAGTCCAAGAACTCCGGGCTGAGGTGAAACAGGATCTTGAGGATACCAAGGCCGTCATGAAACAGAAATTCGGCAAGGTGACTCGTACTTTGAAGGTCATCCTGTGTTGTCTGCAGATAAGGGTGCTCCTCCTCCATCGAGAGACTCGGAATAACGATTAGGTTTTAGATGTTGTTGGTTGTAGTTGGTTTATTTCCTATTTTCTGTGTGTAAGCCTGAGAAGGCTAGTAGTTTGCTTATGTTGCAATTGTAGCTTCGGCTAACTTAGTTCCCATATGTTTCTTGTCATGATGCATGTAAGGATATATCTCTTGTATTGTGATAAATTTTGATTTAATGGAATGCATGAAATTCTACAGTTTGTTATGTGAATGATTGCGGTGTGTTTGTGCTAATGCTAAAACTGACAAGGTTGCGCCTTATTTTGAATATAGGGAATGTCGCTTAAGACTACTCGGAGCACAGCACGACTTACACTGGGAGAGCCTATGGATCGAGTTCCTCTCCAGAGTGATGTTCATACGGACCCTGCTGTGGGCCCGATTCCTGAGACTGCACATGAGTCTCAGCCTTTTACAAGTCCTACAGTTGGACCGTCGCCTTTCACACCGCCTGTCAGAGAGTAGTATCGTGCATCTTCCTCGACGTAGTATGTGCCACAACATGCTCCACCTCCTGATAGGTTTAAGCAGTTAATGGCCATGATGCATCAGCAGCACCAGCAGCTCTTGACTACGATAGCAGGGGCCATAGGCCAGGGTGGGAGTGCGACTCCACCTGCACCATCTGTGCATCTAGCTGAGGATGCTGGTACTTCGACTCAGGATGAGGGCATGGCTCATCCTGCACCCTCTGCTTACCCTACGGGGTATACTACTGATTCACGAGGCCTACTTGAGCGATTCCAGCGCTTACGGTGTAAAACCCGTATCCTAATTCGTACTGTTCCTTAGGCTTTCGTGGTCATTCCGATCGATTTCCGCCGACTCGCGATCTGCAACCGGCGTTGCGCGCAATCCTGAGACGGATCCTGTCGGTCTGAGTCAGTTCGACCCGAGACTTGTACCAGTACGACCGCGCTGTCGCCGCGGTTCCGATGCCGCGTCTCACGCGCCGAGGCGATACCCAGGCCAAGAGATGTGGGCCCGCGTTCAGTTCGAGAAAACGCCGCACATTTATAAAATCCCAAGAGAATCTCTACAACCTTTCAAATCAATCCCATCAATCATGTCATATGTCAAGTACACATCACCCCATCCCCAAGCAACCCTTAAAGTCAACACTCCCTTACACAAAGTACCCCCCATCACTCACTTTTCACCCATCACACCCATACCTCTCTCCCATCACCCCTCTCTCATCACCTCTCTCTCTCCCTCTCATTCCCTCTCATTTCTCCTAAGCCCCATGAGAGCACCCAACGTCCAAGCCATCTTCAAGAGAGGAGAGCTTGGTGTGGCCCACCTCCCTATCTTCAATCTCCACCGTCCAATTACCATCATCTTCCATCAAAGTGGTAGCCGAGGAGCTTAGCTTGCCATTGATCCAAGAAGAAGCAAGAAAGGTGGGTGAATCTTCATTGTTTGTGGGTGTCTCTCTCTCTCTCTCTCTCTCTCCCTCCCTTTCTTCTTCTTTTTTTTTTTTTTTTTCCTGGTTTCATGGCCCACCATGGAGGTATATTTAAGATCCTCACTGTCCACAAATGGGACAGCCTTGATGGATCATCCAAGGCCCCCTTGCTACCGTTTTAGGTAGGCTTGGAGGGTGGGGAAAACGCCAATATTGGCTTGATCTCCAGCCGTGTGGATCCCACACGAACCCACTGTGATGTGTAGGATTTATCTACACCATCCACCCCTCTCCCTGGTCGTCCGGACCATGGGGTAGACTACCCTTTTCTAGCTGACCTGCTGCTATCCAGCAGTAGGCGTTGATGGAGGGGGGAGCACAAATATCATCTTGATTCAAAACTGGGGGACTGGTGGGCCACACTGACGTGGACCCCACCTTGCTGTACGTGATCTACACCCACACCGTCCATCCCTAGATCATCAGGGACATGATCTGCTACACCTACTGCTGTCCGGCAGCAGGTGTTAAGGAAAGGAAATATGAATATAAGTTTGATTCAGAAGATTTGGTGGGCCACACTGACGTGGACCCCACCCTGTATGTGTGTACGTGTGTAGTATATCCACATTGTCCAGATCCAATCATCTGGTGGACTGCACCGTAGCAGCAGTAAGGCCATCCACTTGCTGACCGTCTGTTGCAGGAAAAACACATAGTAGCTTGATCCAAAGGAGTGGCCCACCGAACATGGGACCACCACAATTTATGCATTTTATCCACAACGTCCAGCAGACTGGACGGTGGGACCCACCATGGTATGTATTCCATCCCACCGTGTAACTGGACGGTGGGATCTCATATGGTATGTGGGTTTTATACCTGCCATCCCGACAGTGGGGCCCCTGGCACTCATGTGTTGTATCCGTACCATCCATCCATTTGGTAGGCCACTCCCACGTGGAACCCACTAGATCTATGTGTTTTATCCCTCTCATCCATCGTCCAGTGGATTGGACGGTGGATAACCCACCTTGAATATATGTGTAGTATATACACGTTGTTCATCCCTTTTTTTTGTGTGGGGTGAGGTCCACCTTGATGACATGTGTTATATCTACCGTCCATCCGTACGGACGTCAGCAAGTGGGCCTGATCAGGAGGCATGTGTTTCTTCAAAACCACCCATTTCTAGAAGGGCCACACCGTGATGTATTTATTTCAATCCACACCGTCCAGGCTATTTAGACGGTGTCAGATTAGTTTGGACGGCACCAGGCCCACCTGCAGCGTGCAGGGCCATCTCGATGTATTTATCTTAAACCCCACACTGTCCATCTGGACGGTGCAGGTGTTGGGCGCACCGTAATGTATGTGATTTATACCTGTCGTCCATACACTGGGCAGGTGTGTGGGGCCCACCCCGCACATACTACACGTGTGGAGATGGGCTCACATCGATGTGGGCTTTCCAACTTCCAAACCGTCCGTTAAGACCAGACGCTGGATGCTAGAGCCTCGTGTATGCATTTTTAATATATTATAATATAATATATTATGTTATTTTTAACATAAGTCTCTGACGGGTATTGTGGTGGCCCACGTGGGACCCCCCCCCCCCCCCCCCCCCCCCTGATGTGGAACGGATTGGCTGGACGGTGGTGATCCAACCCGTCCAGTCTCACACGTGATGTGAGCCCCATGTATGATATATGTGTTTTATCTCCACCGTCTAGGTTACTGGACGGTAGGTTCACACCGTAATATATGTATTTGATTCATGTTGTCCACTCGTGTGGGCCCCTCCATGATGTTATATCCAAACCGTCCGTCCATCTGGACAGAATTGTGGGACCTTGATGTATTCCTTCATCAAAGTTGTCCATGGCCAGGGAGTGAGGCAGATCTAAATCTCTGGTGGGCCACGTGCGTGGACCCACCCATGATGTATATGCTGCATCCATACCGTTCATAGTCTGGACAGTTAGACTGTCCTGATCTGTGGGACCCATGTGGGGTATATGTTTTAATCACTCCGTCCAGCGTCTAGGACTTCTTTCTTCAATAATAAATATTGTATTTTATATATATACATATATGTATGCATGTGGTGGGCCCCATGTGGGACCCACTGCTGGATGGATTGGCTGAGGTACCGCACACTAGCTATATAGCTGTGCACTGACGTCAGCAGTTCTGTGGGCACATCACGATGTATGTATTAGATCCAAATCATCCGTACATTGTGGACCCACCGTTGATGTATATGTCTATAGCCACACCATCCAGATGTGGTGGACGGTGCTGAACAATGTCTGGACGGTGTTGATGTACATGGACAATGTTTGGACACTATTGATCACATTAGTGAGCCATGTACTCCTAGGATAGTGTAAAGTGATACACATGTTACACCTGCCACTATTGAAATAATTTTAGATGCAATCCAAGCTCCCACCATCCATCAGGATGAAGGACCCACTGTGATATATAAGTGATATATTCACGTCGTCCATTCACGTGGCCCCCATGTGATGTACGTGTTTGATCTGAGCTGTCCATGTCATGCGGCCCACTTTGATGTGCATGAGGTCCAAGTAGTGCGACCCATTGTGATGTATACTCGGCCCATGGGTCGTGGCCCCATTGAGACGTATTTGAGGCCCATGGATCGTAGCCCTTTTGATGCACTTGAGGCTTATGGGTCGTGGCCCTTGGTGATGCATATTAGGCCCATGTACGCGGTTCGCCGTGATGTGTGTATTGTATATCTATGACGTCCATTTGTGCGGCCCGCTGTGTCGTTTGCATTGTATATCCATGTCGTTCATCTACGAGGCCCAATGTGATGTATTCAAGGCCCATGGGCGAGGCCCAACGTGATGTATTCATGGCCTATGAGCAAGGCCCATTGTGATGTATTCATGGCCCATGGCAAGGCCCATTACCATGAATTTTGGCCCATGGGTGGGGCCCACCCGTTTGTATTATTAGGCCCATGTAATATGGCCCACTTGATATATGAGGCATAGTATTGAGGCTCGTGTGATGGGGCCCATATGATATATTTGAGAACCAGGTACAAGACTCATCTATTATGTATTCTAGGCCCGATGTGATGTATGCTGGCCCATGTGACGAGGTCGATGTGACGTAAATGAAGCCCAATATAATTGTATGTGAAGCCATGGGCCCACTATATGTTTGGCCCTATGTAGGCCACTCCTTGGGATCAATGTTGGTTAAAGGTCCATATTGATGGGCAATGTTGGTTAGATATCCACATTGTGACTTTCCCTTAGGCCTTGTCAGGCTTATTCCTACCGATTCCGTTTATCATGACCGATTGCTGATTAGCGATCGAGGCCGATTATCCTGACCGATTGCCGATTAGCGATCGAGGCCGTTTGTCCTGACCGATTTCCGATTAGCGATCGAGGTCGATTCTCTTGGCCGATTGTCGATTAGCGATCGAGGCCGTTTATCATGACCGATTGCTGATTAGCGATCGAGGCCGATTATCTTGGCCGATTGTCGATTAGCGATCGAGGCCGTTTATCATGACCGATTGCTGATTAGCGATCGAGGCCGATTATCCTGACCAATTGCCGATTAGCGATCGAGGCCGATTATCCTGACCGATTGCCGATTAGCGATCGAGGCCGTTTGTCCTGACCGATTGCCGATTAGCGATCGAGGCCGATTATCCTGACCGATTGCCGATTAGCGATCGAGGCCGTTTGTCCTGACCGATTGCCGATTAGCGATCGACGCCGTTTATCTTGGCCGATTGTCGATTAGCGATCGAGGCCGTTTATCATGACCGATTACCAATCGTGGTCGATTGTCGATTGACGTGGCCAATTTTCGATTCTGTTTGTCGTGGCCGACTGATCGATTATTGATCGAGGCCGATTATCGTGACCGATTACCGTTCGTGGTCTATTATCGAGACCTATACGATGTATATGCGACCCATACTTGAGGTCCATTGTGATGTGCATTCGGCCCGTGTTTGAGGCCCGATGTGATGCATATGCGACCGATGTGATGAGGCCCATTATGATGCATTTGAGGTCCAGGCGATGGAGCCCATTGTGATGTATGTTAAGCCCATGTGAAAGGCCCATCGTGATGTATATTAAACTCTTGAGTGAGGCCCATGGTGCTGTATATTTGGCCCTTGTGTGCGGCTAAGAGTCCACTATATGTTAGGCTTTTTGTGGGCTGTTCCTTGGAGAGCAATGTTGGTCGGATGTCCACATTGTCGAGGCTGATTGTTGATGCCGGTTATTGATACCAATTATGAGTATGTGATTGTGTAGCATCATGATACATGCCCATACACATCATCTGCATGTCTGTTATGAGATATGATTGACCATTGCATATGCCATAGTGCTGGTTGTTATGAGACTCCCTGATAGGTGGAGATTATCTCACATGAGCGCACGGTTTGTGCAGGATTGACGCATGACTGGATTGTATGACTTATGCATCTTGCATTGTGTGCTGTGATTACTGTATGCCCTAGCGACATCAGGGTCGTAGCCTCCATAGACATATCGTGGATGGCCAGATGGGACACCGGAAATCTGTTCTAAATGGGGTGCTATAGATATCCCTGGGTGAAAGTCCCTAAACCCTCTTGGTTCCAGAGGATGCTCCAACGTCTAGACCGAGTGGGTAGATGAGCGCCGAGTGCCGATTACCAGATGGCTGCGCTCTCCACTGTGTCGTGGTCGGTTGGAAGGGGGTGCGGCCTTACCTGTCCGAGAGGAGGGGGCAATGCTAGGCTGAGTCTGACCAGCTCGAGGAATGGGTCCGCTATTGACGAGCCGGGCCCGATATTGGCAGGCGGATAGTGAGGTCTCTTCCACTCGCCTTGTTGCGCGCGATGGGGCGGCAATCTGGTTTAGAGTGTAATAGACCCCGGTGATTTTCCAGAGAGAAACCGTACTGATATGTGGACTTATCGAGTAGGAGTTGCATGCTCATTCATTCATCCATTCACTATCCACTCGGGCTGATGGTGCGCAACTAATTGTTGTGTACCTTCGTTATGGCGTGAATTTCGGTTAGGCGCGCGACTAACCTGAGATCAGGAGTTTACCACGTTGAGTCAGACTATCCAAATTTATGTATGGGACTGGTTTGGATAGAAGTCCCTTGTGGTGGACCCCATAGCCTGCGATACTACGTACTATCATCCCGACTTCACACTCCAGCATGGACATTTCATTCGCATTGCATATTGCATTGCATCCTCGGCATATGATAATTAGCTCTTCATGACTCCTTGATGCATAACTGTTCTATATTGCGTAATTTTGCTATTGATTTACTTATAGACTTGTCCGTACTTCCGCTTACTCTGTTATCGTATGATTTATGATCTTGACAGTATTTCTGCTTATTTCGGTATTGTATGATGATGGTATTGTATTGAACACTTGGCACTTGCCTTGTGCACACACTTACACCACCCTCTGAGCTTTCTATAAGCTTATGCACGATAGATGCGTGCAGGTGATGTTAGGCTGCAGCAGTGTTAAGCTTGGAGCGTGCGGTGGTCTTCTGGAGCTTGATTATCTATTTATATATTTCCCTTTTTATATTGTATTCAAATGATTATATTAGTGAATATGTGATGACAATGTTGCTGTTGTGAATTGGTTAATCCTGTGGTTATGCTTATTACTAGTTAAATGTACATTTCAAAAAAAAAAATAATAAAAAAAAAAAATCCTCCTTGTAGGATCCCAGGATCGGAACCTGGCATGTGAATGCTAGGAGCCGAGAATGGGGTACTACGGAGGCTGTCGGCACCGGATTCGGCGATCGGGATTCCTATGAATCCGATTTTCGAGTTTGGGGCGTGACATACGGCCTCCTACTTTTATGGGTTCTCACAGACCTGAGGAGGCCGAGTATTGGCTCGACCCGGTGTCGAAGATACTGAGGATGCTGCACTGCTCGGAGTCTGAGCAGGTTGAGTTGGCCACGCTCATGTTCGAGCGAGAGGCCAGTCTATGGTGGGATAGTGTATTGCAGACAGTGGCTGCTGACTACGTCTGGACTTGGGCAGCGTTCGAGTTCCGTTTTCATGAGAAATACTATCCCCAGACTTACAGGCACGAGCGGGAGAATGAGTTTCTACGCCTCAGGCAGTGAGGCATGACAGTCACAAAGTATGAGCATCGGTTCACTGAGTTGGGCAGATACGTCCCGACTATACTTGCTGATGAACAGATGCGCATACGCCGATTTTCTGAGGGCTTGCGATCGGACATTCGATCGAAGATGTGCTGTGTCAGCATACCTTCCTATGTAGAGTTGATACATATGTCCATGAGGGCAGAACAAGATGTTGATCACTTGGCACGATCTCGTGGCCTTATGGTTGCTAGGCCACGACCGGATATGCAGGACAGGCCATTTGTTGGCAAGAGGCCTCGCATTGACTCTCCTCCTACGGCTACAGCGCCAGTACTTCCGACGAGGTGCTCCGATTTGTCATGTACTTATTGTGGGAGATCGGGTCACACTGTGGGGAACTGTTTTGCTCGGATGAAAGATAGCGGGTTTTCGCTGCCGTAGAAGATCGACCGTCCACGCCCACAGGCTTTATCTGCTCCACCCCTAAGGTCAGCTCCTGCGCATCCTTCCTTCAGACCTCCCGTACCTCCGTTCCGGCCGCCTCAACAGCCCATGGTACTGCAGCCGAACCGTCCACAGCAGACACGGGTATATGCCTTGACAGCTGAGGCTGCCGAGATAGAGACTACTCAACCTTTAGCCTTTGAGGTCACTGCCCATATTGGAGGTACTCCTATACTTGTGATGGTGGATACAAGATCCATAATTTCATTGATATCGCATTCCATAGTCAGACATCTTGGGCTACCGATGATTCGGATGAATGGAGTGCGAGTCCTTACAGCGCACGGGACCTTTTCAGATTCCACCATGATGTGTGAGGGTTGTTTGGTGGATCTGGGGGGCAAGACGATGGCTCTTGATCTTTTCGTCGACCCTTCTCTTTATTATCTCGACGTCATTCTTGACATGGATTGGCTGACTACAGGGAGGGCCGAGATTGACTGCGAGACTTGTATAGTGACAGTCTACGAGCCGGAGGGCACATCCTTTACATTTTCAGTGCAGGTTAATCTTCCCTTTCGCATACTTAGCTACGCATCCTTATTGCGGGACGTCGACGCCCCGACGCTTGAGCATACGCCTGTAATCCGTGATTTTGGGAATCTGTTTAGGAAGATTCCTGGTTTTCTGCCTCAGCGAGAGATCGATTTTACTATCGATCTGGTGCCTGGTTCCACGCCCGTGTCACTGCCGACGTATCGTATGGCACCGTGTGAGATGGAGGAGTTGAGAAAACAGATTGATGATTTGTTGAAGGTTGGTTTCATTCGACCGAGTGTCTCCTTGGGGAGCACCAGTACTGTTTGCGAAGAAGAAGGATGGTTCTATGCGATTGTGTATTGATTATCGCAGGCTGAACCAGATTACAGTGAAGAACCGATATCCCTTGCCCAGGATAGATGACTTGTTTGATCAGTTGAGAGGAGCCCAGTACTTCTCGAAGATTGATCGTCAGTCAGGATATCACCAGTTGCGCGTCAAGGATGAGGACGTGCAGAAGACAGCTTTCAGGACCACCTTTGGCCACTACGAGTTCCTAGTGATGTCGTTCGGTCATACGAACGCACCGGCCGTGTTCATGGATCTGATGAACAGGGTATTTCGGCCATTCCTCTATCGATTCGTCATCGTGTTCATAAACGACATTTTGGTATACTCCAGGAGTCTAGAGGAGCATGAGGAGCACTTGCGATTGGTCCTGGATACACTGAGACAACATCAGTTGTTTGCACAGTATAAGAAGTGCGACTTCTGGAAGCAGGAAGTGAAGTTCCTGGGACATGTGGTGTCCAAGGATGGGATGGTAGTTGACCTGTCTAAGGTAGCTGCAGTTCAGGACTGGGAGCAGCTTGGTTCTGTCACTGAGGTGAGGAGTTTCTTAGGTTTGACAGGCTACTATAGACGTTTCATTCGAGATTTCTTGAAGATTTTCAGACCTCTATCTCAGCTGACACGGAAGGATGTGAAGTTCGCCTGGAATGATAAGGTGGAGACAGCTTTTCAGGAACTGAAGGACAGGTTGACGTCCACCCCTGTGCTAGTATTGCCAGAGCAAGGGGTTAGATACACGATATATACTGACGCGTCTAGCGTTGGTTTGGGTTGCGTCCTTATGCAGAAGGACAAGGTAATTTCGTATGCCTCGAGACAATTAAGGAAGCATGAGGAGAATTACCCTACACACGACTTTAAGTTAGCAGCGTTATATTCGCATTGAAGCTCTGGAGACATTACCTCTATGGAGAGGAGTTCGAGCTCTTTTGCGACCACAAGAGCCTCAAGTACATATTCACGTAGCGAGACTTGAATATGAGGCAGAGGCGATGGATGGAGACTTTGAAGGACTTCAAGTTTGAAGTTTCCTACCATCCCGGCAAGGTGAATCTTGTGGCTGACTCGTTGAGCCGTAAGAAGGCAATAGAGTTTGTGGCTCCGCTGATGGTTGCTGAGTGGGATATGGTTGAGTTTTTGCGAGACTTTGAGCAGAAACTCACTGTGGAGGAGCCGTATGAGTTTATCGCACATGTGCAGGTGTGATCTTTTATCGATAACAGAGTCATCGCGGCACAGAGGGATGATGCGTGTCTGACTGAGCTTCGAGAGCAGGTCAGTGATGATGTAGACGCTGAGTGGTGAGTTGGCACGGATAGGGGCTTACGTTACCGTGGCCGCCTATGCGTTCTAGATGTCCCTAACTTGAGATGAGAGATTCTCGAGGCTGTACACAGTACTAGACTTGCGATGCATCCAGGCAGTACCAAGATGTATCGTGACATGAAGAGGACTTATTGGTGGGAGGATATGAAGACCCACATCACAGAGTTCGTGTCCCGTTGTCTCACTTGCCAGCAGGTGAAGGCAGAGCATCGCCGACCTCTTGGACTCCTTCAGCCTATGCCTATAGCTGAGTGGAAGTGGGATTTCATTTCCATGGATTTCATCTTGGGACTGCCGAAGACGAGAAAGGGACATGATTCTATTTGGGTGATCGTCGACCGTCTGACGAAGTCGGCGCACTTCCTACCGATTAGAGTTACGAACTCTGCAGACGAGTTAGCCAGGCTATATATCAGAGAGATAGTGCGTCGGTATGGAGTTCCTTTAGAGATCGTGTCGGACAGAGACACGTGCTTTACTTCTATTTTCTGGACTTGCATTCAGGAGGCTATGGGTGTGAAGTTGAAGTTTAGTACGGCCTTCCACCCATAGACAGACGGACAGACAGAGCGAGTGAACCAGATTCTAGAGGACATGTTCCGGGCTTGCGTATTGGACTTCAAAGACAGTTGGGATGATTGTCTTGCATATGCAGAGTTCACGTACAAAAACAGTTTTCAGGTGAGTAACGGTATGACACCTTATGAGGCTTTGTATGGGCGACCTTGTTGAGCACCACATTGCTGGGCCGAGGTCGGTGAGCGCAGATTGATTGACCCAGAGTTAGTGCAGGCGACTTCGAAGAAGATTGATATTATTAGATGCCGACTACTTACAGCGCAAAGCAGATAAAAGAGTTATGCCGATACGAGACGGCACCCGCTAGAGTTCATGGTTAGGGATCACGTGTTTTTGAGAGTTTTCCCTATGAAGGGAGTCCTTCGGTTCGGGAAGAAGGGAAAACTAGCACCGCGATTCATTGGTCTGTTTCAGATTCTCGAATGTGTGGGTGCAGTGGCTTATCGTCTGGCTTTGCCTATGCCTTTCGCGAGCGTACACAATGTATTTCATGTTTCTATGCTGAAGAAATACATTCCTGATCCTTCCCATATCATTCGATGGGAGCAGGTGCAGTTAGGTGAGGATGTTACATATATACTACGACCGGCGCGTATACTAGACAGGAAGGAGCAGGTGCTGCATAGCAAGGTCATCCCCCTTGTGAAGGTGTTGTGGATGCATCACTCTGAAGAAGAGGCTACTTGGGAGACGGAAGCCAAGATCAGAAAGAACTACCCACAGCTTCTCGAGGAGTACGAAAAGGTACAAATTTTGAGGACGAAATTTAATGTTAAGGGGGGTAGATTGTAACGCCTCGGAAAAATCCGTACAGAGACTCGAGTACCAACTCGATCAGAAATCACGTACGATTAATTCCTTTAGAAAATAAACGTAAGTTAACTAGCGATACGCTAGATTAGCTGTGAAATTAGCATCGATCACTTTAAATACATTCTGCAAGACCCAAAACTTGTAGAATAAATGACGCTATAATACCCTGAAATCTAGGATCAAACTCTAAACCTGTTTGCTCTCAGGAACCCTCTGAAACTCCATATTGGATTTAGACCGAGTGTCGAAAGTCTGATATTTACAATCTTAGACCATTATGACCGCTTGACTGGACTTGACAATCATTTCGAAAATCAAGCCCAACCGATGTTCTGAGGCTATTTCATTGAGCCTGTACTGAAGAGAGTGAGAATAGGGTAAAGGTTTAGGAAATCAATTCCAAATCTGGCACGAGTCTTTGCGCGTTATTATTAAGCATTCTGACCGTCAGAATTCAACCAAATTTCACCCTCGGATCAGGAAAAATTTCTCTTTCATATCATGAGACTTGTAGACCTGATTTAGGTACGATGACCGCTGAACTGAAACTGGACCGCCACGTGCGATCTGGGAACTCTACCGATCTGAAAACTTCGTGTGAGCAAGATCCACTAGGCATGAGCTTAAGTCCGACTGCGTTCGGCCAGGGGACCTCCCGAAACACTCTTTTAGATTGAAAAAGTCCCGATTTGGTTATAACTCAAGTATACTTTGTTCCCAAGTCTATTTAGGTTAGTTTTTAGCCTATATAAGGGCTTTAAACCCTCTCATATCTCTCCCATCCGAATTTGTTTGAAACCCTAAAAAGAGAGAGAGAGAGAGAGAGAGAGAGAGAGAGAGAAAGTGAGAGACTTTGTGAGAGGACTTCCTGCCGTTTGCTCCATCTTTTACACGTACCAAAGCAACGCATTCAAATTACTTTTCCGATGATTTTCAATGCACTTTTAGGTAAGAAAACCCTAACCACTTGCTGATTTAGGGATTCCTTTGATTCAATAGTGAAGTAGCTTACGTATCTTGTACATTATGTCACCGTTACGCCGTTGACGAAGCGTATACGTTCTATTCAAATCGATACACGTCTAAGGCGAAAGGTGCGGATTTTAGACGCTTTGATTGACTGATTTCAAAGCTTTCAATGTCGTTTAATAGTAGATTATCGACGAGCACACCGTTTGACATGTAGAACATGCTGTCCGTTTTCCATTTCGACTGCGTATGGAAAATATGAGATTTAGGGTATTTAGTCATTTGTAGGAAATACTGTTTACGTCCATATTTTTCTGAAATGTTTGAGGCGGAGCTTTTACAGGTTGAGGCGGAGCTTGAACTTTTTTAGCTTGTTAAAGAGTTTCTTAAGGTCTTTAAAATGCCCTTCGATCGTGCAAGATTTTATGATCATGTCATCCACATAGACTTCCATTTCCTTGTTTATCATATCATGGAACAAGGCAGTCATGGCTCGTTAATATGCAGCTCTCGCATTCTTCAGCCCGAAGGGCATAACCCGATAGCAAAAAGTTCCCCATTATATGATGAAAGAAGTCTTCTCACGATCTTCATCGACCATCTTGATTTGATTGTAGCTAGAGAAGCCGTCCATGAATGAGAAGATCTTGTGTCTGATAGTATTATCTACCAGCGTGTCGATGTGAGACAGAGAAAAATCGTCTTTAAGACTTTCTTTGTTGAGGTCCTTAAAGTTGATGTACATCATAACTTTATCGTCCTTCTTCGAAACTGGTACGATATTTGTGAGCCATTCCGGGTTGTTAGAGACTACCAGAAATCCTGCATTATATTGCTTGATGACTTCATCACGAACCTTTAGGACCCATTCTGGTTTCATTCTTTGGAGCTTCTGTTTGACAAGCTTCATGTCTGGCTTTGTTAGTAAGTGGTGTACCACTAATTCTTCATCCAGCCCTGACATGTCTTTGTAAGAGAAAGCAAAGTTGGATAACCTTGGCTTCAAGAATTCCATCATCCTCTATTTGTATTCCAGAGGCAATAATCTATCAATGCGCACTTCTCTTGGGAGTTCAAGTGATCCCAGGTTCACAACTTCAAAATCATCTGTCATAACATTGGCCTTTGATTCGAACCTTTTGAGAGAATCCTCAAGTTCAAGAGTTGTATCATCATTTCCCTTATCCTGGGCTTCTTCCAAACCCATGAGTTCGAAATCTAACTCTATATTGAAATCATACGAGTCGACCTTGAACTCTGGTGCTTGTGTGGTATGTTTGGCACATTGAAGTTTTCTATTGTTTTTTTTGTTTTGGAGGATTTTCTGATGTTTTGTGATTTTGAGAAATTTTTTATGTTTTTGTGGTTTTTAGAATGTCCGTTGTTTTTGTATTTTGAAGGTTTTCTGATTTATTTATTTTTTATGTTGTCAAGGGATTCCGAATAGGATAGTGTTGCAAACCATGATTGATCCTATCCTAATCCGAGATGTCAACTGCTATTTATATTGGCTTTTTTTTAGACCGATATCCGTGGATGGCTTACTGGCCAATTCGATCGTTAGGGGAATGGCTGTCCAGCTCGGTTCTTTCCCCCTTTCGATCCTGTTGCCCTGTTCTATTTGTACCTATGGGTCATCCATCCCGATGACCATGATGCCCACTGGACCGGGTTCAGAGTCTGTGTTTGACCCAGTCTCTTCACTCATAAGTTGGAGCTCTTCAGGCTCCTCAGGTCCACACTATGGTGGGATCCTAATGTCTGTCCAGCCAAGGGAAGGTCACTCCCTTTTTCAATCTAATGGAGGGGCTGCCTTTGCCCTTTACGCTGTTGAGCTATTGGCGGGGGTGTTTCCATTGACTATTGGTGGGGATGGGTGCCTCCCCACTCTTGTCTGTTTGTCTTGTAATGAGCGCTTTTGGTCCTGGGTCCTCCATGGGTGATCTCGCTTTCGTGCCCCTAGTTTCATTTAGTGGGTCCAGGGGTTCTGCCCTTGGTATTAGGTGTGTTTTTGAAGTTCTGAGGATCTTATCCCATCGTATTAGCAGCCAAGTGGACTCCTGGCTAGAGTGTTCTGCTAGTTTGAGCTGCTGGAGGTGTTCCTCGAGAGAGGTCATCATGTCACCACAAACTGTCCCGAATTTTACAAAATTGATGGGCATACACTTAAACAGTTGCCTCTTTTTAGGCCTTGCGGCTTGATCTTCTGGTGTCGGTTGATATCCCAGTCCCTGTCTTCGCTCGTTGGTACAAGCTTGCTTTAATACCATACCTCTCTCATGGAACTCGGTACGGTAGTTCAAAATTAGTCGTTCAGCTGGGGGATGACCTATTCGGCGACCAGTGAGCATGGGTTGGCGATGGAGTTCACAATTTCAAACTCGAAACTATGATACGGTATGTCACCCTCCGTGTGTTGGATGTCTATTACTGAGATGTTAGGTTCTAGGATGTTAATTACTATCGGTAGAATAATTTCTAGTTCGGCCAGTACCGAAATGATTCAATTTCCCAAAGGAAATTTAACTCTTTGATGGAGGGTGGATGAGATGACTCCAATAGCATAGAGCCACAGTCACCCTAACAGAATGTTAAACGAGGTAGGTATGTCAATGATCTGAAATGTAACAAGAGCCACATCCAGTCTGATTTTTAACTCGATGTCTATCTCTGCCTCCACTTCCCTTCAAAAGTTATCGAAGGCTCTGACACTCATGGTACTAGGCCTGAAATAAGATGGTTCTATCCCCAAACGTTCGGCAGTCCTCAGGGGGCAAACTTTTAAGCTTGATCCGTTGTCAATGAGTGCGAGTGGGACCTTAAAATCCCTGTAACAGACAACTAAATTAAGTAAGCACCTATGTTTGCGGCCCTCAGGTGGCAACTCATCATTGGAGAAAGTGATGGCTTGTTGTGTGAGAAGTTGTCCAATCATGCTTGCTACCATTTCAGGCGGTACGTCAGGAGAGATGTGTGCATCATTCAGAGTTTTTACAAAGATTTCTTAATGCGATCTCAATGTGCAAAAGAGTTCCTAGATGAAAATTTATGTGGGAATAATTTTTAGCTGAGCCGCTACGTCGTAGGCAGCATCAGCTTTATGGGTTATTCCCGACAAAGTTCCCCGAGTTTCTTTCGAATTCTGATTTTCCCTCTTGAAGTACCTAACATTTTTGCCCACTTCGGCACATTTTGGGTAGTGTTATGGGACTGGCTTTGTGTTGTAGGAAGGAACTGTCCTCCTTTACAGGTATACCAATTCCTGAGGCTGCGGAATTGTTATCGGTACGGTTTGCGGTGGACTCGAGGATTTCCCTTGAAGTGTGACTGAATCCTCGTAGGTTTTTAATATGGGACTCTCCTACTCCTTTTGGTGTTCATTTTGTGAGGGAGGGATCCTTCGGGCTTGTGTTAATTGGTGAGGTAAGAAGAAGCTTACAGACTAGATTAGAGGTGCCCCTTGTAAGGTTAACGAGGCTAGATTGGGGAGGCCCACTGGAAGAATGAGAGGTTCAGTGCCTGACCTATTTGGATATGCGGGAGATGATGCTAGATGTGCCCCTTTGTAACACCCCAAAATTTTTCCAACCTGGAGTTAGACGTCCTTAGGCAATGGGTCAACCATATCACTCTCAAAGATCAATCCCAAGGTCTAAAAATCGATTTTCAACCCATTTTCTTCAAAATCTCACCTTTCACCACCTCATTCTTCAAATTTCTCTAAGTAATTTCATGTTAGACACAAATCCTAAAGTTTAAAAGGTGAAGAACTATACTTAAACTAAAACTTGTTGTAAATGGTATGTACATGAATAAAATGGTATTTTGAATATTGAATTTTTGGAATTTCATGATGTAGATAGGTTATTTGGATGGATTAGCTTCTTCTATCACAAAATCATATATTGTATGTCGCGTAACTCATTCCGGTTTGCAAATGAGACTCGATAAATGCCTCAATGGACTCGTGGGCCCAAACGGCTCAATTCGGGGGGACCCGAGGTGGGTCCCACATGTTTTCGGCATCTCAAGGGGGTGAGGAGAACATCACCCCTGGGGCGAGCCCTCACCAAAAATTCCAGTGACCCGCGAGGGGCTCACCGGTTTGGCGAGGCCTCGTCCGTACAGCGGTCAAGTGGCCCGTATTCTACATTTTCTCTATGCATTTCGTTCAACTTTGAAAAATCATATCTCCCTCATTATAATTTCAATTTAGGTGATTAAAAAAACATATTAAAAATAAATGAGTTTAGTTTTATATAAAAATATGTAAAAAAATATAATAAAATATTTAATATACTTTAAAGTAGGTCGTTGTAGCAAAATTACTTGTTGGACAGCTATTGCTTCTGGAATTTTTAAAATTTTTCTACAACATGAAATCTCATGAAATTTGGTGGAGACGGGGTAAACTTGATTATGAACCACTAAAAAATAATTAAAATAATATAATAACTAAAAGTGCCCAAAACGGGGCATAGAATGGCCCTAGGACAGTATTCTGCTATAATTAGGGTAGAATTTGGTTAAGTACTAAACTGAATACTCAGTAGAATTACCTTGAACCACTTTAAATATGAACTAAAAGATCCAAAATAAGTAGGACCACTAATTCTACATTACCTAGAAACCTAAGATTAATCTCTAAACCTAGTTGCTCTTGGGAGCATTATGAAACTTCGTATTGGACCTGGACCGCACGTCGAAAGTCCGATAGCGACAAACTTAGACAATTATGACTGCCTAGTTGGACTTGACAATTACCTCAAAAATCATATCCAAACGATGTCCTGAGACCATTTCCTTGAGTCCGGAGTGAAGAGTGTGAGAAAATGAAGTTTTTAAAGAAATTAAATAAAAATTTGAGTAATCTGAGACGTGTCGCTTGTGTGTTATTTCTAAACATTATGACCGTTGGTTTTTGCCCCAAATTTACCCTCGGATCAGGGAAGATGGCCTACACATGTCAATCTACTTGTGGCCCTGATCGAGTTCCAATGACCGTTGAATTGAAACTGGTCTGCCACGGTCGATCTGGAAACCCGATCGTACTGAAAACTTAACTTGCTTAAGATCCAATATTTGAGAGCTTAAGTCCGACCGCATTTAGTAATAGGACCTCTAGAAATACTCCGTTGGATCAGAACAGACCCGATTTGGTTATAACCTAAGTATACCTTAGCCCTAGGGCTATTTTCGTCACTTTTGGGCTTATAAAAAGGCCTTAAACCCTCTCTCACAAATCCCATACGAATTTCCAACCCTAGCTAAGTTAAGAGAGAGAAAAGAGAGAGAAAGAGAGAGAGAAGTTGGTGATTCTTCCTAGGATTCTTTCCAGCTTTATTACGTGCCTAATTCACCTATCCGTATCGTTATTCCGACGATTCTAATTTCGTTCTTGGGTAAGTTAATCAAACTCTAATCTATTTTGAAGCTTAGAATAGTTTAAGGGATGTTTTAGCTAACCTATTTCATGCCTTAGGTAGCCTATCCGCCATTGACAAAGACTTATCGTCTGAATCAATCTATTACGTGTTTTCTGGTTTAAGGTACGGATTATAGACGTATAGGTTATGGTTTTCAAAGCTTTCAATGTCAGATAATGATTTATATTGACTTGGATGCTATTTCACATGGAAAACGTGTTGTTTGTTTCACGTTACAAATACGTATGAAATATGTATACCGTAGTGTATTCTATATATTTATTGAAATACCTGTATACATATAAATTTTAGATCTGTGATTGCTATGATAAATCATTGTTAATACATGCTTTTTATGTATGCGACAACTCCTTAGCAAAAGGATTTGCATAAATATGTAATATGCCAACATACGTGATGTATGTTGAATAGTGTAGTCTAAGTGTTTGTGTAAATGCCTGAATGAGTTAGAAATACATTCAATCACCTCACTTGTGTGTATGATTTCCTCTATGTTATATTTAGTCTTTTTTTTTGTTCATGCTAATTGTGTGTATGATTTTCTTCATGTTATGGTTAGCTTATTTCATTCCTGCTAATTATGGGTATGATTTTCTCCATGTATAGTATTCATGTTTAAGTTGTATTTTATATCATGCTTATATGAATGTGCAAGTTGAATCATATGTCTATTATTGAGGTTGTACATGATTGGGGCCATATTATGGTCCAGGCTTGAGTTCGTGGCTGAGCTTTATTCGCCACTTAGGACGTGTTTGACGAACCCGAGTCGTACTAGAGTTATCGGCAGTGGTTTGGCCACGCGAAGTGTTTATACACTTCATATCGATCATCTCAACGTGTGCTCGTGTTAGTTGAGCTCATCAAGTAACCCGATTGACCTGATGTATATTCACAATGTTTAGACGTTACTGTTTGAACCTAAGGTACCAAACTTACCAATGTAAAGCCCCTCTAACCTTGGTACCTCGATCCGCTAAGACTCATGAGCCGGGCATGCTAGTATGGGACACCGTGGTCGAGCTGTCAGCGTACGCTGGGGCGACGAGCCTCCCCGTAGTGACCAGTGAGCAACCTAGACTCGTGAACCGATTATGGTGGTATGAGACACTATATTCGTGCTGTCGGCCTACATTGATTGGTGTCGAGCCTTTTGTAGTGACCTCGAGCATACTCTGAGTCTACGTTGAGGCGACGAGTCTTTCCGTAGCATTAGAGTATAATTAGGCCTACAGTGATCAGTTGTCGCGTCTTGTACGTGTGATGTATTTTTTGCAGGAGCAACACTGATTTGGTGACAAGCCCTTTTGTGGCGACCTAGAACCGCAGCATTGTATGAGATTGTCTAGGACTGACGACCCTAGAATGGATCATCGTTTGGGTATTGATACAAGGGAGGTACCTTAGCTTCCCAATCCTGCTGTATAAAAAGGACTAATAATAACTCGTTAATTATGTTCATATCATCGCACTGCATGTGCCGACGATGAAGTACACAGAAGGCTGGAAGCATGCCGCGAACGTAAGATAGTGTCGCACGAGGGAGTGTAGGCGAGGGCATGCATTCATAAAACATCTCATCCCTGCATTAATAAGAGTATTTAGGAATGGTTGATATGTTTATTTTATCATTACTGCTTGACTGAATTGATAATATGTTAATCTTTACTCTATGATTCCACTGAGTTGATCACTCACTCCCACATTACGGGATGGTGTTTGCAACACCAACCAATCCCTGTTTTAGTTTCAGATGGTGGCGATGCTTGTGAGGCAGAGCCGGTCTTTTATGCCGATGAGGAGGGTTTCTCCTATATGCAGTTCTCAGGCAGGTTCATGTGAACAATGCTCTGATTGACGGGGATTCAGGGCTATGTTGGTAGTGATTTATCACTTTTTGATATATGTATTTTGAGACACGACTTGTAATTATGACCTGGCAGAGCATACATATCTTGGGGACTTATGTTGATTTATATATGTATTTCAGTCTTCCACTCGTGTTTTTAGACCGTCCCTGAATTATGTTTGCTGTTTTGGCTTAATCTACCTCATGTTTTATGCCCTAATACAGATAACATTCATCCATCATCAAATAATGGTACATAAGTGATGTTCTAGAACTTGGGAGCTGAGTTATACTCGACCCCCGATTTTCAGGGCGTTACACCCTTGGAGAACGAGAGGTAGAGAGTTTGACCTGTTGGATGCTAGTGGTGCCCCTTAGAGAATGAGAGGCTGAGAATTTGGTCTGTTGGATGCTGGTGGTGCCCCTTGGAGGATGAGAGTTGTGTTGTTGATACAGCTTTGAGGAATACCTGTTTCCTAGGCAGAGGCGCTTGTCGGTATCTCCATGTCAGATTTTTTGTATTGGACATGATTGCTTGCATGGAGTGATGTGAAAAGGAATACGCGAGATGTCCTTTCTCAATATTATTGACGGTAGGGGATTATGGAGGATGCTGGCCTAGGCCGTAGTGTTAACCTAGGGGGGGGGGGGGAGTGATCACAATCTTCTGACTTTCGATCAAATCCTGAACCATGTGCTTCAAGGTGAAACAGTGGTCGGTTAGATGGTCAAGAGACTAGTGATATGTACAATACTCGTTCTCATTGTAACTTGCGGGCAGGGGATTTGGCAGAGGTCAAGGTTAGAGTGGTGTCAGAAGTTGTTTTTGCACCAACATTGTCATAATCTGACTTTATGTTTATGCCAAAGGGGTGAACTTCCTGCCTAACATTGTCAGCTTGTACGGGTTTTGTGCATTTCCTCTGGGCTATTACTATTGATGCGATTGTGCTTGATATCCATGTTGGGTTTGCTGTGGCTGGTACTGCTTATTTTGATGTGACTCCAGTTGCGGAGCGTACTAGTTGCCTTGAGTGTTGGTGATGACGTTGTTAACTTCTGTATTACGTTATGCGGGAGCAATGACGTTTCCATTCCCATATCCGATGGGCTTCCTCTTGACTTTACTTTTCTTGACTAGGGGGCCTGATGCGGCCATGGAGAGATGGTTCCGGCTCTTATCCCGACTTTTACTTGTTCTCCAGTTCGGATGAGCTAGGAAAAGTTCACATATGAGTACGAGATTAGATATCCAGAGATGTTTGGGTTTGCCGAATGGACGATCATGGATATTTGTTCCTCGTTGTCGATGGAGTTTCTCATTTAGGCGGCCATGGCTCGCTATCGTCCCTCGTATGCCGATAATGATTTGTCAACCTTCTGCCCCAAGGCAGCTAGATCTGCTCTTCTTGGAGCCATGTTCAAATTATATGAGAATCTGTTAATGAATGCCTGGGAAGGTCTTTCCCAGGTCTTAATCTGATGACTGTCCAGTGAAGTGTACCAATCCAAGGCATCGCCCTTGAGGGATTTCTAGAAAAGTTGTATCAAGGCCACATCATTCCCTACTATCGCATTGAGTTCCCCATAAAAGGCTTTCAGATGTGCTGTGGGGCAACCACTACCGTCATATCTTTTGAATTTCAGCACCTCAAAGTTTTGAGGCACCCAAGCATCTGAAAAGGGGCATAAATCCCTGAATTTAGTGGATGGATGATCCACTCCTTGCTGCCTTTGCAACTAATTTTGTACCCTTTGCAGTTGTTCCCGCAACTCCTCAATTTCTGATCTGTTATGCTGAGGGTATCTTGTCCCTTGTTGTAGGGCTTGGGCTACTTCCTCCTCATAAGGGTCAATTTCTTCAACCCTTTAATTTATGAGAATGGGGGGTTGTTGGAAAGAAAATGGAACTCCCAGTGGCGGGAGGTATTTGAAATTAAACTCCACTACATTTTAGGGGAGGGTGTGATGTACAAAAATGGCTCCTGCCTGAGTTTAACACCTTGGGTTTTCAGGGGCCATGTAGGGACTCAGCTCCCAAATTCCCAGGTGTCATAGGTGCCCTAATAGGCTTCAAATTTTAATTACATTTGGATGATCTCATAAACAATGGAGAGTTTAGTAAGGCATGCAGCGTAAGTAAATCATAATGCAGTATCGAGTGCCACTAAATATAAAAGTATCTAAACCACAAATCTCAAGTCATTTAAATAGGGAACTAGTCCCACCCATATATGACCCAAAGTGACAAGAGTCCTGGCCCATACCCCACGCTAGCCCAAACTCAAACTAAAAGGATCCGTCGAAAGTCTAGAAGCAGGGAAGCTCCTCCTCCCCATCCATGCTCACCTCGCTCGGCTCGTCAAGCTCCGCCTCACCTACATCTAGTAAAGGAGCTGGTTGATGTTTTAAAACACCGTCCCAAAGTGGGAGTGAGTAGCTAACTCAATGGTTACTATTAGCCTTAAGTTACAACAAGCATCAATTATACAATGAATTTAATGAAAGACATACATTCATAGATCTCTAACCAATCTTGTTAATGCATATGCGTGTATTATGATATGATGTATGCCCTCACAACAACACACCCTCGAGCAACTTCGTCTAACGATCGTGCATGACCAACTACCCTTATTGCGACCTCAACTGCCGAGTCGCCAAATTCTAACTAATGCGATGCATTGATAATGTTAGCCGAGTATTTAATTAATTTCATTCATCCAGCAGATTGGAAAAACTAGTACACTCCACGTATTATTTTTCTCAACTGGTTGCGAGGCCAATGCCCCTCAACGTGCGAGGCTAGGACCCCGCGATCATTGATCCCATCGGGTTCCCCATCCACGATTTCAAGTACATGGGGAGTGCTGAGAAGAGAGATCGCTCGCGATCACTACGGGGAGGCTCGTCACCCTAGCATAAGCTGACAGCTCGAACACAGTGTTCTAGGGGTGCACATTTAACTGGTAGAACCGTGGAACCGGACCGAAACCGTTGGATCGGTCCAGTTTGGCCCGGTTCTAGACAGCCCCGGTTCCGGTTCCAAAATTACAAGAACCATTGGATACGGTTCAGTTTTGGTTTAGGGGCATGTAGAACCGAACCAAACCATTAACCGAACCATGGAACCGATTCGTTGAATCATGGCCCAGAACCGTGGATCTGAACCTTTGATCTGAACCGTTGATCCCAACTTCAAAGATTAAAACAAAAAAAAAACCCTATCTCTTTCTCATTTTCTCACCATCTCCCTCTCTCTCGTCGTCTCTTACCCTGTAACTCGTGTGCGTATTTCTCTCTGGTCATCACAAGACGACGTTCCCTCTCACTTTTATCATCAACACTCCATCGGCATCAACATTCCCAAGGTTTAGGTGACCACAATCACCCACCAGCTCAATCGTTACCTCAACCAAGTGAAAGATCTTCTCAGCTTACAGGATAGCCAAACCAAGTACCACACATTAAACTTGCTCAAGGTTCTTCTGCTGATGTGCCTCAAAATCACATTCACTCGAGCATGTTGCTCAATTTATAGTTGCCTTCTTCACAGTCCACTCCTCAGCATTTGCAGAATCCATTACATTCATTAGCACTGTTTGATCAGTTAAGGCATCATCTACCCCTCTGGCAACAGCCACAGCCAGAAATATCACTGCAACCGATGCAATCCCAACCATTTGGTTAGACCCAGAAGCCATAAGCTTAACCACCCATCATCGGTGCTACCCAAACAATAGGGAACCTAAGGTCCTTTTTTTTTTTTTGAATTTTCTAAAAATCTAGAATCGTGGAACCGATCCGAAACCGAATTGGTTTTCACGGTCCGGTTCTGGTTTGGTTCTAGTGTGCTAACGGACCGGTTCCGATTCCGAAAATTCCAGAATCGTTAGGAATGATTCAGTTCCTGTTTTACCCCAAAACTAAACCGAACAAACCTGTGTTCACCCCTACAGTGTCCCATTCCACCATGCTCGGCTCTCGAGTCAGTGGATCGGTTTCAAATGGTTATCAATGGGCTTCAATGGTTGAAGGGTGTTCCAGGTTCTATACAAGCATGAGCAGACAGGGTTAACAAACATGGTTGGTCAGTATGTGGACCAGACCGTGCAAATTTAGGCGAGTACGTGATGGACGACATCAGGTATAAGCGACTTATGTAATCCGACTACAGTCACCCGTTCGCATCTGCCCAAATCCGTTGGTTCAGCCTCAGGATAGTCCTACCAACGGGACCACCTTCTCTCACCCCAGTTTTTTAACCAACCTAGGGATTTGATGGTATTCAATAGCACTTCAAGAAGTTAGGAAATATCATCTTATATAAGTGATGTCGTGTAATCACGCATTAAACATATAAATTCAGAATTTGTTATAAATGTAAACTACTAATAATATTACGAAATAAATGTGTATGCGTGTTGTGTGGGTTAGTGAGGAAGCCGAGAATTTCATATATCTCATAATACAAAAATACACAAGGGTTAATGTATCATACATGCTATAAGAAAACATTGTATAAGAATTAAACAAGACATGAAGATGTAATCATCAAATTCATACCCAATCATGTGAGAGATAACAAACATTGCATAATCATTCCATGTTGATTGAGAGGACAAAGGTATGATCTTTCTTAAGTTTTCTGTAGATTTTCCAAATACATCACCCACACATTCATAATCATTAAATTCATACTAAAATTGGTACTAGGCCACTTAAGAGTAATGTCCACACCTTTAAGAAGAAATTTTCAATTTTGAGCTCCTAGGGTTAGGTTTTTAGAGAAAATTGTTAAAAGACCTAAATAAACATACGAGCTTATTAGATTTGGGATAAACAACTATTGAAACCCTAAATTATATTTGAGATTCAACACTTACCTCCAACCATTATCGGGAAAGCTCCAACGATGACTTTGGCTATAGCGAGGCGGCTAAAGAGGGGATAAGAGGGCAAAGGTGCACCAACACCCACACCCCAAGGTCTCTCTCTTCCCCATTCTCCTCTTTTTCTTCTCCATTTCTCTTTTTTTTTTTCTTTTGCTCTTGGGCAAATTCGTATGGGGAGAGGGAGTGCCCAAATGAGGCTCTTTTATAATGATAGATTTGGTGCAAATGGCCCCAAGAGTTGGGTTTTTACTATCCTAGCCCTATAGGAGGGTTTTTCTAGTCTCTAGAGCCTACTGTGGTGTGTACATATTGATATACAGCATAAGATAGTTAGCCCTAATGATGATCTACGTATGGACATGTTCGGTCCGCCATTTAGATGCGTCAATCGACAGATATTAAAAGTCTGTTCAACGGTCATCGATGGTCAATCGGGGTCGCGGCTATACGGATATGAGCAGGGAAATATCCTTATTCCGCGTGTGAAGTTTGGTCGTAAACCGACGGTCCAAAATCTTCAACTTTTCATAAGAGTGGATGACCCAATCCACTTAAGTTTCAGCTTCTTCCTTTAGGGTATGTGCACTTTTCATGCACTCATCCTTTGGATCAAGTTGAGTGATTTTGGACAGTACCAAGGTCTGACTCCCGCGATGGATGTCAAGCCCAGTAAGACGGACATTATTCTATAGTTTTGGAACTAGTGGCCTTCCAACGAGCGGTCTAGAACTTGTTCGGACAATCGGGGCACTTCTGGAATGAATTATGTATTAAGATTTCTCGTGGACAATTATTAGGGTTTAGATTAACTATGTGCATAGTGTGACCTATTTATAACTAGTAAAAGTGGAGATTTGGTCATGATTACTTTAAACCGTCGGTTTTAAGCTAAAAGAGTAACGGGGTTGATTTGATCTATTAGTCAAGATCCGGACACTATCTAACTCGGCTTCAGTTAGATCTTTAATTTAGTCGTGATTGTCTTGATTAGTTGCGATGGGTTAGTTAGATTTGGGTCCTATGTGAGTAAATCATGGGGCTACACTTGATGTTTAAGTGATCGGGCGAATTCGTTGGCTTCCTACAGTTGATTCGGACTTGTGTGGTTCTTTACTGGTATCACCCCTGTATAAACTAACATTTAGTGTTAATGGTCATTAAGTGATATTATAAGTTAATTAATAAAAAAAATTTCAATGATTTTTGGAAATCTAAAACAGTGAAAATTCAGGATGTTACACCGGGGTATCTGCCAAATTCAAAATGTGACTCCCATTAGGGGGGGTGAGTTGGACTAGAAACTAGCCCCCTTCGTGGGCATCCGCCAGTTCTTGTCTGTGACTCCCGTTAGGGGGAGCCTGCATTGTGATCTGATTGTTGTTCCGATTTTCGGGGAGATATGCTGAGTAATGTATTGGAAGATGTGTGGGAGAGTTGCTCCCGTTTGTCCGTTGCTATTGATCTTATGCTGATTCCTCAAGAAAAGGAAGAATATGATTTACTAGAGGAATGAAAGAGAAAATAAAAGGATTTTGTGGGGATTGAACTGTTTTGAACACTAGGTTGTATTGCCTACATGCTCGGTGTGGCACCTAGTACCAAGCGAATTAACAGCTACTGCAATACCTTGAAATTTTCATCTATCTCATTCAAGGCTGCAGTAGCTGGCGAATCTGTTGGTGTCGGTGCTGGTACCAGTACCAGCACTGGTGCTGATGTTTCGGGAGTTGGCTGAACTGTCGACTCTTCTTCATGGGTAGACATAACTGCTCGAGATCGAGTAGTCAAAACTCGAATTGATGCCCAAAAAAGTGTAAGCCAAAGATTGATGGTTTTTAGTTAGCTTGTTTGGTTGCCTTATGACTGTTATGTATTTTTTTTTTGTTTTATATGAATGTAATGATGAATGTCCCTTAATATTGGAATACCACACACTTTCGATTCGGGTATCGGCTAGTGCACTCTAACAAATCCCTAGTGGGGTCGCCATTCTGTGAACACCAGGAGATCAGCTCCCACGCTCTTTTGCGATCTCGTTTTTGTTCTTCTTTGTGTGTATTGTATATTGTGGGGTATGTAACCTTGATTTTCGGTTTGGAGTCACCGCTAGCCACTGAATCTCAAAATCCTATAGTCGGCTAGAACTCGTAGAATATGTAAGGTTGAAGAAATTTGAAGATTCTCTTACCTTAGATTAATTCCTGGTCTGCGATTCGAGATTCCAAGTAAGGGACCTTGGTTACAAAGAGGGAAGGTGTTAGGCGTCCTCTCTGTCCGTACAAATGTACGGTCTCTACTGGGTATGGTAAGGAAATCTCAAGAAATGAATGATGTGGTTGAAGTAGAACTAGGCACACGCGGATTTCTGATGCGGTAAGATCCGAGATTTCGGCAAGCCACAGAGCATACGTCCAGGAATGTGTCTAGATGGCGAATGTGATGATGCTTATGTTAAAGTAAAGAAAAGTGAACCAGTTCACTACAAATTTCTGATGTAAGAAGATTCGATATACGGCAAGTCACAGAGCATATGTTCACAACGATATAATGAAGTAAGGGGCTTGAGAAGGGCAGAGATGTTATGATGAATGTTTGTGTGTAAACAAAATGAAAAGATCTTTGGCTTGATCTTGAGTTGGCTAAAACATGAACTATACTATGATCAATCTGGGCTAGACTTATGAGGTTGAGATGGTTGGGAGGAGGCAAAAAGGTAGCTGAAAAATCAGATCTTGGAGGCTTGGAGCTCCTTCTCACCCTCTCTCTCTCTCTCACTTGGATTTTGGAAATGAGAAGTTGTTTTTCTTGGTATGTGAAATGTGAAGAGGAGAGGGTTATTTATAGCCTTTTTCGATGACATTATAGTAATTGCTAAGTTTGAGAGGGGTAAAAGCTGACATGGCAGCTTGGGATTGATTGATGAGAGAGGAATGTCATGTGGAATGCTGTCATTGGCTTTTGAAAGTTGGTAAAACGGTAAATAAGGTAGGCTGGATGGATAAATCTATATGAAAGTTGACTTTGGGATTAGACCATGATTCTCGATCAAGCTTTCTTAAGATACCATCGATTGACATTCCGATTAAGGTTAGGTTGGATTTAGATTTTGGTTTGGATCAAGGTTTGGTCATGATTCTCGAATTGTTTTAACTTTCTTAAGATATGGCCATGGGCTAGGTGTCTACTGATTCCCAAATTTAATTTGATACGGATAACATACTTCGGGCATGCCTCGCTTATCACGTGACCGAATCCGTAAACCGATTAACCAATAATCTGGACCGTGGGGTTTATAGAATATTAGTCATTCATGATTTTATGCATCAAGTGAATGGTTCTGATCTGATCTGCTACATGAATGAGACCTGCCTAGTGACCGGATGGAGACACAGTACCTTCCATGCCTCGAGCTGTCAGTATTATTTCACCATTGACTTCCTTCCAACGGTGATGGCCGATGGAACCGTCAGGATTACCAGATGGGTCTCATTTTTCGGCTAGTGAGAGAATATGGAGATCCAGACCGTTAATAGGTGGGCCTATCATGAACACTTGCTAGGTGAAAAATCAAGTTGGCACGCTTTGCCAGGTGGGCGCGGCGCTCACCTGTGATGAGTTTGGATTTTTAACCATTTATTTCTTTTTCTTGAACACGTGTTGACTACCTGATGAGTATAGCCTTGGATAGATGGGCCATGACATTTACATTGTGGACCCCACAATAAATGCACGGATCTCAAACGATCGTGCCTGGGTGTCACGTGTACCGCGAAGAAAATACAATTTCACACGCAAGCGAGTACCCTTGACAGCTTTCTTTGGAATGCGATCCATGACAAAGGACCCACGATTTGGACGGGCTTGATTGACTTACAAACACACGGAGGTTGTTTTTACCCATCGCGATGGATCAGATACAGACGATCCTACGTGCAATACATTTGTGGTCCATGTAGTGATTTGTATCCGATACGTCCATCTAGTGGTTCCTTCCACATACCATTGTTTTACATCACACAACCAATGATCCTAGCCATCAGTTTCTCGTAACAAATATGTTTCATCTAGACCTTACGCTTGAAGACCATTTTCTATATGCGTAATATGATTATTTTAATTAGATTTTTAACTCAAGACATTTATAAGAAGAAATCACTCTATGAACGGCCCGGATGAAGCATATCACCTTTAAAGCTTAAGTTATTAGGCGACAAACCTATTTCATCATCCAACGCGTAGAAACTAGATCCCCCTCACCCCAAATTTCTGCCCATAGGTTTGCTATAATAAGTTACGTTGTAATATGTTATTATGGATTCGTGTGACCACAGCCGTTGGATTTTGGGTCATTTTTCAATCATCCAAACTATTT
Organism: Magnolia kwangsiensis; assembly: GCA_037074715.1. NCBI lineage: Eukaryota > Viridiplantae > Streptophyta > Magnoliopsida > Magnoliales > Magnoliaceae > Magnolia > Magnolia kwangsiensis. Next base: position 11,909,240 of record CM073585.1, on the reverse strand, counting down.
ATATGATAGTCTTATCTGTGGTTGGAAAAATAAAGAATTTTTTTATAAGAAATAATACTTTAACACTTCATCGTGAACAACATGATTAATTGATGTTTGTGGGCCTTTAATTAAAATCTCAGTAGCTTTCAAAATAGAAGATCTTGCCGGAAATAATCATCAGCTGTGTTTAACTTCAAATCAACCGTTTGGGTCATTGAACTATGACTTGGTGGGATACGGCTATGGCCCAAGGAAACGGTTTGGCTACTGACCCTGCCACTAGCCAATGGCTAGTGGTCTGTGCTCTGTGCGCCCCACCATGATGTATGTGTTTCATCCATGCTATTCATCCATTCTTCCGGTCATTTTATGGTATGAGCCTAAAAATGAGGTTGATCCGAATCTCAGGTGGACCCTTTGGTGGACCGCACAATGTTGATCGAATGCCCACCACTAAAAAATTCTTACGGGTATATATATATACACACACACATGCACGCACCTCCGTGCAAACTGGGAACTCATCATTCCTGATATGACTCTAAAATATGAACAATCCATAAGCAGTAACATATGAAACCTCCATGTCCCAATTTTTACTTTGATTGAAGACTATGGTGAGCTATGAAAAATAAAAACAGTTTTTTCCCTTAATTTAGATTTCTCTTTGTCATGGCCCATCAGAGTTTTAAACCAGGTGAAAATTTGTCAAGATTTCAGGGATTCCGCATCACATGAACAGCTCTTTTTTTTTTTCTTTTTATTTAAAAACATACGCACACACACCCCCACACACTCATGTCACATGAACAGTTAGAATTAGACTTCCGTGACACATGCGCATGTGTGTAGGTGTGTGTGTGTGTGTGCGGGGGAGGGGGGGGCAAGTGAGCATGCCTTATATATGTGTGTGTGTGTGTGGGGGGGGGGGGGGGGGGGGGGGGGGGGGGGGGGCAATGCTTTTCTGAGAACCCATCATACATGATGTGAATTCAAAATCTGAACTGTCCACGTGAAGCAGCACCTCATGAAACCCTTCAAGCCCAATTTTTATTTTTATTTGAAACTTTGGTGGGCTACAAAAAATGAAAACAATTTTCTCCCTTGATTTTCATTTCCCTTTTCTATGGCCCACCAAAATTTTAGATAGGGTGAAAATTTGTCCCTGGGGTTTAATGGGATTCTGCCTCACATGGATTATTTGGATTAGACGCATGACACGTGTGCAAAGGCATGCATGTGCATAGGTGCGTAGGTGAGCATGACTCTCTCTCTCTCTCTCTCTCTCTCTCTCTCTCTCTCTCTCTCTCTCTCTCTCTTCTCTCTCTCCCTCTCTCTCTCTCTCTATATATATATATAGAGAGAGAGAGAGAGCCTGTCTCCTACAAACCGTACCACACATAATTTATGTTGAAGCCTTCATGTACGCTATAGGATGAGGAGAGTGACTGGGATTCCACTTCGTTGAGAGAGAGAGTCTTAAAAGAAAAGACTCTCTTTTATACTCACGGAGAGAAATTTGGAATTGCAACTGAAGAAAGCTTTTTCCATGAAGATCAACAGATTGGATGTCAAATAAACGTTACAGATTGGATGGAAAATAAACATTATGGTGGGCCCCACAATTGTTTAACGGTGAAAATCATGATCTTCGCTGCTATTTGTGGTGTGGTCCGTATGATCTTTGAATATGATCCATTTTTTGGATAATGCTCTAAAATGCTCTCTAAAAATAGATGAACAATGTAGATATAATAAATACATCACCGTGGGGCCATGTAACTTTGATCTCCTTTGAACCGTTCATACAACTCGGACTAATCCCACAGTTTTCTGTGGTGGTTCCACTTGAACTTTCGAACTATCTAATTCTTTTTCTCATCCCATAAAATGATTTCTATAAATTTTTGGACGGTATGGATACAACACATGCATTATGGTGTGGTCCACAGAACTTGGTGACGTCACTTCAGTAGCGATTTGGCTACTGACCTTGTCAGTATTTAATCCGCGCCCGGATGGATGCGGATTTCCTGCTAAAGCCTTGGCAGGATGTTCCTGCACTGGGATGTAGGCGGGGTCCACCGTGATGTTTTTAATAAATCCATCCTGTCCATCCATTTTTGGAGCTCATTTTATGACATGCTACCCAAAATGATATGAATTCAAAAGTCAGGTGGCCATATAAGAGGGAAAATTAGGGAAATAGTTTTTATCTTTAAAACTTTCCTTGGCTCTACCTTGATTTTTATATGCCATCCAAGCGGTTTACACCATCCAAACAGTTTACAAGATCATTCCCACTAGGATGAAGTGAAAACAATAAAAAAAATTAGCATGATAAGAAACTTTCATGGCCTTAAAAATATTTCAACAGTGGTGACTGAATCAAAACTGTTTCCTCTAATGCGGCACACTTGACTTTTGTATCCATCTGATTTTCTGTAGCATGTCTTAAAATGATCTTAGAAAATGGATGAACAGGTTAGATTTATCACAAACATCATAGTAATTAAGTTCTACAAAGAATATTTGCGCGAGATCTTTATGCGAAAGACTTTCACGCTCTACTCCGTGAACATAGGAGAGAGTCTTTTCTTCGAAGACTCTCCCTCTCCCAACGAAGTGGAATCTCAGCCACTTTCCTCATCCTACAACGTATATGAAAGCTCGCACATAAATTATGTGTGGTACGGTTCTTAGGAGACTGGCTCTCTCTCTCTCTCTCTCTCTCTCTCTCTCTCTCTCTCTCTCTCTCTCTCTCTCTCTCTCTCTCTCTCTATATATATATATATATATATATATATATATATATAAAAATTATGTGTGGTACGGTTCGCAGGAGACCGGCTCTATAAATTATATGTGGTACGGCTCTATATATATATACATATATATATAGAGAGAGAGAGAGAGGAATGCTCAGCTACGCACCAGTTCCTTTGTTATTACGTGCAAACCTTCCTATCAACCGTCGAATAAGGCTGACGGTCTGGATGAAGGCACTCATAGTGCGAGCTTGAAAAAATAAGTTTCCTTCTCTCACATGCCTTTTCATCCTCGAAGGATGCGCGAGAGAAAGAAAACATGAAATTCTTCTGCTGGGATGCTAAGTGGGTCCCACCAAGATGTTAGTGATAAATCCACGTCGTCCATACATTTTTAAAAATAAATTTATGGTATAAACCCAAAACTGAGGTAGATCAAAATCTCAAGTAGGCCACACGATAGGAAGCAACAGTGATAATAATTCTCACCGTTGAAAATTTTCTAGAGCCCACCGTGATTTGTATTTGCCATCCAACTTATTCATAAATTCACATAGATCTGAATGAAGAGAAAACACAAATATCAGCTTCATCCAAATCTTCTTTGGCCCCCATAAATTTTTTAACGGTAAGGGTTTAATCTCCACTGTGTAACCCACATCTATCTTGAATCTACCACATTTTTGGGCTAATAGCTTAAAATGATGGAAAAAATGGATAGACGATGTGGATAAGACCATAGAAAATATCACGGTGGCCACTCAAAGCTCTTGCTTGTTCCCAAAGAGGGGCAGAGGTAGGACGCAACATGCATCCCTCACCTCACTAATGACGAGTGCGATTAGCTATTGGCGGGTTGAGTAAGGAAGTGGATTTCCTGCAAAAGGCTTTCGCAAGAACTTCTTACACTGGGAACCTATGTGGGGCCCACCACAATGTTTTTAATAAATCTGCAACATTCATTCTCTTTTTGAGATGACTTTAGGACAAGAGGCCAAAAATGATCCGAATCCAAGACTTAGGTGGGCCGAAGTACAGGAAAAGGAGGGTAGTGAAATTCCTACCATTGAAACCTTCCTAAGGTCGACAATGATACTTACATGCCATCCATATCATTCATAACGTCATTCCTACTAGGATGAACTTAAGGTTGACAATGATGCTTACATGCCATCCATATCATTCATAACGTCATTCCTACTGGGATGAACTGAAAACAAAAATACTAGCCATTCGAAACTTTTGTGGCCCCACGAATATTTCAACTATGGACGTTCAAATCTCCCCTTTTTGGCCCACCTGAGTCTTGAATTCGGATCATTTTTGGCCTTTGTTTTAAAATGAGCTCGCAAAATGGATGGACATGGTGGATTTATCAAAAACATCATGGTGGACCCTACATAGCTACCAGCGCAGGAGGTTTATGTGAAAGCCTTCTGCAGGAAATTCGCGTCCGTTGAGTAACCACATTCCCTAATAAAGTGACGTCACCAAGTTTTGTAGGCCACGCCATAATGTATGTTTTATATCTACACCGCCCATCCATTTGGAGAGATCATATTAGGGCATGATCCAAAGAATGAATTAGATCTAAAGATCTAGAGGAACTCACCACAGAAAATAGTGGGGAGAGTGACGCCCACCATTAAAAAATTCTAAGGGTCACAAAAGTTTTCGCTCAAGCTAATATTTGTGTTTTCCCTTCTTTCATGTCTCCATTAACACATGAACAAAATGGATCTCAAATAAAAATCATAGTGGACCTTTCAAAGGTTTCAACTGTGGGCATCTGTAGACACTGAAAAATCGGCACCCACGCTGATTTGTGATTTGTGTTGGGGAGAGGGGGGTGCTAGACTGATTGTGGATGTTGGAGTCGCCACTAGCTGAAAAATCTCAGAATCCCGCGGTCGACTAGAACTACGGAATACGTAAGGTGGGGGAAATCCGAAGACTTCCCTATCTTAAATTGACTCCTGGTCTATGATATGGGATTTCGGGTAAGGGACCTCGGTTACAGAGAGGGAAAGTGTTAGGCACCCTCTTTGCCCGTACAAATATACGGTCTCTACTTTGTGTGACAAAACAATCTCAAGGGATGAATGATGTGGTCAAGATGGGACTAGGCACACACGTGGATTCCTGATATGACAAGATCTGAAATTTTGGCAAGCCACAGAGCATACATCTAACGGTGTGTCTAGAAGGCGGATGTGATGATGCTTATGCAAAGAAAAAAATGGACTAGGTCACTAGGAATTTCTGATATGATGGATCCGATATACGGCAAGCCACAGAGCATACATTCACTAGAGATCTAGAGAAGCAGGGTGGTTCAGAAGGGAATAGATGTCATGATGAATGCTCGTATGTAAAATGAGTGGTTCCTTAGCTTGATCTTGAGTAGGTTAAAATATAAACTGGACCATGATCATATCTGGGCTAGGCTTATAGGTTGGAAAGGTTGAGAGGAAGGCTAGAGGGGTGTTGAAAAGATCAGATCTTTGAAGGCTTGGGAGCTCCTTCCCTTTTCTTCACTCTCTTCCTCACTCTCTCTCTCTCACTCACTTTCTCTCTCTTGGATGAGAAGATCTTTTTTCCTAAGTGTGAAGAGGAGAGGGTTATTTATAGCCTTCTCCAATAGCATTGTTGTAAATTCTGGGTTTGAGAGAGGTGAAAGGTGAGGTGGCAAGTTATGGTTGGTTGTGGAGAGAGGAATGCCACATGGCACCCTCTCATTTACCATGGGGGTGGTAAAAAGATAAATAATGGAGTTTGGAAGGGTAATTTTGAAAAAAAATTGACTTTTGGACGCCGGGACAGCTGTCTGCATGCGGGCGGCAGTTGAAGTACCGCAAGTGGTAGTCAGACGGTCGCCCGCAGCAGTCAGATTGCCGTCCAGGCTCAGTTCAGGCCGGTTTCATGCGTACGAGTTTTGTACAACGTACGGGTTCATCCAGATGTCTCCTTTCATATTTTTCAGCTTAGAAAAGTGGGTTTTGGCTTGGAAAAAGGGGATCCGATCATGGTATAGGTATAAGCGGAGTTGTGTGCATGCTAAACGATTTGGATCGGGATTTCAGGTTGCGGATTGGGAGTTTGGGGTCAGTGGGTTGGGGTTCGATTTAGACTGGGATTAGGGTTTGGTTTAAGGTATGATCATGGTTCTCGGACAGTCTTAACTTTCTCAAGATTTAACCTAGGTGGGGTGTCTACAAATGCCCCTCTTTGACCGAGGTTACGAGCGACCGACGGTCAAAGCGAGTGGACACCCCACCCTTCTGGTCAAAAAAAAGGTAGTGACTCGAATCTGTTGCCTGTCATTGTATCGTTTGTCAGTCGACTGTGTGGAAAAGAGATGACTTGCACATATCACGAGGGTTGAGAAAAATATTGTGATTGCCTCCTGCGCATTTGTTGCAGCTTTACAGATCACCAATCACAACCCTTTCACATCTAATTGTTGATAGCATTGGAGGGTAAGTCTGAAAAGTAAGGGCCTCTACGCATTTGTCGCGACTTTACGAGGATTCCCGTACTGTTTGGTCTGTTGTTCCTTTGCTACGTAATCACCCTAGGAGTATTCGGTCTGTTTGATAGTCAAAGTGGTTAGCCGACCCGCGCGTTGGTGCGGCCTTACGAGGAACTTACTACGCCGACTTGGACTCAATCAAATTTTTGGAACAACCTGGACTAGGTGTGTGCGAGTAATCTTTTACCATGCAGTCTGCTGATTCTGATACTTTGGTTACAATAGATTATTGCCACTTTGAGTTTGATGGTTTTTTTCAGAGATGGATCCACTCATTTTACTAGCATTTGTACGATTGTCCAGATATAAAGATCGGACCAATCACACATGTATCATGTACGGATTCAATCATCCATTAGGGAAATCGGAAGAGATTGAATCTTATTTAGCTGTTTGCACTACCCGTAACTGGAGAATATGGAAGATTCCTCAGTATACTGTGTGCCGCGTGTGATAAAAAAAATTTTATTTGAAAACTATTCCCTTTGGATCTAGACTCCTTGGGGATTTTATTTGAATATATATTTTTATTTTTTGGAAAATATCCGTTTGATTTTGTGGGTGGGCATCGTCGTTCATTTTTTTTTTATTTGTAGAAAAGTCAGATGGCCTCCACTAATAAATCAGTGGAGCTAATGGTTTGAAATATTTTTAAATTTTTTTGAAAGATCCGTCCGATCTCACGAATGGCCGTGATCGTCCGGTTTTTATTGTTCGAAAAGTCCAATGGCCTCCACTAATAAATTAATGAGGCTAAAAACTTAAAAGAAGCGGACCCTTTTAAGGCTATACTTGAAATTACGATGAAGGTCGCAATTTCAAGTATATCCTAGAGGGGGGTGAATAGGGCTTTTTAAAGATTTATACGTTATTTTTTAGTCCTATCCCACTAATCCTATCACAGAGTATAAATTAGAATTACTCAAGAATTAACTCTATTGGCTTCCAAGCCTAATAGAGGATCCAATCACAAACTATTTAAAAGACAAACAATGTAGATGAGATTGTGATGGATATAACTGTGTGTGCATAGAATGTGATCATATATAAAGACATGCAAGGCAATCACATAAATGAAAGAAAATATCAAACTCAAACACGGTCATTTTATAGTGGTTCAACACTCAACCCTTGAGTGACCGAATTTCACTAAGGAAGTTTTCCATGGTTCACCTCAAACCTAAGATTTTAAATCAGGTTCACCTTCAACCTTTACAGAGGTTTCTACTCGGTTCACCTCAAACCCTGGAGTTTTGCTGGCGTACTCCTAACCAGATGTTTATACCCACACAGGACAAGGGTCCACACAACACACCCTAAGGTTTCTACTCGGTTCACCTCTAACCCTGGAGTTTTGCTGGCGTACTCCTAACCAGATGTTTATGCTCTCCACAGAGCAAGGGTTCACACAACGCACCCCGCACGTACACTCCCGTCAGAGACCTCCTTTGAGGACTTCAAATGGTGAGCAACACTTAAAACTCAATCCTAAAAAGGAATGATCGCAAGTGTCCTCTGGACTCTTAGTACTTACAGATAAGTTGATGAGTCCCTTTCAGCACAGTGATGAAGACCTTCTACTTGTTGATGAAGAGTCTTCAACTCCCTTGATCCGCAACATGAAGATGTATATATGCTAGGCTTAGGTTGGGTCAAGGTTATGATGGACTACCACTCTCTAAAGGTTTTCCTATAAGGAAGATAGAGAGGTTCCCATCATCTATGCATTCAAGGCATCCCAGCTTAATGATATGTCATTAAAGCAGTAGCTGAAGGATCCTTGAATGCGGAAGTTCATTCCCCAATCCACTCTATGAGATATCAATGATGAGGGTGGATTGGAGGATGAACTTCCTGAGAGAAAGGGCTTAAGGTAAATGATAGGAAGGTTAAAACTCTCAAAAGTACTCTCTATTTTTTGTACCAGCAATGAAGACAACTCTCTTTATTTATAGGCAAAAGGTTCCAACGGATATAAACGGTCATATATTTATGATAAGTTTGATATCATTGATTAGTCGTCGATATGATCGAGCGTATACTCTCGATTGTATCGGCCGACCTCTCGATGACACAAACTCAATAGTCATTTCGCTTTTGGAAACCTTCCGCCGACTGGTCGATAGGATCGAGACACACATCGATGTTATCGAATTTCGAACTCCGATTCCATCGAGTGAAGGTTCGATCTATCGACAGGTGAAAAATAAGAGAGAAGTCTTGAAGAATTTCAGGATCATAGATATGATCGGGGAAACAGTCGATGTCATCGAAATTTGTACATCGATCATATCGGCGACCTTTTGATGGGATCGATAAATCGTATAGATTTTACATGTAAGCTTGCTAGAAGAATTATGTCCTGACTCGATCCAATCGACTTGGTCTCGATATGATCGATATATGAATATCGATTTATCGACAGGCACCCCGATCAATATTAAAAGTAACCTGAAATTCATGCTGGAGAGAACATGCGCCCCACAGTCGATATGATCGACTGACTCCCGATATGATCGATATTTGAGTTCAGATTGAATCGGACAATCATCGATATATCGAAGCATTTGTTAGTTTTCTTTACAAAAACAGGGGTGCCGGAAAGCAGTCTGTCGATATGATCGATCCACTTCAGATATGATCGATTTTCGAATATCGATGATATCGACTCGAAGGTCGATATATCGATAAATCGTCCAGAAGATTGTTTTGATTGCTGGATGCATTCTGTCCTCACTCGATTGTATCGATTGATATGTCGAAGACATCGACATAGCTGGTCGATCATATCGAAAGGGGAATTGATATAATCGACAGTGTAAGAAAAACTTAGAAGATTTTCTTTTGGATAAAAAGTTTTCTTACACATAAACTCTAAGATGTTCTAGTTCTTTTTAAGGGTTTAATCACCTCGTGTTTTGGGACATGGGATATGAGGCTATGATTTACCTTTTGATGAGCTTCCACACATCCAGATGAGGCAGACGCTTGACTTGATCTTCTTGTTAGGTGCTATTGTCCGACTGACTCAACATACAACGTAATTGACAAATCAGGGCACGTAATAGGTGCACTTTCAATCTCCCCCTTTGTCAATTACGTGACAAAATCCCCAAAACACCCTAGGAACATATCTAGATAGATATATCCTAAATTGTGTGTACATGTATTAACACAATTTTACAAATTCTAAACACTCATGTACACAACAAATAAATTCTCCCCATTAATTCAAAAACTCTCCTTTTCTTGTTGCGGCTGCTCCCCCTAACACCTGCAACAAAGATATACAATTTTTGCTCGGGATGTTTTGAATTGTTCTCCCCCTTTTTGTCAGTCATTGGCAAAGGTATAAGATGTGATATTGACTAAAGATTGAAGCATATGGGAGAACCAGAGATAGATAAATATATATAAATAAAAAACATTGTAAAGAGTACATCAATGATACCACAGAACATAAATCCATGAAGCAGTCAGCACAAGAATTGTATAAGCAAATGGGAATCTTAGTAAAATGAGAATTAAGTTCAGCCATATCAATAAAAAGATTTCATTGTCCAGAAATGTAGGGATACCCAAACAAGTAAGCAAAGATGGATGCAAGATCAAATGTTTTTGACTAGACACATGGCTCTACCAAAACTGTCTCTTTCTAACACATAGAAGGCCCGCCAGACGTTAGTAGCTCAAGAATCTGCTCCACAGAGTGTTGGAGGGCATCCATCCTGTTTTCTATTCCTGATAGTCGTTGTTCGCAGTGTTGGAGTCACTCATCAATTCTAGTGAGATTGTTTAAAAGTTGGCGCGCAAGCACATGATGTTGATGATTTGTGACAGAAGCAGGACTATAATCAGGAGTTCGATTGGATCCTCAAAGAATTTCTTCATTAAGTATGGGACCACTATCTTCAACAGGTGGAAGGATCTTTGGATCCGATGAGACAGAAGTATACACTTGTTGCACTGCTTCATGGTCAAACTATTTTTCAGGATATACCTTATCAGTTGTTTCCGGCAGACCTGCCCAGTGTGCGATCTTGCATATAAGGGATGGAAAAGGCAGAAATTCAAGATGGTCACTTCTGATTACCTTTATTAGCTAGTCTAATATGAAAGTCGGTAAGCATACAGGGATTTCTTGATAGACATCATACAGAATGTTGAGTGCAATAGGACTCAGATATGTGTCATTTGCATCACATGGGTACACATTCGTACTGAAGATATTGTGAAGGAGTCAGAACGAGATTCCCAGGAATTTTACTGGAAGAATATTGCTATTATTTCTAAGAATTGTCCTACCTTAGCACAGTGCTTGTGTAATTTTCTCCCATCTACCCAAATCGTTTAGATTTCTACTAGTGACAGGGATTTGTGTCACTACAATGTTTAGAACATGACCAAGAACTGATGGAGCAATGTGCTTGGTGTGCTGTATGAATTTCAGACATATGCAAAGTGGGTAATCTTGGGTAACATGACAACAGTTGAAGAACTGCTGGATCATTTCAAACTGATATGGCCCGCCCATGTCAAACATATTCTTCCATCCAATGGTTTCCATCATGAGATCCACCCCATTGAGTTTGACAGCACTCATGAGAATAGTACGATCGACTATTGTGACTTGTTCCCAGTCCGACTGGTTTTGAGGGGGTCTAGAATATTTCTCTTTCTTATTCTTGGAAGATTTTACAGATGAGAGAGACTTACCTTTTCCTTTAATCATCTTCCTTGTATCACTTGGGTGCCAAAATTTCAGCTAGACTTCACGCACATCAAAGAGAGGAACTGATCAGGGCAGAGAGCTGGCCTCTTTAAAAGAATTTCCAATCAGTCTTTTTATTTGGTCGCCAAATGTCGATCATATCGTCCAACCTATCGATTGTATCGAGAGGTTGTCGATCGATGCTATCGAGACTACTGTCGATGTTATCCATGGTCACATGACTTTTCACATTCTGAATAGCTATCAATAGTATCAATTTTCAGTCGATGAAATCGAAAAAGGCCATCACTTGTATTGAAGGTATTTGCTATTCATATTTTTCCTACTTTTAGCATACTATTATATATATATATATATATAAAATGCACCAGTTCTGTAACTATAAACGAGATAATGATCTTATACAAAACTTTCAAGGTCTCCAACCTTAGATGTTCTTTTGAAGACTCAACAATATTACGTCATTTCAGCAAATCTCCAGATTTGATGCATATCCTGGACTAACTTCTTCTCTCTCAGTGTTTCTCAATATCATTCCTTCCTTTTCCTACAATAATATAGCAGTGGTTATTTGTGCGAAGACCTTTTATAATTGACTTCTCTGATTGATCTAGAATCTCTCATTCTCCTTTGTTGAAATTTACCATATGCCCATTATCGCAGATTTGAGAGATGCTCAGTAAGTTATGTGCCAATCCTTTTATGCAAAAAGCATTCTCATTCTTAAACAGATTAATTCCTTCTATAATTCTCTGACCAATTACTTCAGCAGTGGTTCCATCTCCGTAGGTGACTATCCCTTTGTGAAGATTCTTATAGTTTGTAAGAAGAGATTTGTCGCCAGTGACGGTCTTGAGTAACCACTGTCCAGGTACCATTTAGCCATATTGCCTGATAAAAGATGTGATTGAGTAACGAGGCAATTTGTCTTTTCTTTAATCACCCACTTTGTAACAGGAGTTTTACTTGTGGTAGATTTGTTCTTCTTATTTGATTTGACCACATGACTCAACTGCTCCTTCATCCTGTCAACTATTTCAAGTGGTGATGCTTGCATACTTCTTTTATTTAGCTCATAAACTGACTCCTTATTTTTGTAATGAGCTGGAATAGGTTTGGTGTTACTACTGGATGCAATAGATTTTCCAAACGGTTGTGCATCAGTTTTTGTTCTACCCTTTCCATAACCTAATCCCCTTTTGTCCTCTCCATATTTTCTCATTCCTAATAGTTTTTTCTAATTTCTCACCACTCTGAGAAAATTAACAGTTTGTTTTGATAATTTTTCTAGATTCTTCTAGATCATTTTGAAGTGTATAATTTTTATTCCGAAGAATCAGGTTTTCCTCATTTAGTTCTTTGACTTGTTCCTCTAGTTTCTTTAACTCAGATTTCAATGAGTTGTTAGTTCTTTTAAGTCTATCATTGTCTGAGTGGAATTGCTGCAAATCAGTGATTAGATGAGTATTAATTTATCCAGATCCTTTTGCAACAGTTCCTTTTTGTTTTCAACTACTCCAAGTCTTTTGACAATATTAACGCTATGGATATAAAGTTGATTGTAAGCGTTTTGTAATTCATTTTGCTCTTTATCTTCTTCTTCTTCAATTTTCTCATTGTCAGATGAAAATGATTCAGTGGCTTGTTATTCTTCTTCTCTTTCAGATTCCATGGGAATAATTGGAGTGGTGGAGATCATAAGAATTTTTAAAGATTTCTGATCTCCATCACTTCCTGAGTCATTGTTTTCTTAATTTGACTCCTCCGTATCATCCCATGTGGCGGCCATCGCCTTGCCCTTAGTTTTTCTGTTTGGGCATTCGGTAGATAGATGTCCATACTCATGACAGGCATAACATTGTGGTCCTCGGTTTCTTTTCCCAAATTTGCCTACTAAAGGTTTGTCATCCACCTTTCTACCTTTAAAGGGGAGACCGTGATTCCTTTGAAAGAATCTTCTGAATCTTTGTGCTAGCAGAGCCACTTCCTCATCATCATCTTCTTTTTCACTTTCACTATCCTCATGTTTTGGTTTCTTGGAGGTTTTTAGGATAGTATTTTTGGATTTTTGGGGTTGTGTGAAGTGTAGTTCGAAAGTTTGTAGGGAACCTACCAGTTCTTCTACTTTTATCGCATCAATATTCCTACACTCCTCAATTGCTGTTACCTTGGGATTGAAGCATTCCGGTAAGGATCTTAAGATTTTTCTACATATTTTAAGTGTCGGAACCTTCTCTCCCAAAGCACCCATGGAGTTACAAATGATGTTGAATTTTGTGAAAAACTCCATAAATGTCTCATGCTCTTCCATCCTGAGATTTTTAAACTGTGAAGTTAAGGGTTGTAGTTTAGATCTCTTCACAGTGTTTGTGCCTTCATGGGTTGTTTCCAATAAGTCTCATGCTTCTTTAGAGGTCCCACACATACTTATCTGATTGAAAATGGCTTGGGACATGGCACAGTAGATGGCGTTCATTACTTTTGCTTCAACATTTCGCTGTTCTTTGTTAAACACCGTCCACTTCTCATTCGGTTTGGGTTTAGTGATTGTGGTTTCATTTTTAAGTACAATTTGTTCCGATGGTACCACATATCCTTTTTCAACTACATCCCAAACTTCATGATCTAAAGATCTCAAAAAATAATGCATTCTGGCCTTCCAGTAAGCATAGTTTGATCTATCAACTACTGAAGGTCTAGTGACAGATGAGCCCTCTCCTTTGGCCATATTTCTACTTCAGTCAAGATCACTCTCTAGGCGGTGAAGCCCTTAAAGAGAGACCCGCTCTGATACCAATTGAAATTGTGGTGAAGACTGCTTTAGTGGAAGTAGAAATAGGTCAGTATATCCTAGAGGGGGGTGAATAGGACTTTTTAAAGATTTATACGTTATTTTTTAGTCATATCCCACTAATCCTATCACAGAGTATAAATTAGGATTACTCAAGAATTAACTCTATTGGCTTCCAAGCCTAATAGAGGATCCAATCACAAACTATTTAAAAGACAAACAATGTAGATGAGATTGTGATGGATATGATTGTGTGTGCATAGAATGTGATCATATATAAAGACATGCAAGACAATCACATAAATGAAAGATAATATCAAACTCAAACACAGTCATTTTATAGTGGCTCGACGACTTGTCTACTCCACTCCCGGCTTCCACACTCAACCCTTGAGTGACCGAATTTCACTAAGGAGGTTTCCCATGGTTCACCTCAAACCTAAGGTTTTAAATCAGGTTCACCTTCAACCTTTACAAAGGTTTCTACTCGGTTCATCTCAAACCCTGGAGTTTTACTGGCGTACTCCTAACCAGATGTTTATGCCCACACAGGACAAGGGTCCACACAACGCACCCTGAGATTTCTACTCGGTTCACCTCTAACCCTGGAGTTTTGCTGGCGTACTCCTAACCAGATGTTTATACTCTCCACTGAGCAAGGGTCCACACAGCGCACATCGTACGTACACTCCCGTCGGAGGCCTCCTTTGAGGACTTCAGATGGTGAGTAACACTTAAAACTCAATCCTAAAAAGGAATGATCGCAAGTGTCCTCTGGACTCTTAGTACTTACAGATAAGTTGATGAGTCCCTTTCAGTACAGTGATGAAGACCTTCTACTTGTTGATGAAGAGTCTTCACCTCCCTTGATCCGCAACATGAAGATGTATATATGCTAGGCTTAGGTTGGGTTAAGGTTATGATGAACTACCACTCTCTAAAGGTTTTCCTATAAGGAAGATAGAGAGATTCTCATCATCTATGCATTCAAGGCATCCCAGATTAATGATATGTCATTAAAGCAGTAGCTGAAGGATTCTTGAATGCGAAAGTTCATTTCCCAATCCACTCTATGAGATATCAATGATGAGGGTGGATTGGAGGATGAACTTCCCGAGAGAAAGGGCTTAAGGTAAATGATAGGAAGGTTAAAACTCTCAAAAGCACTCTCTACTTTCTCTACCAGCAATGAAGACAACTCTCTCTATTTATAGGCAAAAGGTTCCAACGGATATAAACGGTCATATTTATGACAAAGTTCGATATCATCGATTAGTCGTCGATATGATCGAGCGTATACTCTCGATTGTATCGGCTGACCTCTCGATGATACAAACTCAATTGTCATTTCATTTTTGAAAACCTTCCACCGACTGGTCGATGGGATCGAGACACACATTGATGTTATCAGATTTCGAACTCCGATTCCATCGAGTGAAGGTTCCATCTATCGACAAGTGAAAAATAAGAGAGAAGCCTTGAAGAATTTCAGGATCACAGATATGATCGGGGAAACAGTCGATGTCATCAAAATTTGTACATCGTCATATCGACGACCTTTCGATGGGATCGATAAATCGTATAGATTTTACATGTAAGCTTGCTGGATGAATTTTGTCCTGACTCGATCCAATCGACTTGGTCTCGATATGATCGATATATGAATATCAATTTATCGACAAGCACCCTGATCAATATTAAAAGTAACCTGAAATTCATGCTGGAGAGAATATGCGCCCCACAGTCGATATGATCGACTGACTCACGATATGATCGATATTTGAGTTCAGATTGAATCGGACATTCATCGATATATCAAAGCATTTGTTAGTTTTCTTTACAAAAACAGGGGTGCCGGAAAGCAGTCTGTCGATATGATCGATCCACTTCAGATATGATCGATTTTCGAATATCGATGATATCGACTCGAAGGTCGATATATCGATAAATCGTCCAGAAGATTGTTTTGATTGCTGGATGCATTCTGTCCTCACTCGATTGTATCGATTGATATGCCGAGGACATCAACAAAGCTGGTCGATCATATCGAAAGGGGAATCGATATAATCAACAGTGTAAGAAAAATTTAGAAGATTTTCTTTTGGATAAAAAGTTTTCTTACACATAAACCCTAAGATGTTCTAGTTCTTTTTAAGGGTTTAATCACCTGGTGTTTTGGGACATGGGATGTGAGGCTATAATTTACCTTTTGGTGAGCTTCCACACATCCAGATGAGGTAGACGCTTGACTTGATATTCTTGTTAGGTGCTGTCGTCCGACTGATTCAACATACAACGTAACTGACAAACCAGGGCACATAATAGGTGCACTTTCAATACTTACTAGGGATTTATTGTGTGCTTATTTTTGGGATTTTTTTGGGAAGAGATTTTTTTTTAATTTTTTCTTTGAGGTTTTTTGAAAAGGAGGCTGTTTTGGTAAGTTTTGAAGACTTGGGGACTATTTTGGTGACTTTTGAAGGCTCAGGGACTATTTTGGTAACTGTTGAAGACTTGGAGACTGTTTCCACAACTTTTAAAAATTCGTGACTGTTTTTTGAAAATTTTTGAAAGCTTGGAATTATTTTTAAAAATTTTTTGGGTATTGTCCAGTGGTTAGAGGCAAAAAATCGGTTGCTTGCAACTGCCCTCGGGGACAGCTCGCTACTCCATGCACACTTTCGGTCAGGCGGCGGTCGGCAGTCCTGCTATCGCCTGCACGTCGTTTGGACCTTTGGTCCGTTGAGTGCACTGGTCCGTCCGGTGTGGCCTTCTCCACTATTTGATTCTTGCAGTTGGGACGTCCAAGGACCCATGGTGGTTCCTGGAGCTATTTTGGAGAAGCTTTCTTAGCCCATTTTCTTTCATTTTCCTCCTTTCCATTTCGGGTAACCTTGGCCCCTAAACCTCTACTGGATCTTTGTGGGCCACCCTCTCAAAGAGCTTTTGGTAGGTTGGATTTTTCCTTGGGTTGGGAGAGAGCCATGATCAGGACCATTGGATCATCTGAATTTGATCTGAACCGTTGAATCTTGTTGAACCTATTTGCTTGGGCCAAATAGTTGGTTGGACTATGACTGTATTTTATTTTTTTTTGTAGAGTGGGGTGTGATAAGAAAAGGGGCCCCACCCTTTATTTGTTTTGATTTTTGTATTTTCCATTTTTTTTTGCCTTCTTTTTTTTTAGTGTGATCTGGGCTGTTGGATTGATGATTTGGGGCCCATTTGTGTGTACGGAGGATGTAAATCGTGATGGTTGGCCATTTATGACTGGTGATGGACGGGTGGGATTTACGAAGTGGACCCCACATCATGCTCCTGAACTGTCTAGATACATGAATTGGAGTTTTGGTGAGGATGGTCTCTGGAAGGAATTTTTTGGAAGATGGGCCTTTGAGATGGGCTTTTTGGAAATGGGCCTTGGACTTTGGAAATGGGCCTTTGTAAATGGGCCTTGGCTTTTGGAAATGGGCCTTGAAATGGGCCTTTGTAAATGGGCCTTAGGCTTTGGAAATGGGCCTTAGATTTTGGAAATGGGCCTTAAAATGGGGTACTTACTTAGATACTTTGTATGTGCAGTATGCCTCGACGTGGTAAAAATGAAGCCAGCTCCTCACGTCAATCAGCCGATCCATGTTATGTACCCCGAGAGAGCCGGTATTTGTCCGACATTTCCTGAGAAGGTGGTGCGCCTGCTGTTTTGAGAGGGCGTGGGGTCAGGACGCACTAGCCTGATTGGTTTCAGGATCCACAGCCGTTGTTCTTTAAGGTTCTGGAGCGTACCCCCTTCGCTCACCTATTCCGGGTCCATCTGAGTCGGACAAATATGTCTCTCTTGTCTGCTCTGGCTGAGAGATGGCATCCTGAGACCCATACCTTTCAGCTTCCTTTTGGAGAGTGGGGCATTACCTCATATGATATATACATGCAGCTGGGTCTTCGATATGATGGAGGATCCATTCCTTTTGAGGATGACCTTCTGGTGCCTACTGAGGAGGATTGGATGGGTCTATTGAGGTGATGCCAGACGCAGCGAACTTTACCGGTCCCCACTTTAAGCTCCTCTGGTTATCATCGAACTTTACCAGACGTATTCCTGAGACCGAAGCGGCGGCTATGGTGAAGGCGCGTGCCCTGATTTTGTATACTATGGGTGTGATGATTTTCTACCACAGGAATGAGCTGGTGAGTTCTCGTCTGTTGTCGCTCGTGGCAGACATCACTTTCCCCACAGCATACAATTGGAATGCGGTTCTCTTAGACCATTTGTACGAAGGGCTAAATAAGGTCAGCTGTTGCATCAGCCTATCCCTGACTGGCTTTTATCCAGTCATCGAGGTATTTTCTTTGATCTCCATCTTTGCAATATTCTCCCTGGGGATAATCTGGTTTATCTTTTTCTGACCATGATTTGCATAGGTCTGCTTTTTTGACCACTTTCCTCATTTGGCCCCCATTTTGATCAACCATTCACCTCCATTTCCTTGCATGATGCTGTGGTACAAGGATAACCGCAGCCGCATGCATTTATTTTTCGATCTTGCCTAGAGGTCGAATGTTGACGCCCTTATCCCGAGTGATGTGAGTAATCTTTACCCTTCTCTATACTGCCTGTGTTGTCTCTCTCTCTCTTTTTTTTGCTCAATCTTTGATTTTCTTTCTGTAGTTCCTGTCTAGGCCGTATCTTCGATCAAATGCGGCACTTACTCCTGAGGCCCAGGAAGCTTTTCAGGCCTCTCATTGACACCAAATTCTCGAGGATCCTCGTGTGACGAAATGGTACTTGAGAGAGATACTTTTCTGACAGTTGACCGGTAGTCCCATGGTGCCACTTAGTCCACCGTCTGGTCCTTCTGATTAGAGATCGGTGCCTGAGAGAGAGCTGACTGATGCATTGGAGAGCTATGATGATAGCGCCTTCGTTGATCCATCTAGAGAGTACATCTCCTAGTATGAGTAGCATGGTATCAGCCTAATCTTATAACCTGGCTTTACTCCTGACGGCGGTGCACATTTTGCTAGAGGAGGGATCTTGGGGCCTCACTTCCATCGCCAAGATACTGATGCATATCTTCCTGATAATGATTAGCTTGTTGTATCTTGCTTTCTTGTCTGCTTAGATGTACAATCTTCATGTTTATAGACTTCAGCTTGCTAACATTATTCCCTTTCAATCTTTACTTTGTGCACCTTCGGGATCTCAGTTGGGTGTATGGATGTTTGCTCTAAGGTCCCGGCTTGCTGAGGTGGACCCTACCCAAAATTCGATCGAAAGTGGGCCCAGACAGCAGTTGGACTGCCATGGGCAGCAATCAGACTGCCGCCAGCTGACTTTTTTCTCCTGTTCTATCTTGTCAGCGCTACATCAATGACACAGAAATGGCAGGTCTGCAGGCGGTGGTTGGATTACTGCAGGCGGTAATTGAGGTGCCGCCTCCGTTCATCTTTTCTTTTAGCGACCATCTCTTCTTCCTGTTCATTCTTGCTGACCTTTTTGGACATTCTTTCTTGTCCTTGTCCGTCCGATTACCTCCTTTATCCATTTCTCCTTATCCCCTTCTCTTTGTCTTCTTCTCCTTTTGTCCTCTTTTCCTTTTTAGGGCTAATTATGGTCAGCCATGATGGGAGTATTGATGGGCTCATGAGTAGTGAGGGGGTTGGTGGATCCAATAATGGTTGAGGGAATCCATTTATGGAAGAGTTGATGAGGTTAGTGGGGGAGTAATGGGCTCTTTTAGAGAGATCAATGTCATTTATGACATTACCTCCGCCATCATAAATGGAGGATGTGAGGTTGGGTTGGATGAGATGAGTGGTTTTGAAGGGTTTAATGGATTCATGGTAGATGGGCCACCGGAATTCATGGATATTGGGATGGATGGTTTGGGTGATGTGGATGATGTGGCAGTGGTGGAAGATGGCTTGATTGATGGGCCGATGTCCATGGATGGGGTAGATGGTGGTACGGTGATGGTGGATGGTGTGGATGGGATGGATCAGATTTCTATGGATGGCGGGCCCTATTTTGGTGGCGCAAAGGGATTGGGTTTGGCGGGTGATGATTTTCTCGCAAATGGCCTGGCTCAGATTTTCAGTGCGGATATCGAGACAGTGTTGGGATAGGCAGTCGCAGTCGGGGCTCGTGGTGTCATCCCTGTTAGCCATTGGGAGACCCTTGGTGTTGCAGCTCCTAGGGCTCATGTGTTTCAGATAGCTCTTGACGTGGCGGTTGTGGGTGACTTTAGTCCTCCTACTGTAACTTTCCATGATACTCTGCATGATGCGATGGGCAACGCCGGCTTCTTTCAGCACCATGAGATAGAATTGTTGGATGAGAGGATGCCCTTTTTTTATGATTCTCCTACTAATACAGGGATTCTGATTGTGGAAGGCGTGCCTATCCAGACCTATCGATTGTAGTCTCGCGATACTTGTTAAGAGCATTTGTGTCTTTAGATAGAGAGCTTGACCGAGTCTAAGATAGTGGAGCTGAGATCCTTGGGCTTTCAGGAGGTTCTCCACTTTCACCAAGTTCTCCTTGATTGGCGACTCTTGAGTGCAATGCTGTATGACTGGGTTTCTTGCCTGAACCTTTTTTCCTTCAATGATCTGGAGCTGGGTCCGCCATTAGAGGAGTTTTCTCGCCTGTCAGGACTTCCTCTTACCCGGGAGTCTTACATTCCCTCATTTGAGCTGGTTCGTCCCTCAGATTTATCCTCTTGATTTGGGTTTCAACTACTCTACCTAACGTGGAGGGTGGGGCTGATGAGCTTTCTCTGGTTTTACTGTATGATCGTTGTGCTACTTCCTGGGGTGCTCTTCGATCAGATCGCCAACTTCAGTGTTTAAATGCACTGACATTTTGTGTCCTGGCTGAGCTGCTCTTCTCTGGTGGGTGACAGTCTTCGCTAGTGCCTTTGCTAGATGTCTTCCATAGGCTCCTCCACCGTAAGAGCATTATCTCCATGGTAATAGCGGAGCTCTTTTTAGGGATGACTGAGTGTTCCCTTGGACGTACTCGCATCCTCAGAGACTGCTGTTCATTTCTTTAAGTATGCTATATCTTTTACCTTTCCCTTTACTTAGCGTGGTTATCTACTTGTGACCTGAGCTTGACTCGTAACCTCTCACAGGTTTGGTTGTGGGAGCATTTGTTCATGACCCCTCAGCTTCTGTGACCGGATTCCCATCGCAGAGATGTGTCGTGCTTGCTGTTTGATGGCCTTCTGCTTGGTGCTGAGGTTAAGGAGTCGTTGTATCGTTGTATGCTCACTCAGCTTCGAGGGTGGGAGGTTAGCTGGGAAGCTACTTGGCTTTGTCGTTCGCCATTGATTTGCAGTGCTGCTTTCACTCCTCTTCTATTGCTTGGCCTGTGAGGGTATTGCTCCTATCATCCGGTGCGATTCCTTCGACAGTTTGACTTTTGGCAGGACATCCCAGAGTTTACTTTTTCAGGGTTTGGGCATGCCTCCTTCCCATCTGATTTGACGACTTTATCTAGGCGATTCTGGATCTCTTGGCAGGAGTCTTTGGATGCAGTGATGCTGGAGTTCGAGTCTTGGACCCCTCCCTGGCGACAGTACCGTACCAGTGATGGGCGGCTGAGCAGTCACATTATCGACAGGTTCCTGGCTGGCATTTAGCGGATGAGGCTACTGATCAGGACATGGCGGGTGATACCGCTTCCTCTTCTTCTTGCATTGTTGATTCATTCGAGGCATTTGAGGAGCGCCCCTTCATTGATCCGTCTTTCTTATTGGCCACACATGGCCATCTGATTTCTGAGATCGCTGTCCTCCTCCACACATGTGAGGACATGGCTCGCCGGTTGACGGTGGGGCGGCGGTATGATGAGAACATGCTTACGACACACAGCCTGGAGAGGGATGAGGCCTTCTACCTACGTATGGAGATAAAGAGGCTTGGGCAGAGATTGTCGATGTACGAGAGATAGGATTTTACCTGCGGTTCTTGATGTTGATCAACTGCTTTTTCATATGTGCATGAAACCTTTATTTTTTGGTGTTTTTGTCTTTTTATAAAAAAATGGGAAGACAATATACTTGTAAGAAGATTTTAAAGGAATGAAAGAAAATTTTATTTGTGTCAAATGTCAATGTTTGCTTGTGTTTAGATTTGTACTTTGGATGATTGGGATCAGAATCTTGGGCTCAGCCTACGTTGTTTGCAGTAACCTAGATTGTGTCTTTAAGGTCTTGGTTCCCTAAGAAGGTGTTTGGGATCGCATCCCACGGATTTGAGTAGAGTCTGATAGAGAACTGATCCGTAGCTGATCTTTCCTTTGTATCTCATTGGGGCACTTGTTGCTTCGGCTTCTTCTGTACTTGCACTTTTATTTTATTTTTTACTTTTCTTGTTGTTTTTACCCGTAGCGTCTTCTCAGGTTTTCACTACGTCTAACTTCTCCCTATCATTTTTGCCCGCGGCATCCTTTCAGATTTTCGCTACATCCCGGGTTTTTGATCTTACATACCCCTTGGCAGCTATGTTATTTTTTTACCCTTGGCACCCTTTCAGGTTTTCACCAAGTCCGCTACATGCCCGCTGTTTTTACTCGAGCCGCCCTTTCGGGTTTTCAACTCGCCCCTTTTGCTTAGGCACGCCCTTTTTTTTTATTTCATACATTTTTCTTTGGAGCGCCAGGAGTGATGAAGGAGGCAGAGAGACTACCTTCATAGCTGGCCGACTGGTTACCTGTCAATCCTTTGTCTTTGGGTACAATTGTGAGCTGCATGGGAGTTGTGTGTAAGTTTTGGGACAAATTTTTTTTTATTTTTTGGGGTCTTATTTTGAGACTCTTTTTTTTTCTCTTTTTTTATGTTTCTTTCTACTTTTTCTCTTTTCTTTTATGGGAGGAGCGATTGGTATTTTTGATAGGGGAGGTGGTGGATATTTTTTTCTCTTTTTTTTTGCTATTTTATATTTTTTTTGTAGGGGGCGTGATGGATGCAACTTCACAATTGTAATCATTGACAAAGTCAAGTAAGGTTACCCGTGATAGATTTTTACGTTGTCGGCGTTGATGGGCTCGGGAAGGTCTTCCCCCTTCAGATTGGTGAGTCGAAGAGCACCTCCTAGAAGTACTTCTCGAATGATCAGTGGTCCTTCCCACTAGGGTTTAAACTTTCCTCTGGGGTCCGGTAAGTGTGGTGGTAGGATGCGCTTCATGACCATGTCGCCGACTTTGAAACTTCGCTTGCAGACCCTTTTGTTGTAAGCTCATGCGATCCTTCTTTGATAGCTTTGGGAGTGGCTCAATGCACGCATGTGCTTTTCATCTGCCAGATACAGTTGATCGTATCTTGCTTGCAGCCACTCGCCTTCCTCGACTTCACTTTCAAGCAGTATCTGAAGCGATGGAATTTCAATCTCGACTGGCAATACTGCTTTCATTCTGTATACAAGCTCATATGGAGTTGCGCCTGTAGCAAATCGTACAGACGTCCGATAGGCCCAGAGTGCATAAGGAAGCATTTATGACCAATCGCGGTATGTTTTCACCATTTTTTCCAGTATGCGAATGATAGTTTTGTTAGTAGCTTCGACCCCACCATTCATTTGAGGGCGGTATGAGCTTAATCGATGGCGCTGGAATTGAACTTGTTGAGGAAATCGTTCATCCTTTTATTGATGAACGGAGTTCCGTTGTCAGTGATGATGGTCTGAGGTACCCCATAACGGCTACTGATATTGTTCTTTATAAACTTGACCACATGAGATGTTGCGATGGTGGTGTAGGATGTTGCCTCTATCCATTTGGTGAAGTAGTCTACTGCTACCAGGATGTATTCATGCCCATTTGAGGCTTTGGGGTTGACCTTGCCGATGATGTCAACCCCCCATACGGAGAAGGGCCAAGGTAATGTCAGGTTGTAGAGTTCGGATGTAGGGGCATGGATCTGGTTTGCATGTTCGTGACACTTGAAACATTTCCTGACGTGCTTGCAGCAATCCGTCTCCATCGTGAGCCAATAGTAGCCAAGTTGTAAGATCTTTTTCACCATCATGTGCTCATTCATGTGTGGGCCGCATAGCCCATCGTGGATTTCTGACATGACATGCATTGCTTCTGTTTCATCCACGCAGCGAAGGACCTGATTGAATGATCGCTTGTAAAGGATTCCCTCGGTAATTATGAATTGTGCCGCCAATCATTGTATGGTGCGGCGATCTGTTAGTGTTGCTTCTTCCAGGTACTTCTAGTGCTCGAGATATTCCTTGATGTCTGCGTATCATGGTCGATTATTTGAGGAGAGTTCAGCTTCATCGATCTGTAAAAAAAATGCGGGTTCCTCCTAAAGTTCAACAGTGAGTTCCCATTCAGCAACTCCTTTCGGGATTTCTAGCATGGAGGCGAGAGTGGCTAACGCGTCTGCAAACTGATTCTTAACTCGGGGCATGTAAGAGAATGAGATTTCTTCGAACTCTTCGATTAAATTCTCCAGATAGATGTGGTATGGGATTAGCTTCTCATCCTTGGTTTTCCAGTCACCGTTTGTCTGATTGATGATGAGTTGTGAGTCCCAGAAGACCCGTAACTTCTTCACATTAAGGATTATGGCTTCTCTTAGACCAGTAATACATGCTTCATTCTCAGCTACGTTGTTAGTGCACTGGAATGTTAGTCTTCTGGATATGGAAACTGGGACGTCCTCGGGAGAGTAGAGTATGGCGCCTACCCCACTCCCTTTCGAGTTTGCAGCTCCGTCAAAGAAGAGTCTCCACTCTTCTGCCTTCCTTTCTTCTTCTTCCTCGATTAGGAGGATATCCTCATCAGGGAAAAAGGTCTTTAGTGGCTGGTAGTCGGGCAGAGAATGTGCAGCCAGATGATCCGCCAGTGTTTGCCCCTTGATTGCCTTCTGAGTGACATAGGTGATGTCAAACTCAGAGAGAAATAATTGCCATTTTACGATCCTGCTAGTCAATGCTGGCTTTTCAAACAAGTACTTCAACAGGTCCATGCGAGCGAGCAGGATGACCGGATGGGCGATCATATACTGCCGCAATCGTTGTGTTGCCTAGACTAGGGCGAGGCAAGTCTTTTCTAAGCTAGAGTATTTGGCTTCATAGCTTATGAATCGTATGTTTAGATAGTAGATTGTCTGCTCCTTTCTTCCTGTATCGTCGCGTTGACCAAGGATGCATCTGATTGCTTCTGCTGCAACGGAGATGTATAGGAGCAATGGCCTACCCGGAGTAGGTGGTATAAGCACTAGAGGATTTAGCAGATATCTTTTGATTTTGTTGAAGGCCACTTGACAATCGTCATCCCACTCCTTTGGTGAGTTCTTCTACAGGAGCTTGAATATGGGCTCACAGACTGGGGTGAGCTGCGCGATGAATCGGTTGATATATTGGATTCTTTCGAGGAAGCCTCGAATTTTCTTTTCAGATTTGGGTGGTGGCATTTCGATAATTTCTTTGGTCTTGGTCTCATCCACCCGAATTCCTTCTTCGCTGACAATGAAACCTAACAGCTTACCTCCGGTTGCACCGAAGACACATTTTTGCGGGTTGAGTCGGAGCTTGAACTTCTCTAGCCTGTCGAAGAGCTTTTCGAGATCCTTAAAATGTCCTTCGATTGTGCGCGATTTGACGATCATGTCGTCCACATAAACTTTCATTTCCTTATTTATCATATCGTAGAACAGGGAAGTCATGGCTCGCTGATATGTAGCTCCAGCATTTTTCAGCCCAAAAAGGTATAACCCGATAGCAAAAGGTTCCCCACGGTGTGATAAAAGAAGTCTTTTCACGATCCTTGATGGCCATCTTGATTTAATTGTAGCTTGAAAAGTCATCCATAAAGGAGAAGATCTTGTGTCCAGCAGTATTATCTACCAGTGTGTCGATATGAGGCAGGGGGAAGTCGTCTTTAAGACTTACTTTGTTGAGGTCCCTGAAGTTGATGCACATTCTGACTTTCCTGTCTTTCTTTGGAACTGGTATGATATTTGCGAGCCATTCCGGGTAGTTGAAGACTACTAAGAATCCCGCATTGTATTGTTTGATGACTTCATCACAGACCTTCAGGGCCCATTCTGGCTTCATTCTCCGCAGCTTCTGCTTGATAGGCTTCATGTCTGGCTTTGTTGGTAGATGGTGCACCACCAGATCCTCATCAAACCCAGGCATGTCCTCGTATGAGAAGGCAAAGTTGGACAACCTCGGCTTCATAAACTCCATCATCCTCTGCTTGTATTCCGGGGAGAGTGATCGTCCGATGCGCACCTCTCTAGGGAGTTCCGTTGACCCTAGGTTCACAATTTCAAAATCATCTGCCACAACATTGGCCTTTGTTTCGAATTTTTTGAGGGAGTCCTCGAATTCGAGAGCTATATCATCATTTTTCATATCTGGAGCTTCATCCAAACCCATGAGCTCGAAGTCCAACTCGAGATTGAAATCATACGAGTCGACCTCGAACTCCTGCAGTGTGTGTAAGATGTTTGGCATAGTGGTTTTTGAAAGTTTTTCTGTTGTTTTTTTGTTTTAAGGATTTTCTGATGTTTTGTGATTTTGAGAAATATTTGATTTTTTGTGCTTTTGAAAATATATGATTTTTTTGTGTCGCCTGGGGGTCCCGAACAGGACGGTGTTACGAACCAAGATTGATCATGTCCTAGTCCGGGGTACCAACTACTATTTACATTGGCATTTTTTTTAGGTCAGCATCAGGTCAGCATCCATAGAGGATTCACCGACTGACTCGATTGTTAGGGGGACAGCTATCCATGGTAATTCTTTCCTCTTTCCAATCCAATTGTCCTGATTTGTGTGTTCCTGTGGGTCACCTGTCTTAATGACCATGATGTCTGCTGGGCTAGGCTTAGAGTCAGAATCTGATTCGACTTTCTCTCCCAGGAGCTGGAATTCTTCTGGTTCCTCTTGTTGGTCCTGCGATGGGACCTTGATGTTTGTCCAGTCAAGGGCAGGCCACTTCCCTTTGTCAATCCAGTGGATGGGCTACTTCTGCCCCTTGTGTCGCTGGGCTGGTGGCGGGAACATGTCCCCTTGACTGTATGCGAGAATGGGTGGCTCCCTGGGTTTACCTGTATCCCTTTCACGGGACATTCCTGGTTCTGGATTCTGTGTGGGTGGACCTGTTTCCATGCCCCTTGCCTTTTGTGGTGGATCTGGAGGTTCTGCCCCTTGTGTCAGATATGCTCTTGATGCCTCGAGAATCTTGTCCCATCTTATGGGTGGCCAGATAGACTCCGGGTGGGAATGATCAGAGAATTTGAGTTGCTGGAGGTGGTCCTCAAGGGAAATCATTGGGTCTCCACAAACTGTTCCAGCCTTGATAAATTTGAAGGGTGTGCACTTGAAGGATTGACCCCTTTTTGGCTTTTCAGCTTGATCCTCCGGTTTCAGTTGATATCCCAGTCCCTGTCTCTGTATGTTAGCACGTGCCGGCTTTACTACTATACCTTTCTCGTGGAACTCCATACGATAGTTCGAGATTAGTCGTTCAGCGAGGGGAATGACATGTTCAGCAGTGAGAGGGCGAGGATTTGTGATTGAATTTACAACTTCGAACTCGAAGCTGTGATATGACACATCACCCTCCGCATGCTGGATGTCGATCACAGGGATGTCAGTTTCTGGGATATTAACCGCTACTAGCAGGACAGTTTCTGGCTCGGCCAACACTGAGATGATTCAATTTTTCGAAGGAAACTTTACCCTTTGACGGAGAGTTGAGGGAATGGCTCCAACAGCATGTAGCCACGGCCGCCCTAACAAAAGGTTAAACGAGGCAAGGATGTCGATGACCTGGAATGTGATAAGGGTTAGGTCTGGTCCGATTTGTAGCTCAATGTCAATCTCTGCCTCAACCTGCCTTCAAAAATTATTGAAGGCTCTGACACTCATGGTGCTGGGCCTGAAAGAGGACAGTTCTATCCCTAACCGTTCAGCAATCCTTAGAGGGAAATACTAATGCTAGATCCATTATCAATGAGCACAAGTGGGACTTTGAAATTCTTGTGACGGGCCACTATGTTCAGTGAGCGCCCATGCTTGCGTCCCTCAGGTGGTAATTCATCATCGAAGAAAGTGATGGCTCGTGGTGCGAGAAGTTGTCCAATCATACTTGTCACCATTTCGGGGGGTACGTTAGGAGGGATATGTGCATCATTCAAAGTTTTCGCAAAGATTTCTCGATGCGATCTTAACGTGCATAGGAGTTCCCAGATGGATATTTATGTGGGAATGGTTTTGAGTTGGGCTGCTATGTCATAAGCAGCGTCGAATTTACAGGTAGCTCCTGATATAGTTCCTCAGATTTCCTTTAGATTCTGGTTATCTCTCCTGAAATATCTCTCATTGTTGCCTACCTCAGCGCATTCTAGGTAATGCCATGGAACTGCCTTCGGGTTGTAGGATGGAACCGTCCTTCCTTCCAAGTATATTAATGGTTCTTGAGGTTGAGGGGAGGTGAATGAAACAATTTGTGGTGGATTTGGTGGTTCCTTTTGAGGTACCACCGAGTTTTGGCAAGATTTCTCATCTTCTTCTTGATATGCGGGGGAGGTCCCCTGGCCATGTGTCAGTTGGTGAGGCATTAAAAATTTTAGACTTTGAACCGGGGGTGCCTCTTACAAAGTCAGCGAAGCTAGATCAAGGAGGCCTATTGAGAGAATGACAGGTTCAAAATTTGACCTTTTTGGATATATGGGTGCAGGGTGTGCCCCTTAGAGGATGGGGTGCTCAAGTGTGACCTGTTAGGTGTGGCTTCGAGTGTTATGAGCGGTTAAACTGCTGGTGCTACTTCCAGGAATATGAGGGGTTGTGTTGCTGGTGCTGCTTCAATGACTAGTTATGGCTCTGGTGTTGGCGCATGTTGGTATCCCCATGTCCGACTTGCTGTCGGCCATAATTGCTTGTATGGAATGATGCAGGGAGGGGTATATGTACTGCCCTCCTTCAATGTGGTTTACGATAGAGGTGCCAGATGTACTGGGTCCTATTTGATGCGATGGCAGGGGATTTTGGAGGATGTTGGCCGGAGCCACATTGTTAGTCTGCGGGGTGATTACAATTTTCTGGCTTTCGATCAAATCTTGGACCGCATGTTTCAAAGCGAAGTAGCGGTCTGTTAGATGGCCAGGAGCCTGATGGTATGCGTAATATTAGTTCTCATTGTAACTAGACGACAAGGGATTGGGAGGAAGTCGCAGTTGAAGCGGTGTCAGGAGTTTCTTTCACATCAACATTGTCAGAACCTGACTGTATGTTTGTGCTAAAGGGGTGAATTTCCTCCCTAACATTGCCTGTTTGTATGGACCTGGTGCATTCCCCCGAGGCTGTTGGTGTTGTTGTTGAGACGGATGTCCTTGATATCCATGTTGGGCCTGCTGTGGTTGGTACTGCCTGTTTGACTGCGGCTGGTATTGCCTGTCTTGTTGTATCTCTAGTTGTGGAGCGTATTGGTTGTCCTGAGTGTTAGCAATGATATTGTTAACCTCTATGGTACGCTGCGCTGGAACAGTGCCATTTCCATTCCCATATCATACAGGTTTCCCTCGACTTTATTTCTTTTGATTGAAGAGGTCTGATGTGGCCATGGGGAAACGATTTTGGCTCTGATTCCGGCTTCCACTTGCTCACCAGCTCGGATGAGTTGGGAGAAATTTACATAGGGATACGAGATTAGATATCCTGAAATGCTGGGATTTACAGAGTGTACGATCATGGATATTTATTCCTCGTCATCGATGGGGTTTCTCATTCAGGCTGTCATGGCTCGCCATCGTCTCACGTATGCTGACAATGATTCGTCACTTTTTTGTCTCAGGGCAGCCAAATCAGATCTCCTTGGAGCCATGTTCAAATTGTAGGAGAATCGGTCAATGAATGCTTGGGAGAGTTTTTCCCAAGTTTTGATTTGATGGTTGTCCAACGAGGTATACCAATCCAAAGCGTCTCCTTTGAGAGATTTTTAGAAGAGCCGTATCAAGGCTCCATCATTCCCTACTATCATATTGAGTTCCCCACAAAATGCTTTTAAATGTGTCGTGGGGCACCCGCTACCATCATACCTTTTAAACTTCGGCACCTCGAAGTTTGGGGGTACCCGGGCATCTGGGAAGGGACAAAGGTCCCTAAACTTAGTGTATGGGTGATCCACTCCTTGTTGTTTTTGAAGCTGACTTTGCACCATTTGTAATTGCTCTCGTAGTTCTTCAATCTCCTACTTGCCTTGTTACGGGTATCTTGTCCCTTGTTGTAAGGCTTGTGCTGCTTCTTCTTCATATGGATCGATGATGGGATATTGTTGGAAAGAGGATGGACTCCCGGTGGCGGGAGGTGGCTGCAATTGAACACCGCACCCTTTCGGAGGAGGGTGTAATGTTCGAAAATGGCTCCCACCTGGGGTATCTACCAAGTCTGGGACGTTGCTCCCGTTTGGAGGAGTGAATTGGACTCGAAACTGGCCCCGTTCATGGGCATCCGCCAGTTCTTGTCGGTGGTTCCCGTTAGGGGGATCCTGTGTTGTAACTTGATTGTTGTGATGTGTTGAGTAGGAATGTGCGGGAGGGTTGCTCCCGTTTGCTGGTTACTGTTATTCTGGTGCTGACTCTTCCGGGAGAGAGAGCATGGGATTTGCTAGAGGAATGAGAGAGAAGGCAAAGAGAGTTTGTGGGAGTGAGCTATTCTGTACACTAGGCTTAGTTGCCTGTGTATTTGGGGAGGAATTTGACACAAGGTGGCGTAGCAGCTCTTGCACTACTCGTAGGCTCTAGGCCATTTCTTGCATGATGGTGTTAGCTTTTGGGTCTACTGGAGCCACTGGTGGTGGTAGCGCGGGTGTGGGTGCAGGTGCGGAAGTTTCAGGAGTTGGCTGAGCTGCCGATTCTTCTTCATAGGTTGCTTGAGAGGTTATGGCTGCGCAAAATCGGGTAGTCATGGTTCGAATTTATGCCCAGGAGAAAGCAAGCCAAAGATTTTCTTTTTGTATGAATACAGTGATGATGTCCCTTGAGATTAAAATACCGCACACTTTCGAGTCGGGTCTCAGTTAGTGCGAGCTAGCATGTTCCCCAGCGGAGTCGCCATTCTGTAAACACTGAAAAATCGGCGCCCACGCTGATTTACGATTTGTGTTGGGATGAGGAGGGTGCTATACTAATTGTGGATGTTGGAGTCGCCACTAGCCCAAAAATCTCAGAATCCCGGGGTCGGCTAAAACCACGGAATACATAAGGTGAGGGAAATTCGAAGACTTCCCTACCTTAAATTGACTCCTGGTCTGTGATTCGAGATTCCGGGTAAGGGACCTCGGTTACAGAGAGGGAAGGTGTTAGGCATCCTCTCTGCCCATATAAATGTACGGTCCTTACTTTGTGTGACAAAACAATCTCAAGGGATGAATGATGTGGTCGAGATGGGATTAGGCATACACGTGGATTTCTGATATGACAAGATTCAAAATTTCAACAAGCCATAGAGCATACATCCAACGGTGTGTCTAGAAGGCGGATGTGATGATGCTTATACAAAGAAAAAAATGGACTAGGTCACTAGGAATTTCTGATGTGACACGATCCGATATACAGTAAGCCACAGAGCATACGTTTACTAAAGATCTAGAGAAGCAGGGTGGTTGAGAAGGGAATAGATGTCATGATGAATGCTCGTATGTAAAATGAGTAGTTCCTTAGCTTGATCTTGAGTAGGTTAAAACATAAACTGGACCATGATCATATCTGGGCTAGGCTTATGGGTTGGAAAGGTTGAGAGGAAGGCTAGAGGGGTAGCTGAAAAGATCAGATCTTTGAAGGCTTGGGAGCTCCTTCCCTTTTCTTTACTCTCTTCCTCACTCACTCTCTCTCTCTCTCTCACTTTCTCTCCCTTGGATGAGAACATCTTTTTTCCTAAGTGTGAAGAGGAGAGGGCTATTTATAGCCTTCTCCAATGGCATTGCTGTAAATTCTAGGTTTGAGAGGGGTGAAAGGTGAGATGGCAAGTTATGGTTAGTTATGGAGAGAGGAATGCCACATGGCACTCTATCATTTGCCATGGGGGCGGTAAAAAGGTAAATAATGGAGTTTGGAAGGATAATTTTGAAGGAAAGTTGACTTTTGGACGTCGGGACAGCTGTTTGCACGCGGGCGGCAGTCGAAGTACCGCATGCGTTAGTCAGACTGCCGCCCAGGCTCAGTTCAGGCCGATTTCGTGCATGCAAGCTTTGTACAACGTGCGAGTTCGTCTAGATGTCTCCTTTCGAGTTTTTTAGCTCAGAAAAGTAGGTTTCGGCTTGGGAAAAGGGGATCTGATCATGGTATAAGGTATAAGCAGGGTTGTGTGCATGCTGAACGATTTGGATCGGGGTTTCAGGTTGTGGATTGGGAGTTTGGGGTCTTTGGGTTAGGGTTCGGTTTAGGCTGGGATTAGGGTTTGGTTTAAGGTATGATCATGGTTCTCGAACGGTCTTAACCTTCTCAAGATTTAACCTGGGTGAAGTGTCTACAGCGTCACTTTCAATACTGTTTTCTATGGTGGGGTCCACCCCAGCCTTGGATCTACCTTGTTCTTTGGACCATATCCAAAAATGATATCTCCAAATGTATGGACGGTAGGGATATAACACATACATCATGGTGGGGCCCACAAAACTTGATGATGTCACTTCAATAGCGAGTCTGGCTACTCAACCTCTATCAGTATCCAATCCGCGCCAGCTACTCAACCTCCATCAATATCCAATTCATGTCCAGTAATGACACTAGGGATCGATACCACTCCATATTTCAACCGTGTTATTCAATCTTCGCTTTTTCGGCCCACTTGAATATTGGATTTGGCTCGTTTTTGTATACATGTCCCAAAATAATCTCATAAAATGGATGGACGGATTGGATTTCTCAAAAACATCACAGTGGGTCCCACTTTCTGGCGTAAGAACTCTATGTGAAAGGCTTTCGCATTAAATCCCCAACGCAGTTTTTTCGAACAAGGATTTTTTACGAAAGCTTTTCGTGCGCTGGAAACCTAGGTGGGGCCCACCATAATATTTTTGAGAAATCTACCTCGTCCATCCATTTTTCATTATCATTTGAGGGCATTATCCCAAAACTGAGGCAGATCCAAATCTAAAGTGGACCACACCACAAGAACCAGCGGTGATAATGATTCTCACTGTTAATTTTTTTAGGGCCCACCGTGATATTTATTTGACATCCAACCTGTAGATTAGATCATACAGACTTGGATGAAGAAAAAAACAAATTCAGCTTGACCCAAAAATTTGGTAGCCCTAGCAAGTTTTTAATGGTAAAGTTCAATTAACACTGTGTGGCCCACTTGAGATTTTAATCTACCTTAGTTTTGGGTTCATATCATAAATTTATTTTTAAAAATGTATGGACGGTATGGATTTATCACTAACATCTTGGTGGGACCTACTTAGCATCCTAGTGGAAGAATTTCATATTTTCATTCTCTCGCACATCCTTTGGAGGGTGAAGAGGAGTGGAGAGAAGGAAACTCATTTTTTCAAGCTCGTGCTATAACCGCCTTCATCCAAATCGTCAGCCTTATCCGACGGTTGATGGGAAGGTTCGCACGTAGCGTAGCTAAGCGTCTCTCTCTCTCTCTCTCTCTCTCTCTCTCTCTCTCTCTCTCTCTCTCTCTCTCTCTCTCTCTCTCTCTCTCTCTCTCTCTCTCTCTATCTCTCTCTCTCTCTATATATATATATATATATATATATATATATATATATATATATATATATATATATATATCCCAACCTGCATGATTTAATTAACATGTTAGATGTCAAATAACCATTAAAGTGGGCCTTAAGAAGTTTTTAATGGTGGAAATTCAATCACTACTGTTTTCCCATGATTAGGTCCACCTGATATTTAGATCTACCTCATTTTTTTTTTTGGATCAAGTCCTAGAGATCCACATAGCACCGACCACCTGGCTGATGACAGCGTGATGTAGAGCGGGTCGCGGACAATTTCATGGCCAAGATGGATCAAAAAAGGCACGGTCGGCCACAGAAGTGATCCGGACCATCGGACCTTAGATTGGGCGTATCTCACAATCCGGAATGAGTTATCCGACGTAAAATATATGAATTTGGGGTAGAACGAGCTACTTTAGCCAACCAACCCGCTACACCGGGTTGCGCAGCCCGGATTTGCGAGAAACCCCCTGATCGACGGTCATTTCCTCGTTTTAATTTTGTTTTTACTATAAATAATAAGTTTTAGTTTGAGTATAACTTTTCATCCGTTAGGCTTTAGGAGTTGTGTCCAACATGAAAAGTGCTTAGGATAATTAGGGGAACGGTTTGGTGAAGCCAAATAGGACACTATTTTTGGCCGAAAACCTTGCGCACTAGTAGACATCACCACCGTCTATAAATAGTAAGTTCACTATTTATAGTAAGTTGCGAATTCTAGGAGTTTTAGTTGTAGTTTCAGTCTGATTTCTTTCTTATTGCTTGGTTCCCTTATTTAAAGGGTTGTGAACTCGATTTTAGGATTTCATTAATCAATTTCGAATTTATTAGAAATTATTCTTATTTTCTACTTCCTTTCCTCATAGATTCGAGAAGTGTCTGTGAGGAGTCCAGAGAAGTTCCGTGGATTCGGAATATTTATCATCTTGAGGAAGATGGTGCTCGACCTCACGTCCTTCCCTGCGTTAGTTTAGTATCAGAGCAAGGTTTCTCCTCGGATCGATGGCTTCTAACGACGGGTCGGGCAACAATCCCATGGGCGGTGCCCCAGGGAATTTACCTTTAACGGCGGCAGTTTTCGAAGCAACCATGCAAGAGAATCGACAAGCCATGCAAGGGTTGCAGGCTTCTATGGATGGCATAGCGAATCTCTTGGCGGAAACCCTATGGCAACTACGTGTTCCTGGTGGTAATCTTCCACCGCCGATTGTTGAAACTCGCAATCGCCCTGATCGCAGGATAGTACCAGCGATGCATCCACGGGTCATTCCTGAGGAAGGGGGCTCTAGTGAGGAGGAAATCGATAACATAATCTTTCAACACCCCAGACAAGGCGGCGATCGAGTAGATCGGACAGATCGAGAATTTAAGATGCGGGTTGATATTCCTAGCTTCAATGGCCAACTACACATTGAGGATTTTCTCGATTGGCTTTCTGAAGTTGAGCGATTTTTCGACTATATGGATATCCCTGAAGCAAAGAAGGTTAAGCTTGTGGCCTACAAGTTGAAAGGAGGAGCTTCAGCTTGGTGGGAACAACTTCAACTCACACGAACTAGACAGATGAAAGCACCAATCCGCACATGGCAGCGGATGAAGCAGCTATTACGTGCCCGATTCCTCCCTAGCGATTACGATCAGGTACTATTTCAATAATACCAAAATTGTCGACAGGGTAGTCGGTCGGTGAGAGAATACGCAGAAAAATTTTACCATCTGGTGGCGCATAACGATTTAGTCGAGACTGAATCGCGGCAAGTCGCCCGATTCAACGGTGGACTGCGTATGGCGATCCAGGATCGGGTCCAGATGCAGCCTGTCTGGACGATGAATGATGCAATTAAGTTGACTACTCGAGCAGAAGCACAACTTGAACGTTCTACCACACGACCCTATTTTACCGCAAGGATCACTACGGCAAGTCCACCCCAGGGAGCTGCACAGGCTAAGGGGAAGGAACTCGTAGGAGCACGCACTCAACCTCCTACGTCTGAGAGCCGAGATCAGGAAAGGGGACAAGCTAGTCCCCAAAGGGGCGTATCGACTTCTGCTGGTCCAAGTAGAATCCCGATGATGAAGAGCAGGAGCATACCACCGAGGATGAGGTAGATGAATCAAGTTGGGTTCAACAAGATCGCGGCGAGTCACTCGTCGTGAGGCGGCTCTTATATGCGTCAAGAAAAGAAGTGCATCCACAGAGGCATAACATCTTCCGCACTAGGTGTACGGTGAATCGAAAGGTTTGTGACGTGATTATTGATAGTGATAGCAGCGAGAATATCGTCTCCAAGGTCATGGTGGAGAAATTGCAATTGAAAACAGAGCGGCATCCCTCTCCATATACAATCGGTTGGATCAAGAAGGTCAGTGAAACAAAGGTAACTGAACGGTGCACCATATCCTTTTCAATTGGTAAACATTATAAGGATGAAGTAGTATGGGATGTGGTTGACATGGAAGCATGTCACATACTCCTCGGTCGACCCTAGCAATCTGACCGTGATACCACTCATAAAGTACGAGATAACATATATATCTTCGTCAAGGATAGCCGGAAGACCATATTGGCCCCTATGGATCCAGAGGGGCCACCTGAAACTTCTAAAGTGGAGGGTCATTTTCTCTTAACTATACGGGACTTCGTGGAAGAATCTAAAGAAACAGGATAGGCTTATGCATTAATTGTAAAAGGGGAAGAACTCGAGCCTACCATCATCCCTGAAAGACTAAAGCCCTTAGTACATGAATTCAAAGAAATCTGGCCCGATGACCTTCCTGATGGGTTACCTCCTATGCGGGATATCCAACACCATATCGACTTTATCCCCGGGTCCAGTCTACCCAATCGGCCTCATTATCGAATGAGTCCGAATGAGTGCGAGATTCTTCAAGGGCAAGTGGAAGAGTTGATCCGTAAGGGTCTTATTCGAGAAAGCATGAGTCCATGTGCTGTAGCAGCTCTATTAACTCCAAAGAAAGATGGGAGTTGGTGCATGTGTGTCGACAGCCGAGCCATCAACAAAATCACCATAAAGTACAGGTTTCCTATACTCCGGTTGGACGATATGCTAGACATGTTAGAGGGTGCCAAAATATTTTCTAAATTGGATCTAAGGAGTGACTATCATCAAATTCGAATACGACCGGGTGATGAGTGGAAAACGGCCTTTAAGACCAAGGAAGGATTGTATGAATGGATGGTCATGCCCTTCGGTCTTTCGAATGCGCCTAGCACGTTCATGAGATTGATGAACCAAGTTCTGAAACCTTTCATTGGACGATTCGTTGTGGTTTATTTCGATGATATTTTGATATACAGTCAAGACGAAACTACCCATATGGAACACCTCAAGAAGGTCTTTCAGGTGCTTACTGAAAATAAACTGTATCTCAATTTAAAGAAGTGTAACTTCATGACTAATAGCCTATTGTTTCTGAGTTTTGTCGTAACATCCACGGGCATTCGAGTGGATGAGGAAAAGGTGAAGGCAATCAGAGAATGGCCAGTTCCCACAAATATTCACGAAGTGCAAAGTTTTCATGGACTGGCGACATTCTATCGTCGGTTCGTGAGAAATTTCAATACTATTGTGTCACCAATCACAGATTGCATGAAGAAAGGGCAGTTTCAGTG
This sequence comes from Magnolia kwangsiensis, assembly GCA_037074715.1. Classification (NCBI taxonomy): domain Eukaryota; kingdom Viridiplantae; phylum Streptophyta; class Magnoliopsida; order Magnoliales; family Magnoliaceae; genus Magnolia; species Magnolia kwangsiensis. The sequence continues at coordinate 11,872,081 of CM073585.1, read as the reverse complement.
GACTGACGAAGCCGACAAGAGCTTTGCCGAAATCAAGCGTAGATTATCCACGACCCCGGTTCTTGTACTTCCCAACTTCGACAAACTGTTTGAAGTCGAATGTGATGCCTCATATGTCGGAATTGGGGGAGTTTTGTCTCAAGAAGGTAGGCCGGTAGCCTTCTACAATGAGAAACTTAGCGATGCGCGCAAGAAGTGGTCTACATACGAGATCGAGTTATACGCGGTGGTCCAGGTACTGCGACATTAGTGACATTATTTGATTTAAAGGGAATTCATACTTTACACGGACCATCAAGCTCTCAAATTTATTAATAGTCAAGCTAACATTAACCGTATGCATGCTAGATGGATCTCGTTTTTACAGGAATTCAGGTTCGTGCTAAAACATAAGTCAGGACAACAGAACAAGGTAGCTGATGCATTGAGTCGCCGTGCAAATTTGTTAGTAACCATGAGCAATGAAGTCGTCGGGTTCGAGTGCCTCAAAGACATATATGCCGATAACGACGACTTCAGGGACGCATGGGTTAGATGTCAAGAAGGTCACTCCGGCGACTTACATTTGCAAGACGGGTTCCTTTTCAAGGGAAATCGATTGTGCATCCCGAACAGTTCGCTAAGGGAGCAGATAATCCAAAAGCTACATGGAGGTGGCCTCAGTGGACACCTTGGGCGAGACAAGACGCGAGCTCTTGTGGAAGAACGGTATTACTGGCCGCACTTGGTACGTGATGTGGGAAGGACAGTCCAACGTTGTTATATTTGTCAAACCTCCAAGGGGCAATCTCATAATACGGGCCTCTATACTCCGTTGTCAGTGCCTGATGGCCCTTGGGAGGATTTATTTATGGACTTCGTACTTGGTCTCCCACGAACACAACGTGGCATGGATTTGGTGTTCGTAGTAGTAGATCGTTTCTCCAAGATGGCGCACTTTCTTCCATGGAAGAAAACTCTCGATGCAACACACGTAGCGAATCTATTCTTCAGAGAAATTGTACGGCTACACGGGGTTCCCAAGACTATTACTTCTGACCGTGACACGAAGTTCATAAGCCACTTTTGGCGAACTTTGTGGACTCGATTCGATACACGACTTCAGTTCAGCAGCGCCTACCACCCACAGACTGACGGTCAAACTAAGGTTGTGAATCGCACTTTGGGAAACCTCCTTCGATGTATTTCAGGAGAGAAACAGAAGCAGTGGGATTTGGCCTTCTCTCAAGCGGAATTTGCATTCAACAACATGGTGAACTGCTCGACAGGAAAATTCCCGTTCCAGGTTATTTACGGACAAGTACCTCGCCACACACTAGACTTGGTCCCTCTGCCTAAGCTCCCAGGCATGAGTATTGCAGCAGAACATATGGCAGACAGGATCATGGGTATTCATGCGGAGGTGCAGACTAAGCTAAATGCCTCAAACGAAAAGTACAAGGAATAAGCGGACAAGCATCGTCGACAAAAGGTGTTCGAGGTGGGCGACCAGGTAATGGTCCATCTACGAAAAGAAAGATTTCCGACTGGGACGTACAACAAGCTGAAGAATAAGAAGATTGGACCGGTACCGATCATTCGAAAGATCAATGACAATGCTTATATTGTTGATCTTCCAGATGACATGGCGATCTCACGGACTTTCAACGTTGCGGACCTGACCGAGTATCATGAACCAGCGCAGGAGGAGAACTCAAGGACGAGTTCTTTTCAAGTGGAGGGGACTGATGTAGAGCGGGTCGCGGATAATTTCATGGCCAAGATGGATCAGAAAAGGCACAGTCGGCGACAGAAGTGATCCGGACCATCGGACCTTAAATCGGGCGTATCTCACAATCCGGAATGAGTTATCCGACGTAAAATATATGAATTTGGGGTAGAACGAGCTACTTTAGCCAACCAACCCTGCTATGCCGGGTTGCGCAGCCCGAATTTGCGAGAAATCCCCTGATCGACGGTCGTTTCCTCGTCTTAATTTTGTTTTTACTATAAATAATAAGTTTTAGTTTGAGTATAACTTTTCATCCGTTGGGCTTTAGGAGTTGTGTCCAACATGAAAAGTGCTTAGGATAATTAGGAGAACGGTTTGGTGAAGCCAAATAGGACACTTACTATTTTTGGCCAAAAACCTTGCGCAGTAGTAGCCATCACCACCGTCTATAAATAGTAAGTTTACTATTTATAGTAAGTTGTGAATTTTAGGAGTTTTGGTTGTAGTTTCAGTCTGATTTCTTTCTTATTGCTTGGTTCCCTTATTTAAAGTGTTGTGAACTCGATTTTAAGATTTTATTAATCAATTTTAAATTTATTAAAAATTATTTTTATTTTCTACTTTCTTTCCTCGTGGATTCAGAATATTTATCATCTTGAGGAGTCTAGAAAAGTTCCGTAGATTCGAAACATTTATCATCTTAAGAAAGAGGGTGCTCGACCTCACCTTCCCTGCGTCACCGCGTCACTAGCAGAACCGCGTCCGTGGTCCGAAGGCATCTTATCACAATGCAGTAGCTATAGCAAACTTCTTTTTAACTGTGTGGATAAAGATATACCCCCAACAATCGGGTGGAGAAATCCTACGGTACGCCCGACTTCAGGTTTTTTACAAGCGAAGCCCATGTTTTAATGTTTTCCACCGTAGATATAAATGGGACCCACAATAAATTGTCGATACTAATACATCTGATTAAAAATTTTAAAACTTTCATTGATGATCAACACCATAAAAACTAAATCAACCGTGTCCGTTCAAATAAAAGTCCCAATTATTCAATGGGTATAATCTTTCGATTTTGAGGGTTTTTGGAGCATGAGCCATCCAAGGGGAACAACACAACATTTCAATGGCTAATAATGTTTGATAATAGGACCCACCTGTACTAACATAAGATCTGGTCGAGCATTCTACGATTACAATGAAAATCCTTTTGATTTGAAGTGTTGACTTGAATATGAAAAATCCATGTGCATCCAAAATTTCAAATGTAGGGTTTTAGTCACAGTGCAACTATTCGCTCATGCCATTGTGTCACGTGACTATGATATCCAAATTATCCGGAATCTGGGCCCACAATAGAAATTGCCTGGTTGAAAATTCAAACTAATCGACTTAGCTATGTGGGTGTAGAGAAAAACTTTTAGCCGTTGATTTTTTTGAAATGAACGGATATCCAGCTTATGAATGAATCAGCCTGTTTTTTTAGACAGGAGATCATCATGGTGGGCCCAACCTTTTGGGTATGTTTAAAATCAACCGTACATTACAATGTTGGGAAAAATGCTCTAGTCGAACTACAACTCATCGGTGCAACTGGATGTACTTGAGCAATTCTCCTTTCACTGAAAGAGTTCGGTAGATTGTGTTTAATGATAGATAACAATATCATTACGGGAGTTATTTGATACTCTGGCAGAGTCTGATGCTCTATGCAAAGGTACTCACAGAATGTCCACGTAGCATATGTTAGCTTATATTAAACCAACCAAATTGTGGAATCCACTGTCATTAATTCACAATCCCAAAATCAGATTGGTTGAGTAATCCTAACCTCTGATTCGTGGACACATGTTTTCGGAAAAACTGCACCATTGATATTTTTCATTTTTGACCCTTCAATAAACGTCCCCCAATCCCATAGTAAGATAATAAAATAAGGATATTTTTTTTTGGTCGCCATAAATCTAAAGTGGGACCCATTATCTGGACAGTTCAATTACAATTACGTGTATGCCAGTATGCAATTTCTAAGTAACTTCTTAGTGCTTGCGTATCATTCACTACACTCGACCAGAGTATCAAAGGTTTCCTCTGATTTCTTTTTTTCTTTTTCTTTTTTATTTCCAAATGGAGAATGACTGGGTGCATGAGTGCATTGATGAGTTATTTGATACTGAGGTTGCATGTGACACTTGATACACTGGCATTCGTAAAATTGGAAAAGATGGAATAGATTAACTCAAATTAAACCGACTAAATTGTAAAACTAAACTGTTGTTGAGTAACACTCTAAAAATCAGATTATTTGAACAATCCTAACCTTTGATTCGTGGACACTTGTATTTTGGAAATAAGACAACTCAATAATTTGCATTTTTAACCGTCCATTAAGTGTCCAGCAATCCAATAGTAGGATAATCGAAGAATAATATTTTGTTCGTGACACATCTAAACTGGTACACGTAACTTGTAACATTTATGTTGAATTACTTGTATGCAACGTATGCAGTTTCTCAGCAATTTCCAATTGCATGCGTATCATCCATCACACGCCGCTGGAGTAACAAAGTATTTCTCCTAAGTCATCTGATAAACTGGCATAGTACGGCCATCCATAAGCATGCACACTGCCGCTCAATGCATATTTGGTACAGGTAAGCTACAATCAAACCGTCCAATCAGTGGGCCCCAGTATAGATGGTGCATATCCTCAAAAGTCAGAATGATTGCACGAACCTTACCACATATTAATGGACATCTGTTGGTTGAATTTGGACCCTCAACAACTACTTTAAACCATCCAATTGCACGCCAGCTGATCCGGCGGCTATAAAGGACATTTAATTATGTTTGGATGACCACCAACTTACACTGGGCTCCAGAATGTTAACTTTACCGTACGACCCACCTTGATGATGTGTTGTATATCCATGCCATTCATCCGTTTTTCCAGCCGATTTTAATACGTGGTCCAAAAAATTAAGCAGATCCAAAATCAACTGAACCACATCTGAGGAAACAGTAGTGATTGAATGCCTACCATTAAAAACTTCATAGGGCCCACTGTAAGCAGATCCGTGATGTTTATTTGCCATCCAACCTGTTGATAAGGTAAAAAAAAGATCTGGATGAAGAGAAAAATACAAAGATCAGCTTGATACAAAACTTTTGTAGGCGCCTACAAGAAGCATATATAGGACATTCACCGCTTTTTCTAGTGGTGTGGTCCACCAGAAATTTAGATCTACTTAATTTTTGGGATAGCATCCTACAATGAGCTGGGAAAACAGATGGCCAGCGTATTTTTACAACACATTCATCGTATTTTTACAACACATTCATCAAGATGGGCCCCACACGGTAAAGATAAGTAACACCTAACCCGCTCCCCTCTACTATCTGAACAGTTGGGACCGCCGTACATTTATGCAATGGCTTACCAGCGTGTATAGATAATCGTAATCAGCCAGAGCATCAAATCTTGTTTACGTATGGGTGCACATATGGCAATTTCTCGTCCATCACAACCACTGACCACATGATTACAACTAGGAGTGCCCTTGCCATCCACGTGGTACCCCACCAGATCAACAGTCCAGACACCACACGTTTTCCACACCCGTTGTGAACAAGCTGCATACCTCCATTTTCCACAGGCCTAGAGTCATAACAAGGAGCCTCTGGCTTGGGGATCGCTGATCTGGTGGGCCAGATGGATTATCCACTTAAATCTAACCCTCCATCAGTTGCTACTATAAAAATTGTTTGGTAGTTGTATATGCATCAATCAACGATGGTAGGATTGGATCCCAACGGGACATGCTTCATCAACATTGGGGTCCATTGAAACAGTAGTTGGGCCCACTTAAACACGTGCCCTGTCTGGGGGCTTAAAGGCTGGCTAGATCATTTCTGGTTCCAACCCTCACGATACAAATGCTAACCTAAAAAAGCGTGTGGCACATCAGAGCCGTGCATCAGGTGTCTCTTTGCACATGTGATCCAGATGCTCCAGACAACTCATCACGTGGCAACCACAATGCGGAAGATCAAATTTGCTAGTTCCAATAATAGACAACGGTCCACACTCAACATCCATGAGCCCTCTTACCTGATTAACGGTCCAGCTTGATATTTGGACGAGGTCCACGCAATGAACACACCCTTCTGTACTGTCGACATTCCCTTATATCCCACTGTCTATTCTGATCCACACTCACGCATTTGACATTGCCTGTAAGGATCCTTGAGATTTAACCACTTGATTACTGCAGATCGCACAGATGAAGGCTACCCACGCGTCATGGGATCCAGGCCGTTCACTAAGTGGGCCTATCAGGTCTTCACGCAATCCATTTTCAAGGAAAAAGATGGTCCTCGAATGCATTGAACCTCTACACCATAATGCATGTGTGACCCAACTGACAATCAGACCAGCCTAATTTTTAACAAAAGCACACACCGCAGGGTTGGATGAATCTCATACATTCCCTCTTCTTCGATCAGATCCAGGATTTCAACGGACAAGCATTAGCTATCTAACATGTAATTAATATCAATAAACGATGGTGATTGGAGAAGGAACAGGGCTTGTTTTTCAGATCAATAGAAAAAAACTTCTTCATGATGGCCCACTTCCGTACGGTCAATATATCAATGTGAAGACATGGAAAGATCCATCCATCCCAACCTTCCAATCAAAGGGCCACAGCCGAGATCAACAAAGAATTCACCTATCACAGAGGTCACTGACTTTCCATTTGACTTCCAATCGTCGGATTTCAAGGCTATCAGTTATCAAATGGATAGTCAAGATATAATATCAGTAGCATATGAATTTCACATGCACCCAGCTCACATGTTAACATAGGACATTTGAGCTGTGCATAAGGTAATCCACACCATGAAAGTTACCAATTAAAAATATCAGGCAGTCCACATCATGCCCAATGGACGGTCCATAACAGGCTCTCTGATGGTCTGACTCATTGTAGATGTGGCCTGCTTAATATGTGGGCTGGGATGATGATTGTGCTAGGTAAATATTCACAGTAAGACACTTGATGCACCACTCCGACGTCCTGCACAAGACCACGTCCCGGCAGCCAGGATGCATGTCAACTTCGAGCAGACATTCCAGTAGACCAATGTTTTCTGAGAAAATTATTATATTTAGGATGCGTTTGGTTGCACCAAATTTCCTGAAATATTATGAAAATTTACAGTTCAAGAAAAAGTGAAACATCACCAAGGTTTGGTATTGATCATGAAATTTCATGATATTTGGTGCAACCAAACACACCCACAACATTATTATTTACTACCAGAGGTTGTATGCATAATGCGGTAGCAGGATTCCAGTGGTTTGAAATATAAGGCCCTGATGCATAAGGACTTGAACATGTCCGGATACACTGGCATGTGTATGTAGGACACATGTTTCCATGACCCAGACTATTAGGCCTACCCCAGATCAGGGATGCGGCGACAATCTCCCAGATTGGAAGTGATCTGAACCCTTCAATATCAGAGCTCGAAGATCTTTCTGGATCACCCAGCAATGGGGCCCACTTGTAAGGAAACTATTCATCTCCTGATGCATCTGGACCCTATAATTCCTAGTGGTGTTTGGAGGAAATACACAGCAGGGACACACGGTGCAGCCTATCAACAAAAGCAAAAATGCATGCCAACATGGCACAGGTATGCGCTGAGCATTCATTCTGGTGGGCCACCCTGTTTAGATCTTTTGGCAGAAAAAAATCAGGCTGTTCTGATCCTCACGTGGGCCAGTGAACAAAAGAAAATGAATGGCTAGAAAAAACTTTCTTCACCAACTGCTTTGTACACAGGCCCACCTGAGTGAAACAGACTGATTTTAGGTTGGAAGATCCAAACAATGTTGGCCCACCTGGTCGAGAGCTGGGGGTCTGGCGCATGTGGTCTGTACAGTACAGCCTGTTGGGTCCGCATGTGGTTGGGCTCAGCAGACATCGATACTCAGCTGGTTCTTTTTTATCACAAAAAATGCTGCACAGGTCATGACTCCAAACATCAGCTGCTAACAATATCTATGGGTCAGATAAATTAAGAGAAGCATATTTTAGAATACATAACATGTGAAAATCCACAGCAGGAGCAATCTCCTGCCCTTCATCGCTGGGGAACTCGTGCAGGGTCACCAGTAGTAGATCACTCAGAAAAGTTACATTACTGCTGGGTCCCACACGTTCCGAGGCAATGTAGAAGGCACAAATTTTCTTCTTCCTTTTTTTTTTTTTTGAAAGTGAGAAGGAAATAAATACCAATTTTACATAGTTTTGCCTCAGTCAAACCTCTGCTTCTTGGTCAGCAGGTTCTGAGTTTTCTCCCTTCTCAGGCTCATCTTCATCATCTTGGTCGTCGTCCGCCTCATCAGCAATCTTAGTCAGCTCTTCCCGGATCATGGCCTTTAAGGCCGGTTTCCTCGATGTGAGATCGGTGTTGAAACGACGGGCTGAACAAAGAGAGTTCCATCAAGCATACTAAAATATCTCAAATGAAATAGCAGAAAAGAGGGTGTGTTCTGATACAAATAATGTGCACCCTACCACGGTGCAGACTAGCATGGGACATGGCAAGTTCAAAAACATGTCTCAATGTCCAAGTTGCCCAGCCCACTCTCCATGGGCCACCATTATGACCAATTAACACAGATCAAATGGGCCTCAATGTCCAAGCAAGGGCCATTTTACTAAGCCATCACCGATTGGATGGTATTTGATTATTTGTCAAAGTACTGCATGAGATGCATAAGCCATCGACTGTTTGATCAGCCAATTGGACATGTACCAGTTTTTTTTTTTTTTTTTGAAGGATAATTGGACTTAGTACCATGATTGGACCTTTTCTAAGATGATGTATTTGGAATGTTCATTTTGCCAGTCAAGATCAGATGATTAGGATTTACCCTATAAGGGTGAATTTTCTTCATTGACCCATGAAGAGAAGGATGGCACAAATGGCCCCAATCAATAAATATACCGTCCAATGTAACTAATTTCATAGTATCAGTGTAGGCAGGCTGCATGGAGTCGTTCCTCTCTACAGCTACAGTGGGAAATGGTCTAAATACAACTAGTATCACATGCTTGCGACTTGAAACTAGATGCTTTGGACATGTGCATGGTCCATGATTTGGATTTTCGTTCATTCAAGCTAATCCTATCAGGAAATGATGTAAGAAATCATACTAACTGGGCAATCCTAAGTATCCAATCAATAGCATGCGAAACATCCAGATCGAACAGATACAAGTAAAGCCCATGCATCAACTCGAAACATCTATTCTATGGGACCTCCTGCGGATTGCTTATGATTCTAAAGAAATGCTTTGGTCAGACGATGCTAAACCATTCAATCCCTGACTTATCAAATAGATGGTTAGAACCAAAATGATCAACATCTGATCATTGTCATTTCTGCATAGTGGCCTGCCCATGGTGTACTGGAATGAATGGACAGTCCAGATAGACGACTAACAGTCCCATATATCCAATGCAACTAGTTACAATACAGCTAGTTGTATAAGATCATTTCCAACAGCAATATTGTCATTGAGATATACACGTACATGGGCTATCAACAAACTCCACATGTTCAGTGCAACTAGTTGCATGGGCTATAAATTCATGTGGGTTTAGAAAAGCTCAATCACTATCAACAGTACATACCAAGTAGCTTGAGAATGTCAGTGAATGTGGCCTGCATAGCACAGCAGTAAAACACGAAAAAATTAGAAATGCTTTGTTCCAAAGGGATCATTTACACACAGCATTTTGATCCCCCCCCCCCCCCCCCCCCCCATCTGGTAATGCAATAGGAAAAAGTTCTTTTCTTTTCTTTTTAACTATCATTATAAAATAGTAGGAAGCTGTACCATTGTGTCAAGCAAAGTGTCAAAGAGGGGTATGTCTACCAAAAGAGGGAGGTAGATTTTCAACAAACTATATCGAAGCATAGCCTACCGTGTTATAGTCAACTTCTTTTAGAATTTCACACGTCGCCTTCCTCAATTCCTCATCACTCAGATCAGATTCTTTCTTGGGTTTGCCCTTCCCTTTTGCCACCTCTTTACCTTCAGAACAACGGAAACAGTTTCAGATGATGACCTATCTGGACGAGGTTATCTGCTTTTCATCCAAAGTTTTAAAACTAACATAAGAATTAAAAGGCATAGTATTCTACCTCTGCCAATTTTCTTTGAGAGAAAAATTGCCAGTATCGAATTAGCCAGATTGAGAAGCTAGACTATTATGTTGGTTCCAAGAATTTCTTAAATGGAGCATATCCCAGAATTAGGGTGGCCATCATTGAGCCTAGAGAGATCTCAGACCCAAAGTATGAAATTCCGCAGCATGGGTATAACCTGTTACAATTGCTAGCCACACCAAAAATGCATAGACAGGCCATTCTTAACCATTTAACATCAACTATTGAATTTGGAGTGCTGAAAATTATCTCCCATTTGATGGCCACAAATGGAATGGTTTGAATCATCTGATAAGTATTATGTATGAGAGATGCTCCCACCATTTGGCCAGTCTAGATTGGCATAAATGTAAACCCTGTGCAAGGTTGATGAGTCACTACTAATCAATTGATGGTGTTGGCCCAAATTCTACAGGAGGAATCCATTATAAAGTGAGTAAAAGTAATAGAGAACTGATCATCTATTACCAGTTGTAAGTGAACTTAAACCTACGAATCATCTTAACAAGCATTTTACCCTTGAAAACATCCAATATTCTCAAGGGTAAAGGCAGAAACAAAGCATAAGAAAAATAGTTTACAGGTAATCGGTTCTCAAAGAGTTACAACGAAGTATTACCTGCTTTTGATTTGGGGGCAGATTTCAATGGAGTGGAGGATTGCTTTGGAGTTTTGTCCTCACTTTTCTTCTTCCTCGAGAAGACTTTTGGACTAGTATTGTTTGTATCATCAGCCTTGGGTACCTTGGAAGAAGATTGTGCTGAGGTTTTTGTGGGTGTTGCAGGAGGGGCTTTCTTGGTTTTAACTTTCCCAGCAGAGCCTCTCTTTGATGACTTCTTCGAGCTTTGTTTGCCTTTTCCCGAGTCCTCATCATACTCTTCGTCAGATTCATCTTCCTTTTTCTCACTTTCAGAATGCTCAGGAGCTTCATCCTCATCTGCATCAGGCATGCCATTTTCAATCTCTTCATCTTCCTCCACCTCTTCTTCATCTTCCGTTTCTTCGGTACTCTTTTTCTCTCGCTTAGTAGTGTCCTTGACCTTTCTTTGTTTCTGCCAAAGAAAGAAATAAATGCCAAGTGGGACACACAAACCATGACAAGAAATAAACAATAAATGTAAACAAAAGAATGATGAACCCCTAGGCGAGGCATACAAAAAGCCTTGCAGCCAATGCATCAATTTCTTGTTAACTGATAAATAACCCAATTCACGAAGGGAAACACAACTAGTTTCCTTTAGTCAAACGAGGACAAGAATGACGTTTTCTGTTCACCACCACTTTTGAAATGGCAGTGATTCATCCACCATGCATGTGGCATGCATGAATATCAGTCCAGACAATCCAAATTATGGGGCTCACCACAGATGGAGCATACGCCAAAAATGACACAGATTGAACACCCCAAACTCTGGTAAGTGCTCATCATTGACGGCTCAAAACAAATAGGTCAGCAGTCTAGATGCAACAGGCAAAATAAGATAGCTGATATCATTAACTGATCGGTATGAGTTTTGAGCTATGCTCCATTCACAAGAAAATAATTTGACTGGTCTGAATCTGGATGGCTTTACATGTATACATTTGGAGATTGATGGTGAACCCAGATCGTAGTCTAGCCTGTCAAATAATGTCAATACCAAATGAAATACTACATCAAGAGATGGCAAGATATCAACCATTAGTATATCCACCTGAAAGTTTTTAATAAAACAAGGTAGGATTTACCTTTGCTGAGCGCCTCGCTAGTGTACTTCCAGGGCTTTTTGATGCACTTCTGTTGACTGTCCTCTTACGTTTCTTAGCCGTACTTGACTAGTTCCAAAAAAGAGACATGAATGAACACAAACATAGAAGCAAGAAAATCATCCCTTCTAAACGACAGCAGATTTCAAAGGATCTCAGCTATGGCAAACCTGATCTTTTTCTGCAAGCAATATGTCGGTTGTAGCACTAGGGGCCACCAAAAAGTCTAACAGCTTCAATACAAGATCTTCCTGCACATAAATCCAGTATCATTCAGTATCAATAACTGAAATGACAATGCAATCTAAGCTGAATAGATATATGCAAGTAATAGCAGTAACAAAATCAACCAACCTTCCTTACTGTAGCCTTAGAAATAGGTATATCCAGCATGTCGCAGATATCCACCAATTTATCTTTGACACATTTGTCAAGCCTCTCTTTTATTTTAGCTCTTTGCTTTTCCTGTAAGCAAGTCACAATCTGAAGTATAAAGCTCATGTACACGCATGTGATTTTACCACTCAATGCAGTCATTCCATTAAGTTAAAGATATCAAACAAGAAATTCTAAGGAGGTCGGCACAAGGGCAGATTGAAGAGGAAATTTGTAGTAGTAGCGCACAAGCCAGCATGGAAAATGGATGTGAGATCTGGATTTTTCATCAGGTGGGTCCAACAACTGTGAACATGCCCTGACCAAAATACTAGGGTGGTTTACACATGTTCAGCCACACATGAATGAGATAAATGGCCAGCTAAAGAAAAGACCACTGTGAATTTCTCTCATCCACGTGTGACCCAAATGATTATTGTAGTAGGCTGATTTGTAGGGCAGGGCATTTTCATGCTGGCTTATACCTGACAAATGAACATGCCAAACTTGTTAGCATTTCTCATGTATAATTAACCATGGATTCAGAAAGATGAGAATGGGCAACATACTTGTGTCCATCTCTTTGATAATGTTGAAAAAACTCAAGTAGACCACACATCCCTTCACTACTAAATGCCTTACCTCGTTCTCATGCCAAACAAAGCCAGAGAACTGGGCGATATTACTTTTGAACTGAGACGCCTGCAAGACATGCATCATTCATCAAGTATCAAATAAACAGAGTCACAAAAGGAGAGATTTTGAGTCATTCCGATATAAAAAAGACAACAGAAAATAATGGCTCTGCTAGGAAAAAGAACACAAATTGGTCTCTGCCATCTGATAAATTGTTCAGGATGCAACTGTCAGAAACCTAACTCTTGAAATAACTATGAACAATACCTTCCAATATCATTCAAATAAAGGATTGGCCCGTTTCAAAACTACACTTGTTGTTTCTCAAAGCACACAGCATTTCAGTTAATTTTTGCTATAGTTGCACGAAGCATGGAAGAAAGCACCAACAGGTTTGGGTGTGGGAGCAGGGAAGTATCTGCTTAATATGTTAGCAAGTTTAAACATGTAGGAAGCGGAAATTGGAGTACTTGTCCAAAGCATGATATAGAGCAGAAGTGCGTCAGGTAGAGGGTCCGTTCAGCTAAGGTTTGCCCGAAAGTAGGGGGAAATGACTAAGCAAATGGGTGCACAAGTGGAGGTAGATGAACCTAAATTGAAGACACCAGAACAATGACTAAAAGCACTCTGTAGAATCTGTCCACAATTATTGCGCAAAATAACATGGGCAAGGAATTACAGTCTACATCAACCTTCCCTAGTTCAGATCAAAATTTCAACAACAGTTACAATTATAACATATTCTGAATTACCTTTCCTCTCCTTCCAAAAATGATCGAGTGAAGCATCTTCACAACATCATCAGTTTTTCTTTTTGATAGCTTGTATGCAACTGAAACAGCAAAAGATGTATGGTTCAGAAAATACACCACAATCCCAGAAATAAACTTATCACTTGTTCTACATGGAAATATGTTCATTCCAAGTAAATATAACTAGAAGATGAGGAAAGCATTGTAATGAAAGGGAAAAACAAAACAAGATACACATGCTTACATAAGGAGAGGAAAATTACAAAAGCTAAGCGTCACCCAGAGTGGCACATGCTAAAGAACAGATTACCAAGAAAAGTTACTCAGCTAGCAGAAGTCATCAAGAAAGTCAATATTAGTCAACATAAGGTGATCATAACATACTTACAAGTAAATGTTTCTATTTTGCGTTTGAAGAACTAGGCAAAGCATTTAGAATAAAAAGGATATAGAAATAAGCAGTTCTGTATGTGCATGTGCAGCCACAAAAGAATGCTCTAACACAGGACATGTGAGATGCCGTCTAAACTCCCACTTCATCTTTAGATCTTACCAGGCCAGCAGACACTTATGGAAGTGTCATAATTTTCTACTGGCTATCTGAGTATTATTTCGCATGTGAATCACCTTCAATAATGAAGAATTCAAAAGGAAGCTGTGGAAAATCCACAAACCATCCAGAAGTTCTTTGACTTTTGCTTCTCTCAAGTCTAGAGACCTAAAGGTGCAAGAAGGCCAAGCAAGTTATTCAATATTGGTAAGGTGGCCAGCCTTATGACCGTTACAGTAAGGGCCACAATGGCCATAACGGCCCCTGCAACAACGTTACAGCCCTATAATGGTAAAAAAGAAAAAAAAGAAAAAAAAAAAAGAGGAAGAAAATGTATCAGACCAATATCAGACCATTATGGCCATTACAGGCCCATTATGGGCTCTCTTTGTTGTTTTTTTTTTTTTAAGGACGGGCATTGCAGCCCTGTATCACATAATGGAACTACCATTACTGTTACAAACGGCTGGTCACAGCGATTATGTAATTGTTCTTGAATACAATGAGGCCACTGCAACTCCAACAAACTGACCAATGTCAGTCGAACCAGATTTACGCATGAGATTCCATCAAATTTGAGTTAAATATCGAACTGGCAGTTATTCCTTTTCTTTATAAAAGAATAATTCCTTTCAACAGAAAGCACAGCATGGATACAGATAAAGCTCTTCTACAAAATTGAAAAGGAATGCCTAATGAATAAAAATGGTCAATGCCTACTAAATAGTCAATCACTTCAATGGCCTGACAAATAACATGTCATAAAAAGCTTTACTCCTTTATGCAAAGCTGTCATCTCATCCGTAGTATTGAGTCAACCACACAGGCAAGGCCTCCCTTTGCTAACTCATGTAATAAATGACATTTTGCAGATAATTGGGATATATTTGATAACATTCTGAGAGAGCGTCTCTACTTCATTAGGTCTTTCTAACCAACAGGGCCTGAATGCAAGGGAGACTGACGCATACCTCCCTTCCAATGCTCATCAATCTTGTATTACCAAACAAACTCCAACCAGAATTGAGATTTACTGATCCTACTAGTGCTTTTGTCAATCTCCCCACTATGTCACATAGCCCAAGTGCTTCCCCCGGGCGTAGACCATGCGGCACTCAAAATCCCCTCATGAAGGATTTGACCAATCCCCCAAGTGCAAACACCAAGGGGATGTTTGATTTTTCAGTAACTGGTGTAAATACTCGTAAATAGATAATAATTATTTACATCCATAATTTCAGTAGCCTTGCCAATGTGATGTTGATAGGCATGCTTTTTGAACATTTTCGGTCTCCAGACCCAAGGCGAAGAAGGTGAAAAAAGTGGGGCCCACCGTGATGTGTGTGACTTATCCACATACATCATGGAGATGTAAATACTTGTAAATAGATAATAATTATTTACATCCATAATTTCAGTAGCCTTGCCAATGTGATGTTGATAGGCATGCTTTTTGAACATTTTCGGTCTCCAGACCCAAGGCGAAAAAGGTAAAAAAAGTGGGGCCCACCGTGATGTATGTGACTTATCCACATTGTCCACCCCTTCGGCCAGCTCATTTTGGGGCACGAACTGAAAAATGAGGTAGATCCAAAGCTCGAGTGGACCACACCACAAGAAACAGTGGGGATTGAACACCTACTGTTGATAATTTGTTGGGGGCCCCAGAAGCTTTGGATCAAGCTGATATTTGTGTTGTCTGTTTATCCATGTCTCTGTGACATTATGAACAGTTTAGATGACAAACAAACATCAATGTGGGCCCTATGGATGGAAACAACTTTCAGTGGTGAACGTCTTTAGAACTGTTGTTTCCTGTGGTGTGGTCCAATTGAGCTTCAGATTTGCCTCTTTTATTGCTCATGCCCTAAAATGTCCTACTGAAACAGATTGATGGCATGGATAAGTCACATATATCACGATGGGGCCCACAAATTTAAGCCAGCCCTTTACTGTTCGATTTTCGAGGAGGAAATACTAATGGCTTACCCTCCCTTGGCAAACAAACGTTACAAATCATAATGACTTGTTTACGTGTATTTACAAAGGGATTTGAAAAATCAAACACCCACCAAGTGTCATGCACCAAACCCCAATGGGATACAAGAGACATGCAAAAGATTTGATTGAATGCTTCTATTGTATTAAATGTCTAAAGCTTACAATTTCTTGAGGATGATTATAAATGAGGACCCCTCCTGCTTATATAGATCTAAGAACTTTCTTGCTACTTTACACGGATGTCAATGATGATGCCATTATCCAACAGCCAAGAATGCTATTCTACACTACTCCATATACAAAACTTCACACCAGAACTCTATAACATTCTAGGTATCTCTATATTACTCTACGCCCTCTACCAATCTCTAGAATTCTTTACAATTCTCCCCACACACTTCTAGCTTACTTCAAGTCTTTAGACATTGTACAAAGCCTTTTGTATACAAAATAAATATAAAATGACTAAGTCTCTAATATAGCCCTATGAGAATGATCGCCCCATGACAGTATCTCCACCTATTGCACCGACGCCTTCAACGACCACCTAAAGGTGATTTCTGACATTGATTCCTCGAATTGTCACATGTTGTCCGACCCTTGTCACCCTTGACAAGCTACAAGGCTGAAATTGTCCTGACATTGGCCTTCTGCTTACGAACCATAGTGTACCATGCACAGATAACACTTCATCCATGATGCACATCATCCTAAGGAGGGGCATTGGAAATTGTCTTCGCCTTGAAAAGGAAATCCATGCCCAATATCATCATAAAGCATCCAACGGAATGGCAGGGCAACTTGCCTTGCCAACCCACCAACCAACGTGTTGCTCTACATCCTTGGACACACCTTGGATCAGTTTGGCTTTCAAGCTAACTACCTTGATCATGCTGCATCATTCGCCAGTGTAAGACCCAGTCACTTCACCTCCTCTCTTGAGATGAAGTTATGGGTCACCCCAATGTCCTCCAATATTACATGTTTCTCATTTAAATGGATATCCACATTCATCAATTATCAACCAAGTGGCTTGTCCTCCTTTACTAGTTGTCCCTGCAATGCACTCAAGAACCCAATTCTCAACCTCTCATCATCCTCCCAAATTTGGACTGAACCTAAGAGCTTCTATGGGTAGTCCTTCACCCAATTATCACCTTCACAAATGAAGCAAGTCTAGCTACTTTCCTAGTTATTGGGCTTGATACCCATAGCATTGAGGAGTTGCATCAACCCAATGTGCGACCCATTGGCCTTCATCCTCCTACTCATCAACTTCACAACAAGGGCATTGAGCACCTACCTCTTCGGGCACTCCCAAGCCAAATGAGGCCCATTTGCAAATGTAGTTCAGCTCTCGTGACTTAGACATGTCCCATGTGTCCTCGCCATCCTTCTTGTCCCTAACGCCCTTCCCATTTATGTCGCCTAAGAGCTTACTAGTCTCATCCTTGTGGTTCGAGTACTCTTGTTCTCCCCTAACTTTGCCTTAACTGTCTCTTTTAAGCAATCTTAGTCTAGAAGAGTTGGCCCTTGTGAACTCCATTAGACTCTTTGTCGTCATAATCAAGGTATTCCATAATGGTAACAGTGGCCATAATGGCCACCACCGTTACCTTTACGATACGTGTCGTAACGACTATTACGACCCCCATAACGGCCGTTATGGTCTCTTTTTTTATTATTGAAAGAAAAAAACCCAAGAAATGTCTCTGCCCTGTAACGTTGATTTATTTATTTTTAATTTTTTGAAAAACCTATATTTGCCATGTAACAGACCATTATGGGGCTGTTGCGGCTTTTACAGGGGGTGTAACCGGCCGTTAACGGCGGTTACAAGTTATTTGTTTGTAACGGTTATTATGACCTTTACAACCTCGTAACATGTAATGGTTGCCATTGTTACCTTTACGGCACACCCTGGTCATAATTGTCAAAGCTAGATCATGTGCACCCCATCTTTGTAGTTCCTGATGCACTGAATGTTCCATATCGTCCAAGAAGTTGAAGAGGAGTTCCTTCTCGAGCGTGCCATCAATCGCTAGCAAGAGACTTGAGAATGCCTTGACATACTTGCGAATGGAAACCGTTTCTAGTGTTCTTCAGATCACCAATATTATCAATAATTTTTTGTCGAGATTATCTGTATTGCAAGATAGCGATATAGATAGGGTTAAAATAAAGTTTGCAAGATATCGTAGATACTATTGATAATATCATTGATACTATAGCATGAATCGATGATATTATGAGATATAGGCAAAATCCCTCTACAAAATACATTGTATCGTTGATATCATGTGATATTATCGGCGACATTAGCATTAATACCAGCAAAATTCCAAAATATATATATATAAAAAAAAAAACAAATTTTCAAAAAAAAAAAAAAGAAGGGGATCTTTCCTAAGGGTGCTTTAAGTTGGCACATTATACATGCCGGACTATTGCATTATTTCTTAAAAATTAGTTCATTGGCATCATAGTTATTAAATATTTTGTCCAACGACGCATAATTTGGGCCCTTATACAATGGGAACTTATTATGTACAACTCTTTTGTAATATTTTGAGTTCTAAGTGTGTAATCATTATGTATAGCTCTTTTGTAATATTTCGAGTGCTAAGCGTGTAATCATGTGCCATTTAACCTCTCCTAAAGTTTCACTAAAAATTTTCACCATTTTCTTAATGTTTCCCCAAAGGTTCCCTCAAAAAGCAATAAATTCCCTAGAATTTACGAAATTATCGACAACATCAATATGTTTCCACATCCCAAGTCATCGATATTAAATATTTTGAATTCTAAGTGTGTAATCATTATGTATAGCTCTTTTCGAATATTTTGAGTTCTTAGTGTGTAATCATCATGTATAACTCTTTTATAATATTTCGAGTTCTAAGCGTGTAATCAATACGTATAGCTCTTTTGTAATATTTTGAGTTCTAAGCATGTAATCATGTGCCTTTTAACCTCTCCTAAAGTTTCACCGAAAATTTCCACCATTTTCTTAATGTTTCCCCCAAAGGTTCCCTCAAAAAGCAATAAATTCCCCTCGTATTTATGAAATTATCAATAATATCAATACATTTCCATCTCCCAAGTCATCGATACATGTAAGTAACAATAACAACACTATGAAGATTGTCCATATGTTTCAACCACTTCGGGTTTCATTGCATCAAATACTCGACATTCTAGGGCTACAACAACCTCTTAATTTCCCTCTTGAATCCTTAGTATCGGTGAGGCATGTGCCTTGCTCTAAATCCTCACTATGCCACCTCCACCATAAACTTGTTTTCCAGTGAGATACATCGTTGCAATTCACACCTTAGAGCTCTCATCTTCTAATGAGATGACCTCGAAGTATTGCTCCAACTGCCAAAGGAAACTATCCAACTCCCTAGTGTCCTTCCAGGTATTGAGGTCGTAGGGTCCGATGTTTTGTACCTTTTTTTTGTAACTTTGATAATTTTATTGATTTTAACCTAAGAAATACAAAGCCCCGATCGCAAAAAGGAGGAAATTACAACTCTAACCAACTATTTAAAAAATGAACAATTGGCTTTGTAATCACCCACTCCATTACAGGAAATTTAACCCATCCTAAATACCTCTAACTCTTGCCCCTTCCAATTCCTAAAGCACCAATTGCTCCTCTCCAGCCATAGGAACCAAATACCAGCTAATAAACTTATACACCAAACTTTTTTCCCAACCTTCCCTTTGCACCCACCATGCCACATCAAAAAGAATTGATCAATAGAGCTCAGCATCACCCATGTCGTTTTGAATAAGTTGAAGCCATCCCACATCCTTCTAGCAAACGAACAGTGAATAAAAGGATGGTCCACTGATTCCTCATTCTGAAAACACATGCCTATTTGGTACGTGGGATTAGATGGTATTAGGTGGTATGGAATTGCATTTAGTCCTGTGAAAAGTCCATCTAATGTTTGATAACAAGAGGAAGGATTGGATTAATCCCGATATCACATATTCTAATGCCAATGGTGTATATTGCATGATTTTTTAGGCATGTTTAGCACACGGGATTAAGATGTATTGCAAGGGATTGAAATGCCTTTTGCAATTAATGCTACCGGAAGTGGATCGTCTCCCATGAGATTCATCATATTCCATCTCGTGTTTATGTCATTTATTTGGCATGGTATAATGCCTTCTTTTGATTTCATACCATGTTTGGAAAAATGTGGAATTGTAATCAACGGACCACATTTCACAACTGATCTCGGTCACATATACGCATATGCACATTGAATATCACGTGTAAAGGGCACATATGGATGGATGACGTAGGTAAAAACACGTGCATCAATGTAGAGCCCACAGTTGTAGTGGATTTTGAAATCCACCAGAAATCCTGCGGTATACACCATTAGCATTGGAATATGTAATATCAGGATTAATCCAATCATTCTTCTTGTTATCAAACACTAGATGGACTTTTTATGAGACTAAATGCAATTCCATGCCACCTAGTCTCATCTAAGCCCACGTACCAAACTGGCACTTGGTGAATTTAAAAATCCACTACAATTGTGGGCCCCATGTTAATACACGTGTTTTATCCACATCATCAATCCATATATGCCTTTAACACGTGACATTCAAGCTACATATGAATACATGTGACCGAGATCAGTTGTGAAATGTAGTCAATTGATTGCAATTCCATATTTTTCAAAACGTGGTATGAAATTAAAAAAGGCATTACACGATGCAAGGTAGATAACACAAACACAAGATGGAATATGATGAATCTCATGAAATGGGAGACAATCCACTGCCAGTAACATTAATTGCAAAAAAGCATTTCAATCCCTTGTAATACATCTTAATCCCATGCACCAAATAGGCCTTAAACAAACATTCGAGAGAATTATAGGATCTTACTAAGGTTGTCGACAATAAGAACCTTCTTTCAACCCACTAGCTAAGCTAGCGCAACTACCTTTGGAGGGGCACCATATCGCTATACGAAAACCGTCAGGTTAATCCCTTCACAACATCTTCCCTACTTAACATCTTGTAAAAGGATTTCACTAAGAATTTTTCGGACTCATCTTTTAACCAGATTAGTGAATCTGACTCAAAAGTCACTAGATACACTTTAGATAGCAACTCCAATAGGCTTGCAAGTACTTCAATCTCTTCCTCCTATGATATCGCGAAATCCAAAATACATCTATCTGCCCTCAAATCTAACTCCAACACGATCCCCGCTAAACATGGGAATGCTTCGCTCAATTTTTTCTCCCCAACCATATATCCTCCCAAAATCTAATGTCCGTATCATCACCCAAAGAGAACCCTACACCTTTCGAAACTTTACTTTTTTTACCAACGCCACCGATTTCCATAGATACAATGTTCTTATCATCACCCAAAAGAGAACTCTACACCTTTAATCTCAATACCTCTTCCTTAGAAATACCCACACTCTAGAAGCTAAGAAGAAACCATTTGTATATCCATTGACCAAGAGTGAGAATTTTGCAGAATTAACACAAGCCCGGATCTAAGACTACCATTTTTTTCCTACACCCTATCCTATCAAGCATATAATCCAAGAAATCCCAATCTACATGATCATAAGCGTTTTCTACATCTAGTTTAAATAAAACCCATTTCAATCTTTTCCAATTGCATGAGGCGATACATTCTTAAGCCTCCAATGCCCCATCCACTATTTGCCTCCCTTCCACAAAGGTCCCTTGTCTTATGAAAATAACTCCTCCGATAACCACACAAAATCTAGATGCTAATACTTCTATTAAAATTTTGTATGGACCTCCCAAGGGACTAACAGGTCTAAAATCTCTATGACATTTAAAACCTTTTTTTTTGGATTAATGCAATAAATGTGGCCCCTAACTTCGATGTACCGTACATTCTTTGCACCTCCCATGGCAATATTCCCATTAACCATAGCCCCTCTCCACATGACCCAATCACCCCTCATTTCCTCAACCTGCTCCATCATGGTGAGGTCACTACCACTGTAGCTTGGAACATCGCCCTCTCTTAATATTGTGTCATCATCATGTTTACAACCCCCAACATTTCACCCTTAAGTTCCTCCAACCCACTATCAAGGTACACAACATCATTGCCCATCATTTCATACTCCAACCCACTGTCGAGGTCCACAACGTCCTTGCTCATCACTTCATCAACCAGCCCATGAAAAACTCCACCTACACAAGTGCTGCCTCCACGTCACAGGACCTCTCCCTCCTTGGCTCGTTGGAACTACCTCGTTCCCATATGCTTATTGTTGATCACTTTCAATGCCACTGCTTCTGTCTTATCCCAAAAGCTTTACAAACCCTTCATAACTTTGCAGTGACAACACTTGTCATGTCCTAAGAGCTTCCCCAAGCATATAGACCTTGCAACACTCGATTGACAATCCCATCGTGAATGAGTTGGCATATCCCATAACTGCAAACACCAAGTGTTGTACACCAAACTCCGCTAGAATGCAAGAGAGACACAAGATGTGTAAGAATACTTTTATTGCACTCAAGCTCCCAAGCTTACAATTTCTTAAGGATGATTACAAATGAGGACCCCTCTTATAGACATAAGAACCTTCTAGCTACTTTACATGGAAAGCTGGGATGATTGCAAGTGGTGATCATCCAACAACCAAGAACAGTCTAGAAACCTTCTAAACTATTCTACAATATCTCTAAAAGATTTTACGAGAGAACTCTCTAACATTCTAAAGATCTCTACATTACTCCCTTCTTAAATTCTACCATTCTCTAGCATTCTTTACAATTCTCTAGATAATTCCAGCCTATTCTAGAAGTACTACGTAATATGTACAAAGCCTCGTCTCCAAAATAAGCATAAAATTGTCAAGTCCCTGATTTGGTCATGAAAAATACCCTATTACAAGGACCTCCCTAACCTGTTATTAATTTTTTTTCAAGTCATGGTGCTAACACTCCACATCTCCTAGCCAAAGCACATAACATCACATTGCCAAATAAGCCACATCATATGTGAAAAAACATTCAGTTCTCTCCATCCAAATTCCCCACCAAAATGACATATGGAAGGGTTAGACCTAGCTTGGCAGCCGGGCTATCAACCCAAGACCTACCTAAGTCAACTCAACATGGTCAGTCACAAGCTTTCAGTGTAATCCTGTTTGTCCAGCTTTTGTGCAAAAAGCGGTTTGATGGTCATCAAAGGACTAGTTCAACTCATTCGGGTGAGCAAGCAACCATCTTTTTCCAATTTTCCTCATTATTTTCTTTTGAAAAATAGACAAATGTCATGTTCTTCACCTGTCTAATCAACACACCAAGTCAACCCAACCCAACCCAACCCAACCCAACCCAACCCATTAACTTAACAAACTACGTGCTTGAAATTTATTATTATTTTTTTAAAAGGCTAGGCCGACCTAGGTAGGGTTATCAATGCATTTAGGTTGTTTTTGGTCTACAGCCACACCACCTTTTTTTTTCTCAAGACTGCCCTATGCAACCAATATATTTTCAATATATCTTGCACATCGAAACCCCATCACTCCCTGCTAACATGGCCCAAAGCTTAACAAGAGTCTTCATTTTCTCAGCTAATTTAAGGAAGGGAGCACATCATCTCCAAAAAATTGTATCATTTCCCTCCTTCAAGACAGACTGGCAAAAGGAAGCATAATCCACTGCACCTGCCCTCTCTAGCTCCAAAAGAGACACCAAAGTGACCGTCCAATAGATGTTCCACCTATGCTAGGAATAGCCAACTAGAGTCATAGAGATTGATCATAATGAAATGAATGAAAATGTTATTGATCATCTCCTCTTCTCTTGATCTTCCTACTTTAGAAATTATTCCACTAAGGATCTTGTCTGCCACTGTTCAACAAGGAGCTCCCACCCTAGGAGGCAGGGCTATCACTCATACCTACACTAATCAAGTCCAGGTCTCATCAGCTCCAGGTCATTTCGGATCCAAGTATCGTTTTTTAGGACCTGGACCTAATTGGAGTTCAGGTACCTGTCAAGTCTTTGGACCCAAGTGCCAAGTCCAATTTGGCGTGTGTCTAGCTCAAATAAGAGCATTTACATTGTCAACACACCCAATATGGACCACACACATGTGCCACTTTGACACATGCATGGCATGTAAACTGACTCCACTACATGTGTGGTTTAGCAAACATCATTCCAATGCTAGAATAGTTCATCACAATGCCATCATCTAACCCTTATCCCAATTAATTGGAGTCAGTTACATGAATATTGTCATTCCACTATCAATGGTCGAACAAACACCCTAGCATGAGTTTGGAATGTCATATTGTTTGGATACATGATGGAAGTTATGGCATAAGTTTGACACCAATACCAACCTAACACAACCCTCCTTTATTTGAGCTTGGGACCGGCAATGAGAGCACAAAACTCCCGTAGGCGCGGTGTAATTGACTATAACATAGGTTGATTACAATCAAGCACCATCTAATAGTCCAATACCCACGTTGATTACAATATGGTCTTTATACAATATTACTATAAAAACTAGTAAGACCCGACTTGACTTGACCCGACCAAATTTAACTGCGTCCAAGTTGGTGGACCCAATCCAAACCTGATTAGACCCAAAACAGTGAGACTTAAACACAACCCAATTTCTTTAAGGGTCCAAAAAAAGTGGAGCTGGGCCCGTTAAAATCAGGTAGGGTCAATCGGTTACCTGCAGGTTTGGGTACCTATTGAGGGTAGGGTATGCAACACCTTAGTACAAGAAATCCATCTTATCATGGGTCAAAAACGCATATTGATACCTTCTGAGAGCCTACTTGGAACTATATGGGAGAAGTTGAGGAAGCATAGCAGGAATTTAAGTAAGAAGGGAGCTATGGAACCCTTGTAATACTTTCATTGCATTCCACCAAGATGAAATCATCTGAGAACCAAACCCCCTCCCATCTCACCATACTTCCTGTAAATGACTTCTCTATAGACACTCAGGTTCCTCCCCATACCTTCACCACCACTATTTCCCAAAAATCCCAATCTCTTTTCATCATTCTCCCTATGCCAATGCCCCCATCATTCTTTGATTTTTGCATTTCTTTCCAAGCCATCATCATCTAAGCCAAATCCCAATTAATGGGGGGAAGCTAACTTCTTTGCAGATTAGAAGGTGACAATTATGCTCAGCCTGCTCCTTGACCTTTTTAAAGAAAGTTTCTCTCAACACTTTCCACCCTTCTAATAATTGCCAAACAAGGTATTCCAAATTGGTTAAATGCAACCATTACGTAATGGTAATGGTGGTGACAGTTACGCATTACAGATCATAATGGCCATTGCATAAAAATTGGCCCGTAACAGTCCGTTATGGGGCCGAAATGGGTACTTTCAGGAAGAAAAAAAAAGGAATACCTTGCTGCCGAAGGCATCTAGAAAAGAGAAATATAATAGCCCAAAGATTTGAGAGACCTGAAGATTTGGAAAGGCATTAGATTTAACCATAAACTTTTGCACCTTGAAGCTTGAATCATACCAGAAGATTAATGAGGTGATCACTCCAACAACCATATACCATCATAGTTGGAGAATACCAGTTACATGTACTACATGGTCAATAGACACTTCTAGAACAAAGTGAATATCCACATCAAATGAAAATCATACTTCAACAGCACCATGCTAAAAAGTAGGAAAGATTATGGTCCAAATCCATGTATTCTTCTTGTGTGGCTAAACTATTGAAAACAGCATTTTTTATTCATAAACATAAGATGCAACAGTCTTCTAAATTTCCAGCCAAAGAGAGTTCCCATTCAACATCTTTCATTTTTTTCACCTCTCCTACTTATCCTACAAATTGTTTTAATATTTCAAGTAATTGCTAATATGCAATATACAACATAAGATTATTCCAACACAATCTGTTACACAGCTTTACAAGAAAAAAGAAGAAAGGCACATTTTCCAACCATTGACTACATCATCATTCAAGGAAAGTATGAAAACTTTTATGTTAGTTCCACCCCAAGAATAATGGCTGAATTAACATACTAAAAGCAGTTGGTCCATTTCCGAAATGGAAAAAAGAATGTTGATCGCTCTGCATAAAACCATTCAGCCACCATAGCAACTCAGCCAGGGCAAGATAACAAGATACAACTAACAGAAATAGGCGAGGCCTAAATATCAAATAATTGCAAATAAGAAATGCAATGCATAAAATGCGCAATTGCCAACAAATTCTTGACACATATAACACTAAAACTCAGAAGAAGAAAACTAGACAAAGAAAGAGAAGATGAGGACTGTACCATTTGGTATATCTTTCAGTGGAGTACCCGGCCCCTGCAATTTTCCAAGGTAAAAAGATGGGGAAAGAAAATACATCAGCGACATGGTCAAGCGTAATTCAACATGAGTAAAATAGAAACTGAAGACACCATGAGCAGAGACCAGCTAGACAGACCACCTTTTCAATGAGGAACTCCTTAACTGCTTCCTTCTCAATCATAGCCACCAACCTCTCAACTGATTTCCGCTCCCGGACAGGTCGATCAATCAAGGAGGAAGCTACCGGAGTAACTGACTCTTTCACCTTTTTCTCACCCACCTCCTTTTTCTTCTTCACTTCATCTTTCTCCCCAGCATTCTGCCCCCTCCGACGTTTCTTTGCCGCTTTATCTTTTTTACTCTCTTCAGCCTTCTCCTCAACCTCTTTATTCTCCTTCTCTACTTTCTTGTCAGTTTCTTCGTCCATTTCCACTCCTTCAGCCACTCCTTCCTCTTCTATTCTTATCTCCTTCCCTTCCTTCACATCACTTTCTTTCACATTTTTCTTGTCTGCTTCGCGTTTCTTCATCTCCCCTTTCTTCTCCTCACTAACAACCTCCTTTTTCTTCGCCTTACCTCTCTGCCCTCTCTGCGTTCTCTGCCCCCTCCGACTCTTCAACACTTTCTCCTCCTTGCTCTCTTCAGCCTTCTCATCAGTCTTCTCCTCTTCCTTCAGGCCATCTTCTCCTCCTTCCATTTTCAGACCTTCCTCACCATCTCCTTCTACTTTCTTGTCATCTTCTTCCTCGGCCTTCACATCCCCAGATTTCTTCTCCTCTTCTTTTGCTTCTCCTTCGACTTCTCCAATTCCATTTCTCTCCTCTTTCTTCTCAACAACAATTCCGCCCGTACCCTCATGCAGGGCTGGCCCATTATCCAGTGGCTCATCTGTGGCTTCCGACGCCACCTCCGGCTCGACCATTTTGATTCAACGCATCTGCTCCAGACATTCACGCCATAGAAGCAAAAGTTCAGATCTTTTATCAGAACTATAGATGACGAAAGCAACAATCAAAATAACAAAAGAAAATAGCATTTTGAGAATAAAAAGAACCTGAAGAAATAGAGGAAAAAAAAATGGAATCTTGGAGCGGAAAACTGCAAGAATCAAACAGTGAAGATGGTATTCCAAAAACTAAAAAGGAAATCAGAAGAAGTCAATGAAAAAACAGCATTTTGAAGCAGAAAATTGAGAGAAATTCCGCAGAGAATCGCCGCAGATAAACGAACAAAATAATTTTTTTAGAGATATTAAGAAAATAAAAATAAAAATGGCAACTCGAAAGGCGGGCAGAAACTGCAAGCCCAAGAAAACTCCTTGACTGCTTCAATTCAACGCTACTCCTCTTAAAGCATCCATTCAAAAAAAAAAAAAAAAATGGAATTTCATTTCTAGTCACAAAATTGGGATCAAGGCGAAAAGTCATTTTTAACCAAAAAGGGACAGAAATCGCTGCAAAAACAAGCCTTCCAAATTTTAGACGGAAAAAAGGAGACAATTAAAAAAAATAAACAGTTTCTGGAAATGATGATTTTTTAGGCTGAGGAAAGGAAAACATACTATAAAATTCGTATGAAAATCCACAAAATCCAAATGAAATGAAAACAACAAGAACTTCAAGCTCTTGAAATCGATGAAATTCGAATAGAAATCCAAACGCGACAGAAATCCATCTGCAATTTCAAAACCCTAGGCCCAAAAATCGAATTTCCACCATTAATGCAACTCGAAGCACCGAAAACCAAAAAAAAAAAAAAATATACGAAATATTCAGAAAAAATGAAAGACATTAAGGAAAAAATTCAACTTACAGAAGGATTATAAGCTTGAAACGAATCGAATCCAAGAAATCTCCGCAGAAATTCCTCGCTCTCTCTCTCTCTCTCTCGGTGACTGAAAAAATTGGAAAAGAGGGCTCTTTTTCCCTCCTCGAACACAGAAAGGATACAGTCAGGAATAGAGGAAAAAATGATATAGTGAACTAACGTGTATGAAAAGCTTTCCGTGCACCTAACTGTATTTGGACTCATTCATGTCTACGTAGCCTATCTGAACCGTCCATTGTATTCATTTAAACATTTATGGATGTATTTCAAAAATTATATTGATTGGATAATCCAAGCCATGTATTAAATCATGTACAAAAATTGTATGGGTAATATTTATTACAGAAGATACGCCCGGATCCCAAAGGTTAAGATCTTCTGATTGCTGTTATTATCGTACAATGGCAGAAGAAGAGTAGCTTGGACCTGATGTACGGTCTAGATATGTAGGTGATCTGGATGCCTAAGAAGTTCAGATGTTGGTACGTGCTTCGCGCAGTGGATCGTTTCTCCTGCGAATATTAATACGCATGTACGTTGTGGGGAAGCAGTATTTGACACGTGGCCCATTTCTATGCATCCATTCCGTAGGCACACCCTGAATTCGAGCAGGGTGTCAACGGATAGGATCGAATCAAGCCCCCAGCTCGGTATTCCAGCCGGAACCTGGTTCGTGAGCCTAGATGGGATTATCCAGCCCGGGAGCTAATAAGGTGTTACCCGGGTAACACCGTGATGGGTGTTTCTCTGACCGTGGGGCTCACCTTGATCGATTTGTTGTGTATCCACGCCGTCCATCAGTTGTTTCAGATCATTTAATGGCATTATACCAAACATGAATTAGATATAAATCTTAAGTAGACCACACCACAGCAAACAGTGGTCACTTAATGCTTACCGTTAAAAATTACTTAGGGCCCACCATAATGTTTCTTTGCCATCCAAACCGTTGATAAGATCACATATACTTAGATCTAGGGAAACCACTAATATTAGTTCGATCCAAGACTTTTGTGTCTACCAATATATTTTTAATGGTAGAAATTCAATGCCTATTGTGTGGTCCACTTAACATTTGGATCTGCTTCATTTTTTGGTAAGATATCTAAAATGAGATGAAAAAACTGATGGACAGCGTGGATGTCCAACACATGTATCAATGTGGGCCCCACGGTCAGGAAAATACCCACTGTAGTATTACCAGGGCAACACCTAATCCGCTCCCATCAGCGCCCTTCATGAGAAGATTCTTGAGCCCAAGCTCACGAGTCTCACTTAAGAACGGACATATAATGCCAAATTTGCGTAATTGCATAATTGGTTGAGGTCCATCCAGGAAAGGTGAGTGATCCGGTTTAAGTCCAATATTGATTTTGATGGGCCCATGCCGTACACGTATACATGAATGCGATTGTCGATGTTTTTTGAGTTTTTCTTAAACTTTAATGATTACGTTTACTTGGAAATACTTGCACTGTATTGCAGCGAAGCCCATATGGAAGACATTAACTACTAAGATTAGGATTAAAATTCATCTTTATTTAGTAGAATTTTATATTTAAATGGTATTTCTTATCCAAATAAAATTAATCATTATTTGGATGTATGAACTCATTCAATTTATGAATTTGAATTTTCAAACATTAGAGTTTTCATTAATGAAGTTTAAAGGAGTTTTTATGCTCTTTTTAGGTTTGTTGTTCGGAATGCCCCGATAAATATGCATTCTAAGTGAAATATTTAAACTAAATTATGTTATAAAAAAAATGCACATGAGCATGTTGAAAATTGAATGTCTCAAGTATATGTCGAAACAGGGGCCATCGATCGGTCGACAATCCAAGCAATGGGTTGAAAGATATCAAAAATATTAGGTTTTTTGGCAAAAATCTCAAGATAGTTTTTTGAGCTTTTAACATGTCAAAAATTCTTGCTGACAGGCCAACTTGATCGATCAAAGTGGGTCGACACGATAGGTCAACAAGTTGCACAATTTTACACATTTTTGCACGATTTGTTTCCATTTCCATTTTATCTAAAATATATGGGTGTAATTGGGATTATGATTAAGTCTAGACGTGCTTAAGGGTTTGAGAGGGTTTTGGAGAGAGAAAAAACTATGAATTTTCTCTTCAGTCTTTGAATCGGTAAGGTTTCATCTCTTGTTATTTTGTTATTCATAGTGCATTATCGCTTTTGTACCGTGATTTTTTCGCGCAAGGATTTTTCCACATAAGTTCAGAGTATTCTTTGTTGGATATGCTTATGCGATTGTGATTACTTTGTTTGATTCATCTTTGTGTGCTTCTACGAGTTGCAACAAGTGGTATCAAAGATAACGTTAGGAAGAAGATCGATTATGAAGACAAGGTATATATGGCATCTAACATGGAGTTTGATGTAGATAACTATTTCGGAAAAAATAACTTTTAACTATGGAACGCGAAGATGAAAGGTCTTTTAATTTAGCAAGGATTGGAAGATGCACTCCTTGAAAAGTGATCGAAAACTATAAAAGAATAAGAGTGGAACAAATTAAATTAAAAGCTCAATATCTCAATTCAGTTGTCTCTAATAGATAAGGTCTTCCACAATGTTATGAGAAAGAGGATTGCAGCTAAATACATGGGTGAAGTTAGAGAACATCTATGTGAAGAAGTCTCTTAAGAATCGTTTGTATATGAAGTTACAATTGTTCAATTAGAAAATAACTGAGAGGGTTGACATTGAGACTTATATTAGTAACTTCAATAGGCTTGTTTGCAAATTGTTGGATGTGGATGCGACAATGAAAGATGAAGATCAAGTATGTATTCTGTTAAATTCTCTTGTAGAATCGTATGATCATTCAAAGACTCTTTGTGCACCTATAAGACAACCATTAGTGTTGAGACTGTCATCTCATCTCTTTAGTCGAAGGTGATGAGAAAGAAAAGCGGCAATGTTGGTGCTTTTACAATGCACTAGTTACGAAGATGAGAGATTCTGAGTGGCATAAAGGTTTTTTGCGATCAAGGTATAAATCAAAGGCAAGGGCAAGTTGAAGTGTTGGAGTTTTGTCATGACATGGCACATGAAGAAGGATTATCAAAATCTTAAGTGTAGGAAGGAGAAATCAAAGGGTTTTTCCAAATAGGCCAACACTTTAGAATCCAGTGACAAGACAAGTAATAGTGACGTACTGACCGCATCAAAATCTGGATATTTCGATGATGAATGGATTTTGGATACAGGGGTTTTGTATCACATGACCCCTGCAATAGTGGCTAAGTGTTTATAGACAATGACAATGTATATAACGTGGGTGGTGTTGGATCAGTGCGTATCAAAATGTTTGATGGCATGAAACATATCTTGAAAGACATGAGACACATTCTTGAGTTGAGGAAGAATCTAATATCTTAGGGAATACTCGAGGTATTTGGGTGCAAATTCATCAGGTTTGATTGTGTTCTTAAGGTTTTAAATGAGGCACTCGTAGTCATGAAAGCATAGAGAAATTATATTTATAGGTTGATTAGAAGCACTTTATCGGGTGGAGCTACAACGTCTGTAGTGAATTCCACATCTGCGACATGCGCTCTCAGGCCACATGAGCAAGTGGGGCATGAAAGTACTTTCTTATCGTTGTTTGATTCCTATTTTTAAAAACATTGATTTTAGTATATGCGAGCATTGTATATATGGTAAGCAGTTAAAGTTACTTTTAGGTAATAGAAACATGTCTATAAGGGGTTATGAATAATATGCATTCTGATGTATGGGGTTATTGTCCGTAGTTTCTAGTGGAGGGTTATAATAGTCGTTATATTAATTGATGACTATTCTAGAAATGTATGGATTGATTTTCTGAAAAATAAATCTGAAGTTTTCACCAACTTCAAACAAATGCAAGGTAATAGTAGAAAAATAGTCAGGGCGAAAGGCGAAAGTGTTAAGGACAAATAACGGTTGGGAATTCACTTGGGGGAATTCAATATTTTTGTAAAGATGAAGGGATTGTGAGGTACAATATAATGCACCACACACCAGAGCAGAATGATGTGGATGAGTAGATGAATTGGACTTTCTTGGAGAAGGCCTAATGCATCATGACTAATGTTGGGTTGGGCAAAGAAATTTAGATTGAGGCCGTTAACACGGCTTATTATTTGGTGAATTGGTCTCATTTTATGGTTATTGATTATAAAATTCTAAAATGTGGAGTGGTCAGCAAGTAGACTACTCGAGATTGCGAGTATTTGGTTTTGATGCTTACTCTCACATATTATCAATTGAGAGAGATAAGCTAGAGT
Source organism: Magnolia kwangsiensis (assembly GCA_037074715.1). Taxonomy (NCBI): domain Eukaryota; kingdom Viridiplantae; phylum Streptophyta; class Magnoliopsida; order Magnoliales; family Magnoliaceae; genus Magnolia; species Magnolia kwangsiensis. Next base: position 11,839,580 of record CM073585.1, on the reverse strand, counting down.
AAAGGGCCAAAAAGTACATTATTGTTAGCTATGATGTAATCGAAAGCACACAACAAGCTCTAGCAAAGAACGATGAATTTCAAAGTTAATTCAGCTCGACCGAGGATTAATTCGATCCAACTAAAACTTAAGTTCAGTTTGACCGAACCTAAGCTCAGTGTGACCGGAATCGGGCAACTGCTAAAATAGAATCCTATCATAATTCGAACTTGACTTCAGTCCGATTGAAGCGTAACGCGGCTGCATAAATTTGAGGCGATTTTAAGGTTGGTTTGTGAAATTCCAAGGCGATGCGAAAGATAGTGTTTCACAACTATAAATAGGAGTCTTTAAGATGTCCCAAATCATCTTATAGTGTTTAAGGAATGGAACCAAAGGGTGGAGAAGCCTCTTAAGAATTTTTCTCCACTTAGTTTATTTTGATGTTTTATTTAAGAGTACTTAGTTTAATCATGTTTATGGTTAACTAAACACCTTAGTTAGGGCTAAGAGGTGAAGCTTGTAACATGCTGGAATGTTTATCTTACTTTGATTATTTTTTATGTTGAATTTCATTGAATTCTAGTTTGATATTAAAAGAATATTTTCAGTTTTCTATGATTTATTATGACTCAAGTTACAATAGATACTGTGATAACTTTGGATATTTTCTTTTCCTGTTTTGAGGTTGTGAGATTAGTAAATCCTATTGTTCATCATCATCTCCTGGGCATGGTAGGGTGATGGATTCTATTCCAATCATCACAATTCTCCTCCATTGAGAATTAGGTTAATGAAAAGTTAAGATTTAATTTAAATTGTTTTATCTTCCAATTTGATAAGATTGGACTCTAATTCCAATTGTGTTCCTTGAATCAAGTAGGGTAACATCTTAATAGTTACAAGTGGATCCTTGACACCCTAATTCTCATCTTTAAATTCATACGTTTTAATCAACATTATTTACACTCACTTTCAATTATTTCAGAATTCAGATTTAGATCTTCTTATAGTTCTAGTTCTAGTTATTTTCAAAATATGTATAGGTTTAGTCCCTGTGGATTCAAACTCGGTCTTACCAAGTTATTACTATATCATAACCCTACACTTGGGATTATGAACACGTTTTTTGCACTATTGTCTGGGACTACGACTACGTTTTTCTGAGATTAATTAGTACTAGAATTAGGTTGAGATTAGATTTATTTTTTTTCTACTATGCTTTTAGGTTAGGATTTTTTTCTGAAATTATTTTTAGAAACTAACTTTGTTTTCTATTTTGTAGGATGGTAACATAGCAAGCTTAATCGGGTAACTTCTCTCTAATTCTCTCTTATCTTTTTAAAATTCTTATTTGTTGTAAGTTTTATTTTTATTTCTCTTAAATTTCAATTGTTTAGTTAATTGAGGGCTACGATTGTTTTATGCCTAAGTGGGTTTGTGATAACATTCCATCTCTTGAGTGAAGGAGGATTAGTTGAAGGGTTGCCTATCCATCACCAGATTAGACACCACCTGAGATCCTCTGAGTAAGTAGAAGTCATGGTTGCACATCACCTCAACATTCAGTTGATGAAGCCCAAGATGAACATGAAGTGCATCATGCACCCCTTCCTTGTACTCTACGAGATTATTTACAACTGGCGGGGGTGAATATACAATCCTACATGATATTCCTATTGAATGTAGGAACTATGGATGTTAAGCCGGGGGTGATTAAACTCCTTCCTAAGTTTTATGGACTAAAATCTGAAAGTTCATACTTGCATATGAAAGAGTTTGATGAGATAATATCTACATTACACTTCCTAAACATGTCTGAGGACACAGCAAGATTGAAATTATTTCATTTCTTTTTGAAAGAAAAGGCTAAGTCGTGGTTACATTCCTTAAGACCACGACCTATTAGCACATAGCTATTTAAGGACCTTCTATAAAGGATTGACCTCATCCATGCACCAATTTGTGGAGATGATGTGTAATGGAGAATTCATGAACAAGGAAGCCGATGATGCGTGGGATTATTTTGATGAACTTGCTGAAAACGCGCAATCATGGGATACCTCCTTAAGAACTATCACTTCTAAGCCTACTCAATCAAAGGAAATAGGAGGAATTTATGTTTTAAACGAGGAAGATGATATAAATGCAAGATTAGCTAAACTCACAAGAAAAGTCAAGGCCATTGAACTTAAGGAGGCAGAACCCGAAAAGGCTAGGGAAGTTTTTTGTGGTATTTGTACCTGTAACATATATACAACCGAAAATTGTCCAACAATTCCTGCTTTTCAAGAGATATTGAATGAGCGATCAAATATCATAAATAACTACCAAAGACCTTTCAGTAGACCCACTTCAAATATATATAACTCAAGTTAGAAGAACCATCCAAATTTCAGTTGAAGGAATAAACAAATTACTACTCCTCAAGGGATCCTTAACTAATTTTTGCATTAAAGGAAACCTCAAGAGGATCTGGTCTTAAAATATATTCAAAATTAAGAGTTTTTTAATCAGGATATGCTACAAGCCTTTTGAGACCTTACAAAGGCCATACAAGGGCTTGAGATAAAAAAATTCAATTTGGGAGAAAGGGATCCTTCCGACCCAGCCTCTCCCCAATCTAAAACCGCAATATGAAATAAGTGACCCAAGCTCTTTAAATCAAATGGAGCAAGCTAAGTCTATCATAACTCTTAGGAGTGAGAAGATTATTGACAAAACTATTTTGGCGAGGGCTAAAAAGCCTAAGGACTCGGAAGAAGCTTAGAATGATAGACCTAATAATGCTTCACATGGGTTAGAACTAGAACCTCAAATTTAGCCGATTGAGTCATTCCCTTAATGATTGATTGCACCAAAACCTCTAGCTAACTCATAGGATATTTTAGATATGTTAAAACAAGTGAATGCCAATATTCCTCTTGTGAGGCCCGTATCCTAGACCGTACCGTTCCGTATGTTTTCACGGTTCTCCTGGTCAAATTTCAACGACCATCGACCTGTGTTTGACGTTTTCTCGCGATCTTAAGCCGAGTCCTGCATACTGAAGTCGGCTTAACCTGAGATTTGTATCCTAGTGACTGCGCCGTCATCGCTATTCCAATGCTACATCTCACGTGCCGAGGCGATACATAGGCCAGGAGATGTGAGCCCGCATTTAGTTCGAGAAAAAATGCCGCGCAAGAGAATCTCTACCAAATGTCAAATCAATCCCATCAATCAATCAAAGTACAACCCATCACTCCATCTCATCCCCAAGTACATAAGTCATTCCCCAAGTCAACTCTTTCTTACACAACCCATACCACCCATAACCCATCATCCATCACTCCATCCATCACCCATCTTTCCATTACATCACTCATCTTTCTCTCTATCTTCACTCCATTTTTTTCAAGTAACCCCCATGAGAGGTGGACGTTCATGGCTTCCATGAGAGAAACTAGGTGTGATCCACTTCCTACCTCCCATCCCCACCCTCCAAAATCATTCTCAATCGTTGAAGTTCATCCCTTAGAGCTCAAGGATGCATTGATGGAAGAAGAAGTCCAAAAAGATCAAAGGTGGGTGATTTTATTTATTTAATTTGTGATTTGAGGGCTCACATATGTGGGACCTATCTTGATGTATGTGTTGTGTCAAAGAGGGACCCATAGTGGCAGGGTCCCTCCATCAACCGATTTTCTCTCTCTCTCTCTCTATCGCTTTTGTGATGATCATGTGGCCCACCTGATTTTTTTTGTGTTTCATCTAGCCATCCAGCTGGGATGGTGGAGCCCACTTGATGGGTGGATGTGTGGGGTGGTCCACATGCCTGGACCCCACCTTGGTGTATGTAGTATATCCTCACATCTATCTTCAGCTCATGTAGGACTGCCTGTTGGGTAGATCCAATGACCAGGAAGACCACCTGCCATCAGGTCTGTTTGAATAGGGGTTTTAATACCCGCTTAGTCCTTTGAGTGGGGTGGCCCACTCACGTGGACCGCACCTTAGTTATGTGCTGTATCCACACCGTTCATCAGAGGGTGCTGCTTAACATCAGTCCAGCAGCTATGGAACCTAAATGATGTATGTGTTCGTACCCACATTGTCCAGCTGCATGCAAGGCCCACGTGATGTATGTGTGATATCCACACTGCCCAGTAGCTGGACGCTAGGACCCGCCTGATGTGTCTGCACATCCACATGGTCCAACTTTCTAGATGGTGAAATCCCTCTGCATGTGTGCAGTCCACTGGACGTGGGACCACTCTGATGTATATGCCTTATTCACATCATCCAGCATTTTGGACGGTGAAGCTCACCTGTATGTGTGATTCCACACTGTCCATTAGCCAGATGTGAGGCCACACCTTGATGTTTGTGTTGCATATCCAAATCGTCCATCCGTTTGGCAAGCTCATCTTGAGGCTTGGGTTAGAAAATGAAGCAAATCTAATGATCAGGTGGACCAAACCGCAGAAAAACAATGTAGAGAGTGAACGTCCACCGTTGAAACCGTGGGACCCACCTGCTGCTAGGAGCAGATTGGCTGAAATACCACAACAGTTGTATAGCTGATGGTGGACGTCAGCAAGTTAGGTGGGTCTACCAGTATGATGTATATCAGGGCCATCCATCACATGGGACCCACTTGTTTAGCACGTGTGGTGCATTCACACCATCCAAGAACGAAGCAGATCCAAATTCTGGTAGGCCACACATATAATGTATGTGTTGTATCCACCATCTAGCTATTGGACGGTGGTGCACACAGTGATGTAATTGCCATCCAACTATCCATCCATCTTTGGGCTACCGTGGGACTCACTCCACACATGCTACACGTGTGGAGGTGAGGCCCACAAATGTATGCATTGTATGCCGATTGGATGAAGGATGTACTGTACATCCCAACCGTCTGTCCAACACACCTGGATGCTGGAACTTGTAATATTTAAATAATATTATATTATATATATATGATATATGCCTATATCTTGTATTTGGGTGGGCCATGCACATGGGACCCACCAGAGGGATTGGCTGACATACCTCACATCAACCATATTGCTTATGTATTGACGTCACCATGATCCGTGGGCCACACATGATAAATGTGTTTTATCCCTGCGGCATTGCACCCGTGGGACCCACACACGTGTGGACTCCACCATACTATATGTATCTTATCCACACCGTCCAAACAGTGGACCACACCATGATGTATTTGTTTCGATTCACACCATCCAGACAGTGCTGGATGGTGCTAGACATGTTTGGGTGGTACTGATTTACTTAGATAATGTTTGGATGGTCTGTCGCACACCAGCCATATAGCTGTCGTGTTGCAGCGCGTGGAGCCCATCTTGTATGATGTTTGGGTCTCATCCACACTGCCCAGTGTTCCTGGATGGTGGGGACCCACCTTGGTGTATGTATTGTGTACCCACTCTGACCATCTGTCCAGATGACGTGGGCCCCACTTGTAATGTATGTTTTGTAACCACACCGTCCGTCCCTGGACGGTGAGTGTGGGACCACCTTAGTTGTATGTATTGTATACCCACCGCCCATCCATTTTGACGTGGCCACACCATGATGTATAGTTTCATCCACACCGTCCAGATATTGCTGAACAGTGCTGGATCATGTTTGGGCAGTGCAGATTTACATGTCCAATGTTTGGATAGTACTGATTTTATATGGACAGTGTTTAGACAATGTTGATCATCATACGTGGGCCATGTGTGCAGTGATACACATGTTACACCTATAACTATTGAAATGATTTTTAGTGTGACCCATATGATGAAGCCCACCTTGATATATTTGTGGCTGTCCATGAGGCCCACCTCAATGAATTTGTAGCCCGTCCATGAGGCCTGATGTGTTGTATATGAGACTCATATGATGAGGCCCGATGTGTTGTATAAGGCCCATGTGTAGGGCTACATGTTATGTATTTGAGGCCCATGAGTAGAGCCCACCATACGTTTGGCTCTATGAGGGCCACTACTTAGGAGCAATGTTGGTTAAATGGCCACATTGTTGGGCAATGATGGGTTAATGTCCACATTGTAACCTTCCCTTAGGCCTTGTTAGGCCCATTCTCATTGAGGCCGATTTGTCTAGGCCGATTGTATAGGCTGATTTCGATTGTCGAGGCCGAGTATCGAGGCTGATTATTAATCGATATCGATTGTCAAGGTCGAGGCCGATTCCGATTGACGTGACCAATTTATCGATTCCGATTATCTGTCGATACTGATTATTGTGACCAATTGCCGATTTCGATTAACGTTATTGATTTATCAATTCCGATTATCAATTGTATTGATTGTCATGACTAATTGTCGATTTCGATTGACGTGATCAATTTATCAATTCTGATTATTGATCGATTGTGATTGCCGTGGCCGACTACCTATTCCGATTAACGTGACTGATTTATCAATTTTGATTATCGATCGATTCCGATTGTCATGGCCAATTCTAATTGGTCGAGACCGATTGTATAGGCTAATTCCGATTGTTAAGGCCGAGTGTCTTGGTCGAGTCAGATTATCAAGGCCGATTCCGATTCTGATTATCGAGGCCAATTCTGATTATAGAGGCCGATTCCGATTATCGAGGTCGATTCTGATTGTTGAGGTTGATCATCAGGGTCTGTTCAGATTATCGAGGTCGATTCTAATTGTCGAGGCCTAATGTAATGTATATAAGGCTATGGAGCCCTTTGTGGTGTATATTAGGCCCATGTTAGAGGCCCATTGTGATTTATATGTGGTTCATGTGATGCGACCCACTTAATGTATATGAGGCCCAATATGACATATTTATCGCCATCCATTGAGGCCCACCTCAATGTGATGCATAATGAACCCGTGTGAGAGGCCCATTGTGATGTGCTTGGGGCCCATGGGTTGTGGCCCATTGTGATGTATTCGGGGCCCATGGGACGTGGCCCATCGGATGTATATAAGCCCATGTGATGCAGCCCATGTAATGTGTATTAGGCTCATGTAACGCGGTCTATTATGATTGTATGAGGCCCATTGAGGTGTATTTAAGGGCTAGGCTATGGAGCCCATTGTGATATATGTTAGACCCATGTGAAAGGCCCATCGTGATGTGTATTAAGCTCTTGAGTGAGGCCCGTCGTGATGTGTATTAAACTCTTGAGTGAGGCCCATGGTGTTCTATTTTGGGCCCTCTTATGAGGCCATGGGTCCACTATATGTTAGGCTCTATGTAAGCCGATGATTGTGCGCGATCTTAAGCCGGGTCTCTCATGTTAGAGTCGGTTCGGACTGAAACTTGTATCATAGCGACCGTGCCGTCGCTGCGGTTCCGATGCCGCGACTCGCGCGCCGATCCGATACTCTAACTAGGAGATGTGGGTCAGCATTCATTCTGAGAAAAATGTTGCATGTTGCGAGAATCTCTACGACCTATCCCATCAATCAAGTACACATCACACATCAAGTCAAGTACAACTAACCCTTGTCATGCCCATACCTCTCTCTTACACAAGCTACCCAAAGTCAACTCTCTCTCCTCCCTTATCATTCCTCTTTTACAAGTTTTTTAACTCAACTCATACCCTTTCTTACAAACACCACATCACCCATCCCTTTAACCCATCCTCTCACTCTTTCTCTCTCATTTCCCCAAGCAACTCTCAAGTTCCATACATCCCAACATTTCAAGCAAATCTCAAAGGGCAAGTGTGGCCCATTTTCCCACTCTCTCATCTCCCATCTCAACCATCCATCCATCATCAACCTCCGTCAAAGTTGAAGGCAAGGAGCGTAGGAGCCTAAGGGAGCAAGAAGAAGGCCTAGAGGTGGGTGATCCACCGTTAATTCATGTTTTTAGGGCCACTTGTTGTGAAACCCAAATTGATGTATACAATGTAGAGAGGGGCCCATAGTGGCGGGGTCCCTCTATCTCACCGTATATCTCTCTCTACCTCCCTCTTCTCTCCCTTGAATGTAGTGGGCCCCACCAAATTGTGCTAAATCAACTCCATCTATCAAATGGGTGGCCAATCACATTTTAGGTGAGATGACCTAAATTGTATGGTATATTATATATATATATATATATATATATATATATATATATATATATATATATATATTTATGTATATATACATATATACATATACGTATGTATACACATATACATACATCAGGTGGGCCATGTCCCTGTGGGACCCACCATATTGTATCTGTTTTAACATGCCGTCCAGCGTCCAGAGACGCTAGACTGGCAGCGTTAACACACTGCACGGTTAAAAAAAAAGTATTCTTTTAGAGTGGGCCACTCATGCAAGCCCCACCTTGATGTTTATACATGATCCAAGCCGTCCATCCCAACCCTTGCATCATTTTAGGCGTTGAGTCGAAGAATGAGATCGATCCAATTATCTGGCGGACCGTGACATTAAGAATGCTAGTATTTTTCTTTAAAACTTGGATAAATGATTGCTGGGGTCCACAAGAAGCTTGGACCCACCTGAAACTTGGTTTGGACGCCTAATTTTGTGGACACATATAATGGACGGGGTAGATCTAGTTAATGTGGGTCCCACCTAGGATATATATATATATATATATATATATATATATATATATATATATATATATATATATATATATATATATATATATATATATATAACATGCATGTGCTGCTTGACGTCCAAAGGAGTCTGGACGTCCAACATTTTTTTTTTTTTAAAAGGTGGGCCCCATTGACTCCTGTTGTGGACCTTACCATGATGTATGTTCTACATCCATGTAGTTCATTTTATAAGTCCCCTTTAATGATGCGTTGGCTCTAAAAATCATCCGTATATGGAACGCAGGTGGGCCATACCATCTAAAATCATGTGAAGACATGCCTAAAACATATAAAATCAGTTGGTGGGGCCTACCTGAAATTTGGATGCGGTTGAAACTTGGTCTGAACCCTCAGTCAGGTGGGACACACATAATGGGTGGACTGGATTTGTGAACCATATCACGGTGGGCCCCCTGACCGTGACCATATGAACCGGTCGGATGACAAATGAACATTACAGTGGGCCTTGGGTCCTTACTCGTACCCGGGTGGTAGACTCCCTTGAGTTTCAACACCGGGTCAAGGGTTCGAGTACTCACGATGGTGAAATCCCATGGTGTGCGTGTGGCGTGAGTGTGTGGGGTATGTGTGTGCGTGTAAAAAAAATAAAATAAAATAATAATGAATATTACAGTGGGCCTAGTTCCCACGTGAGCTTACCAATAGGTTTGGAAGGAAAATGAACACTACAGTGGGCCCCCATGCCCATTTGACCTTATGAATAGATTGAATTGCAAATAAATATTACAGTGGGCCCTGGCCCCATGTGACCCTATGAATAGTTTGGACGGGAAATAAACATCATGTTGGGCCCCAGTTGGATGAAAAATAAACATCATGTTGGGCCCCAGTTGGATGAAAAATAAACATCATGTTGGGCCCCAGTTTGGATGAAAAAATAAACATCATGTTGGGCCCCAGTTTGTATAGAAAATAAACATTATGTAGGGCCCTAGGTTGGATGGAAAATAAACATTTTGGTGGGCCCTACTTAGGATCCACTTATGTATGTTTTGAGTCCACACCTTTCATCAGTGTGGACCTCCACCATGGAGTATGTGATTTATTTATGCCTCCATCCCTATGGGACCTACCATGATGCATGAATTTCATCTCAACCGTCCAACCATTTTGAGGTTGTTATAAGGCCATGTGTTGAGGCCCATCTTGGTGTATTTATGGGCCGTCCATTGAGGCCCACTTTGATTTGTATAAGGCCATTTGTTGAGGCCCATCTTAATGTAATTGTGGCCGCCCACTAAGGCCTACTTTGATATATATGAGACCATGGTTTGAGGCCCATTTGATGTATTGAAGGCCCATGGGTCGAGGCCCAATGAGATGTACTTAAGGCCCGTTGTAGTGTGATTCCATCATGGTATATGTGTTGACGATTATAGCGGGCTATGCCTTGGGAGCGATGATGGTTTGACGTCCTCATTGTAAGGATAATGTTGGTTAAATGTCTGTATTGTCACTCTCCCTAAGGCCATTGATAGGCCCATACTTATAGCATATGGGCCGTTGTAACACTCCAGATTTTTGCCAACCTGGGATTAGACGTCCTTAGGTAATGAGTCAACTAAAACACCTGGGAAATCACTCAGAACCCAATTCCATAGCCAAAGAAATCACTTAGGATTAATTCCTTTAGAAACTAAGCATAAGTTAGCTAGCGCTACGCTGGAGTAGCTGTGAAATAGTCCCTGATCGCTTTAAATACGTTCTACAAGACCCAAAACTTGTAGAACCAATGATGCTATAATATCCTAAAACCTTGGATCAAACTCTAAACCCGTTTGCTCTTAGGAACTCTTTGAAACTTTGTATTGGATCTAGACCGCGCGTCGAAAGTCCGATACTTACAATCTTAGACAATTATAACCGCCTAGCTAGACTTGACAATCATTTCGAAAATCAAGTTCAACCGACATTCAGAGGCTATTTCATTGAGCCTGGAGTGAAGAGAGTGAGAATAGGGTTAGATTTGAAATTTGAAATTCAAATCTGGCACACGACTTGGCGCGTCAGTATTAAGCGTTCTGACCGTCAGAATTCAGCCAAATTACACCCTCGGATCAGGAAAAATTTCTATTTCATATCACCAGACTTGTAGACCTGATCTAGGTGCGATGATCGCTGAACTGAAACTGGACCGCCACGTGCGATCTGGGAACTCTACCGGTCTAAAAACTTGATGTGTGCTAGATCCAGTATGCATGAGCTTAAGTCCGACCGCGTTCAGCCGGGGGACCTCCGAAAATACTCTTTTAGACCGAAACAGCCCCGATTTGGTTATCCCTCAAGTAAACATTGTTCCCAAGCCTAATCTGGGAAGTTTTTACGTTATAAAAGGGGTTTAAACCCTCACTTCTCTCACTCATCCGAATTTGCTAGAAACCCTAGCTGGGGTGAGAGAAAAGGTGAGAGATTGTGAGAGGGGGTGGGAGAGATTTTCCTGCCACCTACTGCTGCTGCTGTACGTGCTTAAGCGACGTATCCCAATCGCTTTCCCGGTGATTTTGCCGCATTTATAGGTAAGAAAAACCCTAAACACTTGCTGATTTAAGGCTCCGTCGGTTCCTTAGCATGTTAGCTTATACATCTTGTGAAATAGGTTGTCTGTTCGCCGTAGACGAAGCATATACGCTCCGTTCGAAGCGATACACATCTATGGAAAAAGGTGCGGATTTTAGACGCTTTGATTGACTGTTTTCAACACTTTCAATGTCGTTTAATAGTAGATTATAGACGGCAACGCCGTTTGACATGTACAACATGCTGTCCGTTTCCTGTTTCGTAAGCAGACGAAAAATATAAGATTTAGGGCATTTTAGTCATTGGTAGGAAATACTGTAAACATCCATATTTTACTAAAATAATTGACATGGCTTTTTGTCATCTTAGGATACTAGGAATGCGTGCATAATCTGTTTGGCGAAGAGATTCGCCCAAATGCGCGCTTTGAGTCGACATACACTATATAGACTTAAGTGTGTAGACTAAGTGTTTGTATAAATGTTTGTATTAGTATGTGTTGAATTAAATGGTGTTGTGAATTAGTTTGAGATTGAATTCTCAAATAATACGCTGATGTAAATGATTTCCTACATGTTGGCTATATGCATGATTTCATTATATGTATGAAATGCATGTGTTAGATGATTTACTTAAGTTGTATGTTATAACATGTGTTAACATGCTCACATTATTGTATTTCATTTCCATTACTCTTATATGATTGCTGATGTGGATTCATGAATGATTGGGGCTATACTTAGTCCAAGCAGTCGGTATCCGAATCAATTCGTGGTTGGCTTATCTTTGCCACGAACGACGCATCGATGAACGCGAGTCGTGTTTTGGAGTTGGCGTTAGTGGTTAGGCCACGCAAAGTGTTTTATGCACTTCATGTTGCTCAACTTGAGATGCGCTCGTGCTAGTTGAGCCCGTCAAGTAACCCGACTGGCCATTGTATGTTCACCATGTATGTGTCATAACTGCTTAAACCTAGGGTACTGAACTTACCATTGAAAATTCTGTCAACCATGGTACCTCGATCCACAAAGACTCATGAGTCGGGCATGGTGGTATGGGACACCGTGGTCGAGCTGTCGGCCTACGCTGGGGCCACAAACCTCCCCATAGTGACCAGTGAGCAACCCAGACTCGTGAGCAGATTATGGTGGTATGTGACACTATATTCTTGTTGTCAGCTTACATTGATAAGGTGATGGGGGAGCGGTGCAACGAGTGCGAGCAACAGCCCTGACAGCCCTTTGTAGTGACCTCGAGCGTATTCTGAGTCTACGGGAGGCGACGACCCTTCCATAGCAACAAGAGTACAAGTAGGTCTGTATTGATAAGGTGATGGGGGAGCGGTGCAACGAGTGCGAGCAACAGCCCTGACAGCCCTTGCAGCGACCTACAAATATAACATCATATGAGATTACTAGGAGTGACGACCCTAGACAGGATCTGTGTTGGGATTGATATAAGCAAAGTACCTTAGTTTCCCAATATTACTGTATGAAAAGGACTAATAATAACTCGGTAATCATATCAACATCACATTGCATGTGCATGGAAGATGTGGAGCACTGAGCGGTACGCAAGCATGCCGTGGACGTAGATGGTGCCGTATGAGGGAGAATGTCGGTGAGGGCATCCATCATGTCATGTCATATTGCATTAATAACAATATTAGGAATGTTTGATTTACTGCTTTACTATTATCGCATGATTGATTTGAGAACATGCTAATCTTTGCTCTATTATTCCGCTGAGTTAATTACTCACTCCCACGTTACGGGACGATGTTCCGGACACCCACCAGACCCTTTTGTGATTGCAGATGATGGCGCGGCCTGCGAGCGGAGCCGGACTTGATGATGATGAGGAGGATCCCTCCTTTATGCGTATTCTGATTGACGAGAGTACAGGGAGGTTGATTTGATGCCTTGACACTTGTCATTTTATATTTTTAGAGCACTCATGTATATTCTTTTTGTTTACTTTTGGAGTATACATGTATATGTATAACCTGGTAACATGTTCACACTCTAGAGACATACAACAGTTTATATATGTTATACATACTATCACAGTCTTTCGCTTGTAAATTTAACTGTCTCTGGAGTATGATATGTTGTTTTGGCTTAATCCCAATCTTGTTTAATGCCTGTTTACTGACAACATGCATCTAATATTATCTATGTTGCATAAATAATATTTTAAAACTCGGGAGTTGGGTTTCTACCTGACCCCCGATTTTCGGGATGTTACAGCCGTCTAGGTCTATTTTCATTATGATTAAGCCCATCACCACATAACATGCTTAGTATAGATCCATGATTCATGATCATACACATTATATGTATGTTTGAGATGAGGACTGACTGATCATAGCATATGCCTTCGGGCAGACTGTTTACGGGCTCCCTGATAAGTGGAGTTGCCCTACATGAGTGTGTGCTTCACACAGGATGGTTGCATGACTGATAGTGTGATACATGCACTTTCATTTGTGTGATTATGATATGCCCTAGTGACATCAGGGCCATAGCCTCCACAGATACACCATGGGTGGCTGGTTGGATACCAGAAACTTTGTTCTAAGCAATTGGGGCACCATAGATGTCCCTGGGTGAAAGTCCCTGAACCCGATGATACCATAGGATGACTCCAACGTCGAGACCGAGTGGATATACGAGCGCACGAGGGCAAAATACTAGGAAGCCGTGTCTCCTACTGCGTCGTGGTCGGTTGGAAAGGGGTGTAGCCTTACTCGTCCGAGGGTAGGGGGCAATATTAGGCTGAGTTTGACCAGCTCGTGAATGGGTTCGCTATTGACGTGCGGGATAAGTATTGGCAGACTATTGGCTAGACAGATAGTGAAGTTTCTTATGCTTACTTGGACTGTGCGGCTAGGAGAGCGGCAGTGCCATTTGGAGTGTACTAAACTCCGGTGATTATCCAGATTGAGAACTGTACTGATTTGATGCTCTAGTGAGGAGCTACATTGATTTATGGATGCAGATTGACATGCTTGACTTGTATTATGCATCGCATGGCCTTGACATGGTCGATAACATTACATTCTGCACCGCATAGCCTTGGTACGGCTGATTGCATTTATATACTCATTAGCATGACTCCACATTACTCTGACCTTGCATTCTGAGCACGCTCATATTGCGCACACACTTACACCGCCCTCTAAGCTTTCTATAAGCTTATGCACGGTCGATGCATGCAGGTGACGCCAGGACGCAACCGTAGTTGGAGCATACAGTCCGCAGTTTGGAGCACACGGTTGAGCTTCTGGAGTTTCCTGTTATTTTCATTATCCTGTATTTCCCTTTCATACGCTCCGTACTCAAAAGTTTTTTATCATAGTGGATTGTGTGATGGTGTTTTGTGGTTATTATTCATGGGTTATGCTTGTGGTTATGCTCATTACGAATCAGACTGATGATTATATAAATCCTCCTTGTAGCATCCTAGGATCGGAACCTGGTGTATGGGTGCCGGGAGCCGAGAATGGGGTTCTACGGAGGCTGTCAGCGCCGGATTCGGTGATCAAAAATTTTGTGAGCTCTGTTTCCAAGTTCGGGGCGTGACATCTATGTGGGTCATTCCTTGGAGGCAATGTTGGTTAAATGTTCACGTTGTCGAGGTCGATTATTGATGCTAGTTACTAAAACCGATTATGAGTATTTGACAGCATAACATCATGATACATGCCCATACGCATCATCTGCATGTTTGTTATGAGATGTGATTGACCATTATATATGGCATTAGACAAGTTGTTATGAGACTCCCAGATAGTTAGAGGTTATCTCACATGAGCGCACGGTATACGCAGGATTCATACACGACTGGATTGTATGACTCATGCATCTTGCATTGTGATTACTGTACGCCCTAACGACATCAGGGCCGTAACTTCCACAGGCATATCATGGATGTCAAATAGGACACTGAAAATCTGTTACTAGCATCAGGCTGCTATAGATGGCCCTGGGTGGAAATCCCTAAACCCTTTTGGTACCAGAGGATGTTGCAACGTCGAGACCGAGTGGATACATGAGCTCTCGAGTGCCGAAAACCAGGAGACCGCATCTCCCACTATGTCGTGGTCGTTTGGGAGGAGGTGTAGCCTTACCCACCCGAGGGTAGGGGTATATGTAGGCTGAGTTTGACCAGCTCGTAAATGGGTCCGCTATCGACGTGCCGGGTTGATATTGACTGATTACTGGCCAGGAAGATGGTGAGGTCTCTTCCACTTGCATGGTTGTGCGTCAGTGGGCGGCGGTTGCATGTAGAGTGTACTAAACCCCGGTGATGATTCCAAAGATGAACTGTACTGATATGTGAACTATTGAGCAGGAGTTGCATACTCATTCATTCATTCATTCACTACCCACTAGGGCTGGTGGTGCGCAACTATTTATTATGTGTACCTTCGCAATAGTCAGGATTTCGGTTGAGGCGCGCTACTAATCTGAAATCGAGAGTTTACCACATTGAGTCTGACTATCCAAATTTAGGTATGAGACTGGTTTGGATAGAAGTCCCTTGTGATAGACCCCATAGCCTGCGATACTATGTACTATCATCCCGACTTCACACTTCAGCATGGTCATTCCATTCGTATCGCATATTGTATTACATCTGTGGCATATGACATTTTGAATTGCTATGTTTCTACACTTATATGGCATAGACGGACTTAGCAGAATTTACACATTGCATTGCATCCTCGATATCTGATATTTGGCTCTCTATGACTCCTCATTTGCCTAACTGATCTGTATTGCATACTCTGATATTGTATTGACTTATATATTTGTCATTATTTTCGCTTCCTCTGATATCGTATGATTTATGATTTTGTCGGTATTTCTGTTTACTCTGATAATTCCTGATCTTGTCAGTATTTCTGCTTATTCCGATATTTATGATTTATAGATTACCAGTAGTTCTGGTATTGTATTGAATACTTAGCACTTATCTTGTGCACACACTTACACTACCCTCTAAGCTTTCTATAAGCTTATGCATGATAGATACGTGCAGGTGATGTTAGGTTGCAGCAGTGTGGAGCTTAGAGCGTGTAGCTAACTTTTGGAGCTTTAATTTTTACATATGTATTTTCCTTTCAACATTGTATTCAAATGTTTACATTAGTAGATATGTAATGATGATGTTGCCTTTGTGATTTGGGTATACTTGTGGTTATGCTTCTTATGGGATAAATGTACGTTGACAAATCCTCCTGATAGGATCCTAGGATCAGAATCTAGTGCATGGACGTTAGGAGATGAGAATGGGATATTACGGAGGCTGTTGGTACTGAATTCAACGATCGAGATTCCTGTGAGTCCGCTTTCCAAGTTTAGGGCGCGACAAAAGTTGGTATCAGAGTATAACTTGAGAATACCTGAAGATAACATCATATATCAGCTAATAGTTACCTTGCACTGGATGATGGTTGAGGACTTAGAATGATTAGATCCTCGAGTTCGAATAACTTAGAAACCTTTTGACATAGCTCCCTACCGTTGAGATTATAAGGCTACATAGTTTTTCCATTGCGATCGTTTCTGATCCACAATCTGAGGTTCTATAAGGGTCATTGTTCCATTGAGAAGACGTCTTGGGAGCGCAAGGCTGAGATTAGAAAATGCTATCTCCATTTGTTCATAGGTTGATTATGCCTTGTATATGTTTATACCGATGTTTCTTCTTCCCTTGCCGTGTCCTGCGTGATAGTAAATTTTGAGAATGAATTTTTTTAGGAAGGGAGAGCTGTGAGGCCCGTATCCTAGACTGAACCGTTTCGTAGGCTTCCGAGGTCCTCCTCGTCAAATTTTGACAACCCTCGACCTGTGTTCGACGTTTGCGCGCGATCTTAAGCCGAGTCCTGTATACCGAAGTTGGCTTAACCGGAGACTTGTACCCTAGTGACCGCGCCATCGTCGCGGTTCTAACACAGCGTCTCACATGCCGAGGCGATACATGGGCTAGGAGATATGCCAAATTTCTGAAAGATTTATGCATTACCAAAAGACAACAAAACATTCAAAAGAAATTTTTTCTGATAAAAAAGGTGAGTGTTATCCTCAAGCAAGATGTGTCACAAAAATATAAAGATCCTGGTAGTCCAACTATCGCCTATATAATTGGAAATCACCAGATTGAGCATGCACTTCTTGACTTGGGGATGAGTGTAAATTTGATCCCTTACTCGGTCTACGAACGATTTGGTGTAGGTGAATTAAAACCCACTCGGACCACATTACAATTTGTCAATCACTCAATTAGTGTACCAGGCGGAATGATTGAAGATGTGTTGGTCCAGGTTGATAAATTCTACTATCCAGTAGACTTTGTTGTCTTGGATACTCAACTCATCGTAATATGAGTACTCAAATTCCCTTCATTCTTGGCCGTTCATTCATTGTTACATCAAATGCAATCATTAATTGTAGGAATAAAATTATGAATTTATCTTTCAGAAATATGACATTGGAGCTCAACATTTTTTTAAATATGAGCGAACAGGCATAGCATGATGATGATACCCACGACATTAATATGATTAATTCTTTCATGAAAAATTGAGCACTCCTGACTCTATACTCTGACCCTCTAGAGACGTGCTTGGCCCACTCCCCTAATCTAAATGATGACACAATTAGGGAGATGAATGCCATACTTGATGCTACACTGGTATTTGAAGTTAACTGGTGAAGGTCACAATTTGAAGAATTGCCCCAAACTGATATGTTGTCTTTACCGTATAGCTTCAAAGCACCGAAGCTTGACCTAAAATATTTGTCTGTTGATCTTAAATATGTCTACTTAGGTCAAGATGAGATATCCGGTGATGATTTCTTCTCACCTTGAGAAAGAACAGGAGAGTACGCTTATCTTTACTCTCTTTGAGCATAAAAGAGTCATTGGATGGTCGATTGCTATTGAGGGTCAAATATTGCATATTAGACCCCAGTTATTACCTATTTTTACGAAAATGATACTGTTTAATACCCTATTTTAATCGTGTTTGTGTTGCAATGTGAATTTAGGAGCCTGAACTGAAAAAGGGTATTAAAAGCATAGAATTAATGCTTCAAAGTCACCAAGGCAAGGGACAGACTCCAGGGGACCAAGATTGAAGAATTTACATCTCGATATTTAAGAAAATCAAGTTAGTCACATTAAAGAGGCCTGAAAATCATCTAGAATGCAAGATCATAGGGTTCCCACTATCTGATTGGCTTGAAACTTTATATATGGCCTGAGGACCATAAATTAACTGTACATGTTAAATTTCATCCATTAGATCCCTGTGAAAATGACCCAACAGTCAAATCAGCCCACAAATCGTTAAACTGAGGCCCACCTGATATCTGGATATATTTCAATTTTAGTCTCAACCCTTTCAATGAGGTGAAAAAATGGATGGAAGAGTAGATTTCTCACACGCATCAAGGTGGGACCCTGTTTGCGTGAGTGAGAGTGTACACTGGCTGTGCACTCACATTGCACCGAGCCAACAAAGCAGTCAAACTGCGTTTGACCGCAAATTTCGCTCGATTTCAAAAGGTTTTGCGAATTCAAGAATAGGGACTTGCGGCCCTTTCTTATGGGCCTCCATCATGATTTGACAGTCCAATCTAGACTGTCCATTAGAATCCCACAGGCCCACTAGCTAAGGCCCAGGTGGAAAATTTCCAAGAAGCAGTGAGGATCGATTTTCAACCGTCCAAACAAAAGACCGACGGTGCAATGAGAAATCTCGTGGGCCACATCAAATTCGATCTAGAAACCGTCCATCTTGCTGAATTTCCAAGGGTAATCTAATAGACAGACTGGATTTCTCAGAGAATATCAAACATGGGGCCCACTAATTCTCACAGCGCAAGAAGCGTGTGCAGGCTCTGTGTCCCTGAAAACTGGCCTCCCTGGGCCATTGCTTGGGCACATCTTCGACCAGATGCACGATCTAGACCATTCGGAAGATTCAACAGGGGGCCATGACCCCAACCATGAAGTCGGACTTTAAGGACAGGCCGTCCACCGTCCCGAAACTCAGGCCAAACACAACACAGTTAGCGTTGCTGCATAACGTTGAGGAAAAGAGAGTGGAAATTTTATGCACGAAACTGACCGACTTCCACTGCTGCAACTGACTTCCAATTGGTATAAAAAAGAGATTAAAGAGAGAGGGAAGGCATCCAAGGCTTGGATGTCTTAGAAGAGAGAGAGAGAGAGAGAGAGAGAGAGAGAGAGAGAGAGAGAGAGAGAGAGAGAGAGTTTAGAATTTGTTTATTTTTACTATTTTTCTGTTATTTTTGAGAGAGTTAGCCTAGTCATGTCAAGCTAAACCTCTTAGTTATGGCTAAGAGGTGAAGCTTGCAGCGTGATGGGTAGTATTCTACGGGCTTGATTCATTTTATGAACTGATTTTGATTATAGTTTGATTATTAGGAATGTCTTTAGTTTTTAATGGTTTATTGTGACTTAAATTACAATAGATCAATGATAGCTTTGAGTATTTCTTTTCCCTATTTTAATTGTGAAGATAGGAAGTCTTGTTGTTCACCATTACCCCTTGGACATGGTTGGATGATGGAATCCTTCCTAACCTTCATATATGTCTCTGATTGGTTGTGGATTGATTTAATTTTGTTGTTTACTTTGTCTTATGGGCATGGTTATGTGATGGAATCAACTCTAATTTTCATACCTTTCATTTCTTTGAAAAGTAGATCAAAGGAAGTTTATATTGAGTTTTAGTGATATATCTTTTAATTGGATGAAGATGGGACTTGAAGTCTAGTTGAGTTCATGATTCAAGCGTGGATCTCCCTGATCTTTACAAGTGGATCCTCTGAATCTCTAGTTTCCTACCTTTGAATTTTTTAAGTTTTAGTTTAATCATTCATAATTATTCTCTTAATTTCTTTTAATTTAGATTTTATCTTATTTTAGTTCTAGTTCTAGTTACTTTTAGATTACGTACAAGGTTTAGTCCCTGTGAATTCGACGTTGGTCTTATCGAGATTATTACTACATTACAATCCTATACTTGAGGTGTGGACAATTATGGACCTCAAGGGAATTGATCCTTTGATTTATACTCACCGCATTCATCTTAAGGATAATGTAAAACCTCCCGACAACCACAACATTGATTAAATCTAAACATGAATGAAGTGGTTAAGGCTGAGGTAATTAAGTTGTTAGTTGTGGGTATCATTTACCGTATATTCGACGGTCAATGGGTGAGTCCAACTCAGGTAGTTCCTAAGAAGTCTGGAATCACCATTGTAGTCAATGACGATAATGAACTCGTGCCAATTAGAGTCACTACTAGTTGGAGAATGTGCATTGACTACAGGAAGTTAAATGCCGTCACAAGGAAATACCACTTTCTTTTGCCCTTCATTGATTAAATTTTGGAAAGGCTAGCTGGTCACTCTTACTAATGTTCTTTGACAGATATTTGGTCTACAATCAGATAGAAATAGCCCTTGAAGATCAAGAAAAAATAACATTCGCATTTCCTTTTGGCACCTTTACTTACTGAATGATGTCATTCAGACTATGTAACACCCCCGCTACTTTTAAACGATGCATGTTGAGTATATTTTCTGACATGGTGGGGTAATATTTAGAGGTTTTTATAGATGCTTATCTGTCTTTGGTCTATCCTTCAGCAAATGTTTAAAAAATCTTTAAAATGTGTTGAAGTGATGCGAGGAAAAGAATTTAGTTTTGAATTGGGAGAAATGTCATTTTATGGTTTCTAAGGGAGTAGTACTTAGACATATAATTTTATCCAAGGGAATTGAGGTAAACAATACTAAAATTGACCTTATCTCTAACCTACCTCCACCCAAGAGCATATGTGACGTACGATCCTTCCTAGGATACGTCGAATTTTATAGATCATTCATAAAAGACTTTAATCATCTCTTTTATCTTTTGTGTAATCTCCTTCAAAAGGATATATCTTATGAGTGGACTGAGCAATGCCAAAAAGCTTTCACTAAGCTTAAAGTTATGTTGACAACCGCTCCTATCATGCAGCCACTCGATTGGAGCATCCCTTTTGAGATTATGTACGATGTATTTGACTATGCTATTAGTGCAATGTCAGGTAAGAGAAAAGAGAAAAAGCCCTATGTGATTTACTATGCGAATAAAACTCTAAATTTTGCTCAAGTGAACTACTCTACTACGGAAAAGAAGCTCTTAGCCGTAGTGTTTGCTTTGGACAAATTTGGGTCCTACTTGATCAGATCCAAGATCATCATTTACATTAATTATGCGGCACTGAAGTACCATCTTTATAAGAATGATGCTAACCCTCATTTGATAAGATGGATCCTTCTACTCCAAGAGTTCGATATAGAAATACGAGACAAAAAGGGAGTAGAGAATGTAGCGGTTGACCATCTCTCTAGGCTTGATCTTCTTGATTCCCTTGAGCCAACATCGATAAATGACATGTTCCTTGATGAATAATTATTTAAACTCTCTCAATTACCTTAGTTCGCTAATATTGCAAATTATCCTGTTATGGGTTTCACACCAATATATTAGACTGTGCAAGATAAAAAAAAAATTCTTCACCGAGGTACATAAGTTTTTTTGGGATGATGCTTATTTGTTTAAATATTGCCCAGAACAAATTCTACGGAGATGTGTGCCAGATAATGAACATTAGAGTGTCATCTCCTTTTATCATTCTCAGGCATGTGGTGGTTACTTTTCTGTTAAAAAGACCACGACCAAAATTCTGCAGTGTGACTTTTACTGACCCACTTTGTTCATGGACACTCATGAGTTTTGTAAAGCTTGTGAGCGTTGTTAGAAATTGAGAGAATTGTTGTGTTGAAATATGATGCTAGTGAACTTAATTCTTATCATTGAAGCGTTTGATTATTGGGGCATCAATTTCATGGGGCCATTCTCCCAATCCTTTAGAACTATTTATATTTTGTTAGCAGCAGACTATGTCACTAAGTGGGTTAAAGGGATCTTATGTCGGAATAATGATCATTGAACGATCATTAGATTCTTAAAAGGAAAAAAAAAACCTTTCCTGGTTCGGAACACCTCGAGCCATCATTAGTAATGTAGGTTTACACTTTTGTAACCGGCCATTTGAGAACTTAATAAAGAAATACGACATCTCTCATAAAGTGAGCACTCCATACCACCTGCAGACAAGCAGGCAAGCTGAGATTTCCAATAGGAAAATTAAACAAATTTAACCTTAACTATAAGGATTGGTCAATCCGCTTGACTGATGCTCTATGGGCTTATCAGACAACTTTTAAGACCCTCATTGGAATGTCTCCCTTTAGACTCGTCTATGGAAAAGCTTACCACTTGTGGAGTTAGAGCATAGGGCCTACTAGGCTATAAAAAATCTGAATTTTAACTTGGACAACGCTGACTCGCTACTCAAATTTTAATTGAATGAACTTGATGAAATCCAGAAAGATGCATACGAGGACTTTTGAATTTACAAGGATAGGATGGAGGTGTTTCATGACCGGAACATCCTTCGAAAATCATTTACACCAGATCAAAAAGTTCTTCTATACAATTCTTAGTTAGATCTTTTTTCGAGAAAACTTTGATCTTGTTGGACAGGCCTTTTCACTGTTACAAATGTCTATTCTCATGGAGCTGTCAAGATAAAAAATCTAATGAATGACAATGTTTTCAAAGTGAACGGTCATTGTCTCAAGGCATTTGTTGAGAAGTTTGATTTAAAAGAGATGCCCATGCCTCTAACTGATCTTGTGTATCAGATTGACCTCTTAGTCTGATGGAGGTGTAGTTAGGTTTATTGCTTTCATAAGATTTATGATTAGGATAGTTTCTTTTTCAGTAAGTTTAGTCTTCGTGCTAACCCATTTAATGTTAAGAACTTTCAATTCTTCTTCTCTAGGTATCATCTTCCTATCACTTTCCATTTTTTTTCGTTGTCTCATATGTATTGCATACTTATATCCTTTACATTGAGGACAATGTAGGTTTTAAGTTTGGGGGTGTAAATTAGGTAAACTAATCAGTATATTTTTAGTCTTTGAGCAAAAATTTTGAAAATTTTCAATTTTTCAAATTAAAATTCATTTTGAAAAGCGATAGTTTGCACACTTAAGAATGCCTTGAGTATGATAATAAGATAGAAATTGAATTTTGAATTGTTGGAGTTTGATCAACTGAGTAGACTATCACTTAAGTTCCCCCATCTAATTGACTAAGAGGAAGTTTGAATATCATGTTGATCTAAATCACAAGACACATGCAATTTATTTTATATGAATTATGATAGAATTTCTGATTATTAGTATGTCTATCATTGATAGATGTTGATAATTAAGTTTAGAGAATTTTATCTACCTTAAAAGATGAAAACAACCATTTAAAAAAAAAAAAATCAGTGAGATCGACAAAAAAGGTCATGTATAGTGAAAAGACTAGAAAAATTTGAAAGAAAAAAGAACGAAAATTCTGAAAAGAACGAAGATGAAAAAAAATTTTAAAAAAATGAATGAATAAAAGTGACCGTCAATATAAAATCAAGAACTGAAAAAAGAAGAAAAATGAGATAAATTCGAAATCAGTACTTGATTTTATGTGAGAATATGTTTCTTCAATGATTCATAAAGTATCACCATGTGATACAACCAGAGCTTCAGCTCTATACCACCATCACAAACATGGGTGGTGATAACCATCCTTTCACAAGGATTAAGACTTGTACAATGATTAAATTTAAATCAATGTTTTGATCATGCGCTTTCACCTAATTCCATTATATTAGGCATCTTCTCGAGGCATTAACATAGATCTGCCACTAAGACCCCTCATATTTGGATGTCCCATGAGGAAACTATATGACTTATGTATCATATCTTTCTAAGGTCTACAAATGAAACATAAGGTTCAATCCCTAATAAAGAATTCTCATTGGTGAGAGTAAGGGACCAAACACAATACATCCATAACATGAACAACTAAGTGAATTTATGTGCACGAGTTTTGTTAAGCTCACACACACATAAAAGTCAACTAATGCATGCACCATTGAATATTCTGGCATGATAAATAGGTGCATTATTTAAGTCATCCATCAGAAGGGTACCCCTATATAGATTTTTTTACCTTAACCCAACATTTTCATGTTGGTGAAAAAATCAACTGAAGTTTTCTAACTCATTCACTTATTTATAATGTCATGGGACACCTACAAAGTGGACCACCATTTATCTTTGGGCAATAACATCTACACAATGAAGTCCAATTGTCTACCACATTGGCATATGTAATGGCATATGCATTAGTTGACTTGTACATGTATGGGGCATGTGGGCTTAGCAAATCTCCATTTACACACCATCACGTGGCATGCATACTTGAAATTCAGCTTGTGTATTATTTGGCTCCTATTACGTAGATTCCATACTTAAATAGGGACATAGGTGGGAGAAAAATATCAAAAATAGACATACAACTTTAAAAAGAAAGTATAAAAAACTTTCATTCATCCATTTCTTTTATAGATTGTGGCCCTCCTTTTACTGGCCTTATTTTTATCCAAGAGCATTAAAACTATTGGGGACATACCTAATGGATGGCTTGACCTTGTACCCAAATGCTACATTGACACATGTGGTGGTGTGTGGATATATTTGTATGCATATGGTACTTACTTTATAACCATAGCCGTGGGGCTAAATAGAGCCCTTAGTGAGTCAGCTCAGCCTAATAGTCAGCTAGTTTGACTGTTGGGTCCCTAGTGTACAAACGCATCAAAATAGTAGATACCCCACTTAATATGTAAGTTACCAATCATCTTAACTAACTTTGATAAAGGTTAACCATTGAACTATCATAAGAGTTGAATAATACACGACCAAGACAATCATGAGGGTACCAGATAGACCCGATCATCTAAGCAAAAAGTTTCAAGCCAATCTGACCATAGTCTTACAAATATCGACCAAACTGAAATATATCAGGAAAAGGCCCAAACCCCGGCTGCCTCAGTAGGGAATGGACCTTAACCCAAGAATAATTAGAGGTCCAGATCCGTGGGCTTGAGATAAAAAAGGGTCAACGGTTAGCAGGGATTGACCACAAACATGCTTAATCAGGATACATTTCCTCAAGGGATTTTGACCGTACTAACCTCGAAGTTTGAAAAATTACCTAGAAAGCTACTATGTTCCATATATCCCAAGACTAGAGTGGTCTTCTGACAACCTTAGGATATTGTTACTGACAAAAATGCCCCTGTCCTTGATTCAGAAGTTGTATGGTCTTGGAGAGATGGAGTGACTACTCTCCCGAGAAAGTGACGGATTAGCTACTCCCCTGCCACCAGGTAATGGCTGGTGCTTCCTGCTTATGTATTTCATCCATTCCACCCATCCTTTTTGCCGTGTCATTTTAGGGGTAAGATATCCATGTCGTCTAAAATTCATGCCGTGTCATTTTAGGACTTAGGCACCCACACAGTCCATAATCCATGCCGTTCATAATCCATGCAGTCCATCCTTTTTGCCATGTAATTTTAGGGGTAAGGCCCAAATATCAGCCGACAAGGTGGATAGAAGTGGATATTGCTTAAGTTAGGACTTTTTGAGCCCATGACGAGCTAGCCGACAGGGTGGATGGATCGGACCACCTCATTGTGGGCCGTAAATTATGGTACCAATGGTTTGGTAGAAAAGGAAGTGAACACGTTGAAAACCACAACCACGACCCATATAACATGACAACCACGACTCATATAACATGACAACTATGACCCATGCAAACCATGACCCATATGACAACCATAACCCATAAAACATGACAACCACGACCGTATAACATGACAACCACAACTCGTATAATATAATCATCATGACCAATATAACATGACAATCATGACCCTTGCTTCATACAACCACGACCCATATACCCTGCATTTTCTGCTCCTGTAGTCTATCAATAGTCATCTCATATTCGAAAAATGTCAGGCTAGCTCAAGTATGGAAATGCACGTTACTTTTATAACTTTGATGGAGGGTAAAGATCTTATGTGCATGTATGGGTTATGGTTGTCATGTAATATGGGAGCAGGAAATGAGAACCATGATCACATATTACATGATAACCACAAGGGTTGTGGTTGTAATGTGGTAAGAGTCGTGGTTGTAAGATCCTTACTGTCCATCAAAGTTAGTACATAACATACGTAGATATCGTGCAAACCATATCTGTATAGTAGCATAGGTCGCATTAAGTAGTTATAATGCGGTAAGGGTCGTGGTTGTTATGAGGTATGGGTCGTGGTTGTCATGTTATATGGGTCTTGGTGCAGATGCAACAACCGCGACTCATATAACATGACAACCACGACCCACATAATATGACAACTACGATCCATGACAACTACAACCTATATAACATGACAACCACAACCCATATAATATGACAACCACGACTCACATAACATGATAACTACGATCCATGACAACTACAACTCATATAACATGGCAACCATGACCAATATAACATGACAACCATGACCCACATAACATGATAACTACGATCCATGACAACCACGACCCATATAACATGACAACCACAACCTATGTAACATGGCAACTATGACTCATGCAAACCACGATGCATATAACATGAAAACCATGACCCTTATAGCATGACAACTATGACCAATATAACACGGTCAGTGCCAGAAGAGAAGCTAGAGTTGCACAAGACTCTACAAGTTTCTTCCACTTAAGTTTGCAAATGGAGATATTATCATCCTCCTTACTCTCATCATCTTGAAGAGTGTTTTCTTTTAGTTGTAAAGGATGGTGTAAAACTCTCATCGCAACTACTATCATTTTCTAAAGTTGCACTCTCACTTCTTTGGTCAGAATACCATTCAACTATTTTTTACAAATCATTTTAGGGCTTGATCCCAACAATGAGACGGATATAAATCTAAGGTGGAACACACTACAGGAAATTAGGTGACAACTACGACCCATATAACATGACAACCACGGTCCATGAAAACTACAACCCATATAACATAACAACCACGACTCGATGAGAAACTACGACCCATATAACATGACAACCATGACCCATATAACATGATAACCATGACCATAATTACAATACAATATGAAGAACAGTTCTCTTCAATAGGCATCTAACGAGCTGAAAAACTCTGTTGAGAAGGTCTATATAACATGGGTCATGGTTGTCATGTTGTATGGGTCGTGGTTCTCATATTATATGGGCCATGGTTCTCATGTTATGTGGGTCATGGTTGCCATTTTGTTTTCCCCCGATCCACGATCCAACCAATGTTGGATGACAACCACAATCCATTGTGGATAAAATCCTCGATCTAATGTTCATGTGAACCACGATCACACGACAGGGTTGTTGTTGTCATATACATTGGGTCATGGTTCCTAACCACGATCCATTGTGGATGACAACCACGACCCATTGTTCATCATATCCATGACTATTCCTTTTGGATTCAACTCGACCCATCGGAATCACCGCCACATTCTTTTTCAGAAAATTGCATTAATGTCGCTAGTTCCCCATAATCCATTCAAAATCAGCATGACCCTTTGGAATCAGTGCCTTAACCATTGGTTGACCAGCTTATAAAAGTGGTACTTGAGTTTCAAATTACTTTGACAAGCCAATACAAACCAGAATCCTTATTGCAACACCTTAAGCATTCATGAATTTCTTTGCCTTTTCAATCAAAATAATGGAGGAGATATTAGAAGAAGCCATTGAGTCTCTCTCGCGTTCTTCCTTTATGGGTGATCCATTCCCTTTCCTTATGGATGTTGACAATCTTCCGAACTCCTGCAACTCGACAATTTCAACGAGCACCCATCGAGTTGAAAAATTCTGTTGAGAATTTCCATGGAATCGCTGACCCATATTACATAACAACCATAACCCATATAACGTAACGATCACGACCCATATTACATGATAACCATGGCCCATATAACATAACAACCATGACTCATATAATGTAACAACCACGACCCATATAACATGAGAACCATGACCATAATTACAATACAATATGAATAACAGTTCTCTTCAACGGGTACCCAGCGAGCTGAAAAACTCTGTTGAGAATGTCTTGTTTAAGCCTGACCTTCTCAACAGAGTTTTTGATTAGGCTAAAATAAGACACTCTCAACAGAGTTTTTCAATTTGCTGGGTGCCCATTGAAGAGAATTGTTATTCATATTGTATTATAATTATGGTTGTGGTTCTCATGTTATATGGGTCGTGGTTGTTATGATATATGGGTCGCGGTTGTCATGTTATATGGGTTCTGGTTGTCATGGATTATACATATTAACATATGGCGTTGATTCCAAGGGGTCATGTTGAATCAGAAGGGAAGGGTCCGAAAGGAATGGTCATGGATATGACAAACAATGGGTCGTAGTTGTTATATTATATAGGTCATGGTTGTCATGTTAAATGGGTCGTGGTTGTCAAGTTAAATGGGCCATGGTTGTTATGTTATATGAGTCGTGGTTGTCATGGATCATAGCTATTAAAATGGATTGTGGTTCACATGTGAAATGGGTCGTAGCCCTAAAACGACATGGCAAAAGGATAGGCGGCATGGATTATACACATACTTCAATGTGGGCCCATATGGGTCATGGTTCTCATGTTATATGGGTCTCGGTTGTTACATGTTCACTTCCTTTGCTACTAAATGACAGGATAGCCATTGGTACAATAGCCTAAGGCCAATAATGGGGAGATTCATTCCGTCTACCTTGTCGGCCAGCTCGACGTGGGCTCGAAAAGTCATTTTTGGGTAATGTTCACTTCTAACAAACATCACAGTAAGCCTGAAAAGTTTCAATAGTGGGTTCCATTGTCACGATTTTTTTCTATTATGTGACCCACACAAGCTCTGGATTGGGCTGATATTTAGGCCCAGCCCTAAAATGACACGACAAAAAGGATGAGCCACATGGATTATACACATACATCAATGTGGGCCCCACGAGTTTGGTCCTTACCCATGAGCAAAAATAGGTTTCCGTACACATCACTTTCTTGGCATTAAATAAGACGTAACTTCTTATTCCCTACAAAATCTTACAACTACTGAAACAAGGATAAGGGCATTTTGGTCCAAGTAATTTTTGGAAGCTTGTTAGAAGGCCATTCTTAAGATATATGGAACGTCGTAGCTTTCTAGGTAATTTGCCCAAACTTCGACGTCAGTACAGTCAAAATCCCTTTCCTCGACTATAATAGTAGCAGGGCTTACCCATATTTGACTAGTCAGAGCCTCAACACTTACTAGACATAACTATTGGATCTAATCGATCTAAAAAATGAGTCAGACTGGGCAGATTCAACTTGTAACACCCTATACTTTTTAGTACTCGGGTGTTACCATGATGACCGTTGATGATAAAATAAAATGCAATATGGCCATTGGATGAATAAGAATCTATAATTAGAAGGATAAAATCTAAATGTATGGCCCACTTGAACATTGGATCCACCTCATATAGGGTGGGATGGCCCAACAACCCTATTTTAGATGAATGGACGGAGTGGATATCAAAGGGCATCACAGTGGACCCCACACAAGAGAATGGAGTACACAACCTGTGTACTCTTGTGCCACACTAGACTAGCCTACATGGTCAGACCGGGTTGACCCTAGTCTAAAGAGAAAAAGTTTCTTCTCTCTTTCACAATTTTCTTCCTAGCGACGGACGACCGTCCATTGTCTGATTGGTGGGCCATCATGATCATCTATTGGCTGATCCGAACTGTCCATTTGATGCGGCATGACCCCGACTAAAAACTGTGTTGATCACACGTCTTAAAGCATGCGTGCGTGCTTATAATAATGGGCACGAGTGAGCATGTGTATAGCATGCTGAGAGCGAAAACTCCTCTTGACAGGCTGACAATCCAATTTATCACCTTTCCCTTCATCCCAACCACTCCTTCACAAGTAATCTAAGCCATTTATAGACACCCCCCCAGGCTTGCATCTTGAGAAGGCAAAGACAATCAAGAAACCTTGACCATATACTAAACCCTAAACCTAGCCTAAACCCTGATCCAAATCCTAACTAAACCTGAGCCATCATTTAAGCCAAAGCATACCCAAACCTTCACCCATAATCAACCCATTTTTTTGAGCCACTTCAGGTCATGATCGAGCCAATTTTGAGTCATTTTCAAGTCAAATATCCAAAATGGACTTTGGGCCACTCTTAGGACCCAAAAAAGGGTCCACAGGCCAAAATTTGGGAGAAGCTGTACCCGAACGGTAGTCTGATTACTACCTGCTCTCAAAAAATGTGCGCGAAGCCAGTTGGATGAGTTTCAAACCAAACCCAATCTGACCAGTAGTCGGACTACCACGAGTGGTAATCCGACTGCTGCTTCTTATCCGACAGGTGTCCTCTTTGGACACATAGCTGTCCCTTATCCTAAAGTCAACTTTCGTATGGAATTACGCTTGTAGTTCACCCTATTTACCCTTTTACTACCCCCAAGAGCCTATAAGAG
Organism: Magnolia kwangsiensis; assembly: GCA_037074715.1. Taxonomy (NCBI): domain Eukaryota; kingdom Viridiplantae; phylum Streptophyta; class Magnoliopsida; order Magnoliales; family Magnoliaceae; genus Magnolia; species Magnolia kwangsiensis. Next base: position 11,808,832 of record CM073585.1, on the reverse strand, counting down.
TATGTTAAATAACATTTCTCTCTCTTTAACCAATCTCAAGCTGCTATGTCAGCTTTTATCCCTTACAAACCTAACAATTATCACAATGCCATCACAAAAGGCTATAAATAGTCTTCTCCTCTTCACCAAAAAATAATAACAATTCAAGATAAAGAGAGAGAGAGAGAGAGAAAGAGTGTGAGGGTAAGAAGGAAGCTCCAAGCCTCCAAGATCTGATTTTTCAACTACCCCTTAGCCTCCTCCCGACCATCTCAACCCCATAGTCTAGCCCAGATTGATCATGGTGTAGTTCGTGTTCTAGCTAACTCAATATTAAGCCAAAGATCATATTATTATCTATTCAAGCATTCCTTATAACATTTCTACCCTCCTCAACCCCCTTTCTTCTCTAGATCGCTTGTGAATGTATGCTCCGTGACTTACCGTACATCGGATCCTGTCATATCAGAAACTCCTAGTGATCTATTCCATTTTTTTTTTATGTTTATATAATATCATCACATCTGCCTTTAGAGACATCCCCGAACATATCCTCTGTGGCTTGTCGAAATCTCAGATCTTGCTGCATCAGAAATCTGCATGTGCCTAGTCCTACTCAAACCATATCATTCATCTTTTGAGATTACTTACCACACCAAAGTAGAGACCGTACATTTGTATGTGCAAAGAGGGTGCTTAACACCTTCCCTCTTTGTAACCGAGGTCCCTTACTCGGAATCCTGAATCGCAGACCAGGAGTTAATCTAAGGCAAGAGAATCTTTGAATTTCTTTAAGCCTTACATATTCTGCCGGTTCTAGCCGACTGCGAGATTTTGAGATTAAGTGGCTAGTGGCGACTCTAAACTTACAATCAAGATCACACCCATACACGAAAGACAAAAAATCATATCACCTAAAGCGTGGGCGCCAGCGTTCACACCATTCATGTTAGGGCTTTTCGAGTTGGAGAGAGAGAGAGAGAGAGAGAGAGAGAGAGAGAGAGAGAGAGAGAGAGAGAGAGAGAGAGAGAGAGAGAGAGAGTAGTGGGAGAATCTTTCAGTTTCAGTATAATGAGAAGAGCGGGAAGCTAGGATTGTATCCGAGCTATTCGTGGCTTCTCTAATCAATCTCATACGTCCAAGTAAGCCTTAAGAGAGAGCGTAGAAGCTTCTCTCAAAATGATTAGGTTTCTCTTGCAATGGCTGGAGTTTTCCTTCTCAGACGCATGGTGAGTTGAAACCGCCAAGGGAACGTTTGATACCATCCAAAACGTGGGTCCCATGAGCATCCCTGGGTTCATCTAGTCCTTTTAGAAGGGTTGTATCACATAGAAACCGTTTAGGCAAAGACTTGCCATTGTCAATCGGGTGGTCTTCTCCGTCCAACTTAAAGAACCCACTTCCCATTAGTGGACCCCACTCCAAGATCTAAAACGTTGAATCGATAAACCTTGTGCGCTAATGATCATCACCACAGTTGGATGCCAACCATGCAAACATCAACGGCTGATATTTCATTTAAACCTCAGGCCGAGCCATTTTTATACCGCACCCCCAACTAATCCTCAGATTAGTTATCGTAGAAGCCGTTAGAAGTTAATTAGGGTATCTATAAAAGCTCCCTTTCCATTTTGGGATGCCAGCCTTAAAAATCTAAAGAGAGAGAGAGAGAGAGAGAGAGAGAGAGAGAGAGAGAGAGAGAGAGAGAGATCATGCTGCATCGAGCTGCTGCACCAAGTTGAGTCGACTCAATCTAAGTTTTTGTGAGTCGGGCTGAGTCTAGCATCCCATCTGGGAATTTCTATCAAATAGAGAGAGAGAGAGAGGGTAATGGAGAAAAGAAAGGAGAAGAAGGAGAGAAAGAATAAGAAGAAAAGAGGGAGTGGGAGCACGCTATTCCAACTCTGCTGAGTTACTATTGAACCAGTGATGTGCTGTGTAACTCAGGTCAGGTTTGCCCAAAACTCCATTTGAGTTCAAACTCTGTAGAAGTCCAGGGAAGAGAAGGGAAAGGAGAGAAGAAGGAAAGAGGAGAAAAAAGATATTAGGGAGCGAGAGAAGCTTGATTATCTCCTTCCTACACTGAGTCAACTCAGTGAGTTGCACACCCTGTTCGACTTGTTGTTGGATCGAGTTAGAGTCGGGTTTTGTGTTCAGGCTCTTGGCTAGCTAGACCATAGTAAAAGAAAGAATGAGAAGAAGAAGAAAAAGAAGAAGAAGAGAGAGTCGAGTTGTTGAGCCGACTTGGTCCAAAATCGAATCAAGTCGTTGGCTCGCTCGCTTATAGCTAGTCCAACCGAGTTCAGTGGATTTCATTGTGCCTTCTGAGTCTAGTTGAGTTGACTCGCTCAGATCAGGCTTGAGTTAGGTAACCCATTTCATTCAATCATATTTGTTATTGTCGTTATTTTAATATCATTAGCCATTATTAGATTATTATTTTTAATTAGTAATATCATTAGTATTGTTATTACATCAATTAGAAATTGAATCCAAAAATCTAAACCTAGACCTAAACTCTAGGTTGAAACCCTAAATCTAGGTAATCCAGACCCTAGGTTATGAGCTTAACCCTAGAAAGTGCTTAGAACTTGGATCTAACCATGTAATTTACAATTCATGGTAGGATTTGAGTCTAAGGGCATGTGCACTTCCTAATGACAATATAGGTAGTTCAAAACATAAGGTTATGACTTCTTTTCCTTGAGCTTTCATCTTCCATGTTAGCTTAAGTAATAGCCTAACTTTTATTTCAACTAATGATTGATATATCTAACTTAAATTTTTTTTTTTTTAAAAAAATCCAAGCTTCATTTCATCATATAAAACGCTAATTTACATTTGGGCATCTTCAGGAAAAAAGGACCTGGAGAAAACCTATCATCACCTATACTAACAACGCGAGGAAAGACTTAAGTTAAAACGTTCCTGATAGCACCAAGACCCATCTTATTAAGAAATAGGAGGCCTCTAACCTGGGCAGGCAGAAACTTCAGATGGTTAAAGAAGGCTGCCAATTGGGCTTCACTACCCATGCGGGCTAAAAAATTCGCCGGAGCGTTACCCTCTCTGAAAATGTGCTGAAAAACTACTTGACCTCTTTGGCGCATATTCTCAATCTTGACAAGCCAATATCTCCATTTCCAACCCAAGCTGACACCCTCATTCAAAACTTTCACCACCAGCTGCGAGTCGGATTTGACTACAATTTTTGAGAAGCCCTTAGACAAACAGAGGGTGAGGCCATCATGGATAGCTTTTATCTTGGCCCCGATGTTGGAGAAGACCTCGTATCCTGCTGAGAAATTAACCAAATATTAAAACACCTTTATCACCCCTACATACACCACCGCCACTAGCCAGACCGAGATTTCCTCTTGAGGATCTATTTACATTAATTTTGGCCCACTTTGGAGATGGTTTAAACCATTTCACTATTAGTTGTTGACGAGCTAAACCGAGATCAGGACCGACTGAAAATGGCGTAAATTCTGGGCAGGGAACGACGTAAAATTTTGGTTAGAGAAAGGCGATGCAGAAGGCCTTCTGATAGAGGCAATAGTAGAGTACGCCCACCATGAAATGCGAGCAATCAAACCTATTGTAAAGGGGGGCTTTGAGTCAAAAATTGCGGCGTTTCTCAGCTTCCATACTTCCCAGAGAATGAAACAAGGGACTAACTTATGGGATAGGGGGGCAGACGGACCAGGAGCTGAAGTCGTCCACCATTGCAAGAGCTTGGATTCCACAAAGGAGGCTGACATTACATTGATGCCAAAAACCATGCCGAAATGATTCCATGCGGATGTCACAAGACCACCCTCCAGAAAGAGATGCTGGATTAACTCTGCTGCATGGCCATGCGATGCACTAAAACCATAACAAACACATTTAGAAGCCAACTGGATGACTCACGATTAGACTGCTTCTTCCATTGGGACTGCTTTCTAAAGGACCTTCTAGACGAAAAGGGAAATCTTAGGGGGCATCTTGACATGCCACAGCCACTTCACCTAGTGTTTACAGGGCTGGATTTACCTACAATTTTCCCAAGCTCAATTCACGAAAAAAATACCCGAGGTGGTATAAGGCCAGATGGGCGTATCTAGGCCATCTGACAAACAAAAGCCTTTCTGAAAAATATATCTAAATTTTGGTTACTTATGCTTATTATTAAATATGATTATCAAATTATATGCTTAACATTTATTTTGTATGAACATTTATATGTTGTATTTGTAGATCTTCTCATGCTTGTAGATTGATTAAATGGACCAGCTGTTTGAAAAGTCCATTCTCTTACTTAATGGGCCAACTGTTGGAAAGGTCCATTCTCTTACTTAATGGGCTGATTGTTGGAAAGGTCCATTCTCTTGTTTAATGGGCCAACTGTTGGAAAGACTCATTTTTTACTTAAGTGAGTTGATTGGTTGAAAGGTCTACTATATTACTTGAGAAGGTCGACTGTTTGAAAGACCCATTCTCTTATTTGATGGACTGACCTTTTGTAAGGTCCATCCTCTTACTAGGAATGAGCCGACTGTTTGAAAGTCTTATTCTTTGCTTAAGTGAGCCGACTGTTTAAAAGGCCCACTATTTTACTTGAGCAGGTCGACTGTTTGAAAGACCCGTTCCTTTGCAAGTTGAATGAGCCGACTATTTAAAAAGGCCCATTCTTTGCTTAAGTGAGCTAATTATTTGAAAGGCCCACTATCTTACTTGAGCGGATCAACTGTTTGAAAGACCATTCCTTTGCAAGTTGAATGAATCGACTGTTTGAAAGACCCATTCTCTTGTTTGATGGACTAACTGTTTGAAAGGTCTTACTAGGAATGAGTCAATTGTTTGAAAGGCCTCACTACTAAAAAAATGACCAAAGGCTACGGACTATGCTAGCTTTTAGCTACGGATATAAACCATAGCGGCTTTGTTACGACTTAAAACCGTAACTAATAATGCCCAAACTGTAGCTAAAAACTAACTCCGCCAGACATTCATATAACCTTTGATAGCCTCATAAGGGACTCTACGAGGTCCATTAAAATGTGTATATTCCATCTAATACATCTATCCATTTTTAAAGAGCATGTTAGGACAAAAGCTTAAAAAAGGAAGTAGATCGAAAGCTCATGTGGACCACACGGTAGGAAATAGTGTAGATTAATACGTACCATTGATCGATGGTGTGGTTTAATTAGACCTTTCGATTTGCCTAGTTGTTGGGGTCATTCCCTATAAAAAAATTACAAAATTAATGGACGGAGTGGATATATCGATTGCATCATGATGGACCCGATAAAGCCCTTGAAAAGGTCGTTCGTCCAGAACTCATGAGATGTACTAACATGGAGAGCCTATTACGGATGGTGCAATGTCTAAGGTTAGGTGGACTTTTAGCTACGATTTAAAACCATAGAAGGACTATAACATGCGAATATGCGAAAAACTGCATTGCCTTTTTCTTTTCCCCCTCTCACGGAACCTTTCATTTACCTCCAATCAACCCAGTTCCCTCTCACGTCCGTCCCTCTCTCTCTCTCTCTTAATCTTCCATGCCCCTTTTCTCTATCTCTCTCAATTTCTTGCGCCCCTTTGCTCTATCTCTCTCAATCTCCCATGCCCCTTCTCTCTCTCTCTGTCTCTCGATCTCCCGCGCCTCTTTTCTCTCTTGCTTTAAAAGACATCTCGACAGCAAATTCAGAACTTGGTAAGCTTCGAATATGAGTTTTTTTTTCTTTCAGATTTGTGTATGTGGAATGCATCCTTTTACTTCCCCTGCAAACTTAGAATGCAGGGGAAGCCGAATGTGGAGTTCTGATTGCCAACATTATTGTCTAGGTCATCCGTGTTTGAATATTGTCATGAGTTTATTCCTTTGCTATCTTTTGTGCCGGTCATCAACCAGTTCCTTCAAGGTGCTCCATGATATTACTAACAGTAAGGAGAATGGTAGATTGGGCACTGATATTTCATTACATCAGCGTGATCCTCATGCTGATGGTTGTTGCTTTGCAGGCATCTATATGTTTTTTTTGCTGCCCATTCAGAATCTGATATGCTAAAGGCATCTAAAGCACTGAAAAGAGCTGTCTGTGCTCTCAGATTAGAGTGACAGGTTCTTGTCTGATCTTTCCTAACAACGATTCTTCTGTTATTGCAATCCAGGCTATATACATACATATTAACATATATATATATATATATATATATATATATATATACATACACACACGCACACACATATATATACATATTAACATGTGTGTGTGTGATGATTTGGATGGTTCTTGTTGCATGTAAGAATCTCCATATGTTTATGCCATGTAGAGGTGGATGGGTCATACCATTTTAAATGGTGGTGAACTATCACTTTAATAGTCCTGTCATCTGGGTTCAAGCTTGTAGCTTCCTAGTAGATAGGTGGGTTCAACATTGAGGAATTGGGTTTGAGCCTAACTTACCCATAAAAGAAAGTATTCTTGTCTTTTGTTCGAGGAATGCTAAGTGAAGTTGCGCCTTATTGCTTGCATATTGCCAATGTAGCAAACATGAAACAAGTGAAAGATCTGGAAAACTTATCTGGTAGGACTTGCTCTTAGGATCCCCTGCCACATGAATTAGATTGGTGCATTCGTTAAATTTTAAGTATGAAAAAGGACTGATTTTAGGTTTTCTTATCAGTTACAACTCTTTTATAGCAACTAGAGTAGACGAGGTTACTTTAAGTGGACCAATGGATTAGTTTTGGATGGATTTTCATTATTAAATAGTGATTAATGTACAAGTAAATAAATCCATAGCCATGTATATAAACCATAGACATGTATTATTGATTGAAAATCATGCAGCCGGTACAACTAGTAATGGGCAAACTATGTTTTTCCCCTCATTTTGCAAGTTTTTGCCTAGTTTGAAGGTCACTAGAGAGTTTTTTAGCTTATCCATCTTAGAGATGTTCTGTGATTTCTGTCTTAGTTAACAAAATCATCTCCTCTGATAAGAAAATGAAAAATAATGCATCAAGTTAATGATTTTACATTTAATCCATAAGCTAATGATTTTACATTTAATCCATAAACATGTTAACAACTTCCATTTAAATTTAACATATTAACTAGCCATGTTAGCAAAATCGTGTAATTTGCGATATGAATTGCCCACCACACAATATGAATCGTAGGTTCAAATTGCAAATCCCAGAAAATTGTAACTGAATTGTGTCAAATCACACGGTTATGTATTGACTGCCATGAATCATAAGATAAATGTTGAGTGCATAAATGGGGCCCAAATTTACATAAAATCATTTTATTTTCTTTTTTATACATTTTTTCTTCTTCTTTTTTACCCTTTTGCTTTTATAACATGTAAAAATCCCTCCCCTAATAAAAGTCCTCATTTCATTTGAGAGGAGAATTGGGGATTTTAATATTCCAAGACCCAAAACAAAGATCTCACAATATCATCTTATTTGGTCAATAAAATTGAATGCTGATTTTTCTAACATGATTTTACACTTTGAAAGGTAGAATTACTAAAGTCTTTAGTCTTTGTAAGACCCGTATCCTAGATCGTACTATTCCATTGGCTTCCGCAGTCCTCCCGGTTGAATTTCGGAGACCTGTGATCTGTTATCATCGTTTGCGTGTGACCTTGAGTCGTATCATGTATTCCATAGTCGGCTCAACCTGAGACTTGTACCCTAGCGACTATACTGTCATCACGATTTCGACGCCGCGTCTCACGTGCCGAGGCGATACTTGGGCCAGGAGATATGGTCCAGCGTTCAGTTCAAGAAAAATACCGCGCATTGCAATCCCGAGAGAATCCATCACATCAAATGTCAAGTACACATCACATCGCTCACACCCATCCCCAAGTACTACCCATCCCCAAAAGTCAACTTTCCATCACTTCACCCATCCCTCTCCCCATCACTCCATCACTCACATCACCTTTCTCTCTCTCATCTCTCTCTCAATTTTCTCTCGAGCTCCATGAGAGTAACCCACGTCTAAGCAAGCTCCATGAGAGAGCTTTGTGTGGCCCGCTCCCTACCACTCAATCCAACCCTTTAAAGTTGAACTCAACCGTTAAAATCCACCCCTTGGAGCTCTAGATCGCATCGATGGAAGGAGGAGTCTGAGAAGATCAAAGGTGAGTGATTTTAGTATTTGATTTTATGATTTGAGGCCCCACATATGTGGGACCTATCTTGATGTATGTATTGTATAGGGAGGGCCCATAGTGGCGGGGTCCCTCCCCTCCTCACCCCTAATCTCTCTCTCTCTCTCTCTCTCTCTCTCTCTCTCTCTTCTTTGGTTGTTTGATGGCCCACCTGATGGTGGTGGAGATGCTGGGCATCCATCATGGTGGAGCCCACCTTGGTGTACGTGAGAAATCGACTCTACCCAGCAGTTGTGGGAACCACGTGGTATGTGTTATCCCCTCACCATTCATCCATTCATCCATGGGACCCACCTGTAGCAGTGGGGACCACCACGTTGTACGTGTACCACGTCCAGGCCATCCGTCCGTCTAGGGCCTGGACGTTGGAAGATTCAATAATATATATATATATATATATATATATATATATATATATATATATATATATATATATATATATATATATATATATATATATATATATATATATATATATATATATATATATATATATATATAATAGTACATATATGTATATATTATATATATTACCATATGGTGGGCCTCATGTGGGACCCACCTCTGTGGGAACAGATTGGCTGGGATGCCTCTCACCAACAGTATAGCTGCTGTACTCAGCAGTTTTGTGGCCTGATCATGAGGCATGTGTTAATCTCAAACTGTCTATCCATCTTGCTGTCCGACCCACCATTATATATGTCTTATGCATGCTGACTGTCCATCTTTGGACGTGGCCCACCATGACGTATGTGTGATGCCTGCACCGTCCAGACCTCTTGATGGTGGGGCCAATTTTGATGTATGTGATGTACATCTATACCATCCGTCCATGGGACATGAACCCCACCTGACACGTGTGGCCCACATCCTTGTTGGACCACCATGATGTATGTGATTTATCCTCACCATCCACTCTTTGGGATAGTGGGAACCCACTTGATGTATGTTTTTTTCATCCTACCCGTCCATCCTTGGACGTGGCCCACATTGATGCATGTGTTCTTCATCAGCATCGTCCATCTAGATGGACTACGTGGGGCGCACCGTAATGTATATGTAATTTATGCCATCCATCTATTAAGTGGAGCACACTACAAAATCAGTGAAAGGTCGAACGACCACCATTGAAATTGTTTTGGGGGCCACATAAGCTTTGGATAGATATAAAATTTGTTCTTCCTCTTAATTCAGGTCCATGTGACCATATGAACAGATTAGGCCCTGTGGATTTTAATTTGTGGAAATCATTATCTCCACTACTATTTGTGGTGTGGTCCAGATGATATTTTGATAGGCCCATATTTATGTAAATGAGACCCTTTATTTTGACCCACCTTGATGTATAGGAGGCCCGTTGTTTCGGTCCATCTTGATGTATATAAGGCCCGTTGTTCTGGCCCACCTTGATGTATATGGGGCTCATTATTCCAGCCCATCTTGATGTATATGAGGCCCGTTGTTTTGACCCATCTTGATGTATATTGGCCTGTTGGTATAGCCCATATGATGCGGCCCACTCATTGTATATGAGGCCCATTGGTGTGGCTATTGATGCAGCCCATCATGATGTATATTGAGACCCATGTATAGGGCCCATATGTTATGTATTTGAGGCCAATGATGAGGGCCCACTTGTTATATATATGAAGCCCATTGGTGCGGCCCATTGATACAACCCACTTGTCATATCTGAGGCCTGTGGGTCGTAGCCCATTGAGATGTATACTCGGCCCATATGTCATGGCCCATTGTGATGTATTTCCAACCCATTTGGTAAGGCCCAATGAGGTGTATTTTCTAACCAATGTATTATGGCCCATTGTGATGTACATGAAGTCCATGAGCGGGGCCCAATGCGATATATATGTGGCGCTTGAGCGAGGCCCATAATGATGTATATTAGGCCCTTGCGTGAGGCTATGGGCCCATGATATATTTGGCTCTATGTGGGCCACTCCTTGGGAGTAATGTTGGTTAAATGTCCATATTGATGGATGATAATGGTTAAATGTCCACATCGTGACCTTCCTTTAGGCCCTTTATTAGGCCGATTATCGAGGCTGATTCTGATTGTCGAGGCCGATTCAAATTATCGAGGCCGATTTAGATTATTGAGGCCGATTTAGATTATTGAGGCCGATTCTGTTTATCGAGGTTGATTCTGTTTATCGAGGTTGATTTCGTTTATGAAGGCCGATTCCGATTGTCAAGGCCAATTGTCGAGGTCGATTCCGATTGTCAAGGCTGATTTCGATTCTGATTGTCGAGGCTGATTTAGATTGTTGAGGCCGATTGTATAGGCCGATTGTCAAGGTCACTTATCGAGGATGATTTCGATTGTCGAGGCCGATTATCGAGGCTGATTCTGATTGTCGAGGCCAATTTTGATTGTCGAGGCTGATTGTTGAGGCCGATTCTGATTGTTGAGGCCAATTTCGTTTATCAAGGTCGATTTCGATTGTCAAGGCCAATTCCGTTTATCAAGGTCTATTCCGATTGTCGATGTCAATTGTTGAGGCTGATTCTGATTCTGATAATCGAGGTCAATTTCGTTTATTGAGGCTGATTTCGATTGTTGAGGCCGATTGTAAACGTTGATTGTTAAGGTCAATTATCAAGGCTGATTTCGATTATCGAGGTTGATTCTGATTGTCAAAGCTGATTTTGATTGTCGAGGCCGATTCTGATTTTGATTGTCGAGATCTATTATTAAGGTCGATTCCGATTCCGATTGTCGAGGCTAATTCCAAATGTCGAAGCTGATTCTGATTGTTGAGGTGGATTGTATAGGCCGATTGTTAAGGTCAATTATCGAGGTTGATTCTAATTATCGAGGCCGATTCTAATTATCGAGGCCGATTCCAATTATCGAGGCTGAATGTTGAGGCCGATTTCGATTATCGAGGCCGATTGTTGAGGCTGATTCCGATTGTCGAGGCCGATTCTGTTTATCGAGGTCGATTGTTGAGGCTAATTCCCATTTCGAGGTCGATTCCTATTATTGAGGCCGATTCTAATTATCGAGGCCGATTGTTGAGGCCGATTTTGATTGTCGAGGCTGATTTCGATTATCGAGGCCGATTCCAATTATCGAGACTAATTATTTATCGAGACCGATTGTCGAGGTCGATTCTAATTATCGAGGCTAATTCTGATTGTCGAGGCCGATTATTTGTCGAGGCCGATTCTGATTGTTGAGGCCCAATGTGATGTATATGCGGCCTATATTTGAGGCCCATTGTGATGTGCATTTGACCTGTGTTTGAGGCCCAATGTGATGTATATGTGGCCCATATTAGAGGCCCATCATGATGTGCATTCGACCTGTGTTTGAGGCCCAATGTGATGTATATGCGGCCCGTATTTAAGGCCAATTGTGATGTGTATTCATCCCGTGTTTAAGGCCCATTGTGATGTATATGAGGCCTATGTGATGAGGCCTATTGTGGTGCATTTGAGGGCCAGGTGATGGAGCCCGTTGTGATGTATATTAGGCCCATGTGAGAGGCTTATCGTGATGTGTATTAAGCTCTTGAGTGAGGCCCATGATATTATATATTCAGCCCTTGTGTGAGGCCATGGGTTCACTATATGTTAGGCTCTATATGGGCCATTCCTTGAGGGCAATGTTGGTTAAATGTCCTCATTGTCGAGGCCAGCTATTAATGTCGATTATGAGTATGTGACAGTATAGCATCATAATATATGCCCATACGCATCATCTGCATGTTTATTATGAGATGTGATTAACCATTGTATATACGATAGTACAAATGGTTTATGGGACTTCCTGATAGGTGGAGTTATTCCACATGAGCGCACGGTGTGCGCAAGATTAATGCATGATTGGGCTACATGACTCATGTATATTTCATTATATGATTGTGATTACTGTACGCCCCAGTAACATCAGAGCTATGACCTTCATAGGCATGTCATAGATGGCTAGATGAGACACTAAAAATATTTGGTTCGAGTATCTGGGTACTTTGGATATCCATGGGTGAAAGTCCTTAAACTTCCGAGGCTAGGAGACACCCCAACGTCTAGACCAAGTGGATACATGAGCACCAGAGTGCCGGATACCAGTAGGCCGCGTCTTCTATTGTGTCGTGGTTGGTTGGGAGGGGGTGTGGCCTTATCCGCCCGAGTGAGGGGGTAGGTTGAGTTTGACCAGCTCTTGAATGGGTCCACTATCGACGAGCCGGGTAGGCATTGGTATACTACTGGCAGGTGAGTAGTGAGGTCTTTTCCACTCGCTGGGCTGCGCAGCTAGTAGGGGCGACAATCAGCTTAGAGTATACTAGATCCTGATAATGATCTCAGAGATGTATGGTACTGATTTATGGAGGAGGAGTTGCATACTCTGCATTATCTCATTCATTCATTCACTATCCACTCAGGCTGGTGGTATGCAATCAAGCAATCATGTGTACCTTTGTAATGGCCAGGATTTTGGTTGGGGCGTGTAACTAACTTGAGATTAGGAGTTTACCACATTGAGTCTATCTATCCAAATTTAGGTATGAGACTGGTTTGGATAAAATTTCCTTATGATAGACCCCGTAGCCTGTGATACTACGTACTATCATTCCGACTTCACATTTTAGCCAGATCATTTCATTCGCACCACATAGTATATTATATCCACGGCACGTGGCATTTTGGGTTATTATGTTTCTACATTTATATGGGTTAGATATGGCTGGTGGCACTCGAGGACTCATTAGGATTGGCACATTGCATTACATTCTCAGTATGTGACATTGCCTTATTATGTTTTTGCATCGTATAACTTGGATAAGGCTAATGGTATTTGTAGCTTACCAGCATACTTTCACATTACTTTGATATTGTACAGTTTATATATTGCCAGTATTTCTACTTACTTTGATATTTATACGCTTGGCACGTGCAACACACACACTTACACTACCCTCTAAGCTTTCTATAAGCTTATGCATGATAGATGCGTGCATGTGACGTTAGGTCGCAGTAGTGATGAGCTTGGAGTGTGTAGCGGACTTTTGGAGCCTTAATTTTTGATATATGTATTTTCCTTTTCAGCATTGTATTCAAACATTTATATTAGTGGATATGTGATGATGATGTTGCCTTTGTGATTTGGGTATACTTGTGGTTATGCTTCTTACGAGTAAAATATACATTGAAAAATCCTCCTTATAGAATTCCAGGATCGAAATCTGGCATATGGACACCGAGAGCCGAGAATGGGGTACTACGGAGGCTATGGGCACCAGATTCGGCGATCGAAAATTTTGTGAGCCCAGTTTCTGAGTTTTGGATGTGACAGTCTTTTAACACAAAACATAAAGGAAAGACAATAATCCTTTAGCATTATCACAAAACTTATAAAAGTTCTCAATTGCCAAAATCATGACACGTATTACTTCTCTTTTTGCACATTGATGGGAAATGGATGATTGATGAGTTCTTTTTTTTTTCAATTTATTTATATTTTTTCTATTTTTCTGATTCATATAGATCTCCCTTTGAATCATCATTTACCACGAAAATTCTAGTTGAGTGCAGAAAACATGGCTAGCTATTCAAATAAATGTGTCTCATGATTTTCACTTAAACTGCAAATCATTTTTTTCTAGTGCCTAAGATCATGGTCACTTATCAATGCAATATAAGCATATATGTGTATGCATGCAGATGTGCAGGGACTAAACAAGAAAATAAGTTGGATCGAGATTTAGGAAAAAAAATAAAATAAAAAAATACAAACACATATGAATTTACATTTGGCCCTTTTTTTTTTTTTTTTTTCCTTTTATACTAAACCTCCTAATGGAGTAGTAAACCACACTGTGTGACTGTGTGATTCTAATCCTTATGAATATTATTTGGCAGTGATAGTTGCCAACTTTTGTTAGGCGTTTCTAACTTTTCTCATTTCCACTTGTTATGAAGGACATTGATTATGTGGAGGAACTGAAGGAGGCTTTCAAGGTCTTTGACAAGGATCAAAATGGTTACATTTCTGCTGTAGAGGTAAGTTGTTTTCTTCTGAAAATCCCTAGCCTTGCTATGAGTCCTAGAAAGGGGGGGGGGGGGGGGGGGGGGGTGGGGTGAATAGGATTATGCCAAATTAAAACTTTAACAGTGAAATATAAATGAATAAAGGAAAGATAGCACTTTAATCAAATCATAATACAAAAATGTAAAGCAATCTCAAATAGAGAGATTGATACCAATGTTGTTCTAAGGACAACCTTGCACCATAAAAACCATGGGTTTATGGCAAGACAACCTTACTAGAAAAATTTGAATATCAAAAACTCAAGCAGGAAAAAAACAAAGGAAATAACAAGAAATAAATTCTAAACTATTACAACATTCCCCATAATGCTTGAAATGTAAATATTACAATATTCACATCCATACATATATCCCACAACTTTAAATGATAAAAGATAGGAAAAATAAATCACACATCCATAAAATATAAAGAGTTATAGTGGTTCGCTTGTGTGTTCTCCAATTGTTAAACAACAGCCACACAGCTTGCAACTCCACTCCTAATATCCTCACGCAGGGGATATTAGCGTTCACTATCAAAATAGGTTTCCATAGGTTCACCCAAAACCTTCACAATTGTATCTTTCAAATTGGCTTACACAATTCAAAAAATTTCACTTTTGAGTTTTTCTGGCTCTCCTCAGATAACCAACAGATTGAGATTTTTTTGGCTTAATCTCAAATAAAACCAAAAGAAGGAAATTTACACAAATGTAAAATACCTGGAATTCTCCTTTTGTTGTAGCCCGGAAGAACCAAGTCGGAGTAGAATTTTGAATAGAAGTTCAATGTCCAATACTCACTTAAGAAATGGTTCTAGGTTCTAGAATGATTTTAAATTAAATTAGTTGGGCTAGTTAAGAAGGAATACAACAATTCCTCTTTTCAATTCAGATTGGAATATAGAAAGAAAATCAAATAAATGAAGCTAACAAAAGAGAATATTAAATATGCACAAAGTATCTTAAAATGAACACAAACTTATCTTAAAGTGATGCCTAGATTTTACTTGAATTGGATTATTAAACTCTGAAATTTGTGTTCTATTTATAGTTGCAGAAACTCGTCTACAACTGGTCCTGTAGACACTACGACTGGTCGTAGAAGAAACGAATTTTTGAATTTTTGAGTGCAATCGAATAAAACCATTCCATGATTAGTCGTAGGGTGTCCACGACTGGTCGTGAGGCACCAGGTTTGGTCACTAGAGTTTGAGTCGAAGAACCAGGACTGGTCATATGATGAGTCGTGTACTATTCACACGATTAGTCGAGAAGACTCTAGGACTAGTCATAGCTCAACTAAAAAATTTTAAAAACTTAGGACTGGTCTTGAAATTTCTTGGACTAGTTGTGCCAGTGTTAGGACTACTTGAATAGGATCCAGGATAAGTCTTAGAACAGTCCAAACACTTACAAAGTGATTCAATTTGACTTATGTATACAAAATGACCTACCCTAAGGTCAATCTAAGGTCAATCATACCTTGAAAGTGAGATATGAACATCAAGATTTCATACGATGGTTGACCTTTGAAGATTGTGAAGCTTGAGATCTCTATACTTGATGTAGCATTGAACTTGAGATCTTCTAGAGCTTGAATTACACTTCATTTCAAGTTGTACACGAACTTGAGTCTTTGAACAAGATTACTTCTTTCGTTATAGCTTGTACTTATATTTCTTGAAATGTTTTGAAGTAAATCTTTGACTTGAAGCAACGTGTTTAAAGAGGTGATGTAATGTCTTGAACCCATATGCAATGTTTTGATCATATATACTAATGAGCTATACAAGACACAGATTACACAAGACATAGATTGATATTTTGGCACCACAAAATTTGACAACCAAAGGAGCATAAAACCATAGCACTTACATCTTCCTCCTATGTAATATGACTAGATGTTAATGTGTAGTAGTTATGTTTGTCAGACAACTATCTAATGAATGGGATGCTACCAGAATTGAGGCCTTGCATTGGATTGCAACACTTTTGGCAAGACATTGGGTTGAGGCAATCATTGATGATTTCTTATTCATTTAAACATCGGTTCGTGCATATGTACTTACTGTACATTGATCACTCGTATAGGTTTCCTGAAGTAATATCAAATGCTATGTTCACTGTCTCTGTTCTTGTGAGTAAATATCATTTACTAGATTTTAAATATTTTAAAACAGAATAATATTTTTATGATTTTTCTTTTTCTTTTTACTTTTTTGCTGGTGACAATTGTAAAAATTTTGGTGACCAAGGAAAATGTCTGTTTGATTTTATAGTACCTCAAACAGTAATATTAGTGGAAACATTTTTGAAAATGCCTGGTGATGTCTACAGGGGAATCATTGTCTGCAGTTACGCAATCATGGCAACATACGAAACCTTAAGTGAAGATATCGATTGATATCGACTTTCTCATGGCTCAATGATACATGAATGGTTTTCTTCATGCATGCGGATAATAACTAGTTTTAGAGGAAAAAAAATACTCCAAGTTACTATCATGTTGTAGAGATGCCACATACTTGGTGGAATTTTCAAATGCAGGTCGAACCTCAAACTCCAATTCCCCATTGACATATAGGATACAATTTTTCTCCTTCTAACAAACACCATTCTATGAACAGATTTGACCAAACTTCCATTCAATACCACAGCTTGGATTAGAGAAGCAAGACTTGGTGCCTCTCATCCTTGTTCAGGTCTCTGAGGGAAAAGGGGATATAAGTCGAAGTAAATTAAGGTTGTCTTCTCTGCAATATCATGTTATGTTGACGGAAGTTATATTGGAATGAGATTTCTCTACTCCTCATTTTGTCCTCCTGAATATTTAGATATCAAAATGGATGTTCGAGATATGAATGCTTTTGAATCTAGTTCATTTGATGCTATTATTGATGAAGGTTTTGCTTTGCAACACTTACTACAGTTCTTTTCTACTCATTCCATCCATTCCAGGCGGGTTCAAAACATTGGCTGTTGTGATATTGTAAAAAGAATGATAGCATTTTATACGTGTATCAGTGATCTGCCATTGATATGGGTGAAAAATCACACAAAAATGGCTGATATGTTCCTATAAGTACTGGGTTTGGCCCGACCGATGTTTTCAACTCTCATTTCAGTTGTTTATTTATGTTGAGGACTTGAAATATTTCTTTTGGTGGAAGGACTTAGGCCCTGTTTGGTTGACACTTAAAAAAGAGTTCATATCATTTTAGTTAACAGTAGTTATGATTAGAGAATTTGGCAAGGATTACAAATAATCTTGATAACCTTTAATTTGTACAAACTATGCTATTTGATACATAATTACTGTCAACTAAAATGAGACAAGTTCATTTTTAAGTGGCAACCAAATAGGGCTTTAAAATTTGGGAAATTTGTTGCCGAAATATTATTTTCTGATGACACCTTGTGTATTCAGGAACTCTAGACTCTCTAATGGTGAGTATTGTATACCTTAGATAGCTCCTCTCATTGAAGAACCAAATCACTTACAACAATTATTAATGCTTAGTGTGGACATAATGCATAATAAAATGTTGCTAAGATGCTGGAGGAGGTTGGGAGGTATGGATAAATATCAACCACAATTTGATACTTTTCTTTTTTGATACATCATATATTGAGCCATTTCAATCAGAATGTCAGGATTCTCAAGGACAGAGGAATCTATGTGTTGGTATGTGTCTTATTCTTTAATCGTTTGAGCTTAAGAACTGTTCTGTAGCAAAATTTAGGTTTCACTATCAACCTGAATTTTGCGAACCTTGCTGGGAACAGAACTCGGTATGCATCTTCTTCTTCTTCTTCTTCTTTTTCTTTTTCTTTTTTTTTTTTAAAAATAAATTCCAGAAATGGTTTCACTATCAACCTGAATTTTGCATCAACCTGAATTTTGGTTGGGTTGGGTTGCGTTGCATATAGAGGAAGTGCAAAGACAGGGTTCTGTTCCACACAACAATGGTAGAAGATTTTCTATACATTAACTACCATTGAAAATCCTTTTGCAGATTTTCTAAGGAACAATGGAACAATGGAAGTTTTTGTTCCAAACTGACAGTTGTTTTTTAAATATATCTTAATGTTGTTGTTGTATAGAACAATGGTAGCAGATTTTTGAAGTGTGTGGAACAGTTGTTGGGGTATGAAGGGTTTAGTTGAATAGTTGCTATTGTATATAACAGTTGGTGAAGGGTTTTGCAGATTTTCAGAGAGAGATTTGAATTTAGCTTTTTTCTTTTGCTCTTTTTTCTTGAATTTGAGGTTGGGAGTTTGGAATTTTAGGTCCTCGGGGAGAGCGATGGATTTCGATGTGATCTTTAGTCTTTCTTCATGAACTGGAAGTGGGTATTTAGAATTATAGTTTTCTTCTTTTTCGATAGAGATTTGAATTTTAGATGTGTTACTCTTTCCATGTGAATTTGAAAATGGGTGTTTAGGATTACGTGCTTTTATGAAAACAGAGTTCAGTTTCAATATGTTCTTTTACTCTTTTTGCATGAAAACAAAGATGGAAGCTTGAAATTACAGGTTCTTCTAGAGGGGGATTTAAATTTCGATCTGTTCTTTTGCTCTTTCTTCACGAATTTGGACATAGGTGTCTGGAATTATAGGTTTTTGTGGAGAGTGATTTGAGTTGGGATGCATTTTTTCACTCTCTTCCCACGAATTTTAAAATGGGTGTTTGGAATTACAGGATTTTGTGAGTAGTCAATGCAAGTATGCAGTAGAGAAGAAGATACTGCTACAAAAAAGGCAGAAAGCAATGAGAAAATAGAAGGCCAGAAGCCAAAGGAGAATCCATCTTCGGTTTCTTCGAAGATGATGAGGCAAATTCTAAATATGGTCTGGTATAAGCTTGTCAGGAACCCAAATTCATATGCAATCTTGTTGGGTTTGAGCTGGGCTCTTGTATCTTGCAGGTGATTTTCACAGGTCTTGAATTTCAAATTTCTTTCAATCTCTATCTCTTGAATCTGATTTTCTTCTAACATCTTTCTTACTGTAGATGGGTGGTTAAGAAACCTCAAATTAAGGGAAAATTCTGTCACGATCTTGTCGACTGCAGGTCTTGTGATGGCCATGTTTAGTCTCGGTAAGATCATTGATATGCTCATCATGATTCTTAGTCCTTTTTTTTCAAGTGTTTTGAATTGACTTGAACTGCTTTTGAATTTTTTAAAATTTCAAGACTGTTCATGGCCTTGCAGCCAAGAATCATAGCCTGTGGGACTAAACTCGCCTCATACGGATTGGTTGCGAGGTTCCTCGTTGGCCCGACTGTCATGGCGATCACATCTGTTGGGGTTGGCCTCAGAGGCACAATCCTCAGAGTGTCCATTGTTCAAGTGGGTCCATTGCATTTTCAGCTCAATCTTCAAAATACACACAAACACATTTTCAGCCTCTTACGTATAATGTCATAACATGCAATTTCTTCCATTTTGTATAATGAAATTGATTTTTAGCCATGTGCAGTAAGCTTTCGGATCAAAGCGAAGCTGAGAATAGGGTGTTAGTTGATGGAATATTGATAACCAGTAGAGGCACATCCATGGAGTTTTCACTTGCGATTGTTAAGAAACTATTTGGCTATGAGAAGGCATTGGATCTTGTTGTTAATGAGAACTTTAAATAGACATATAACTATTATGTTGGCATTGTACTTTTGTGAATGGAAATGAATGATTGTATATGATTAAATGAATGAATGATTGTGCTTGAATGAATAAATGACTGATTGTGTTTGATTGAATGAATGAATGATTTAGCCATGAAGTATTTATTTATATTATCTTATATGAGTTATCAGGATTTACTAAAATGGTAAGAGCTGCCATTATTATTTAAATTTTTTTATTAAAAAAAAGGCATTAGTTACGGCTATTAACCATAGCCCTTTATTTGAAAACCGTAGCTCTTGTTAATTTCAGCCTATTGCTACGGTTCTCATTCTACTTTTAGCTACAGATATAATCTGTAGTTGTATATAATTTAGAGCTACGAAAAATATTGCTACAGATTTAATCCGTACCTATTGTTTCACTAGCTAAGGCTATTAACCATAGCCCTTTATCTGAAAACCATAGCTGTTGCTGATTTCAGCCTATTGCACAGTTCTCGCACTACTTTTAGCTACAAATATAATTTGTAGCTGTAAATACCTTAACACTTCGAAAGCTAGGGCTACGGATTTAATCCGTACCTATTAATCCGTACCTATTATTGATATGGCTACGGAGTAAATCCGTAGCCATAGCTTTTAGACCTATGGGTATGACACCAATGGCTGCGGTCGTGCTAAGGACTTTAACCGTAGCCATAGGCGTTTAACTACAATTTTTATCCGTAGCCTTTGCCTAGTTTTCTGGTAGTGCCCATTCCTATTAAAAAAGATTGCATTATGGATTGTCTTGTATGTATTCATGTTAAACTATGCTTACCTAATACGGTGGTGTGTAATCTTGAGGGGAATTCACACAGAGCTAGCCACTCGTCCTTTGAATACAGAACTGCAAGGGTAATACAGGTGATTTAAATGACATTCACGTTCAGGGTATAGTACCAACGATGTATGGCCATATCTTCTCCTAGAGAAGCTACGTGATTCTTATAGCTCAAGTTTAGTTGCATTTTATTTTGTCGTATGTATAAATTATTTAATTTTGTAATTGTAGTATTGAGACATTGGTTTGTATAAGCCTTTGGGCAATAACTTGGGTATTTTAATGTTATGTGAATTTTTCTTTATGTTTGAATTGTCCATCTTCCATTGAATTGCGAGATCTGAAAAAGAAAATGAAAAGAAGAAAAAAAAAATATACGTGACATTTGGCTATCTTCAAAAGTTAACACTCGGGTTTTCAGAAAACGAGTCATATACTTGGGTTTCAAAAATCAAGGCGTTACACAATTGCATACTACAACAATTCTAGAATTATTTATGTAGTAATTAGGCCTAATAATAACAAAAAAAATGAAAGGTAATTCTTCAAAAACTGCCTAATCTTTGTAGTTACAGCCTCATAGGCCTTACCCCATGACATTCTATCTTATAATAACTACAAGGGCAGCCTGTATGGCTACAGGCGGTCATTCACTGCTTGTGTCATCTATATAAACCGCATCACGGTGAGCATTTTGGGGCAACAAAAGGTAGAAGGGAGCTATGGGTGACTATGAGTATCAAAGAATTCCGAGATTGAGGGGTTTTAGAGTGTGAACTTGAAATTCTGCCCAAATCTAATCGTGCAATCCACTAAACTAACTCAAGAAGTGTCCAATTATTGAAGTATTATAAGGTGAGAGCCGGGATATAATCGAGGACGTTCAATTATCTCTTTTACACATAAAAGAGTATCTAATTTTCTCATTTTCCCGTATATCGCAGCCAAACCATATCCTCTTCATACATTCCTAAGATTAAGGCTACTTTTGCACATTCTCTTCTAGCTAACTTCTCCTCTACCTACCTTTTGTTATTTTAAAAAAAAATATTTTCACCTACTTAAATAGTCAAATATCTGCATAGTAAGGCCAAGTGTGATATCACTAAAATTCAGCTAAAACCCTAAAAAAAATTGATAAACCCATAAACCAGGGATTGCACCGTGTGCGGGTGGGAAAGGTGCCTAAC
This sequence comes from Magnolia kwangsiensis, assembly GCA_037074715.1. NCBI lineage: Eukaryota > Viridiplantae > Streptophyta > Magnoliopsida > Magnoliales > Magnoliaceae > Magnolia > Magnolia kwangsiensis. The sequence continues at coordinate 11,786,971 of CM073585.1, read as the reverse complement.
CCCTTACTTTCCTGTAACCAAGGCCCTCACCCAAAAATCTACAGCTACAGATCACATCACAAGAGTAATTCAGAATAGGAAATTACAAGATTACCCAAATTTGAAGCTATCCTATGATGTCTAGTTGACTGTAGGTTTGAAAGCTTGTTTCGGCTAGTGGCGACTCTATATGTCAAAGGTCATTCTTGTAATATTGCACAACTAAGGAGAAAAAGGGTAGCTATAGCCAATTCAACTTAAGAAGATAAAGGTGCCCAAACCATTCCCATCCAGTAGCTATCGAGTGCGCCCACTCACATTCCACAAGCCATGAGTAATGTTCATAATATTACAATAAAATTTTATCATGGGACTCATCCCAATTGTACTATATATATATATATATATATATATATATATATATATATATATATATATATATATATATATATATATATATATATATATATATATATGGTGGAGATCATACCTGCACGTGATGTGCACGATGGAGATGCCTACGATGCCGATCTGTCAATGTCAATCTCCTAAACCAATAAAACTCTTTTTGATCTATCCCATTACTGAAAAATCAAGATAGCCTAATGTCTAATCCTCTAGTATGTGCCAAGGAAGATGTATACCATCAACACAAGTGGACCACAAGTAAGGATAAGAGAAGACGATAGAATGGATCTCAACTCTCTCGTCCTTTCTCTCTTTTTCCTTATACTCACATGTCCCTTGAAGTGAGGATGTCCATGGCTAGCTCACCTTTCTCCTCTAGGATGAGATTATATAAATAAGGAAGGGTTAAGGTTTTGGGGGTGCACCCATTATGGTGCTCCACCACCCTATGGACTTTAGTGTAACCTACTATGAAAGAAGCTGGTCAATTTGCCTAATCCATGCATATACTCATGAATCAATCCCTCCACTATCATTCCTTATCCATTAATGATTATATCCTATACCAATTAGAAGTGGACAATTAGATGCGGGTCATCAAGTGTAATCAAAGTAATTTTAACGGTTAAAAAAATCAATGATTAAAAATATTTAAAAACTGATCAAAAAATTAAAATTATTGGGCCCTACAGAAAAATCATTTGATGAGTCCCTAATCTATCTAGATCAAAGCCATAACAAGTTTCTACGCAAACTAATGGACCCATTGTTAGACTGTGCAAGAATCAAGAACTCTTAATGAAAGTACTTAGCTATGTCCACTTTATTTGCCCCTACATGGACCTCGTAGGAAGAGCCAAAGTTAACTAGTCAAGATCATGACCCTTACACATTCTCATGTCTGAGAATCAAACCATCTTTTATAAATCATTAAGTCTTAACCTTACTATCACAATTGAAGCTAATAGGCCCCCAGACTGTTGACTTGATTTTGATCCACCAATGTGAGTGATCAAAGGTCTAAATTTGGTTCCTTTGTTCACAACACACTCACACACTAGTGCAAAGTAAGGATAAGGTATAAACTAATACCAAGTTAGCTCTCGATGGTGGAGGCTGTCCATGCTAACCCAAGTCATTTCCCTCACCCAAGATGTTTGTACATCTCATAGACTGATGTCCTGTGATAGTCATGGTCTAACAGGGTATTGAGATCCATGGACAACAAATTTCCCAAGTCAAGGACCATTATGTCCAATCTCAAGTTCCCAACGACTACTAGAGGAATCACTCTTCAACAAACCCAATGAACATAAGATGAGAGTAAGACTAAATCTGTCTAAGGTATATCATCGCTTGTCCAATCCAAGACCCATGATCACCATGATTAATAGCTGAGATCCACCCAATTACATCCACATAGCTAGTGGATTAGCGCACGGATGGTTTTCTAAGGCATTAACTCTAACAGTAAGATGTTTAGGCCAAGTTAAATGGGTAGTGGCTTGGGTTTGAGTAAAAAAATGCGTCCCACTTTGTACTATCCTCTTTTTTTTTTTTTACATGAGTAGGTACATGAGTGGTTTTCATGTTTATATTTTAGAGTGTACAAATAAAAAGAAAAATGCTTTGATGAACATGTATGTACTAACCCTTAGACTCACATACACTCTATAAAAAACTTCCAGACCTCATATATCTTTATACACGTGATCATTTATCAAACTAACCATCTAAAATCACTATTCATTATTAGATAAAGATATCCGATCGTCCACTTTGATTTTGGACCACCTGATCATAGTAAATCAACCATGAGATCTTCATATATGCTTTGTACACTATCCATTCAAAAATCTAATTTGTTCATCTTACTTGTCACCCTCGTATATGCTTAACCTACCATCAAGATCTTGATCTAAGGACCCTAATCACATGTACCTCTATATATACATCCATCTACACTTCCGGAGTATATATTACATAACCTACTTTTATACATCCATCTAAACCACCGAGAAGAATCTTTATAAGTTGATTAAGCTATTAAACCATTAGATTTCAATACAGACTCTCACACCATCACTAAATAAACCCAGAGTCCATTTTAGCCATTTATAACTGATCATCCTTAATTCTGAACCTATCATCTCAACCCTAATATACTATGGAGTATTTTACATCGTTGGAATTCAATTCTAAGGGCTATAAATATGTCATCGACTTTCTAAAGTTTTACACGGTATATATGTGCATACTTGACACTGAACTTCAGAAAAGATATTTCTTGGAACCTAATCAGGATAAAATTTTAGACAATGCTTATTTAGCCTAAATGAGCCGTACATAATCAATTTTAAGACCTAACTCATGAGATCCATCATCCAACAAAAATCTCATCATATCTGCTTGATGACCTGCCTGAAAGGAAGACAATGATCGTCTTTGTGATCCACGTAAAATACCATGTGAATTTATCAATTTATAGTTTATATCAAGACATATATGAAGCTATTTCTAAAGTCCTTAGAATATTTAGAAGAATCCTAAGCTTTTCAAAACAAAAAATAGATTCGATAAGTGCACGTATGCCCTGTGATATGTACACATTTACTTAAAACAAGAATATTAACTGTGTATCTTCATTTTAACACACCAATGGAATCCGTCGACTCTTAATTTATATTCTTAATTTGATCTGCCTAATAAGTTTTAGACCTCAATGTTTATAGCCTTCTAATCATGAATAACCAACTGGAGTCATCTTTTTAACGGTCCAAACCACTCGCTGGTGGGCCAGTGAATGTGGGAACCTTGATCACTCAATAGCCAACCCATGGTTGATCTCATGTACCAACTAGATCTAGAAGTGCTCTGCATGTGATAGAACCATAATCGAAAATTGTTCAAGTCAGAAACCCATCCAGTGTGCGAGTATGATTTTAAATAGAAATTATCTGTTTTCACTTCTCGATTAAAGGAGAGATCCGATTTCGAATCTAAGAGCGAGTTCTTCCCAATCAATTTAAGCCATTGATGTAGAATTATCTCAACTGTTCGAATTAGATGCGTATACCATCGATCAATAGAAAGACCGCCACTATGAAGAATTTTCAATAAGTTTGGGCTGCGAAAAACTTAATCTCGCAAGGAACCTTTACTCTGAAACAATCTAAACCATTTAAAATTTCTTCAGAAGGATCCCAACTCTCTCTTAGTATCATGAGGAGATTGAAAATCTCGCCATTATTTACGTCAAGGGGTGGCAGTAGAAGAAATGGTTTATGCGCCGAACCCACCAATCAAATGACCTTTAAGCTTTAAGAAAACCTATATGGAAGTTTCCTAAGATGGATTTAGACCATCCATAACAATTAATAAGAAGAAAGAAGTGCTAGGTATGAATTTTCCATTATAGTCGCTCACCTTCTTCACCAAAGAATTGCCACCATACATCTTTGCATGACCTTTGATTTAAGATCCAAATCAACCATTCGATGGGCCACATGACTAGCACTCCAATGAAAACCAATCCAGATTTGCCATGTGGATATAATTACAAACACAATCTCAATCAACGTCAGAATCACATTGTAACTTCTGAACATAAAAGCCTAACCATGCAATCCTATTCTAAGTTAGAGTTTTTGATCCTTAAACATTCGAGAAAGCTACGTGAGTTCTATAATGACCCCCACACCAACAAGAAAGCAATCATACTCAATGAAAGAGGAATATGAGAAAGAATTAAGAGAGAAAAAAAAGAGAGGGAGATAGTGATCAAGTCGCTGACTCGTTGGGTCTGGGATCCTACTAAGACTAGCAAAGCTGCATGTCATGGTTGATGGAGAAGAATGAAAGAGAAAGACATAAAAAAGGAGAGAGAAAATAAGAAAAGAAGAACAATAAGAAGAAGAAGAAGAAGAAGAAGAGAAGGAAAACAGAATTGAAGAGGGAGAAGATTCGAGTTAACTCGTCCAGTTTAACTTGCTGACTTGTAAAGTTTGAGCAGAGTTTGGTCAAGTTTAGATCTTGACGGACATGAATTGTAGAGAAGAAAGAAAGAAAAAGAAAGAAGGAGAAAGGAAGAAAAGAAAAGGGAAGATAAATAGGACGACGAAGAAGAGAGAGAGAGAGAGAGAGAGAGAGAGAGAGAGAGAGAGAGAGAGATTAAACCGAGTCGACTTGCTGGGTTTTTGGTGAGTTGAGTTGAGTTACTTTAAATCCAAAGTTGTTGTTGGATGTAGATTTAGAAAAAAAAAAGAAAGAAAAATAAGAGAGAGTGAAATTGAGCTTTGACTTGCTGAGTTGACTCGTTGATTCGAGTTAGGCAAAGTTGGGGAATGGGTCGATTCAAGTAAAGCTAACAATGTTAAGTTTAGAATATTCTAGAACTATGAATTAGTGAGTGATATGCTAACTCATTTGATTTTCATTAGATTTCAATTTAAGAATCTTCTAATTTTTCTCAATTCTTCATATTTCTTCATTTTCCGTATAAATTTGTGATCGTTGGTATGGGATCCTCTCTACTCTCAAATAAATTATCATGTGTATTCGTAGTAGCTCTCTAGTTATTTAAAATTACTCTCTTCCATTAGGGTTACACCCTCTTATATTAATCTTACCCTTGTTGCTTTAGATATATGTCTACATTAATGGGGATAGCCCTTTTCTTTTCATAAGGATTAGTAGCTGATCTTCTCATCAATCACGTTTCCTCAAGTTGTAAGACTTGATATTCTCTTTTATGTTTGTAAATTAATTATGATAGCCACTTTGCATATTTCCTATCCATCTCAATTTGTGATGTAGTAATCCTTGTAATTATTTTCTATCTTCACATGAGGTATAGTTCTTGAATTATGAATGTATTCTCTTATGTTACCCTATATTGAATGGTTGATCCTTGTGTTTGCATGCATCATGAATATGAATGCATAAATCTATATGATTGAGAATGCTTGCTATTTTTATTTCTTTTCTAACCATGGAACACATTGAATTGAATTTATATTGATTGATTGATGGGTGATATTGAGAAGGGGTTCCATTGGCCTTTATGACAAGAATGATTGATTGGTCGGTGATATTGAGAGGAGGTTCCTTTAGCCTTTATGGAAATGATGATTGATTGATGGGTAATATTGAGGAGTTCCATTGGTCTTTATGTCAATGGTGATTGATTGGTGGGTGATAATGAGAGGGGGTTCCCTTGTTCCTTTCTGACAAGGATGATTAATTAGTGGGTGATATTGGGAGGTGGTTCCCTTAGCGTTTACGATAATGATGATTGTACGAAGGGAAAGATTGAGTGGGGGTTCCTTGGGAGATCATACCTAAGATGATTTGCAATGCATGCATTGAATATCTCATACATCATGATATCATATACATCCTGCTTATCTTGTATCATGGCATTACATTTTGTTATATGTTTACCTTGTCTCTATAACATCTATTTCAAATTCATGACATCCTTAAATTTTATCTTAAGTTATGCTTCTATTATGGATATTTTATCTTGATAGTTTATCTTGTTATTTGTTAAGCTGTGCTTTTCTTTCCATTCTTGATTGTATATCAAACTTGTGGTAAAAATGATCTTACTGGGCTTCTAGCTCACCAAATCAATAACCTGCAGGTTTTCAAGATGAAGAATGGCTAGAGAAAGAATAATATTTAGATGGTTATTTTCTTTAAATCTAGTTAATAGGCATTTCTGTTATTTTACAAAAGCATTATAATTGATTTATTGTGGAGAACTAGAATGAGAAGTAGAATTAGTGAATATCATGATTTAATTTTATGGATTTAAGTTTTAGAGTTTAAATTTAAACTTTCATATTTTGGTTGATTTAATGATAGCATGGTTTGGTTGAATGATGATGATTTGAATATTAATGTGGATGTAAGGATGTAAAAAGTTAGTTCACACCTTGAAATTTTGGATTAGAGTCACTGTACTCGGGTTCTAAATTTTGGGGCATGACACACTTACAAGTCGAGCTCAAGTTGGGTCATACTCAACCCATCCTACCCATATACTCATAAATGGTTTGATCCAAAAGACCTGATTCGGCCCAAGATCAATGCATATCAATAGATGGTAATAGATATATGGATGTAGCGTATGCTTATATGCATTCACTAGTTGAACTAGGTGGCATAACTTTAGTTCTATGTTCCATTCTTAAACCCAAATGTCAGGGTGCTGGGTTAGTTTGGGTCATTTGAGCACAACCTGATGACAATTAAATGGGTTAGGTTAGATTGAACTTGGTTTTGGTGAATTTTAAGTGGGTTGGGTTAGACCACAGGATAATGGGTTGTAGGTCAGGTCTGTTTGTGCGATTGAATCAAACACGAAGCCACACATATTGGTGAGGGGTTTGTATATGTGATTAAGAAGTGCATGCGTACCAGAGTCGTACTTGACTTTTAGTGAATGTTAGTGCCCCATGTGCTAAGTGGGTCCTGTCATGCCCTGGTAATTAGCTAGCCGGATCAAACTTGAGTTTTGGTGAATTTTGAGTGGGTTGGGTGTGGCTTCAGGGAATTGGGTTACGGGTTGAGTTGGACTTGGGTTTTGGTGAATTTTAGGTGTGTCAGGTCTAGCCACAGGCTAATGGGTCGAGGGTCAGGCTAGAGACTTGAGTTTTTAGCGAATTTTAAGTGGGTCAGGTCTTGCCACGGGTCAAGTTTGATCCCGAATTCTTGGTAAACCGGGTCCGACTTGTACTAACCTTGACCCTGCCACATTGCCAATCTTTTTTTTTTTTTTAACACCACTTGTCTCCATGAAAGCCAACTTTCCAAAAGAAGTTACACAGTACTCTGCTGGAGTTTGATGATCCATGCACATCAATTTGAAATGGAAATGACATTGAGACGCCTCAATGCAATCCATCGAAAATGTTGGCCCATTGTAGGCGACTCATGATCACAAAACGTACTAAATGGGAGATTTTGACATCTGATTGGTGGCTCTTAAGCGAATTGTTAAGATGAAATTTTTTGAATGATCCACATTCAATAAGCAAATATTGATCAAATTTAGGGTTGTTCAATTAATCTGAACCTTTAGTCTGTGACCCATCTACACGAATCGGACGAATCGAGGGGATTTCAAATCCCTTAGTATGTTTGACACAATGGGGGGGGGGGGGGGGGGGGGGGGGGTCAAATCCAGGGGTTTTAAATCCCCTCAAAAAGGGGGTTTGCAATCCACGATGAAAGCTTGTATTACATTTAAAATCCTTATAAGAGTTGCATGTGTAACATGTGTGCCACTAAATTATTAATCTATTGGGCACGTGAACCACTGGTGATATCCCAAAACAATCAGATTATCAATTGCATCACTATAATTACTTTAATACAATGATCCACGCCGTTCAAACATTATCCATGTAAATTAACGGTTAAAAATTGTTGGTAGTCACTCGGATGTGATCTTGTGCTTGTGGCCCATCCGAGACTTGGAATTTCATCATTTTCAAGCAAAGTATATATTTCAATGAGCTTGTTACAATTATTTTGTCAAACATTACATACACTAATTAGAGTTATTAAAGTTGATTTAGTGATTAAATTCAAACTCTTATAAATATACTATGGATAACTACTTTTGGATTAGAAGGGATTCTAAAATCTGGGTGCCAAATGAGAGGGTTCCGAATCCAAGGGGTTCCAAATTCACACTCCCAAACCTAAACCTGACTCTCTAACCCTATCTGAAATAAGGTTGAGTACGAGCTAGGCAAAGTAAGGCAGGGTAAGGTTGGGTTTAGAATGATCACATGTATATGAGTTTGGTTGGGTCCAATCAGGGTACATAGGTTTCAGGTTGGGAACCTGATGTAGAGAAGGTCGCGCATGTTGAGAAGTGGAGCCACATTTAGGGCCACCCACGATCGGTCGGGGCCCCTACTTGACCGGTCGTGGAGACCACTCGACCGGTCATGACCAGGCGTGGACTGGACTAACTTGGACTCCAGTGAGCATCAGTTTTTTGGGTCCGAGGTGCTCGATCGATTGTGAGCCATACTCGATCGGTCGTGGGGTCCGCTTGATCGGTCATGCAGTCTGCTCGACCGGTTGTGGTTATGCAGATTCGTTTCCTAATCTGATGCGGACTGCGGATTTCGGTGTCGCCTTTTGCAAGGTTGCGAAAGGGAAGTTACCTAAACTATATATAAGTGTCCCTAGGGCTTTTCTAGTGTATTGAAAAGTATTAGGAAATTTTTTTAAAGTGTGGGCAAGGGATTTTCTTTGTACTTCCAAGGGAGAGATTAGTATTTTACCTTATAATCTTTATTTTTCTTCATAATGGAAGTTTGCATCCGTGGTTTTACCTTAGTTTGGGATTTTTCCACATATATCTTGTCTTATGATTTTGTTTGGATTACTTTGATCTATTTTTAGTTTATATTTCTTCCTATTTATCGTTTGTGGATGAGACTTGAGATTATATCTCAGCTCACTGTGTATTGGCGTGCTGCGCAACAACTAGTATCAAAGTTATTGGTTTAGTTCTGTTGGGAGTGATGATGGAAGAAGGAAAACTAGAATTGAGAAGTTTGATGGTTCAAACTTTACCTTCTGGAAGATACAGATGGAGGATTATCTGTATTAGAAGGACCTCTATATTCCACTAGGAGGAAAAGAGAAGAAACTGAAAAAGATGACAGATGATGAATGATTTTTATTGGATAGGAAGGCTTTAGGAACGATCCGACTCTCTTTGTCTAAGAGCGTCGCCTTTAATATATCTAAGATGAAAACTACAAAAGAATTAATAGAAGCCCTAACCACCATGTATAAAAAATCCTTTACGTCCAACAAAGTTCATCTTATGAAACAACCATCCAACATGAAGATGTTAGATGGTGGGAGCGTAGCTAAACATCTAAACGAGTTCAATACAGTCACGAGGTAGTTGGAATCCGTTGGCATTATTTTTGAGGATGAGGTCAGGGCATTATTGATCTTGTCCAGTTTGCTAGACAGTTGGGATGGTTTGGTGATTGCTGTGAGCAATTCTTTAGATTTGATAAAGCTGAAATTTGATGATGTGGCCGGTCTAATTCTCAGTGAGGAATCTGGAAGAAAGGCATTAAGAGTTTCAGGGGATTTAGGGAATGCTCTAAACGTTAAATGAAGAGGATGATCGCTGAACAACAGTGGCAATAAACACGAGCATTCTAAGTTGAGGAAGAAGTCTTAGGGATCGAAAGACAAAGACGGGTGTTGGCATTGCGGCAAAAAGGGACACATGAAACGTGATTACAGGGCTCTCAAGAAACAAGAGGGAAGCTCTCAAGGCGGGAAGGATTCAGTGAATCTATTTGAGAAGAGTGATATAGAGGGGTTGATAATATCTCTTGAAGTGAGGAAAGAGTCTTGGGTTATATACTCAGGTGCTTCGTTTCATGCCACTTCGTGTAAGGAAGTTCTGCGTGATTATGTGTCAGGTGACTTCGGGAGAGTTTACTTGGGTGATGATGAGCCGTGCAGTATCGTTGGAAAGAGAGACGTTCATATAAATTAGAAAGACGAAACGATGTTGAAATTGAAGGATGTCAGATATGTTCCGAGTTTGAGAAGGAATCTGATCTCAGTGGGGCAGTTGGCCAATACCGGTTATGTGACAACATTCACTAGTGATTCCTAAAAGATTACAAAAGGTGCATTGGTGATATCTCGAGGAAAAAAAGAAGGTACTTTGTATGTGACTTAAGGATCGTATAGTTCACTCTTAGTCGCATCAACTGAAGTAAATTGACAGTTATGACATCAGAGGTTGGGACATATGAGTGAGAAAGGGATAAAGGTATTATTGTAAAAGGGGAAGCTACCATGGCTGAAGTCTATTGACATGAAATTCTGTGAGGACTATGTGTATGATAAGTAGAAGAGGGTAAGCTTCAAGAAGACAGGACGTGCTCCAAAGACGCATCTGTTGAAGCTTGTACACACTGATGTGTGGGGACCGACACAGGTATTATCTCTTGGTGGCTCACGTTATTTTATTTCTTTTATTGATGATGCTAGTAGAAATTTATGGGTCTATTTCTTAAAATATAAATCTGATGTATTTGATGTATTTAAGAAGTAGAAAGTTATGGTAGAAAATGAGACAGGTAAAACAGTAAAATGTCTCAGATCTGATAATGAGGGAGATTACTGTAATAAGAGGTTTGAGAAGTATTATGCAGCAAATGGAATCAAACATCAAAAAATGATTTCAGGGACACCGCAGCAGAATGGTGTGGCTGAGCGCATTGACAGGGCCATCCCTGAGCGTGCCAGGAGCATGAGGTTACATGCAGGGTTGCGCAAGATGTTTTGGGCAGATGCTGTGAATACTGCCGCATATCTTATCAATAGAAGTCCCTTAGCACCATTGGATGGTGGGCTACCAGAAGAAGCATGGAGTGGGAAAGAAGTGAAACTTGCATATCTTAGAGTGTTCGGTTGCACATCATATGTTCATATTGATGCAAAGCATAGAAGCAAGCTGGATGCGAAGTCCAGGAGGTGCACGTTTATAGGATACGGGCAGGATGATTTTGGCTATAGTTTTTAGGATGCAGAAAGTAGAAAAATCATCAAAAGCAAGGACATAGTCATCAATGAAAAAGTAATGTAAAAGGACAGTGTGCAGGAAAAGAAGGCTGAGAAAAAGGAATTCATAGAGTTGAAAGAGTTACCGGACACAGGTGTTATAACACCACAGGATGATCATGTACAAGAACATTATGAGGCAGAGCCGCATACACCGGTTGTGAGGAGGTCTACTCGAGAGAGGAGACCCACGGTCCGATACTCACCCTCCTTACATTATCTACTACTGACATATAATGGTGAGCCAGAGCGTTTTGAAGAGGAATTACAATCAGATACACGAGTTAAGTGGGAGCAGGCCATGGATGAGGAGATGGAGGTAGTTACTCTACCCAAGGATAAGAAAACTCTTCATAACAAGTGAGTTTACAGACTTAAGGAGGAGCACGATGGTTTGAAACGGTACAATACTAGATTGGTTATGAAAGGGTTTCAACAAAAGGTAGGCATCGATTTTACTGAAATTTTTCACCTGTGGTGAAAATATCTACGATTCGCATGGTCTTAAGTATAATGGCTACAAAGGACTTACATGTAAAGCAGTTAGATGTTAAGACAACCTTTCTTCTTGGGGACCTTGAAGGAGAGATATATATGCATCAGCCAGCAGGATACGTGGCACCAGGAAAGGAGAACAAGGTGTGCAGACTGAAGAAGAGTTTATTGGCCTGGAGCAGACCCCGAAGCAATGGTACAAGAAGTTCGACAGTTTCATGTCAGGAAATGGTTTTAGGACATGTCATGCAGACCACTGTTGTTACTTGAAGAAGTTTGATATGTCGTACATCATCCTTTTTTTGTATGTTGATGATATGCTTGTGGCTGGTTTAAGCATGAAGGACATATCAGATCTCAAAAGACAACTGTCTAGAGAATTTGTCATGAAGGATTTAGGAGTTGCAAAACAAATCCTGGGCATGACGATAAAGCGTGACAGGGAAAACAAGAAATTAGTTTTGTCACAGGCAGAATACATAGCCAAGGTACTTGATCGATTCAATATGGGAGGTGCTAAGTCGGTTAACACTTCATTAGCCAACCACTTCAAGCTATCTAAGGAGTAAGGTGCAAAGACGTAGGAGGAACAGGACTACATGGCTAAAGTCCCATACGCATCAGCTATTGGGAGTCTCATGTATACTATGGTGAGCACGATACCAGACATTGCTCAAGCAGTGACAGTTGTTAGCAGGTTCATGAACAACTCCAGGAATGAACATTGGGAAGCTATGAAGTGAATCCTTAGATACCTGATAAGTACTAAGGATGTAGGGTTGTGCTATGATAGATCGAAAATCAAGTTACAAGGCTACGTGAATTCAGATTTGGTAGGAAATATTGATAGTAGAAGAAGCACTACAGGTAATGTCTTTACTCTGGGTAGTGTTGTAGTCAGTTGGGTCTCTCGGTTACAAAAGATAGTATCTATCAGTACGACGGAAGCAGAATATGTTACGGCTACAGAAGCGTGCAAGGAGATGGTGTGGATGTAAGGTTTTATGGAAGAGTTCGGGAAGGAGCAAGCAGATTAAAAACTGTATAGTGACAGTCAGAGTACAATACACTTGGCTAAGAATTTAGCCTTTCATTCAAGGACCAAGCATATTGCCATCAGATATTACTTCATACGTTTGTTACTGGAAGATGGATCGATTGCTCTGGAGAAGATTCATACAAGTAGAATCCTGGAGATATGCTGACCAAGGCAGTCACACGGGAGAAGTTGAAGTTCTGTTCAGCTTTGATTGGTCTTCAGGCTTGAAGACGGGGAGGTAGTGCACTCCAGATGAAGAAGACAGGTTTTTAGCGATGTGTCTTCAAGTGAGAGATTGTTGAGAAGTGGAGCCACATCTTGGGCCACCCACGACCGGTCGTGGCCCCTGCTCAACCGGTCATGGACCCCATTCGACCGAGCGTGACCAATCGTGGAATGGCTCAACTCGAACTCTAGCGAGCATCAATTTTTTAGGTCCGAGGTGCTCGACTAGTCATGAGCCATACTCGACCGGTCGTGCAGTCTGCTCGACCGGTTGTGGTTATGTAGATTCATTTCCAAATCTGATGTGGATTGTGGATTTCGGTGTCGCCTTTTGCAAGGGTGCGAAAGGGAAGTTGCCTAAACTATATATAGGTATCCTTACGGCTTTTCTAATGTATTGAAAAGCATTAGAAATTTTTTTTTAAGGTGTGGGTAAGGGATTTGCTCTGTACTTCCAAGGGAAGGTTAGTATTTTTCCTTGTAATCTTTATTTTTTATTATAGTGAAAGTTTACATCCGTGGTTTTTACCCTAATTTGAGGTTTTTCCACCTATATCTTGTCTTGTGATTTTATTTTGTTTGATTTGATCTGTTTCTAGTTTATATTTCTTCCTGTTTATCGTTTGTGGGTGAGACTTGAGATTATATCTCCACTCACTGCATTGTTGGCGTGCTGCGCAACAACTAGTATCATAGCTACTGGTTTAGTTCTATTGGGAGTGATGATGGAAGATAGAAAAACTAGAATTTAGAAGTTTGATGGTTCAAACTTTGCCTTCTAGAAGATACAGATGGAGGATTATCTGTATCAGAAGGACCTCTATATTCTTCTAGGAGGAAAAGAGAAGAAACTGGAAAAGATGATAGATGATGAATAATTTTTACTGGTTAGGATGGCTTTAGGAACGATTCGACTCTCTTTGTCTAAGAGTGTCGCCTTTAACATATCTGAGATGAAAACTACAAAAGAATTAATGGAAGCCTTTGCCACCATGTATGAAAAACCCTTTACGTCCAATTGTTGAGGGTCAAATATTGCATATTAAACCCCAGTTACTACCTACTTTTATGAACATAATACTATTTAATGCCCTATTTTAATCGTGTTTGTGATGCAAGATACATTTAAGAGCCTGGACTGAAAAAGGGTGCTAAATGCATGGAATTGACGCTCAGAATTCACCAAAGCATGGGACGGACCCCAAGAGACCAAGATCGACATATTTTCATGCCAGGGATCCAAGAAAATTGAGAAATTGAAGCTATAATGGCTCGAAAATCATCCAGAATGTAAGATCACAGGGTTTCCACCATCTGCTCACCTAGAAACTTCATACATGACCTAAGGAAAATAAATTAATCATACACGTAGAATTTCAGCTGTTTGATCCCTGTGGAAGTGACCCAATGGACAGATCAACCCATAAAATAGTGATTCGAGGCCCACCTGATATTTGGATGTGCTTCAACTTTGGTCTCAATAGTTCACATGAGATGAAAAAGTGGATGGATAGCTTGGATTTTACATATACATCAAGGCGGGGCCACTTTACGAAAAGTGGAGTGCACAGAAGCCGTGCACTCGTTGTGCACCAAACAGACCAAGTCGGTCAGCAGGCGCTGACCCGACTTCTCTTATTAAAACGGAAACTTCCGTTTTCAGCGGCGTGAAAACCGTAACAGGGACTTGCGGTTGGGTGCAGGTGGGTCACAATCATCATCCAGGTTGATAATCCGGACCGTCCATTCGTTCTAGAAGATCGAACTGACCGTACAAAGGAGTTTCTTCAAACCCATGCACGTATATACGCGAAGATCTCTGTTAAAATGCAAGATGGATGGTGCCAAGAAGAAACAAGTGGGCCATGTCAACGGAAACCCAAAATTAGCCATACCTGACCCGATTTTTGAGGAGAAACTAATGGACGGGGTGGATTTCAGTGGAAATTCTTATGATGGGCTTCACCATTCATTAGCTCAAGTAGAATTACGTAAACGCTGTTTTGCGAACCCCCGAACAGAGCACCGTGCATGGTCTCTGTGGGCCACCATCATGGCTCATATGATGCATCTGGACCGTCCATCAGAATCCTACGACCCATGTTATCATTACCTAGGTGATGAAATTTAAAGAGTACGGTTTGATCAGTTGTCAACTGTTCAAACACAGAACAAACGGTAGCAAGAAAAGTTCTGTGGGCCACACCGAATCCGATCCAAATCTAACCATGTCTGAACGGTTTTTTGAGGTAAATACAATGGACGGGCTAGATTTCACCGCTGACATCAAACATGGGGTCCACTAACATCATAGCGTAAGAGGCTGTGCAAGCTTTATTTCGCAAATCGAGCTGCGGCCGATCTAGGTGGGCCACCATCGCTGATCAAATGGCGGATCCAAGCCATCCATCTGCTAGTTCATTCAAAAATGCCCTAAGGGACGTTATCTTTTTAAAGGAAAAGAAGGAAGATGAATCAGTAACTTGGGGTCAGATCTGTACGTGACTTAGCTGTGTAAAGAACTTTCGCAGCAACTTCCGACGTAGTTGCGTAAACAGCTATCCACTGACTTCAGCAAGGACAGTTCTCCACCGCCCTCTCCTGCTATAAAGGAAGAGAAGAAAGAGAGAGAAGGGAATAAAAAATCTAAGTCTTGGACGACTGCACAAGAAGAGAGAGAGAGAGAGAGTTTTTTTTACTTTTCTTATTTTTATGTTTCTATTTTAGAGATTTAGTTTAACCATGGTTATGGCTGGCTAAACCTCTTAGCTAGGGCTAAGAGGTGAAGCTTGTAGTGAGATGAGAGATTTTATTTTATGTTTTTAATTTAATTTTTATTTATGAATTGAAGTTGATTTTAGTTTGATTATTAAGGGAATACTTTCAGTTTTTAATGGTTTATTGTGATTGAAATTATAATAGATTTATGATAACTTTGAGTATTTCTTTCTTCTTTTGATGTTTATGACGTCATGAAGCCCTGTTGTTCACCATCGTATCTTGGACATGGTCGGATGACAGTGCCCTTCCTAACCTTCATAGCATGTTGATTGGTTGGTAATTAGTTTAATTCTGTTGTTTGCTTTGTCTCCTGGACATGGTTTGGCTATGAAATCTATTCTAATTTATATACCTTTCATCTCTTGAATACTACATCAATGACAGTTCAGTTAATTTTCATGATTCTTGAAGCAGGCGTAACATCTTCCTGATCTCTACAAGTGGATCCTTTGAATCCCTAGTTTCTTGCATCTAATTTCTCCAAAGTTTTAGATAATTATTTCACAATTATTCCTTAAATTCTATTCGGTTTAGATTACATCTTAGTCTAGTTCTAGTTCTACTTAGTTTCAGATAACGTACAGGTTTTAGTCCCTTGAGATTCGACTTCGGTCTCACCGAGTTTATTACTACATCACAACCCTGCACTTGGGGAGTGAACACCAACAAGGTTTATCTTATGAAACAACGATTCAATATGAAGATGTCAGATGGTGGGAGCGTGGCTGAACATTTAAACGAGTTCAATATAGTCTCGAGCTAGTTGGAATCCGTTGGCATTATTTTTGAGGATGAGGTGAGGGCGTTATTGATCTTGTCCAGTTTGACAGACAGTTGGGATGGTTTGGTGATTGCTATGAGCAATTCTTCAGAGTCGACAAGGCTGAAATTTGATGATGTAGCTGGTCTAATTCTTAGCGAGGAATCTGTAAGAAAGGCATCAGGAGTTTTAGGGGATTTAACAAACGCTCTAAACAATGAAGGGAGAGGATGATCGCTGAACAAAGGAGGCAATAAACATGGGCATTCTAAGTCGAGGAAGAAGTCTAAGGGATCGAAAGACAAAGACGGGTGTTGGCATTGCACCAAGAAGGGACACATTAAACGTGATTGCAAGGTACTTAAGAAACAAGAGGGAAGCTCTCAAGGCGGGAAGGATTCAGTGAATCTATCTTAGGAGAGTGATATAGAAGCGTTGATCTTATCTCTTGATGCGAGGAATGAGTCTTAGGTTATAGAATTGGGTGCTTCGTTTCATGCCACTTCATGTAAGGAAGTTTTATGTGATTATGTGTTAGGTGACTTCGGGAGAGTCTACCTGGGTGATGATGAGCTGTCCAGTATCATTGAAAAGGGAGGCGTCCATATAAATCAAAAAAATGGAACGACGTTGAAATTGAAGGATGTCAGACATGTACCGAATTTGAGAAAGAATCTGAACTCAGTGGGGTAGTTGGCTGATACCGATTATGCGAGGACATTCACCAGTGATTTCTAGAAGATCACAAAAGGTACCTTGGTGATATCTCGAAGCAAAAAGGAAGGTACTTTGTATGTAACTTAAGGATGGTATAGTTCACTCTTAATCGCATCAACTGGAGTGAATGAGCAGTTATGGCATCATAGGTTGGGATTTATGAGTGAGAAAGGGATGAAAGTGTTATTGTCAAAAGGGAAGCTACCAGGACTGAAGTCTATTGACTTGAAATTCTGTGAGGACTGCGTGTATGACAAGCAGAAGAGGGTAAACTTCAAAAAGACAGGACGCGCTCCAAAGATGCATCTGTTGGAGCTTGTACACACTGATGTGTGGGGACCGACACAGGTATTATCTCTTGGTGGCTCACGTTATTTTATTTCTTTTATTGATGATGCTAGTAGAAAACTGTGGGTTTATTTCTTAAAATATAAATCTGATGTATTTGATGTATTTAAGAAGTGGAAAGTTATGGTAGAAAACGAGACAGGTAAAACAGTAAAACGTCTCAGATCTAATAATGGGGGAGAGTACTGTGATAAGAGGTTTGAGAAGTATTGTGTAGCAAATGGAATCAAACATCAGAAATGATTCCAGGGACACCACAGCAGAATGGTGTGGCTGAGCGCATTAACAGGACCATCCTTGACCGCGCTAGGAGCATGAGGTTACATGTAGAGTTGCCTAAGATGTTTTGGACAGATGCCGTGAATACTACCGCATATCTTATCAATAGAAGTCCCTCAACACCATTGGATGGTGGGCTACCGGAAGAAGCGTGAACTGGAAAAGAAGTGAACCTTGCACATCTCAGAGTGTTCAGTTGCACCTTATATATTTATATTAATGCAGAGCACAGAAACAAGCTGGATGCGAAGTCCAGGAGGTGCACGTTTATATGCTACGGGCAACATGATTTTGGCTATAGTTTTTGGGATGTAGAAAACAGGAAAATCATCAGAAGCAGGGATGTAGTCTTCAATGAAAAAGTGATGCATAAGGACAGTGTGAAGGAAAAGAAGGCCGAGAAAAAGGAATTCGTAGAGTTGAAAGAGTTACCGGACACGGGTGTTACAACGCCACAGGATGATCATGCACAGGAACATTATAAGGCAGAGCCCCATACATCGATTGTGAGGAGGTCTACTTGAGAGAGGAGACCCACGGTCCGATACTCACCCTCCTTACATTATCTACTGCTGACAGATAATGGTGAGCTAGAGCGTTTTGAAGAGGCATTACAGTCAGATAAACGAGTTAAGTGGGAGCAGGCCATGGATGAGGAGATGGACTCTTTCGAGTCTAATCGTACATGAGAGCTAGTCACTCTACCTAAGGGTAAGAAAACTCTTCAAAACAAGTGGATTTATAAACTGAAGGAGGAGCACGATGGTTTAAAACGGTACAATGCTAGATTGGTTGTAAAAGAGTTTCAACAAAACGCACGTATCAATTTCACTGAAATATTTTCACCTGTGGTGAAAAAGTCCACAATTCGCTTGGTTTTGAGTATATTGGCTACAGAGGGCTTACATCTAGATCAGCTAGATGTTAAGACAACCTTTCTTCTTGGGGACCTTGAAGAAGAGATATATATGCATCAGCCAACAGGATAGGTGGCACCAGGAAAGGAGAACAAGGTGTGCAGACTGAAGAAAAGTCTATATGACCTGAAGTAGGCCCTGAGGCAATGGTTCAAGAAGTTCGACAGTTTCACGTCGAAAAACGGTTTTAGGAGATGTCATGCAGACCACTGTTGTTACTTGAAGAAGTATGATACGTCGTACATCATCCTTATTTTGTACGTTGATGATATGCTTGTGGCCGGTTCAAGCATGAAGGACATCTCAGATCTCAAAAGACAACTATCTAGAGAATTTTCCATGAGGGATTTAAGAGCTACAAAATAAATCTTGGGCATGAGGATAAAGTGTGACAGAAAAAATAAGAAATTAGTTTTGTCACAGGCAGAGTTCACAGCCAAGGTACTTGATCGATTCAATACGAGAGGTGCTAAGCCAATTAACACTCCATTAGCCAACCACTTCAAGTGAGAGATTGTTGAGAAGTGGAGCTACATTTGGGGCTGCCCACGACTGGTCGTGGCCCCTGCTCGACCGGTCTTGACCAGTCGTGGAATAGCTCAACTCGAACTCCAGCGAGCATCAGTTTTTTTGGGTCCCAGGTGCTCGACCGGTCATGAGCCATGCTCGACCGGTCGTGGGGTCTGATCGACCGGTCGTATAGTCTGCTCGACCGATCATGGTTACGCAGATTCCTTTTCGAATCTAATGCGGACTACAGATTTCGGTGTCGCCTTTTACAAGGGTGCGAAAGGGAAGTTGCCTAAACTATATATAGGTGTCCCCAGGGCTTTTCTAGTGTATTGAAAAGCATTAGAAAATTTTTTAAAGTGTGGGTAAGGAATTTTCTCTGTACTTCCAAGGGAGAGGTTAGTATTTTACCTTGTAATCTTTATTTTTCTTTATAGTGGAAGTTTGCTTCCGTGGTGTTTACCCTAGTTTGAGATATTTTCACGTATATCTTGTCTTGTGATTTTGTTTAGATTGATTTGATTTGTTTCTAGTTTATATTTCTTCCTGTTTATCGTTTGTGGGTGAGACTTGAGAATATATCTCGGCTCACTGCGATGTTAGCGTGTTACACAACAACTAGTATCAAAGCTATTAGTTTAGTTCTATTGGGAGAGATGATGGAAGAAGAAAAAATTACAATTTATAAGTTTGATGGTTCAAACTTTACCTTCTGAAAGATACAGATGAAGGATTATCTGTATCAGAAGGACCTTTATATTCTTTTAGAAGGAAAAGATAAGAAACCGAAAAAGATGACAGATGATGAATAATTTTTATTGGATATGAAGGCTTTGAGAACGATCCGACTCTCTTTATCTAAAAGTGTCACCTTTAACATATCTAAGATGAAAACTACAAAAGAATTAATGGAAGCCTAGCCACTATGTATGAAAAACTCTCTACGTCCAACAAGGTTCATTTTATGAAACAACCATTCAACATGAAGATATTAAATGGTGGAAGCATGGCTGAACATCTAAATGAGTTCAATACAGTCATGAGCTAATTGGAATCCATTGGCATTGTTTTTGAGGATGAGGTTAGGGCGTTATTGATTTTGTCCAGTTTGCCAGACAGTTGGGATGGTTTGGTGATTGTTGTAAGAAATTCTTCAGAGTCGACAAAGCTGAAATTTGATGGTGTGGCCGGTCTAATTCTCAGTGAGGAATCTGGAAGAAAGTCATCAAGAGTTTTAGGGGATTCAAGGAATGCTCTAAACGTTGAAGGAAGAGGATGATTGCTCAACAAAGGTGGCAATAAACACGGGCGTTCGAAGTCGAGGAAGAAGTCCAAGGGACCGAAAGATAAAGACGGGTATTGGTATTGCGACAAGAAGGGGAACATGAAACGTGATTGCAGGGTGCTTAAGAAACAAGAAAGAAGCTTTCAAAGTAGGAAGGATTCAGTGAATCTATCTGAGGAGAGTGACATAGAGGTGTTGATCTTGTCTCTTGATGCGAGGAATGAGTTTTAGGTTATAGACTCAGGTGCTTCGTTTCATGTCACTTCGTGTAAGAAAGTTCTGCGTGATTATGTGTCAAGTGACTTCGGGAGAGTCTACCTGGGTGATAATGAGTCGTGCAGTATCGTTGGAAAGAGCGATGTTCATATAAATCAGAAAGACGGAACGACGTTGAAATTGAAGGATGTCAGACATGTACCGAGTTTGAGAAGGAATCTGATCTCAGTGGGGCAGTTGACCGATACCGGTTATGTGACGACATTCACCAGTGATTTCTAGAAGATCACAAAGAGTGTCTTGGTGATATCTCGAGGTAAAAAGGAAGGTACTTTATATGTGACTTCAAGATTGTATAGTTCACTCTTAGTCACATCAACTGGAGTGAATGGGCAGTTATGGCATCAGAGGTTAGGACATATGAGTGAGAAAGGGATAAAAGTGTTATTGTCAAAGGGAAAACTATCAGGGCTGAAGTCTATTGACTTGGAATTCTGTGAGGACTGCGTGTATGGCAAGCAGAAGAGGGTATGCTTCAAGAAGACAGGACGCGCTCCAAAAATATATCTATTGGAACTTGTACACACTGATGTGTAGGGATTGGCATAGGTATTATCTTTTAGTGGCTCAAGTTATTTTGTTTCTTTTATTGATGATGCTAGTATAAAATTGTGGATTTATTTCTTAAAACATAAATCTAATATATTTGATATATTTAAGAAGTGAAAAGTTATGGTAGAAAATGAGACAGGTAAAATAGTAAAATGTCTTAGATCTGATAATGAGGGAGAGTACTATGATAAGA
This sequence comes from Magnolia kwangsiensis, assembly GCA_037074715.1. Lineage (NCBI taxonomy): Eukaryota > Viridiplantae > Streptophyta > Magnoliopsida > Magnoliales > Magnoliaceae > Magnolia > Magnolia kwangsiensis. Next base: position 11,765,578 of record CM073585.1, on the reverse strand, counting down.
GGTTTGAGAAGTATTGTGCAACAAATAGAATCAAACATCAGAAAATGATTCCAGGGACACCGCAACAGAATGGTGTGGCTGAGCGTATTAACAGGACCATCCTTGAGTGCGCCAGGAGCACGAGGTTACATGCAAGGTTGCCCAAGATGTTTTGGAGAGATGCGGTGAATACTGCGACATATCTCATCAATAGAAGTCCTTCAGTACCATTGGTTGGTGGGCTATCAGAAGAAGCGTGGACTGAGAAAGAAATGAACCTTACACATCTCAGAGTATTCGGTTGTACCTCATATGTTCATATTGATGCAGAGCACAGAAACAAGATGGATACGAAGTCCAGGAGGTGCACTTTTATAGGCTATGGGCAGCATGATTTTGACTATAAGTTTTGGGATGCAGAAAATAAAAAAATCATCAAAAGCAAGAACGTAGTCTTCAATAAAAAAGTGATGTATAAGGACTGTGCAGGAAAAGAAGGCTGAGAAAAATGAATTCGTAGAGTTGGAAGAGTTACTGGACACGGGTGTTACAGCGCTATAAGATGATCATACATAAGAACATTATGAGGCAGAGCCGCATACACCGGTTGTGAGGAGGTCTACTCGGGAGAGGAGACCCACGGTCCGATATTCACCATCCTTAAATTATCTACTGCTGACATATAATGGTGAGTCAGAGTATTTTGAAGAGGCATTACAGTCAGATATACGGGTTAAGTGGGAGCATGCCATGGATGAGGAGATGAACTCTCTCGAGTCTAATCATATATGGGAGCTAGTAACTTTATCTAAGAGTAAGAAAACTCTTCATAACAAGTGGGTTTACAGACTGAAGGAGGAGCACGATAGTTCGAAATGGTACAATGCTAGATTGGTTATGAAAGGGTTTCAACAAAAGGCAGGTATCAATTTCATTGAAATATTTTCACCCGTGGTGAAAATGTCTACGATTCGCATGGTCTTGAATATAGTGGCTACAAAAGACTTACATCTAGGGCAGCTAGACGTTAAGACAACCTTTCTTCGTGGGGACCTTGAAGAAATATATGTATCAGTCGATAGGATACATGGCACCAGGAAAGGAAACAAGGTGTGCAGACTGAAGAAGAGTCATATGGCCTGAAGCAGGCCCCGAGGCAATGGTACAAGATGTTCGATAGTTTCATGTCGGGAAACGATTTTAGGAGGTGTTATGCAGAATACTATTGTTACTTGGAGTAGTTTAATACGTCGTACATCATCCTTATTCTATACGTTAATGATATGCTTATGGCTGGTTCAAGCATGAAGGATATCTCAGATCTCAAAAAACAACTGTCTAGAGAATTTGCCATGAAGAATTTAGGAGCTGCAAAATAAATCCTGGGCATGAGGATAAAGCGTAATAGGGAAAACAAGAAATTAGTTTTGTCGTAGATAGAGTACATAGTCAAGGTACTTGATCGATTCAATATGAGAGGTACTGAGCTAGTTAACACTCCATTAGCTAACCACTTTAAGCTAAGGAGCAAGGTGTAAAGACGCAGGAGGAATGAGACTACATGGCTAAAGTCCCATACATGTGAGCTATTGGGAGTCTCATGTATGCTATGGTGAGAACGAGATCAGACATTACTCAAGCAGTGAGAGTTGTTAGCAGGTTCAAAAATAACCCCGAGAATGAACATTGAGAAGCTATGAAGTGAATCCTTAAATACCTAGTATGTACTAAGGATGTAGGGTTGTGCTATGGTGAATCAAAAATCAAGTACAAAGCTACGTGGATTCAGATTCGGCAGGAGATATCGATAACAGAAGAAGCACTACAGGTTGTCTTTATTCTGGGTAGCGCTACAGTCAGTTAGGTCTCTCAGTTACAAAAGATAGTATCTATCAGTATGACACAAGAAGAATATATTGCGGCTACAAAAGCATGCAAGGGGACGGTGTGGATGCAAGGTTTTATAGAAGAGTTAGGGAAGAAGCAAGCATATTGCAAGCGGTACAGTGACAGTCAGAGTGCAATACACTTGGCTAAGAATTCAGCCTTTCATTCAAGGACCAAGTATATTGCCATCAGATATCACTTCATACGTTCGTTACTGGAAGATGTATCAATTGCTCTGGAGAAGATTCATACGAGTGAGATTTCTTAGAATATGCTGACCAAGGCAGTCACACAGGAGAAGTTGAAGCTCTGTTCAGCTTTGATTGATATTCAGGCTTGAAGACGGGAAGGTGGTGGACTCCGGATAAAGAGGACAAAGGTTTATGGCAATGTGTCTTCAAGTAAGAGATTGTTAAAAAGTGGAGCCACATCTGGAGTCGTCCATGATTGGTCAAGTGGGCTCCACGACCGGTCGAGCATTGACCACGACTGGTCGTGGACTGGCTCGACTTAAACTCCAACAAGAATTAGTTTTTTAGGGTTTGAGGTGCTCGACCGGTCGTGAGCCATACTCGATCGGTCATGGGGTCTGCTTGACCGATCGTGTAGTCTCCTCAACTGGTCATTGTTACACAGATTCGTTTCTGAATCTAATGTGGACTGTGAATTTCGGTGTCGCCTTTCGTAAGGGTGCGGAAGGGAAGTTGCCTAAACTAAATATAGGTGTCCCTAGGGCTCTTCTAGTGTATTGAAAAGCATTAAATTTTTTTTTTAAGGTGTGGGCAAGGGATTTTCTCTGTACTTCTAAGGGAGAGGTTAGTATTTTATCTCGTAATTTTTATTTTTCTTCATAGTGGAAGTTTGCATCCGTGATTTTTATCCTAGTTTGAAATTTTTTCACGTATATCTTGTCTTGTGGTTTTGTTTGAATTGATTTGATCAGTTTCTAGTTTATATTTCTTCCTGTTTATCATTTGTGGGTGAGACTTGAGATTATATCTTGGCTCACTGCATTGTTGACGTGCTGTGCAACAGCACACACTTTCATTGCCAAGATGGATTAGAAAAGGCCCTATTGATGACAAAAGGGATTCGAACCGTCAAAACTTAAGACGAATGTATCTCACAAACCGGAATGAGCTATTGACCAAAGCCAAATTTTCAAAATACCATTAGATCGATGGTCAAATCCTTGTTTTAATTTCGCTTTTACTTTTTATACTAAGTTTTAGTTTGAGTATAACTCTTCATCCGTTGGGCTTTAGGAGTTGCACTCAACATGAAAAGTGCTTAGAATAGTTAGGGGAATATTATGGTTTGGTCAAATAGGACACTTACTATTTTGGACGAAAACCATGTGCACTAGTAGGAATCACGACCGTTACTATTTATAGCAAGTCATGATTTCTAGAAGGTTTAGTTATAGTATGATTCTTAAACTTCTCCCTAGGGTTCGTAGCTTTATTTAAAGAGTTGTAAACTTATTTTTCATCATTAATAAAATTATTTCGAATATTTTAAAATTATTTCTATTTTCCTTTCCTCATGGATTTGAGGTTTTCTGTGAGGAGTCTAGAGAAGTTCCGTGGATTCGGAACAGTTATCCCCTTGACAAAGATGGTGCTCGACCTTACATCCTTCCCTATGTCAGAACCTCGGGTTGGAATTCAGATTGGGTTGGGTTGCAAGTTGGGTTCTCTTGAGGTTGGGTTAGGCTAGTGATAACCTTCAACCCAGCTCAACCGGGCTGAGTTGCTCCCGTGTATGCATACATTATCAGGTCAAAAGAAGCTAATTGGACTCTATAAGGTGGGCTTGGGTCTAAGCCCAATTAGTTACCTGACCCAATATTCTAAAACCCAGAAGATTGGACGGTCAGCTGGGACACCTTAAGGCCCACTCAATTAAGGCAGAGCTAGAGCCCATAATTTTTACTTGGAAATCAATAACCTTACAATTGCAAGATGAGCCGATTTTTCAGATCAGGACAGAGAGAATCAGACCGTACAGAAGCATGCACCCATGAAAAGGAGTTAAGATCCAGTCCACATTTTGAAACATTGATCTTGTCTTAGATTCCAGGGACATAAGTGGACTGGGACTGGGCCAAGCACAACCCAAGAGGGTTCAAACCCTAGCCGATGGACACATTAAATAGCCTACTTTGAGCCATGAACATTTGAGCAGGGCTGCAACTTGGATTGGTGATCAACCTGAATTCGACTGACCCAACATGAATCTGGGTGGCGTTGGGTTGGGTTAGGATTAGATAACTTGAATCAGGTTAGGCTCAGGTAAAAGCTCGATTCCGTTGGGAATAGTCATATGTATTTGGGTAAGGTTGGTCGAGGGTCGAGTATGGAGGAATTTGGGTTAGGTTGCGGTTGGATCCTTTCTCCGGTCGGGCTCAAGTTAACCCTCAACCCAACCGGCCGAAGTTGCACCCCTAAAGGTATGCTAGAGAGTTCCTCGACATTTCCACTGATAAGATCTAGGGTTTGAGACTTTAATTATTTTATTTTTGACTGCTTAGGGCTTGACACTTTAATATGAAAAAGGAGAGAGAGAATTACCCAAATGGCTCAACGCAAGCATCCAAAGCTAGAGAGGAAAGCAAGACCTAGGTAAAAGTTAAAAAGCCTTAAAACTCAAAGCTTACAAAGAACCTCAAGCCCCAAGAAGTCCTAATATGCAAGGACACTACATTAATTAGCACTTCATTCCATGTATTTCCAACTGATACTTCCAATGTCTGTATACTACATAAGAGTGAAACTTTTGATACAGTAAAGGAAGTAAAAAAGAAATAAAGAACATGACCCCAATGCATCAAAAGCAAGTATCCTACACTAACTAGCTAGGAAAACAAGGTCAAAGCAAAAGTAGGAAGCCTCAAAAATCAAACCTCACAAAAGAAGTCCAAGTCAAAAAAGGAAACCTCCTTAGCTCTTCATTTGATATATTCCAACTGATAGTTACAATGTCTTCCAACTACATGGCTAGGGTTCGACACTTTTGACATAGAAAGAGGTAAAAATGTATTAGAAAAAAAATGATACATGCGCTTTAAACGGCATCCAAAGCTTTCAAGAAAGCACTGGTCAATGAAAAAGTAAGAAAACCCCTCATACATCCATTCCTTACAAAAGAACCTCAGGCCCCAAAAGCAAAATCCTAACCCTAAAAGGAACTAACAGCTTTGCTTAAGGCCACCCCACAAATCGGTGCTGTTCATCAAATGGCCCCACCACTGCTCGCAAATTTAGGCCAGTCAACTCCTTAGGTGGGCCACACATACTAGAAAGCAACTGATGGTATAAATTTTTATTTTTTTTTTCAATGGACTATTGTGGATTATCTGATGAATTGATTGGCCTGATCTTTGGGCCTGGTCAAATAACTCAGTGGTCCATATTCACCAAAAAAAAAAAACCGACGATGGATCGGCATACAATGCAGCATGCCCGATGAGTTGATCAGTCTGATCTTTGGGCAACAGGTAATGTACATGATGGGTCCCACCAGATGATGTACCTCACATGTAGAGGTGCATGTTGGCTTACCCAAAAACCCTAACCCTAAATTAAGAGCAAACACAAAACCCTAAAACTCCAAAATAAAAAAAGAAAAAGAAAAAGAAACTCATGCTTCAATCTCTACCCTTGAGCATTTGATGGAACCCACTGAAATGTCAATCTCGATCAAATTATCCTCCTCATTAATGTCATTAATCTCTGATAAGAACTCCATAAATCCATGTTGGTTGAACAGACACTCGGGCAAGATATCTGGCATAAATGGCTGGAAGCTTCCTTCTGATTTGCCAATGTACCGCCCTTCTGGAAGCGTGATCTCGATTAAGCTTTCGTCGTCGGAAACCGAACAATCTGAGCACTCCGGAGTCCGACAATAGCTCCATTGATCGATGTCAGAATCTTCAATTGTTGATGAAAGATCATACCCATTGTCCGACAATGGCTCCGATGATCTGACGAGAGAGTCATGAATCTTACCAACATCAATGATTTCTTGGGTTTCCTTTTCTGGTTGTCCCGCGTCACTTTCCAGCTGAATTTTCAGATCAACCTCCTTTTCAGGCTGAGTTTTCAGTCCGTCATCTGTTAAAAAAATCTCAGCTTTCGACGAATTTGCTTCTGGAATCTCTTTCTTCTTTGTGGAAGTGAAGATCGCAATAGTAGATAAAATCATAGCTGAGAATGTAAGGAATGTTGGTGACGGAATAGAACTCAGAAAACAAAAAACCATTAAAAGAAGGAGTGCAAAAGAGATCAAAGAGAGTCTAAAAGAACATGAAGAAGAAGGAGAAAAACCCATCTTAATCTGATTTTCAGATGTTATTTTCAAGATCAAAGATCAGAAAAGCAGTGCAACAAATCAAAATACTGACCTAGAAGAGAACACTTTCAATCTCATCCGTTCCCTATTTCTAATATATATTTTTTGAAAACTCAGATATCAGAAAAGAAAAGAAAAGAAAAAAACAACTGATTTCAAAAACCTATATATATACCAAAAGAATAAGAAAAACGAAAGTGATTTTTTTTTCCCTTCTTGCCGTTGTTGGATTTGAAGAAGAAATCCTATTCACCGGAGATGGGAAGAAGAGATTTGAAGGAGAAGAAGAAAACCTATCTGAGTTTCAGCTGTTGTCTTTTTTCTCGGAGAGAGAGAGTACTCCTTTTTGGCCGGAATCAGTGCATAAAACACCCAAGCTTGTGGGGCCCACTAGTTGTATATATAAAATCCACTCGGTCCATCAGATTTTATCCTCGAACCTAGTTACCGGAAATATGAATAATCCATATCCACAACTCAGTTGGGCCACACCAATAGGAACGATGGAGATAGGAAAGGAATGCCAACCATAGGTTTGTGTGGGGTCATGTGTATCTTTCATCAAACCCGTTAATAATCAGGTGTAACTTACCATGGTGAAGTGAATGTACACAAAGTCAGTCTGATCCAAGACTCAGGAAGACCAGGCAGCGTGGACGGATAGGTTTTAGGATCTATATTAAAAATTTCCCATTAGTGTGCCCTTTCTGAATTTCTATCAGGATGATATTTTGTATGTACGGTTAAAATGAGATTCCCCACCTGATGAACGGAGTGGATTTACATGTATGACTAGTGCCAAGAAAAAAAAAGATCCCATAGAACTTTGTATGTGAAGTCATGAACTTTTATACGCAATGCTTTCTTTCCTCCGCTCGTGTCACCCGTGTTTAAGATCTGATCCGTGGAAAAGCTCGGCTGCGTAATAACTTCTAGGTGTATGAAACAGGATGGTTCATTTAGCATCTTGAATATCCCATCAAAATCAATGGTCAGCTGATGTTCTTGCTCAATTTTTGACTTCAGCCATTTTAATGACCGGATTGTTCTGATTCTCAGGAATGGTAATCAAAATCGTATGGACCACTTTATTTACGGATTGGATTTTCCATGAAGGTTCTACATTATCAAAGAATCAGAGACGGTGTATTTCAAAGTTAACAAATAACGATGTACGTGAACATTTCTCTCATTTTTTAATTTTCTATATGTGAACTCGAGCGAGTACATTTTTTCACACGCGTCTCTTAACTAGCTCCGAGGCAAACGTGTGTAAGATCCAATCCGTTTATCTGACAAGACCCACTGCATGTATACTATTCTTAAAACAGAGCAGTCTGATAATCTAGTAGGCCATGGCTGAAATAAACAACAGGACAGGTAACATAAATTATAAGACCGTCTACATTCAATACCCAGGTGTGGCCTATTCCGTCAGTAGGTCAGACTTCATTTTTTAAAATCAGGTAAATTGTCACAAGCGTGAGACTTCTCTAATAGTTCACCACCATTTTAAAGAACGGTGGTGACTCATCCTTCATACATGGAAGTTCACAAATTGTCATCCAGACCATCCACATTGAAGGGAAGACTTTAGATGGAAAATATCTATAAATTTAAACTGATTAAGAAATCCTAACTATCCATCTAATGGCTATTATATAGATAGTTGAAAGTAAAACAGTTAGTGGTCTAAATTTCAAGGGAAAAATCAGATGGTCTCCATCATCATCTCAATGCATATTTTCGATTATGATCCATCCAAAACTAGATTATCGATTTTATCAGTCTAGATTTCCATTCTACTGTTCCACGTGTACATTTTGAAGATGCACCACCACCATTTTAAATGGTGACGAACTATAAAAAAATCGTTTTATTTTTATTTTTACTGCGCCTCTCAGCAACTGATTCTCTTGGAAGAATCAAAGGCCCAGGTTTCCTACATTGATTTTAAAGCCCAAAGCTTGGAAATCTGGGCTAGCCATGTGCAGACATGTAAGTCCACCACATGGCACGTTCCCTCAATTTTCCATCAAAACCCATTATAAAAAATCTGCGGATCAGTCCCTCTGCAACTTCAGGAACCACCCACAATCATGGCCCACCTTGTCCATCTGTTGTTGTGTAGCCTTTGATCATTTTCTATCTCATTTTTCCTCAAACCAGTAAAAGCCATTTACACAAGCCATTTTTCTCAACAACCCAAAACTATTTTTTTTTTAAAAAAGAATAAAATAGCTTTTTTGGCTCTTTTTTTGAATTATAAGCCTTCCCCCCTTCTCCATCTGTTGTCGTAGCTTTTGATCATTTTCTATCTCATTTTTCCTCAAACCAGTAAAAACCAATCACCCAAACCATTTTTCTCAACAACCCAAAGCTATTTTTAAAAATAAAATAAAATAGCCCCCCTCATTTTCCATCTCATTTTACCTCAAACCAGTAAAAGGCATTTACCCAAACCATTTTTCTCAACAACCCAAAACTATTTTTTTTTTTTTAAAAATAAAATAGCTTTTTTGGCTCCTTTTTTGAATTATAAGCCTTCCCCCCCTTCTCCATCTGTTGTTGTAGCTTTTGATCATTTTCTATCTCATTTTTCCTCAAACCAGTAAAAACCATTTACCCAAGCCATTTTTCTCAACAACCCAAAACTATAATTTTTATCAGAACCCAACAGCTAGAAATAAGCTTTTGGCTGTTTTCTTTATGCCAATCGAGCCCATCACCCCAGCAGACACGTGACATATGTGGCCAAGATTTTGTAATTCTGGAGATATTCTCACAAAAAATTAATTAAAAAAGAAAATATCCCGATATTTGCAACAGTTTGGAAAATTTTAATTTTTGTAAACTAGAAATTTTCCTATATTTATGTAAAATTATTTAATATTTTAACTAATTAACCAATAACTATGTATTTAAAATCTTAGAACGTTCTATTGATTTATAATTGTTACGAGTGACCCTAATGTAAAAACTGAAACTTGAGAGAGATCTGTAGATATCTAAAGAGATGTTAATAGATATATATTTGTAGACATCCCACCCGAAACGAGAGCATATTGCTCTTCAACTTCAGAAAGGCTTTAATGAAAATCTCTTTGTGAATGACTAAAAGTTGAGCAGGATACGTTTTAGGTAGGTTCCGGGAATGACTGATGGACCAGAACAGCAAATCAGGGACCCAACAATCCGATCTTAACCAAGCTGCCTAGACATTTGGAGACCTGAAAACACACCGAATTGGAAAAAGTAATCTCCAGTCGATTCAAAAGACCTTAAAAATTCAGATAGATCTAACAAAAATGATTCTCAGTGCAACCTAAAAGTGATTAACGGATTGAATTGGTAGGCCCATGGCTCATTTAAATAAGATATCAACCAATTGTCCAGGTTATCCGGCAACTTCGGCTTTGTATAAGTCTAATCAAACAACATTTGCCAAACTCCAAAAGTATCGAAAACCCATGCAAGGCAAGTTGAAAGGGTCCTTGATACCTGTCGGAGATGATCACAGGACCCTATCAAACGACACCCAAGACGTGAAAAATAGACCCTTGAAAACCTAAAATTCCCTTGTTGGAGCAGATGTAATGCAGGAAAAGACAAAACTATCAACAAGTATCTAAAGCATCGGCAGTGCAAAACACTGTCAGGGAATTGATTTATACATCCTATGTGTTAATCATACAAGTCTTTTTATCATGTAATCAATTGAGCCCTTAAAAGTTGAAGACCAAATACAAATACATGCGAAGCATCAGAGAGCAAATAATAGATAAACGTGGTTCCTTGGTGACCTTGACCCTTGACCCAAAACAACCTAAATATCAAAATGATCTTATACCCAATAAGTAAATCTTTTATTGATCATCCATTAAGCCACATGAACTTAAATGAACCATCCTTAGATAGGATTTAAAGGTTCTGCATTGCTGAAAAACTGTACAATTTCAGCAACCTTCGGTCCCATCGAACCCACCTTCAGTTCAATTGAAAATTGCTAAAACAGGACAGCATGTTGGAGTAGAATTTTGGGTAGTTCGGCTGCAACTAAGTGCCATCTTTGGTATCACCAAATTGAGACCGCTTTCTGTGCGACCAAAGACTACTTTTAGTGCGACCTAAGTACCCAAGTTTGTCTAATGGCTTTCCTGTCTAAATTCGGTTTGATTGAAAATAATTTGGTGTGACCGAATATGCACTTGGTGCGATCGAAGACTAACCGTTATACATCAGTTGAAGCTTTTTTCCTATAAATGTAGCAACTGGATCTTTATATAAATTATGAATTTTGGTATTTTAGAGACCTTAGTACATCTCAAGCTCTACCAAACTTCATAAGCTCTATCCCAATGAGATTCATGCTCTCTTCTTAGTGATTCTTCACTCCATTGAGCATTTCAAGCTCCTTTACAAGTAGATCATGATCTCAAGTCCTCTCTAGAGTTTAGACATCATCTTTTCTTGGTAAATTCAAGTGTCAATAACCTTTAGAGTATCCATCAAGTAGAATCCCCTAGGCTTTACAACTTTCCATTAGTTGTAAGATATTCTACCCAACCTCCCATTAGTATCATATCAGAGCATCACATGCAAGTATTTGATCTTAGAGTTGAAGTCGTGAAAAAATATTGACATTATGATTGGGGGAGTAAATGGGAGTTGATTGACGTATAGGAAAGTATCGATCAATTAACCCGATAAGGCACTACAAAGAAACTCAACTTGACAAGCGAGTTGTCATGAGTAAGAGTCCGTATACGCTCATTCCTTGTGTAGGATTGAGTGTAAGAGTTTGAATTGCCAAACTTGACTACATTCTTATGTAGGACATTAGTTCTTATGTAGGGCATAAATTAAAGTCCTTGTGTAGGACACCAGATATGGGTGGATAATAGTTAATCTCCATGGAAGCCTCCGATGGGAGTAAACGTATGTCCTTGGATTATGACTGAAGTTGCTAGTTAGCCTATAAAAAAAAATAAAATAAAGTCTCTTATGGGAGCCTCTGGCGAGAATGTAGGTTAGTAGGTTTTTGTGTAGGATCGAGGTTCATGATAAGCCTATAGAAAATCACGTGAAGTCTCTTACGGGAGCCAGTCCTTATGTAGGATTGTTAAGGTCAAAGGTAAACCTAATTTAAAACTTATAATAGTGAAATTAGGTGTGAGACCCGTATCCTAACCCGTACTATTTCGTAAGCTTTTGCAGTCCTCCGGTCGAATTCCGGTGACTCGCAATCTGTTATCGACATTGGTGTGCAGCCCTGAGTCATGTCTCATATTACAGAGTCGGCTCAACTCGAGACTTGTACCCTTGTGACCGCGCCATCGCTCCAGTTTCGAAGCCACATCTCGCACGCTGATGCGATATCTAGGCCAGGAGATGTGGGCCCACATTCAGTTCGAGAAAAAATGCTACACATTACAAAACCTAAAATAATTCATCACATCAATCACCTTACTTGTCAAAAGTACACCTATCACTCAACCCATTACTCTTCCCATTCTCAAGTACAAAATCAACCCCAAAAAAAGTCAACTTTCCCATCACCCATCACTCACCATCCCTCTCTCTCCTTACATCCTATCTTATCTCTCTCTCTCTCTCTCTCTCTCTCTCTCTCTCTCTCATTTCCCCATTTTTTTTAAGCAAACAACCTGACGTCCATGAGAGCTCCATGAGAGAGCTTTGTGTGGCCCACTTCCTACCTCCTATCTCCACCATCTAAAGAACATCTCGACCGCTGAAATCGTCCCCTTCGAGCTCTAGATCGTGTTGGGAGAAGAATGAAGTCCAAGAAAATCAAAGGTGGGTGACCTACCGTTAATTTCTAATTTTAGCAAGTGGGCCCACTTTGATGTATATGATGTGATCTATGACGGTCCCATAGTGGCGGGTCCCTCATCTACACCGTCTCTCTCTCTCTCTCTCTCTCTCTCTCTCTCCCTTTTGTAATGGAATGTGGCCCAACTAATCCGGACTGTCCATGTGTTGGGCTCCACCTAGCTGCCTGTCCTTTTGGACAGGCCTGGATGAAAGAAAAACACAAATATCATTTGATCCAGTGCTGTGGTGGGCCACCATGTGGACCCACCTTAATGTATTATCAATACCGTCCATCTGATGAGACCTACCTCGTGCATACGTTGGATGGACGGCCAGCAGCACCTTGCTGATGTATTGACGTCAGCAGGTTTTGTGAGTCCCACGTGAGGCATGTTATCATCCATGTGCCGTCCATCAGGGTTTGGACGTGGGACCCACCATAATGGTGTGAAGTATATCCACGCCGTCCAAACTATAAAACAGATTCAAATCTCTTATGGACAGCTGTCCATACGTGGACCCACCACGATTTATATTTAAATTTGCATCGTGTAGATATCTGGATGGAGGGAATCCCACCTGCTGGGATAGACGTCATTAGGGTCTGTGGGCCTCTATCATGAGGTATGTATCATATCTACACCGTTCATCTATCTCTCAAGATCATTTTATGTCCTGGGTGAGAAGATCCATACCTCAGGTGGACCACACAACAGGAACTAGTGGAGATGATGACGTCCACGGTTGAAGCCTTTACAGGCAGCACCCAAATGCGTGTGTTTTACTCCAGGACGTCCATCTCTATGGACCCCATATGCGGCAGCTGTTGTATCAGCGCAGTAAGTTCTGTGCGTCCGATCACGTGGTATGGGTTTGATCTGCACCGTCCATCTGGACGGTGCTGTGCAGGCCACCATGATGCAGTGTGTTATCTGCACCATCCATCTGGATGATGCCATGAGGGGAACCAAGATGTATGTTTCATCCCACACCGTTCATCTGGACAGGAGGTGTGGGACCACCTTGATGTATGAGCTTTATCATGCACTGCTGGACGGTGGAACCCACAACTGATGTATTTATATCCACGATGTCTATTTGTTTAGGCAGTTGTGGGCCCACCCACACATGTTGCACGTGTGAGAGGTGACGCCCACCTTGTTTGTATATGTGTTTTATCCAGCCATCCACCGGTGGATAACTCACCGTGATATGCATGCACTGTGATGCGTGTACCTTATCAACATTGCCTATATGTGGAGCCCACATGTGATGTATGTGTTGTATGTCCACACCGTTCAGACAACCTGGACGTGGACCTCATGTTGATGATCCACATCATCCACTGTCCATCTGGATGGTGGGGACCACCCTCCTATACCGTTGTTGTTTGTAACCACAGCAAGTTCTGTGGGTCCCCTTTGATGTATATGTTTTATATCCATACCATCCGTGCTATACACGAGGGGCCCACCTTGGTGACACGTGTGGCCCCCACCCACGTAGGACCACCGTGATGCATGTGATTTATCCACACCATCCAGTTGTTTGGGACGGTGCTGGATGCACCTGATGCATATTTTTAATCCACGCCATCCATCGTGTGGACGGTGAGCCCCACATTGATGTATTTGTAGCCCGGGCATACAGCCCACCTGTGATGTACATTCATGGCCCATTATGACGTATTTTCGGCCCATGTATGCGGCCATTTGTGATGTGTATGGTGATGTATATAATGAAGCCTATTAGTGCAGCCCATTAATACAGCACACTTAATGCATATGGGGCCTATTAGTGCAGCCCATTGATGCAGCCCACTTGATGAGTATGAGGCCCATGTGGTAGGGCCTACCTATTGTGTATTTTAAGCCCATGGGTCGAGGTCAAGGCCCATGGGCGAGGCCCATTTAATGTATTTCAGGCCCAGATACGTGGCCCATTTGATGCATATGAGGCTTAAGGAGTGCGGCCCACTTGTTGTATATGAGGCCCATTGGTGCAGCCCATATAATGCAACCCATTTGATGTATATTGGCCCATTAGTGCGGCCCATATAATGCAACCCATTTGATGTATGTTGGCCCATTGATGTGGCCCACTTGATATATACGAGGCCCATGAGTGAGGCCCAGTGTGATGTATTTGTGGTCCATATGTGAGGCCCGATGTGATGTATGTATGGCCCATGGAATGCGGCCCACTTTGATGTACATGAGGCCCAGGTATGAGGACTACACTATTGTATTAGGTCCATGTGATGCAGCCTACTTGATGTGTACATAGGCCCATGTAATGCGGCCCATTATGATGTATTTGGGGGCATGGGTTGATGCCCATTTTGATGTACTTGGGGCTCATTTGATAAGGCCCATGGTGATGCATATTATGCCCTTATATGAGGCCCATTAGTGCGGCCCATTGAAGTGATCCATTTGATATATATGAGGCCCATTGGTGTGGCCCATATGATGAAGCCCACCTTAATGTATTTGTGGCCCATCCATGAGGCCCACCTTGATGTATTCGTGGCCATTCGATAAGGCCCAATGTGATGTATATAAGGCCCTTGAGTGAGGTCCATGATGATGTACCTTAGACCCTTATGTGAGGCCATGGGCCCACTATATGTTTGACCTTATGTGGGTCATTCCTTGGGAGCAATGTTTGTTGAACGTCCACATTGATGGACAGTGATGGTTAAATGTCCACATTGTTACCTTCCCTTAGGACTGGTTAAGCCCATTATCATCATTCTCTAGTGGATTAACCCAAACGAATGGGCCCCGTTGATATTGCTTGGTCCATCATTGGTTGTCCATCTATAGACCCCCCCACCTTGCATCAAGATCGATTACTGATTATGATTATAATCAAGGCCGATTATCGAGGGTCGAGGCCGAGGTCGATTCCAATTGTATAGGCCGATTTCGATTTGTCGAGGCCGATTATCGACCGATTTCGATTATCGTGGCCGATTGCCGATTAGCGATCGAGGCTGATTATCGTGACTGATTGTGGATTCCGATTGTTATAGCTAATTGCCGATTAACGATTGAGGCTAATTGTCGATTAGCGATTGAGGCTAATTATCGTGACCAATTGCCGATTCTGATTGGCATGGCTGATTGTCGATTCTGATTATCAAGGTTGATTATCGTGACTGATTATCGATTCTAATTATTAAGGCCGATTATCGATCGATTCCGATTGTCGTGGCCGATTACCGATTAGAGATCGAGGTTGATTATCGTGACCGATTGCCGATTTCAACTATCGAGGCCGATTGTTGAGGCCCAATGTGATGTATATGTGACCCATATATAAGGCCCATTCTGATGTACATTCAGCCTGTGTTTGAGGCCCAATGTGATGTATATGCGACCCATATTTGAGGCCCGTTGTGATGTGTATTCAGCTCGTTTTTGAGACCCAATGTGATGTATATGAGGCCTATGTGATGAGGCCTATTGTGGTGCATTTGAGGGCCAGGTGATGGAGTCCATTGTGTTGTATATTAGGCCCATGTAAGAGGCCCATCATGATGTGTATTAAGCTCTTGAGTGAGGCCCATGGTGTTGTATATTTGGCTGTTGTGTGAGGCCATGGGTCCACTGTATATTAGACTCTATGTGGGCCATTCCTTGGAGGCAATGTTGGTTAAATATTCACATTATTGAGGTCGATTGTCAATGACGGTTATTGATACCGATTATGAGTATGTGACAACATAGCATCATGATACATGACCATACGCATCATCTGCATATTTGTTATAAGATACGATTGACTATTGCATATGTTGTAAGACCTGTATTTTATTCCTTACCATTTCATAAACTTTCGCGGTCTTACCGGTCGAATTCCGGCAACCTTCAACCCTTAACCAATATTGCCGCGCGACCCTGATTCATATGTCATCAACCCGTATCGACTCAACCCAAGACCATTACCATAGCGACCGCGCCGTCGCTGCGGTTCCGATGCCGCGACTTGCGCGCCGAGGCGATACCCTGGTCAGGAGATGTAGGCCAGCATTCAGTGCTAGGAAAATGCGCGCATTGCGAAACCCAAGAGAATCTCTATGAGGTGTCACATCAATCAATCAATCCATCAATCCATCAATCCATCACATGTCAAGTACATGTCAAGTACACATCACCTTTCACCCATTCCCAAGCAACCACAAAAGTCAAGAATCTCTTACAAGCCCATACCTTCTTATACCAAAAACCCTCAAAGTCAAAAAGTTCTTACACCTCCCATGCCTTTCTTACACAAATGGCCACAAAAGTTAAGATTTTCTTAC
Organism: Magnolia kwangsiensis; assembly: GCA_037074715.1. Taxonomy (NCBI): domain Eukaryota; kingdom Viridiplantae; phylum Streptophyta; class Magnoliopsida; order Magnoliales; family Magnoliaceae; genus Magnolia; species Magnolia kwangsiensis. The sequence goes on along the minus strand of CM073585.1, from coordinate 11,749,212 downwards.
ACACCCATCACTCACCACATCCATCCATCACCTATCTCTCTCTCCCTTTACAACTCTCTCTCTTTCCCATTTTCAAATCCATTCCAAGCAACCAAAAACAACTCCATACGTATGAGCTCTCCAAGCTTTCCAAAACTCCAAGTGTGGCCCACCTCTCCATCCCAAGATCTTTCATCCTAGCCATCCATTTCTCATCTCCTCCGTTAGAATCGACGCTAAGGAGCTAAGGAAGCCAAGGGTGCAAGAAGAAACCGGTGGGTGATTTTAGATTTTGTATTTTTCATTCATTTGTTTGATTTAAGGGCCCACTTATAGTGTGACCCACATTGATGTAGGCTTTATATCAAAGAGGGGCCCATAGTGGCGGGGCCCCTCCATTTTTGCCGGTGTCTTTCTTTCCTTCTTTCTCTCTTCTATGATTTTGGCCCACCTAGAATGTATATACTTCATCCATGCCGCATACCGGTGGGCCCCGTCCATGTGGGATACACTATGATGTTATATGTCATCTCAACCATCCATAGGGAGCCCACCTTGAAGTAGCTAACGCTGAAGTGTGACCTAACGTGGGCCCAACTCCACAGCTCACGCAGTTGACTGAGTGAAAGATACAACGTTTCAACGCTGGACCCACCGAGCATCATAGCTTGTGTAGTAGACTGAGTGAAAGAAGCCTCAGTTGAACACTTGAGGTCTTGGTATCTATCCCTAGTGGAGGTGACTAACGTGGATGGGACCCACCACAAGGTGGGTCAGACTAACGTGGGTGGGACCCACCACGGTGCACATCCCTGTGGGACCCACCGGAATGTATCTACTTATGCACGCCGTCCAGCTTCTCTGGACGCTGGACTGGCAGCGTTAATACGCTGCATGAAAAAAAGAAGAAGAATTCTTTTGAATGGGACTGCCCATGTAGGCCCCACCTTGATGCTTGGACTTAATCTAAGCCGTCCATCCTAGTCTTGAGATCATTTTAGCCATTGAGCCAGAAAATGAATTCAATTTAAGTTTCCTGACGGGTCATAGTTTAGAGTGTATTCCCTTTTGCCGTTGAAATACATCCCGATGTTTCTGTCCACCAAAAAAAATATCGAATATTGGACTCCATGCGACTGTCTTGGGCTGTAGAGTGCAATGGCTGGGTTGGATTACTCCGACGTGGGCCCCACCCAGTGAATTCCATGGAAAAATAGATTTTTTTTTTTTAAAAAAAGCAGGCAGCGTCCGTTGCTGCTGCCTATAGGAGGAGGCGGATTGCGTGCTGAGCAACCCAGCACGCTAGACGTGCTGAGTAAACTCTGTGGGGTCCACTAGCGTGCTGAGTAAACTCTGTGGGATCCACCCATCCCTCGTGATCCCAAAAATGAGATATATTCAAATCTCTAGTGGACCTCACCCTAGGAAATGGCGTGAATTGAATTCTGCCGTTGAAAATTCTTGGGGCCCACGAAAGTCTTGGGCTAAGCTGATATTTATTCTTTTTTTATCCATCTATATGTAATCCAAAAAATTAAAAAAATACACATTTTTGGTGGGCCCAGGCCAAGCCTTAATGACCTTATCAATAGTTTTGGTGGAAAATAAACATTATGATATGGCCCACTTTGTTATATATGGGCCCATGTGTGTAGGCCATTTGATGTGTTTATAGGCCCGTTGTTGGGGCCTACCTTGATATATATATAAGCCCACGTATGGAGCCCATTCAATGTATTTAAAGGCCCATGGGATTGGACCATATCAATGTATTCCAAGGCCCATGGGATTAGGCTCATTTGATGTTTTGGGGGCCCATGGGTTAAGGCCCATTGAGATGTACTAGGGCCTATGGGTTGAGGCCCATTTAATGCACATTTGGGGTCCAATTGGTGTGGCCCATTTGTTACATATAAGACCCATAAGATTAGGCCCATTTGATGCAATCTAAGGCCCACGGGTTATGACCCATTGCAATGCACATAAGGCCCATTAGTGTGGTCCATTTATGTGGCCCATTTGATGAATAAAAGGCCCATATGATATGACCCATTTGATGTATTTAAGGCCCAATGGGATATACCCGAGGCCCATTGCAACGTGTGATCCCAACCTAGTTCATGATATTCACTACGGGTAACTCCTTAGGAGTAATGTTGCTTTGACGTCCACATTACAAGTTTAATGTTGGTTAAATGTCCGCATTACAACTCTCCTTAGGGCCCATTAATAGCCCCTACTTATTGTGTATAGGCCGTCTAGGCCCATCTGCTTTGAAAGGATAGTGCATTATTCTATAACATGTTTACTATAGCTCCATGACTCATGATCATACGCATCATATGTGTGCTTGATATAAGAAGTGACTGATCATAGCATATGCCTTCGGGCAGATTGTTTATGGGACCCCGATTAGGCGGTGTTGCCTACATGAGCGCACGATACGCGCAGGATTTACTGCATGATTGGATAGTGTGATTCATGCATTTCGCATTGTGTGATATAGTTACTGTACGCCCTAGCAACATCGGGACCGTAGCCTCCACAGACAGATCGTGGTTGGCAGGATTGGATACTGAAAATCTCGTTCTACATGGGGTGCTATAGATATCCATGGGTGAAAGTCCCTAAACCCTTATGGTACCAAGAGGTTGCTCCAACGTCTATACCGAGTGGGTAGATGAGCGTCAAGTATCGAATAGCAGATGGTTGCGCTTTCCACTATATCGTGGTCGGTTGGAAGGGGGTGTGGCCTTACCCGCTCGAGTGTAGGGGGCAATGCTAGGCTGAGTCTGACCAGCTCAAGGAATGGGTCCGCTATCGATGAGTCGAGCCCGATATTGGCAGACGGATAGTGAGGTCTCTTCCACTTACCTTATTACGTGCGATGTAGCGGCGATCTGGTTTAGAGTGTACTGGACCCCGGTGATATCCCAGATTTGAGCTATATTGACATGTGGAATTAGATGAGGATTGTATGCTTGACTTGCATCTTGCATCGCATAGCCTTGGTACGGCTCATGATATTATGGACCCATCTGCATATTCCGCATTACTCTGATATTGCATGATCATATTACTACCTTGCGCACACACTTTCACCACCCTCTAAGCTTTCTATAAGCTTATGCACGACCGTTGCATGCAGGTGATGTTGGGGCACAGTAGCACTGAGGCAGGAGCACTTTGTAGATCATTTCAGATTTTGTTCATTCTCATTGTATTTCCCGTTATGCTCATTGTACTTGTAAAGTTTTTGATCATAGTGAAAATGTAATGGAGTTCTTGGTTGTTGTTTGTGGGTTATGCCTTTAGTTATGATTATCACGATTCAAACTAACCTTGAAATCCTCCTCGTAGCATCCCAGGATCGAAACCTGGTGAATGGGAGCTGGGAGCCGAGAATGGGATTCTACGGAGGCTGTCGGCGCCAGATTCGGTGATCAAAAATTTTTTGAGCCCGATTTCTGAGTTTGGGGCGTGACAGAAGTTGGTATCAGAGCATAACTTGGGAATAACCGAGAACAACATTACATATTTTTTATGAGTCTAGAATGGCTAAGTCCCGAAGTTCAGATAGCTTGGCGATCTCCCGTTACGGACCCTTAACATGCGTGCCTTTGAGAGTTTTGAAGTTGATAGGTGCCTTCGCTCTTTCCTGTAGGACATGGCGCGTGGGAGAGTGACCCGATCGATTCCCGCACCACCACCTGAGAATCTCATACCACCACTTGCGGCTCCCACACTACCACCTACGATGCCCGTTCCACCACCAGAGATTCCTACTGCCCATCCTAAGTATGCTGCTCCTCCGCCAAAGACCGGTGCGGAGCCGACCGTATCCGTGAGTACCTCACAGTTGCAGCAGATGTTATAAGCTGTGACGGCTGCACTTCAGGGACAGGGCAGACAGTCAGTTGTTTCACCGACACATACAGAGCAGGATCATGTTAGTGCCCTCCTTCGAGAGTTTCGACAGCTTGATCCCCCACGTTTCCAGGGTGAGCCAGACCCGACAGTAGCTGAGAGGTGGTGTGCCGATGTGGAGAAGATATTTGAGACTATGCGATGTACGACTGAGCGGCAAGTCAGATTAGCCGTATTTCTTCTCCATGGTGAGGCTGAGCATTGGTGAACATCAGTCTCTCGAGCAGCAGGCGCTAATTTTGTGTGGACTTGGGAGGATTTTGTGGATCGGTTTGACCGACAGTATTTCCCAGATCACATCCGACCACAGCGAGCGTTGGAGTTCGAGGCCCTGGTGCAGGGTGATATGACAATGGCTCAGTATGCAGCTCATTTTGTAGCACTGTCCAGATTTACACCTTGCCTAGTAGATGATGAGGAGCGGAGAGCCCGTCGATTCGAGGACGGCTTACATTACGGTCTTCGCAGCCGTGTTATTGGGCATGAGCTTCCGACTTTTGAGGAAGTGGTACGGAAGGCTCAGATTTTTGAGGCTGAGTGGGTCGGTTCTCAGTCTGATCGCGGTCAGAGGAGAGACTGAAAGAGGTAGGCTCCTTCTAGTGATTTCTAGCAGCGTCGACCACATCAGTAGAGGTGTACAGGTCACCCAGCCTTCCGAGCACCAGCAGCACCTCCACCACCACCCCCAAGACAACTCACCGGTACTTGTTTTAGGTGCGGTGCGACGGGACACCGTTCGTGGGAGTGTCCTAGCCCCCAGTAGCAGCAGAGAGGTCCACGACAGCAGAGGGCTCCACAGCAGCCTCCACCACAGCCACAGCAGGGACCCCCACAGCAGCAGCGACAACAGCCCCCACCACCCAGACCACCTCAGCAGCAGCATCAGCATCAGCATCAGCTTCAGAGACCGCAACAGCAGAGGCAGCAGTTTCGACCAACTCACCGACCCCAACAACAGCAGCAGCAAGCTCAGAGGGGACAAGCACTTCTCCAGTCGGCTTAGGCTAGATTCTATGCGACTCAGCAGGATCCGCAATCATCTGGAGGAGTCGTTGAGGGTATACTTCCAGTGTCTGCATACATTGCACATGTGTTGTTTGATTCCGGTGCATCGCATTCTTTTGTGGCCGAAAGCTTTTACCGATCGACTAGCTTGCCGTTGGAGTCTTCTTGTGAGAGCCTATCTGTATCGACTCCCTTGAGGAGGACTGCAGTGTTGAGCCGATTTTACTCGTCTTGCCCCGTTCTAGTTGGGGATATCTTTTTGCCTGCCGATCTATTTGCATTGCCGATGTCCGAGTTTGATGTCATCCTGGGCATAGATTCGCTCACCGAGTACTATGCCATATTGGACTACGCCGCGAGGACAGTCAGGTTTTGTATACCCGGTGTGCCGCAGTTCCAGTTCGTTGCAGAGCCCAGAGGAGAACGGTTGTCTTGTTTGATGTCATGTGCCATAGAGGAGCCTATAGCTGTGAGCATCGACCAGTTGCCCGTGGTTTGTGATCTTCTCGATGTGTTTTAGGAGATTCCGGGATTACCGCCTCGTCGACTCACCGAGTTTCAAATTGATCTTGTGCCTGGTACCGCACCTATTTCGAAGGACCGGAATCGTATGGTACCGTTGGAGTTGCGGGAACTGTAGAAGCAGTTGGACGAGTTACGCGAGTTGGGCTTTATCCGTCCGAGCAGTTCACCGTGGGGAGCACCGGTACTCTTCGTGAAGAAAAAGGATGGCTCGTTGAGGCTCTACATTGACTATTCCGAGCTCAACAAAGTCACAATCAAGAACAAGTACCCGCTCCCTAGGATTGATGATTTGTTCGATCAGCTGTAGGGTGCACAGTTCTTTTCGAAGATCGACCTGCGTTCCAGTTATCATCAGATTCAGGTCCGAGATGAGGACATTCCGAAGATAGCATTCAGGACACGTTACGGTCATTTTGAGTTTCAGGTCATGTCCTTCGGACTGACCAATGCACCTGCGGTCTTCATGCAGCTGATGAACGAGGTCTTCCACCCATATCTGGATCAGTTTGTTGTAGTCTTCATCGACGACATTCTGATCTATTCGAGGACCCGTGAGGAGCACGATCAGCATTTGGAGATCACTTTGCAGAACCTCCGCGCACACCAGCTGTATGCGAAGTTGGAGAAGTGCGAGTTCTGACAAGAGGAGGTGAAGTTCCTCGGTCACGTGGTGACGAGGGAGGGTGTCGCAGTGGACCCCTTGAAGGTTGAGACAGTGCGTCAGTGGGGCTAGCCCACGACTGCGATAGTGATCCGTAGTTTCCTTGGTTTGGCGGGCTATTACAGGCATTTTATTGAGGGCTTCTCTCGTATTGCAGCCCCGCTGACCAGGTTGACTCGAAAGGGCGCAGAGTTTATTTGGAGTGACACCTGTGAGCGAGCATTTATGGAGTTAAAGGACCGCCTGACGTCCGCTCCTGTCCTCACTCTTCCCTCTGGGGGTGAAGGATTTATTGTATTCACTGATGCCTCGCATATTGGTTTAGATGCTGTCCTGATGCAGCATGGGAGACCAGTGGCCTTTGCGTCTCGTCAGCTCAAGGTCCATGAGCTGAACTATCCTACGCATGATCTGGAGCTGGCCGCAGTTGTCTTCGCACTGAAGGTGTGGAGGCACTATCTGTATGGGGTCAGGTTCGAGCTCTTCTCTGATCACAAGAGCTTGAAGTACCTTTTCTCGCAGTCTGAGTTGAATATGAGATAGAGGCGCTGGATGAAGCTCCTGAAAGACTATGATTTCGACCTCCAGTACTACCCGGATAAGGTGAACGTGGTGGCAGATGCCCTCAGTCGTCAGCCACGAGGCCTAGTGGCACATATGATGATTCAGGAGTGGCGGATGCTTGAGGATATCGCAGCGTATGATTTTGAGTTCGGCCTGCAGTCTTCCATCGTACAGTTATCGAGCCTGTCGATTTAACCCTCTGTTGTCGCTAGGGTGATCGAGGCTTAGCAGGCTGATGAGTCGTTACAAAGTTATATGGTTGAGGTTACATCTGAGAGTCAGGTAGATTGGTAGATTGGTACAAACGGTAGACTTCGCTTCAGAGGCCGATTATGTGTCTCAGATATTCCAGAGTTACGCAGAGATCTTATGACCGAGGCACATCGATCACGATTTTCTATCCACCCGGGCTCGACGAAGATGTACCGTGACATGAGGCGAAAGTATTTTTGGGCGGGGATGAAGCGCCAAATCACAGTTTTGTGGCCGAGTGTGACACATGCTAGCGTGTCAAGGCCGATCATCAGAGACCTCCTGGTCTATTGCAGCCGTTGAGCGTCCCGATGTGGAATTGGGAGCACGTGTTGACTGATTTCATTATGGGTTTGCTGAGGACTCAGCGCGGTCATGACGTCATTTGGGTTGTTGTGGATCGTCTGACGAAGTCGGCACATTTTCTTGCGATGCGTGCGACTTGGTATATGGACCGGCTTGCGAGATTAATTATCGAGGAGATCGTGAGACTGCATGGCGTTCCAGTCTCGATCGTTTCTGACCGAGACTCGAGGTTCATATCTCAGTTTTGGGGGAGCTTCCAACGAGCGATGGGGACTAATTTGCAGCTCAGCACCGCGTACCATCCGCAGACCGATGGCCAGACCGAGAGGGTCAACCAGATCCTTGAGGATATGCTTCAGGCCTGTGCGATTGATTTTGAGGGTAGATGGGATGAGCATCTGCGATTGGCTGAGTTTGCATACAATAACAGCTATTAGGCGACCATCAGCATGGCTCCTTTTGAGGCACTATATGGCAGACCGTGCAGATCACTGAGTTGCTGGACCGAGGTTGGAGAGAGTCGTCTCATAGGTCTCGAGCTTGTGCAGGAGACGTTAGAGGCTATTGACATCATCAGGTAGAGGATGCGTACAGCTCAGAGCCGACAGAAGAGTTTTGCTGATCGTCGGCGTCGTCCCTTGGAGTTTGATGTAGGGGACCATGTGTATCTCAAGGTCTCGCCCATGAAGGGCGTAGTTTGATTTGGAGCGAAGGGCAAGCTTGCGCCGAGATTCATAGGACTTTTTGAGATCACTAGGGGTGTTGGCACCGTGGCCTATCGGCTTGCCTTGCCATCTCAGTTGTCTGGCATCCACAACGTTTTTCACGTCTCCATGTTGAGGAAGTGTGGGTCAAACATTGTTCCCGTTATTGATTGGCAGCCGCTGGAGGTTTGTGAGGATGCTTCTTACTTTGAGCAGCCAGTCCGTATCCTTGATCGGAAGGAGCAGGTCCTCAGAACCAAGGTCATTCCGTTGGTGAAGGTTCGGTGGGGTCACCATTTCGTAGATGAGGCTTCTTGGGAGCGTAAGGCCGAGATTCGAGAGCGTTATCCTCATCTCTTTGACGGTTGATCATGTGATGTATTTTGTATGTCATCTCTGGTTTTATATAGTGATGATATATCTTTTTTTCTTCATGAATTATGCCTAGTTGCGATGATTGTGTAAATTTTGAGGATGAAATTTTTATTAGGAGAGGAGAGCTGTAAGACCCGTATTTTAGTCCATACCGTTCCATAGACTTCTATGGTCTTACCGGTCAAATTTCGGCAACCTTCGACCCTTAACCAATATTGGCGCGCGACCCTGATTCATATGCCGTCAACCCGTATCGACTCAACCCAAGACCATTATCATAGCGACCCCGCCATCGCTGCAGTTCCGATGCCGCGACTCGCGCGCCGAGGCGATACCCTGGTCAGGAGATGTAGGCCAGCGTTCAATGCGAGGAAAACGCCACGCATTGCGAAACTCAAGAGAATCTCTACGAGGTGTCACATTAATCAATCAATCCATCAATCCATCACATGTCAAGTACACATCACCTTTCACCCATTCCCAAGCAACCACAAAAGTCAAGAATCTCTTACAAGCCCATACCTTATTACACCAAAAACCCTCAAAGTCAAAAAGTTCTTACACCTCCCATGCCTTTCTTACACAAATGACCACAAAAGTCAAGATTTTCTTACACACCCATCACTCACCACATCCATCCATCACCCATCTCTCTCTCCCTTTACAACTCTCTCCCTTTCCCATTTTCAAATCCATTCCAAGCAACCAAAAACACCTCCATATGTAGGAGCTCTCCAAGCTTTCCAAAACTCCAAGTGTGGCCCACCTCTCCATCCCAAGATCTCTCATCTTAGCCATCCATTTCTCATCTCCTCCGTTGGAATCGACGCTAAGGAGCTAAGGAAGCCAAGGGTGCAAGAAGAAACCGGTGGGTGATTTTAGATTTTGTATTTTTCATTCATTTGTTTGATTTAAGGGCCCACTTTTAGTGGGACCCACATTGATGTAGGTTTTATATCAAAGAGGGGCCCATAGTGGCGGGGCCCCTCCATTTTTGCCGGTGTCTTTCTTTCCTTCTCTCTCTCTTCTATGATTTTGGCCCACCTAGAATGTATATACTTCATCCATGTCGTATACTGGTGGGTCCCGTCCATGTGGGACACACTATGATGTTATATGTCATCTCAACCATCCATAGGGAGCCCACCTTGAAGTAGCTAACGCTGAAGTGTGACGTAACGTGGGCCCAACTCCACAGCTCACGCAGTTGACTGAGTGAAAGATACAACGTTTCAACGCTGGGCCCACCGAGCATCATAGCTCGTGTGGTAGACTGAGTGAAAGAAGCCTCAGTTGAACACTTGAGGTCTTGGTATCTATCCCTAGTGGAGGTGACTAACGTGGATGGGACCCACCACAAGGTGGGTCAGACTAACGTGGGTGAGACCCACCATGGTGCATGTCCCTGTGGGACCCACCGGAATGTATCTACTTATGCACGCCATCCAGCGTCTCTAGACGCTGGACTGGCAGCGTTAATACGCTGCATGAAAAAAAAAAAAATTTCTTTTGAATGGGGCTGCCCATGTAGGCCCCACCTTGATGCTTGGACTTAATCTAAGCCGTCCATCCTAGTCCTGAGATCATTTTAACCATTGAGCCAGAAAATGAATTCAATTTAAGTTTCCTGACGGGCCATAGTTTAGAGTGTATTCCCTTTTACCGTTGAAATACATCCCGATGTTTCTGTCCACCAAAAAAAATATCGAATATTGGACTCCATGCGACTGTCTTGGGCTGTAGAGTACAATGGCTGGGTTGGATTACTCCGACGTGGGCCCCACCCAGTGAATTCCATGGAAAAATAGATTTTTTTTTTTTTTTAAAAAAAACAAAGCAGGCAGCGTCCGCTGCTGCTGCCTATAGGAGGAGGCGGATAGCGTGCTGAGCAACCCAGCACGCTAGGCGTGCTGAGTAAACTCTGTGGGGTCCACTAGCGCGCTGAGTAAACTCTGTGGAGCCCACCTGTCCCTCTTGATCCCAAAAATGAGATATATTCAAATCTCTAGTGGACCTCACCCCAGGAAATGGCGTGAATTGAATTCTGCCGTTGAAAATTCTTGGGGCCCACGGAGGTCTGGGCCTTAACACATTTTTGGTGGGCCTAGGCCAAGCCTTAATGACCTTATCAATAGTTTGGGTGGAAAATGAACATTATGATATAGCCCACTTTGTTATATATGGGCCCATGTGTGTAGGCCATTTGATGTGTTTATAGGCCCGTTGTTGGGGCCTACCTTGATATATATATAAGCCCACGTATGGCGCCCATTCGATGTATTTAAAGGCCCATGGGATTGGACCATATCAATATATTCCAAGGCCCATGGGATTAGGCTCATTTGATGTTTTGGGGGCCCATGGGTTAAGGCCCATTGAGATGTACTAGGGCCTATGGGTTGAGGCCCATTTGATGCACATTTGGGGCCCAATTGGTGTGGCCCATTTGCTACATATAAGACCCACAAGATTAGGCCCATTTGATGCAATCTAAGGCCCACGAGTTATGACCCATTGCAATGCACATAAGGCCCATTGGTGTGGTCCATTTATGTGGCCCATTTGATGAATAAAAGGCCCATATGATATGGCCCATTTGATGTATTTAAGGCCTAATGGGATATACCTGAGGCCCATTGCAATGTATGATCCCAACCTAGTTCATGATATTCACTACGGGTAACGCCTTGGGAGTAATGTTGGTTTGACGTCCACATTACAAGTTTAATGTTGGTTAAATGTCCGCATTACAACTCTCCCTATGGCCCATTAATAGGCCCGTACTTGTTGTGTATAGGCCGTCTAGGCCCATCTGCATTGAAAGGATAATGCATTATTCTATAACATGTTTACTATAGCTCCATGACTCATGATCATACGCATCATATGTATGCTTGATATGAGAAGTGACTGGTCATAGTATATGCCTTCGGGCAGATTGTTTATGGGACCCCGATTAGGCGGTGTTGCCCTACATGAGCGCACAATAAGCGTAGGATTTACTACATGATTGGATAGTGTGATTCATGCATTTCGCATTGTGTGATATGGTTACTGTACGCCCTAGCGACATTGGGGTCGTAGACTCCCCAGATAGATCGTAGTTGGCAGGATTGGATACCAAAAATCTCGTTCTACATGTGGTGCTATTGATATCCCTGGGTGAAAGTCTCTAAACCCTTGTTTGTGGGTTATGCCTTTGGTTATGCTTATCACGATTCAAACTGACCTTGAAAATCCTCCTCGTAGCATCCCAGGATCGGAACCTGGCGAATGGGAGCTGGGAGCCGAGAATGGGGTTCTACGGAGGTTGTCGGCGCCAAATTCGGTGATTAAAAATTTTATGAGCCCGATTTTCGAGTTTGGAGTGACATATGTCATAGTGCTAGTTGTTATGAGACTCTCTGATAGGCGGAGATTGTCTCACATAAGTGTACGATATGCATAGGATTGATGCATGACTGGATTGTATGACTCATGTATCTTGCATTGTGTGTTGTGATTACTGTACGCTCTAGCGACATTAGGGCCGTAGCCTCCACAGGCATATTGTGGATGGCCAGATGGGACACCGAAAATCTGTTATTAGCATCGAGCTGCCATAGATGGCCCTGGGTGAAAATTCATAAATCCTCTTGGTACCAGAGGATGCCCCAACGTTAAAACTGAGTGGATATATATGAGCGTATGAGGGCCGAATACTAGAAGGCAGCATCTATCACTATGTCGTGGTCGGTTGGGAGGGGGTGTGGCCTTACCCACCCAAGGGTATGGGGCATCGCTAGGCTGAGTTTGACCAGCTCATGAATGGGTCCACTATCGACGTGCCGGGTAGATATTGGCTGACTACTAGCCAGATGGATGGTGAGGTCTCTTTCACTTGTATGGTCGCATGTCAGTGGGCGGCGATTTGCATGTAGAGTGTACTAGACCCTGATGATGATCCTATAGAGGAACTGTACTAATATGTGTACTTATTAAGCATGAATTACATACTCATTCATTCATTCATTCACTATCATCCCGACCTCACACTTCTGCTTGGTCATTTCATTCGCATCACATATTACATCCGCAGGTATATAACATTTTGGGTTGTTATGTTTTCTGTACTTTTATGGTCAAGACGGACTTAGCAGGATTTACATATTACATTATACCCTCGACATCTTATATTTGACTCTCTATGACTCATTTGCATAGCTAATCTGTATTGCACACTCTGATATTGTATGACTCATGGACTTGTCAGTATTTCTGCTTACTCTGTTATCGTATGATTTATGATCTTGCCAATATTTTCGACATTGTACGATTATAACATTACTTTGTATACTTAACACTTATCTTGTGCACACACTTACACCACCCTCTAAGCTTTCTATAAGCTTATGCACGATAGACGCGTGCAGGTGATGTTAGGTTGCATCAACGTGGAGCTTGGAGCATGTACCTAACTTCTGGAGCTTTGATTTTGACATATGTATTTTCTTTTTAGTATTGTATTCAAATGTTTATATTAGTGGATATGTGATGATGATGTTGCCTTTGTGATTTGGGTAAACTTATTGTTATGCTTCTTACGAGATAAATGTACATTGAAAAATCCTCCTTGTAGGATCCCATGATCAAAACCTGACATATGGGTGTTGGAGGCCGAGAATGGGATACTACGGAGGCTATCGGACTGGATTCAGTAATCAGGATTCTTGTGAATCCGATTTCCGGGTTTGGGGACATTAAGTACACTCTTGGGTTAAGTGCATCCACCGGGGTTGGAGTAAAGAAACTGAACCACTATATATGTTTGTGTTTAGGATTGTTATTTGAGGACTTTTTTAATTATGCCTATGTGGTGAATGTTTAATTATTTATATGCATGATTAAATGAATGTTAGGTGTTAATAGTTAGCATATCTTACACACACATGTACACTATCATATTTATAGACTAGTTGCTTAATTGTCAGATCCTTTGTAGTTTATGTGATTGGACCCTCTAATAGCTTGAAAGATTGCCTTGCTTAGTTTAATTTTCATATTAGTTTAAGTAGGTAATTAGATTTAAAAGTATAATTTTTTAATTTGTCTTAGTCACACCACTTTAAGACATTGCCATCAGTCCTTAGCTCCGCCAAGCTTCCACACGTAGTCGTTGCATACCATACCACGCAATTTAAAGCATAACCCATTGCCGACGAAATGATTGCCTTACCCAAAAGAGACGCATGATAGAAAGAATGCCTATAGGTCTATAATCAATATTAAGGTATCGATTAAAGGTTTATTTAAACGACATAGCTACAGACCATCCGGGAAGAGTAATTAGATAGAGAAGCTATAAAGTGTAAGAGATAAGATTTTCAGTGCTAGCTTGGACACAAGTCTCCACCTATTTTGGAAAAATCTTAACTACACCTTCACATTGCCCAATTAAAAGGGCGAATATTCCAAGTTGAAGAAACTAGTGAAGTCAAAGAGTGGGGTCGAAATCAAGGATATCTAACCATCATTTTTACAAGAAAATTGTGTCTATTTTCTTATTTTCCTTCTCACATCTTAAATCAACTGTTGTTCCATTCCACATGTTCCAAGACATCGCCAACAGCGCACATGTGCACATAGGCGTGCATGCACACACATACACAAAGTTTCGTCTATCCTCACTTCTCTACATTTTCTTTTATTTTTTACTTCACCTACCCGGGGTTCTGAAACTCCAGGAATAATGACCTAATGTAGTAATATTGAAGCTCTGTCGGATCACCTAAAAACTATTACATTCCGTAAAGTATAGACTTCATATTGTGTAGACGAAAAAGAGTGCCTAATCTTAATGCATTGATTTATGTACCTTATTTATCAATCACGTGAGTCCTTATGTCATATACTCGGTTAAGCCCTTAAAAGTTGAAGGCCAAAAACACAAGTGAAGGTGGAGCATCAAAGAGCAAAGAATAGGTAAATACAGTGTCCTGTGACCCTAACCCTTGACCCCAAATGACATAAACCTCTAAATGATCTTAAACCCAATAGATAAACTTTTTATTGATCATCCCCCAAGCCATATGAGCTTAGATTGAGCATCATTAGAATGGCTTTAGAGGTCTCGTGTTGATGAAAAAACTGCACAAACTCAGTAACTTTCAATCTCATCGAACACACTGTTAATTCAACTAAAAAGGGCTAAAACATGGTGATGTGTTGTGGTAGAATTCCGGATAATTTGGCTACAACTGAGTACCACCTTCTGTCTCATCGAAGACCACTTTTGGTGCCACCGAAGTCCACCCTTGGTGCGACCAAAAGTGCCTAAATCTGTCCAACAACTTGCTTGTTTAATTCGGTTCGATCGAACCTTAAATCAGTGCAACTGAACATAATTTGGTGTGGCCGAAGACTAGCCGTTATAGATCTGTTAAAGCCCTTCTCCTATAAATCTATCAACTAGATCTTTGTGAAAATAATAGATTTTGACATTTTAGATACCCTAATGCATTTCAAGTTTTATCAAACTTCCTAGGCTCTATCCTAATAAAATCCAGGCTCTCTTCTTAGTGATTCTTCACTCTAATGAGCATTCCAAGCTCCTCTATAAGAAGACCATGATCTCAAACCCTCTTTAGAGTTTAAACATAAATTTTTTTTAAAAATCCAACTGTCTATTAACCTCTAGAGTGTCCATTAAATAGAATTATCTAGGCTTTACAACTTTCCATTACTTGTAGGAGATTCTAGCCAACATCTCATCACCTTGGTCACTACATCAGAGCATTACATACAAGGTGTTTGATCTTGGAGTTGAAACTTTGACAAAGTATCAACATCATGATCGCTAAAGCAAAGGGGAGCTGATTGAAGCACGAGATAGCATAGATTAAGTAACCCGAGAAGACGATATAAAAAGGACTAAATTTGACGAGTAAGTTGCCATATATAATAGTCCGTATTCACTCCTTTCTTGTATATGATTGGGTGTAAGAATTTGAATTGCTAAACTCGATTAGGTTCTTGTCTAGGACCTTGGCCCTTGTGTAAGGACTAAATCAAAGTCCTTGTGTAGGCTATCAGACACAGATATATACATGTTAGTCTCGAAGTGAGCCTTCAGCAAGAGTAAACATAATTTATTGGATTAGGACCGAGGTCGTTGGTTAGCTGTAACGCTCCATGTTTTCAGGACTCGAGTATATAACTCATTTCCCAAAAACCTAAATATTAGCCTATAAAATCCACTGTAAATTTGAACTGTTTGTCATTAATCAGAGTTAACAGCAATAAAGCTAGAATAAATCATGCATTAAATAAAAACATTCTGATCATCACCAAATTTCCAAATGTGGCGCCCATACAGGACTTATACAATCCTAAATACAAAGTTCATTAATTAAAAACAGGAATCCATCAACTAGTGGTGGAGCTCAATATGGGCCGCAGGGACCCCATCTAGCTCTTCAACTACCCAATCTGCTCTAGCAACCTAGTGAACAGCATCGGCTTGCTCTACACCTACATCAACTGTTACGATTTGATAACGTCAATGGCTATCGTAGTGAGGAGCACCCTCTAAGATTGTGCACTCATCATTCATAAGCCAATATAGATTACAAGTCATAGAATTAGATATATTAAACAAGGCATTTCATAATCGTACTTATATACTAAAAAATTAACCAATCAATAAGATCTCATCATAAGTCAAATGTAATGGCAATCGCAATGCAAGAGAATATATTCAGATAATCAAATAATCAACCATACAACTTTCTATTACACCTAAAAATCACATTGTACGTGAACTCTGTAAAATGGCTAAAAAATCGATAAGTGAACTTCAGCTCCACCCAGAAATTATGATACAAGTGAAATTCATAAGGTGAATAGAAAATCAACCTTTAAACCTCTACTTCACCCAAGGAATCATATCTTACGTGAACTCCACAAGATGACTGGAAAATCGATAACCGAACTTTAGCTCCACCCAGAAATCATGGTACGACTGAACTCCACAAATGAAGAGACAATCAACACAAACTCTACATCACCCAAAAATCATATCGTACGTGAACACCGCAAGATGGCTAGAAAATCGATAAACGAACTTCAGCTCTACCTAGAAATCATGGTACGACTGAACACGACAAGATGGCTAGGAAACTGACATACAACTCTAGATCATCCAAAAATTATGTCGTACGTGAACACCAAAAAAATGACTAGAAAATAGATAAACGAATTTCAGCTCCACATGAAAATCATGGTACGACTGAATACTGCAGGATGGTTAGGAAACAACAGGGTATGCAAACATAACCAACATGCCACAAAGGGCACCAATAGACCATTAAAGCCATGAGGCCAAATATATGATCCAAACCACATAGGAAAATTATGCAGTTCGAGCCGTGTAAGGCAAAGTGGGATTCAATCCGTGTAAATCAAATATGGACCGCAAGATGTTGAGTGAACTCATTACATCACTCATTTGTAAACGACCACATATATTTTTTTAACAATGTACAACTGAAGATAGCATGTTATCACCAAATCGTTTATGCATGTTAAAATTAAAGAGATATGTTCATTATCTACCACAGGAATCAGGGGCGCAACACATTATCATTTTCACACATTCACAAAATTAGTTAAGTAATAAAATCAAGTAACTTAGGGGATACTTAATGAAAAGGATTAAGGCATCGTCTATTGGCTAATGAATTTAAGTGGGAAGCTCAAAGGGTGAGTCCTCAACTTAGAGCGTAGATTTATTTCTTGCTTGGTTGAAGATCATCAAAGGACCCAAGACACTCGAATACTCTAAAATGTCACATGTCAATGGTTATGATAGAGCAGGTCTAGACGCGCCCAAATGATTAAGGTTCCCAATGTGTATCCAGGTTGGATTCAAATTGGCGCAACCAGGTAAACTAAAGCATAATTAAATACGAGAATGTGAAATTTCAAATTCTAAGACTATTTAGCTATAATGAGCATTCTAGATAAAGTGGTGTTCGCTTACCAAAATCCAAGTCAACCTAGATATAGCTTGGCTCAAAATGATCCATCCTCCTCCACGAAAACGATCTGTACCAATATTATTCACATGCTTACAACTAAGAAACTAATTAAATATTTAATTACATTAAATCAGGATTAATCATTATAAGAAGATAGGTTGACTCACCTCAACCTAGATAGCCCACTTGGGTTGGGCGAGCTTCAATCAGGTAGACTAATTGGCCCACTCACTCTCCTTTCTTCCCTTTTTTCTTCTTCCTTTCTTCCTCACTACTTTCCTTTGGATGCTGGGATGCCCAACAAGGGCTTGGACCAGCTCGACCCAGTCGAACTCGAATTCAGCCGAGTTGACTCGGCAACCACCCGAAACTACTCTCTTTCTCTCTTGTTTTCCTTCCTCTCTCTCTCTCTCTCTCAGCCACTCTCTCTTTTCTTCCCCTTCTTCTTCTAATTTGATTTTTTTATTTTATTTGCACTGTCCAGCAAATCTGGACCAGGGTCCAAACCCAACTCAACTCACTGGGCTCAAATCTAATCGAGTCGACTCGGTTTCGACCAGGCCACAGCCCCACTCCTCCTTTCTCTCCCTCCCTTTCTTTCTCATTTTCTTTCCCTGCTAGACCAGCTCATCCAGACCACACCCAACTTGGTCTGGACTTAGTCCAGACCAAAATCAGACACTGAGTCAGCACAATAATAGTAGCTTGTTAGCAACCTCTCTCTCTCTGCCTTTTCTTCCCTTGTTTCTCTCTTTCTCCCTTCTTTCTTTCTTCTTTATTCTTCTTTTTTTTTTTTATAAAAGTTACAGGAACGTCTGGACTAGGCGCAGCAGGTCCGTTACTCGGACAACAGTCCACTTGACCGCCCTTGCACTTAGTAAAAGTGCAGCGCCGCACCTCTGTCTCTCCCTACTTTCTTGTTCTTCTCCTCCTTCCTTTCTCCTTCTAACCCTGCTGCTTTCTTCTCTTTTTAAACCTTCATAAGGCCTGGTCTCGACCAAAATCGCACCCAACTAAGACTGTCTTAAGACAGTTTGAATGAGGAAGAAGCTTCAGGCGTCAATGGTAGAATGAGATCCGATGAGTTTCCCTTCGATCCATCGTAGTTGGAAGTTCCGATTTGGCTCTAAGGAGCTTGTGGGTGTGGGTTTTTGGAGTTTGAGTGCAGTTAACTCAGTGGGTTTGAAGGGAGGGAGAACGGCTGGTTTCTCGCACCAGTTTTCTACCAAAACCTAGCCTATGTGGATCAGCAATGGATGACTGAGATGGGCTACAGTGGATGGCTGAGATCTCAGGAAAAGTTTTCACGTGGATTGCCAGTGTGGAAAGCTTTTAAAAAAAAAAAAGACAGAGATTTCCCGTTTCGGAAACAAGTATATTTGTTAGCTTGATTTACAGCTAATTTTGTGTGCACACACGTGCGATCCAACAGCTGGATCAACCATCATTCTAGTCATCCACATCTTCCAAATGAAATGGACGGTTTGGATCAAGCAAAAGATCCATAATGGTGGGCCACAAGTCATCCTAAAGGGACATCATCCGCCTGTCAAGTGCAGGGGGGAGAGTATTTTGAAGGGACATCATCCATAGGTGGGGCCCACAATGATAGTCTTGTGCATTCCACTCCGTTCATTCATTCTATCAGCCCGTATTATGGCCCCGTCCAAGGATGAAGCAAATCCATGACTTCGGTGGGCCATACACGCCACATTTGTGTTCGATTGACGGTTTGCGCAGCCCATGGTATTCTTAAGTGAAATCTGGCCAGTCCATTAGTTCAAAAATACTATATATCAGGTAATAATAAATATAGCATATATACAGTTTGTATTACATTTATATTTTATATTAATGATTATTTATTTACTTTGAAATATTTTATATATATATGTGTGTGTGTGTGTGTGTGTGTGTATACATGTATATTTTTCTTTTTCATATATACAAATGTTAATTACTCAAAGTGTACTATAATTAATTTATGTAATATTCTTATACATTCATTATAATAATATTAGTAAATAATGTCTTAGATTATATAATAAAAATATTATATATATATATATATATATATATATATATATATATATATATATATATATATTTGTTTAGTATAATACATTAATAGTCATAGATAAGTGTTTATTTACAATCATTAATATTTATAATGTACTTTTGTGATTATATATGCTTATATTAATATAGTAAAATTAATATTAAGAGATATATATATTTTATATATAGTATAATACATTAGTATATAGTAAGAGTTATAAAATGTAAATGTTAATTAATATATATCGATTATTTAATAATGTGTTGGTCTACAAATTTGTTTCATATATAGTTTAAAATAATATAAATAATTTAAATAATTTAAGAGATATACGTATTTTTACAAATAATTATAAATTTATTTTTTTTTGTATTATAATATATATATATACACACACACACACACACACACACACACACACACACACACACACACACAATTATATCCCATTTAAAATGAATTATTTGATCTTCCTGGTAACACTCGAGTACTAAAAAGTACAGGGTATTACATTAGCCTATGTAAAACTAACTAAAGTATCTTGTGGGAGCCTCCAGAGGGAGCGTATGACAGTAGGCTTTTATGTAAGACCGATGTTCGTGATGAGCCTATAGAAAACTACGTAAAGTCTCTTACGGGAGTCAATCATTGTATAGGATTGTAGAGGTTAGAGGTAAACATGATTTAAAACATCCGATAGCGAAATCTAATGCACTTATAGGTTGAGTGCATCTGCTGGGAGTGGAGTAGGGAAATCAAACCACTATACGCTCTTGTGTTTGAGATTGTTGTTTGAGCACTTATTTAATTATGCTTATGTGGTGAATGTTTAATTATATGGATGCATCATTAAATGAATGCTAAGTGTTGATAGTTAGCACATATACACATATATACCTGTACACTATCATATTTATAAATTAGTTGCTTAATTATTATATCCTTTGTAGTCAGTGTGATTGGACCCTCTAATGACTTGGTAACTTTAGAGTTAATTGTATCTCTTAGTTTAAATTCCATATTAGTTTAAGTCAGCAATTGCGTTTAATTAGCTAAAAATTATTTGGCCCTAATCACCCCCTCTATAGGACATAGCCATCATTTCTTAGCTTCGCTAATTTGCAAAACAACCACAAAGAACACACGATTTTATGTGGAAAAACCCTTGCGGGAAAAAATCATGAGACAAAACGATAGGATATCCACAATAAAAATGAATTACTAGAGAGGATATCAATTTACAACTGCAAAAATCTAATAAAAAACTCATCTCAAAACCCTAATTCTCCTTTAAAACAAGTTCTTCATACCCTAATCCCATGTTACAAACCCTTATATAGAGTTACATCTAAAATTAGGAAACAAATTGCGTAATTATGTAAAACTATGTGAGTCATCGATCTAACCATCAATCGATCGAACCTTCATTTCAATCAATCAAATTATGCTCAAAATTTTCTAGAGAGCTAACATGATATTTTGGATTTATCTTCATCGATTGAGCCTCAATGTTCAATCGATTGAACATGTCCAAAATTTTCTAGAGAGTTAATTGGAAAATTTAGGATTTGCTTAATTAATCGAGGCTAGAGTTTGATTGATCAAACTCATTTGTTTTTACTAGATTGAAGGCACCAATTTCAACAAGGCCCTATTTGGTTTCCATTTAAAATGATTTTCATATCTTTAATACGCATGACCGGGTATTGTATTAATGGAAGTTACCCAATTAGTGCGAACTTTTATGGATTTCCCATGTTAAAAAATATGTTGAAAATCGTAGCCCTAGTATTTTTTCACTAGGAGAATTGTTATATGAATAATAAACTTACATTAAAGGCCCTCAATCAGATGGCTAGCATCATATGATTAAAGTAGATTTTGTAAAAGGTTCCACTATATCTGAGGCAACCAAATGAATGCTCCCAAATAATAGTTCACCCTGAAATGTGTGTTGTGGATAGATGGCTCTACCATAATCTGATTGTAACCGTTGCACAATATTTAACTGATTAAAAAAGGCTTCTCATACTGAAGTTGTAGTAGTCATGGTTGCCTTAGCCTTAAGAGCCTACAACAACCATGACTATTATAAAAGGAGGTGGCAGGGACCAAGGATGGTATATATTAATTATGTGTGAACAAAGTTGAAGATTGCAATGACCATGGCTGCCTTGATGCCAACTTGCACCCAAAAAAGAAAAGAGAAGAAAAGATACGTGTGTTTGATCAATTGAAGGAGGTTGTTGTTGTTGACGCGTGCTTATCGAGCTTATTAAATAGAATGAGAAAACAAGGAAAATAAAATCGTGTTTTTGAGGGGAGATTGTGAGAAAATTTTCAAGAGATTTTGTAAAAAAAATTTGTGGGTCAAAAACCTAATTTCAAATTATTTCTGATCAATTCATGAATGCAAACAACTGAAAAGAGAGTTTCATGAGAAATCTTCTTTCCTTTCCTATGGTTTTGATCAATCCACTACATGTAAAATATCCGATCTCATACAGACCATGACATACGTCAAGCTGCCAACTGCACTCGAATAAGGTACACAAGGCATATCTTGCTTTTTTTCGTTAATTTTAAGATACTATTCTAAAGATAAATTATAGTGAACCACATGGGGAACGCTCGCCTTGTCTATCCCATACTTCATCAATGCTCTCTTAAGATATTCCGCTTGAGATAACCATAACCTGCTTCTCTTTTTATCTCTATGTATGTCAATGTCGAGAACCCTCTTTGTAGCCCCGAGATCTTTCATCTTGAATGTCCTTGATAACTACGTCTTCATTAAGTTGATCTCGGGCATGCTATAACTGACGATAAGCCTATCATCAACGTACAAAATCAGGATAATAAATTTCACATCACTCTGTCTTGTAATAGATACAATAATCATATTCACTCCTGGTGAACCTCTAACTCACTATGAAATAATCAAACTTTTTGTATCACTGCCTAGGCGACAATTTTAGGCCGTACAACTTCCTATTCAACTTATAAAACTTGTTATGTCCCCTGTATTTCGTAACCTTCTGGTTGAATCATATAGATCTGCTCTTCTAATTCACTATGTAGGAAGGTAGTCTTCATATCCATCTACTCCAGCTTGAGATCGTATTAAGCAACCAGCAACAACATGAATTTGATAGATACTTTTTTCATAACTAGTGCAAACATCTCAATGAAGTCGAGACATTCTCTCTGAGTGTATCCCTTCACTACCAACCTTGCCTTGTACATATTATGTTTCTTCTTAAAGATCCACTTACACTCGATCACTTTACAGCTGATGGGAAGCTCCACCAATTCCCACATCTCATTCTTTTATAAGGAGTTTATCTAATAATCTATTGCTACTTTCCACTTTTCGCTATTTGGTTCATTAAGAGGCTCTTGAAGAGTAAATAGATTTCCCCCCATCTGTAATAAGGAAAAATATGATATTTAAGTCATATCCCTGTATCTCACCAATAACCTACGATCATGCGTGCATTCCTTCTCACGGTGGTTACTCCACCTGCTCATGTACTTCTGTATATGTACTTGTATCTACTTATGCCTCATCTCTGTCTAACTGAAAGTCCACAACCAGCTTTTTTGGTTCATAGTGCTTGTCTTTATTGAACAAAGATCCTTTATTGAATTTGACGTTATGACTAATGATGATTTTTCATGTGATCTAGTCATATAGCTTGTACCCCTTCACACCACTACCATAACCGACAATGATGTACTTTTTAGCCCTTTGGTATAGCTTATCTCTCTCAACTGATGGTACATGAGAGTAAGCGTCGCAACTAAATACACACAATCCCGAGTAATCTACATGCTGACCACTTCACGCTTCCTTTGAGATTTTATATTCAATGATCATAGAAGGGAACCAATTCACCAAGTAACAAGCCGTATTAACGGCCTCAATCCACAGTTCTTTACCTAACCTAGCATCGGGCCCTCTACAAGAGAGTCCGATTCATCTGCTTAGCCATACCATTCTGCTCTGATGTATGATGCACTGTATTGTGCCTTATGATCCATTCATCTTTGTAATATCTATTGAGTTTTTCAGAAGCGAATTCCCCACCGTTATCTGTCTTTAATACTTTTACCTTTTGTCCTGACTATTTTTCCAACATCACCTTTCACTGCTTTAAGTTAGCGAAATCATCGGATTTATTTTTTATAAAATAAACCCATACTTTCTTAGAATAAATGTCAATGTAGATGATAAACCATGATGACCCTTCACCAAAAACTATGGGCACCGACCCTCATACATTAGAATCCACATAATCAAGAACACCCATGCAAACATATTTACTAAACTTAAAAGATAACCTTGATTGTTTACCATATATACAATGCTCGCATATACTAAAATCAATACTTTTAAAAACTGAAATCAAACAATAGTTAGAAAGTACCTTCATACCCCGCTTACTCATATGGCCTAAACGTGCATGCCACATATATGTAGACGTAAAATCTACTACAGATGTTGCAGCTCCACCGGATAAAGTGCTCATAATTAACCTATAAAGGTTCCTGTTCCTCTGTGCCTTCATGACTATAAGTGCCTCCTTTAAAACTTTAAGGACATTATTAAACTCATTTAATTTGCACCCAAGTGTCTCGAGTACTCGAAGAGATATCAAACTCTTCTTCACCTTAGGAACGTATCTCACCTCGGTCAAGATATGCTCTATGCAATTAAAATCTCGATGTGCACCTATTCAACACTGATTACTTTACAAGCATTATCATTGTCTATAAAGACCTACTACCATCATACTCACTATAACTGGTAAACCAACTATGATGAGGAGTTATATGGTATGAAGTTCCCGTATCTAAAATCCATTCTTCATTGAAGCATCCAGATTTTAATGCGGTGATCACGCCACTACTGTTCACTTTCTCACTGGATTACGTAGTGTTGGCTTCCTTGGAAGAACTTCTTGAATGCTCTTTTCTTGATTTACTATTCTGACAATCTTTATTCATGTGCTCAAACATCCCACAATTCCAGCACTTCAACTTGCCTTTATTCTTGTTCTTGGAATTGAATCTCGAATGAAAAAATCAACTATCTCGTTCAAAATTTCGTCCCCTCATAATTAGTGCATCTGTAGAGGCACCCATGTCACCGTATTTCTTTCTCATCACCTTTGAGTGAAGGATTGAAATAATGATTTCGATGCTAATGGTCGATTTACCGGTGCACAACGAGTTCTTGAACGACTCATACGAAGCTAGGAGAGAATTCAATAGGATGCATTCATGTCCTCATTTTTTATCGTTTCCTTCACATCCAATAATTTACAAATTATCTTGTTGATGTTATTAATATGGGCAATTTCAGCCCCCTTCGCCATTTTCAAATTGAATAATTGAAGTTTCAAGTATAAGCGATTCTTAAGAGATTTCTTTGCATAGATGTTTTCTAACTTCGCCCATGTACTTACTATAGTTTTCTCTTTCATGACATTATATACGACTTCACCCATTAAGCACAATTGGATAAAACTTCTTGCCTCTTATCTATCTTGTTCCATTCATAACTTATCATAGATTTCGATTGTTTTTTAAAGAGAGCATTATCCAATCCTTTTTGAACTAGGAGACCAGTCATCTTGACCTAACATAGTTCAAAATTATTTTTCCCAGAATATTTTTCAATATCGAACTTTGGATGAGAAACTAATGATATTATGCTTCCAGATTCAATCTGCTTCCCAACGTTAGATCTGATATCACTTGTTAGGGAACCACAGAAGCACACAGAGATAAATCAAGCAAAGTACTCCAATCGCACAACCAAGTTCAAACACAAACAAAATGAATTTTACATGGAAAAATCCTTGCCAGGGAAAACTACGGAACAAAGCAATAATAATACACTATGAAAGCAAAAAATTATAAGAGATACATATTATCGGTTCAAATAAGCCTCGAATCTACTCCTCAAGTCTAAGTTATGTCATTGAAATCCTTAAGAACAAATTTAGAAAACCTAAAACACCTTTCTATACTCTCAAGTCCCCACCCTATATATACAATCTCATATAACATTACAATCGAAATAGGAAACAAATTCTACACTTATGCAATTCTGTGTGGGTGCTCGATGACACCTTCAATGACATCGATGATTCGTTGATGGCATCGAATACCTTCGATGGCATCAAGAAATATACCAAAACATTCCAACAATAAAACATGAATTTTTTGAATTTTTCCGATGGCATCAACGTTTATTCGATAGCATTGAGTGATCTATTGATAGCATTGACAGAACCTGTTGTTTACATATTTATGACATCAACAACATGATTTACCATCAAAGTTGTCGGTAATGTCACGAAGACATTGATGAAAGGAAAAATAAATATCAGCTTGATCCAAAACTTTTGTGGCCCACATGAAGTCTTTAGCCGCCAATTACCGTGGTTTCTTATGCTGTAGTCCATTTAAGATTTCGATCTGGATCATTTTGTCTCATGCCCTAAATTGAACAGGTGCCAATGTAGCAACATTCTGCTAGATCCAAGCCGTTCAACAGATGGACCTCACTACATATGTGTACCAAGATTAAGATGATCTGGTCACCCTGTGGAAAGCACTCGATGCTGTGAGATGGAAGAGAGAATTTCAGGTGCACACATATTACCACGATGTCGCATGTGTATAAGATCAGAGCCGTTCGTAGGTGAAACCTAATCTTCAAATGCACTGGCCAAAAAAATCATGCAAGCCCGCTCACTAGGAGGGTGCGAATATGATTTTCGTGCATGGAAGAAACGAGCTGCCGCGTAGGCAGTCCCAACTTGTGGTGGTACTGGGCTGCTGTGGGGCTCACCTCAACTGTGCATTTGATCCACGCCGTCCATTAGATGCGCATCCATGGGAACCGTAGGCCCCACGTGTGGGGAGTTGCACGTCAAGCAGACTGTAAGCTTTTTCAGCCAACCACTTTTAAAGGCTGCGATTAGATGAATATGTCCATGATGGATCGACATTGAGGCCCACCGGATGATTGGCCTACATCCCAGAGTGCCCAGCTTTTGTCTGAGGGATGATCCAATGCTTCGCTTACAGTGAATAAGTCTAATCAATCGATCTGGATCGTCCACTAGGTCTAACCAGTACTTTACAGGCCAGAAACAGAAATCACACAGATTGGATGATCCAATCCATCCAAAAGTTGGCACGGCCATCCCTTTCCCAAACCAACGGACGTGATGATTAGGACTGTTTGATGAAAGTGATTCTTTAGAAGAAAAAACCGTCTATGATGAGGCCTACATTCTGACAATCACATTCCATTAAATGGATGCACAATTTTTCACAACAGACCATCTACACTGGGCCCCACAGGCTGAACGGCTCTCGTATATGACAGAGGTCCTGAGAACTACATTTTCATGTGGATTGCGGACTACTATTGGCGAGTTCTTTGATACTCTAGCTGGTATGAAGCTTGATACGCAGGCACTTAGAAATGATACATCTGATATATATTAACACAAATTAAACCCACTAAATTGTGCAACGCACTCTCTCTAATTTACATGCCTAAAATCAGATTGTTCGAAAAATACTAACCTCGAATTGGTGGACACTCGTTTCTTGAAATAAGACCGTTGGATATTTTTCATTCTAACCGTCCAATGAATCCTTTCTGATAGTCAGGTAATGAAATAAGCACAAGTTCGGTTAATGCTATATCTAAACTGGTTCCCCTTTTAATATGTAATTTGTAAGTAATTTCTAAGTGCCTGTGTATCATCTATTAAAAGCGGCCAGAGTAACAGAGTTTTTCTCCCGCAAGAAATGTGAGAGTTCGGGACCCAAAATCTCGTCACGCGAGAATTCGATAGCTTTATCGTTGCGAGCTGGTATTCAAGATTCTCATCCTATTTTTTAATCCGCTCAAGGAGAGATTGAAGAGGCGATCCATGCACAAGTGACATCTCGGCACACGTGTGACGAATTGGTGGCTACTCATCAGAAGGAATCTACCATAAGCAAAGATAGTATGCACATCAGGAGAGAGACGTTTTTGAACACAAACTATC
Source organism: Magnolia kwangsiensis (assembly GCA_037074715.1). Classification (NCBI taxonomy): domain Eukaryota; kingdom Viridiplantae; phylum Streptophyta; class Magnoliopsida; order Magnoliales; family Magnoliaceae; genus Magnolia; species Magnolia kwangsiensis. The sequence goes on along the minus strand of CM073585.1, from coordinate 11,721,754 downwards.
ATTAGTCTTTTCTTAACCGCCCATTTTTATCATACACGTGTGGCCCCAAAAATAGTTTTCTCCAGGATCAATTTCTGCCACAACACATTTGTTATATCTTCTATCTGATTATCGGCCAAGATACTGCACAAGCATCTCATGTCCGCACTTATGGGAGGAACTGCTTCTCCAATATCTTCACGCGCGCGAATCACCTTATACTTTTGTTAATACTGTATTCATGTGACCAATCTCGTTCGCGGCAATTTTTCGGATTGGGATTTTATTAGGAGATTTCCAGAATTGGACGTTTTTCTGGAGATATTATCCGAAAAATTTAGCTGAAAACAAAAAATTAAAATATTTATTATAAATTAATAAATATTTTATATATTTTAAATAGATAATTGTACAATAAAATTTTAACATTACAAATATTTTTTGTTTAATCAGAGATAATTTCGCAATAAAATCGTGAAAATTTCTTAACTGGTGAGAGCTTGAAAATATCACGATATTATAGCGATAATTCATTTTCTTGCGAAAATATGGAGAGAATTTGAAATTCTCGGTAATATTTATCACGATGATTGTAATCTGGTGTTAAATAGTCTTGTCTGTGTTTTGTAGCTTTAATGATGGCGTATTATAGAGCACTTTATCTTTTCAAATTCATGCATCCGTTCTAGGAATCATATGATCCTCCATCAGATGATATTCTTCTTGTAAGGCCCCAATTCAGTGATCTGGATCGTTGATCTGATGGGCCCCACTACGGATGGATAATTCCTCAAAAATCCCTATATCCGAAAACCCTTACCATCTTATCTTTGATTCTTTTTCTGTTGAAGGTGGACCGTTGTGGTGTTTCATTCTTGAAACCATTTATTTACTGAAAACTTATAAAAGGTTGAAGATTGTTCTGTTTGATTAGATTTATTAGGATGATTCATCCGACGTGGATTGCGTTATGACCCTGCTACCAAATACCCATGTGGTGGCAGGACTCTGAGGGCCCAGCGTGATCTATGTGTTTTATCCACTCCGTCCATACGTTTTGACAGCTCAATTTAGGACGTGAACAAAATTTAAGAATAACCAAAGCCGTTCATCTGTTTTTTCGGTTCATTTCACGGCATGAACAGAAAATTGAAGAATAACCAAAGCTCAAGTGGACCACACCACGGGAAACGATGGTGATAGTGGTAAAACACAAGTATCCAAAACCTTTGTAACACCCAATCCCTCCCTTCCCCAAGAAGTTCTCAATGGTAAGCATTCAAGCTCTACTCTTTCTTGTGACGTGGTCCATTTGAACATTGGATACCATTCAATTTTGGGACCATGGCCTAAAATGATCTGACAAAATGAATGGGCGGCATGGATCAAACACATACATTATGGTGGGCCCACAAAGTCTTGCCACCACTGAGGTCGGTAGTGGCAGGGTCATCACGCAATTGGTCATCCGGTTCATCCCCTGTGGGGCCATCAAATCAATGGTAGATTATCAAGTGGGCCCAATTACGAACTAATGATCCATCACAAGGATACTACGCATCCCCGGGTGAAGTATCATATGAATCCTTCAGTTTTTCGGTCTATCCAATTTGGGAAGGATTTAATACAAATAGTATATCAATTGTATGTTTAAGATCCCGTATTTTTAGTACCGGCGTGTTACCTTAAGAACCTAGTTTAACATGAGAGTAAACTCGATCTGTTGAGAGATTTTGAACGTCCCAAATTACACTGTGCGTGTGCTCTACATTGAACCCTGAAACTTGGAAACCATGCTTGGAAGCACCAGGTTGTAACTTGGGGTGTACATTGAGTAGAACCGAGTCAAGCTGGCCTTAGCTCAACTGGGCTTGGCCACTAGCTAACTTCAATAGGAACTCGGCTCGTCTCGGTCCATGAGCTTGACTCGCCAGCTCAGCTCAGTTCGGTCAGTAGCTCGGGCTCGTTCGAGCCAAGATCAAGCCGAGTTCGTCATTATAGTATTTTCACAAACACCTGAACTGCACCTTCAAAATCTCACTGTATTTGAGATAACAACAATGGTTTTATAGGTATTTTATCAAACACCTTCTAAGCAACATAAAAATTAAGAAAAAAAAAAGATGTTAGTTTCATATACATACCTTCCTTATCACCAGCCATACTTCTTTGAATCATTTCATCAAACACTTAGTGAGCAACATCAATATCAAAGTAACTGAGTCACCGAACTGGTTCGATTCAAGTTCGATTGGAGCTAGGTTCGATATTAGTCGAGTTGAGCTGGGGCCAGTTCGAACTCATTTTCGAGCTCCAAAAATCAACTCGGCTCAGCTCGAACTCAACTTCAAACTGAGTTGAATCGAGCTTTTTCAAGCTGGGTTGACCAAGCTAACCGAGCTAGCTCGGTGCATGTACACATCTAGTTGTAATAGGACTTCAGAAAATGCCCTGTTAAATTGTGCAATATTAAGATCCGAATCAACAAATCCACCGTTCACAAGAGGCCTAACGAATATACCTACCAATCGTTCACCCTTGTTTGACCTCTGGTGACAAGAACTACTGTTGAAATTCACTCGGCAGGCCTTGTGGACCCTTACCAGAATGGGTGCCTAATATTGGAGGAATCTGATTGTCAGATTGACAGGAATTCCAAAAGATTTGACAAAATACCTAGTGTGGCCCACATAGACCTTGGATATACCTCATCTCTAATCATAGGCCCGGAATGCGACCTCGAAAGTGGATGGATGGTGTAGATCTGAAATAGCATCATGATGGACCACACATTTGTTGCGAGAGTTCAGCTACCGGGCGTACACTCGCGCCATACCAGCAAGGTCAGCCCAGTCAAACCGAGTTTGACCTACACAACACGAAAAGCTCCTTTCGAATTTTCCCATTGCAACGGACGAATGGACAGCGTCTGTCTTTGTCGATCGGTGGCCCACCATCAACGCACAGCCCACTGATCCAATTTGTCCATCATGATCGTACAGGATATCCATCCAAACCCTACTCTTTCTCGCACGATGAAATTCCTATGCATGCACACGAACCCTAGCTCAAGCAGAGGGTTCCCATTTTATTCCTCCACGCTGGATATCCACGTGTGGTAGTTCCCCTGCAATCTCGACCCCATCTAGCGTCAATCTCAGCCCTCCATCCAACACCTTGGAAGGAAAACTCCTCCCTGGGTCGACGAAAGTAGGGAAAGCACATTCCTTTTCTAGAAACCTGAGCTAGAGTGATCTGAGCCATCGCTGGGACTTCTTCTAGATAATACCAGACGCACGATCTAGGGCAGCAACGGTCCTTCCCGTTCGGGCAAGAAAGACTTGCTTCGCACGATAAAACCATTGCGGCGGAGTTTCTCGCGAGATGTTCCGCGCTCACGACCACTACTGGGAATGCTGGGCCCCAAAGAAATCAGTGGGTCCATCTGATCCATCCAGACGATTCAGATCGTCAGAATGAACCATTGATAGGAATCTTCCATGAGTAGCGGTCTCATCTTCCCCATTCAGCCGATCCACCATGATGATGTGGGCCCCATTTTCCAATCAAAGACACCCAACCGGTGGGCCATGGGTTTATAAGTCCATCCCATCGAATGGATTAACACCATGCAAAGGGAGATTCGCCCTCCCAATCTCGTTTCTAAGATCGCTCCTGGCCCAAAGATGGAAAAGTTAGGGCAGCAGTAAGCGAACCATAGCCCTATAAAAGGGGCCTGTTATCTCGGAATTTTAGCCAAGAGTCTAGAGAGAGAGAGACGAGAGAAATCGGATTGCGTACTTAGTAGGCTGTATGTGGTCTATCCACGCCGTTCATTCGTTTTTCCATCTAATTTAAGTGATGGATCCCAAAATTGAAGCATATCCAAAGATCAAGTGGATCATACCATAGGAAACAATGGAGATAATGATTTCCACCGTTGAAACCTTTCTAAGCCCCACAATGATGTTTATTTGCCATACAACATGTTCATAAGATCATACAGACATGGATGAACAAAAAAAATAAATAAATAAGTACGCAAGAAATTTTCAACGATGGAAGTTCTCAACTCTTTCCTGTAGTGTGGTCCATTTGAAAATTTTATATACGGATCAACCGCTAAAATTATGTGGAAAAATGGATGGCCGGAGCAGATAAAATGTTGAGAATATGGAGCCACATTGGGGCCGCCTTCAACCGGTCGTAGGGCCTGTTCGACCGGTCGTAGGGGAGCTACGACCGGTCGTGGGAGGCGCTCGACCGGTCGTAAGTTCGAGCCCTGTCATGACTCAAAGTCCAACGAGTTGTGCTGTTTTTTTCCCGGGGCGTAAGAGTGGTCGTAGGAGAGCTACGACTGATCCTAGGGGTCTACAACCGGTCGTAGCGGAGCCAAGACCGGTCGTAGGTTACGCAGTTTGTTCCGCGAAACTGCAGATTTGAGTCCTTTCGTAACTGGGATGCGGAAGGGAAGTTGCCTAAACTATAAATAGGGGTTCCTAGGATTTTTCTAGGGAATTCTAAGGAATGAGAAATATTGAGAAATATTTCTAAAGGTGTGTGCTCAGGGTTTTCTATTCTTCCAAGGGAGAGGTTAGTATTTTACCTTGTAATCTTTGTTTCTTCATAGTGGAAGTTTGCATCCGTGGTTTTTTACCCTAGTTTGGAGTTTTTCCATGTATATCTTGTCTTGTGGTTTGTTTGGATTGCTTTGATCTGTTTCTAGTTTATATTTCTTTCCATTTATCGTTTGTGGGTGAGGCCTGAGATTGGATCTCGACCCACTGCGTTGTTGGTGAGCTGCGCAACAACTGGTATAAGAGCTATTAGTTTAGTTCTATTGGGAGCGATGACGGAAGATGGAAAAACTAGAATTGAGAAGTTTGATGGTTCAAACTTTACCTTCTGGAAGATGCAGATGGAGGATTATCTGTATCAGAAGGATCTTTACATTCCTCTAGAAGGAAAAGAGAAGAAACCAGAAAAGATGATAGATGATGAATGGTTTTTACTGGATAGGAAGGCTTTAGGAACGATCCGACTCTCTTTGTCTAAGAGCGTCGCCTTCAACATATCCAAGGTGAAAACAACAAAAGAATTAATGGAAGCCCTAGCCACCATGTATGAAAAGCCCTCAGCATCCAACAAGGTTCATCTTATGAAACAGCTATTCAACATGAAGATGTCAGATGGTGGGAGCGTGGCTGAACATTTAAACAAGTTCAATATAGTCACGAGCCAATTCGAATCCGTTGGCATCGTTTTTGAGGATGAGGTCAGGGCACTATTGATCTTATCCAGTCTGTCAGACAGTTGGGATGGTTTAGTGATTGCTGTGAGCAATTCTTCAGGGTCGACAAAGCTGAAATTGATGATGTGGCCGGTCTAATTCTCAGCGAAGAATCTAGAAGAAAGGCATCAGGAGTTTCAGGGGATTCAGGGAATGCTCTAAACGTTGAAGGAAGAGGAAGATCGCAGAACAGAGGAGGCAATAAACACGGGCGTTCTAAGTCGAGGAAGAAGTCCAAGGGACCGAAAGACAAAGACGGGTGTTGGCATTGCGGCAAGAAGGGGCACATGAAACGTGATTACAGGGCGCTCAAGAAACAAGAAGGAAACTCTCAAGGCAGGAAGGATTCAGTGAATCCGTTTGAGGAGAGCGACATAGAGGCGTTGATCTTGTCTCTTGATGCAAGGAATGAGTCATGGATTATAGACTCAGGTGCTTCGTTTCATGCCACTTCATGTAAGGAAGTTCTGCGTGATTATGTGTCAGGTGACTTTGAGAGAGTCTACCTAGGTGATGATGAGCCGTGCAGTATTGTTGGAAAGGATGACGTTCAGGTCAATCAGAAAGACGGAACGGTTTTGAAACTGAAGGATGTCAGACATGTACCGAGTTTGAGAAAGAATCTGATCTCAGTGGGGCAGTTGGCCGATACCCGTTATGTGACGACATTCACCAGTGATTCCTAGAAGATCACAAAAGGTGCCTTGGTGATATCTCGAGGCAAAAAGAGAGGCACTTTGTACGTGACTTCAGGATCGTATGGTTCACTCTCAGTCGCATCAACTGGAGTGAATGGGCAGTTATGGCATCAGAGGTTGGGACATATGAGTGAGAAAGGGATGAAAGTACTGTTGTCAAAAGGAAAGCTATCAGGGCTGAAGTCTCTTGACTTGAAATTCTGCGAGGACTGCATATATGGCAAGCAGAAGAGGGTAAGCTTCAAGAAGACAGGTCACGCTCCAAATACGCATCTATTGGAGCTTGTTCACACTGACGTGTGGGGACCGGAAAAGGTATCATCCCTTGGTGGCTCACGTTATTTTATTTCCTTTATTAATGATGCTAGTAGAAAACTGTGGGTTTATTTCTTAAAGTATAAATCTAATGTATTTGATGCGTTTAAGAAGTGGAAAGTTATGGTATAAAACAAGACAGGTAAAACAGTAAAGTGTCTCAGATCTAATAATGGGGGAGAATATTGTGATAAGAGGTTTGAGGAGTATTGTGCAGCAAGTGGAATCAAACATCAAAAAATGATTACAGGGACACCGCAGCAGAATGGTGTGGATGAGCGCATTAACAGGACCATCCTTGAGCGCGCCAGGAGCATGAGATTACATGCAGGGTTGCCCAAGACCTTTTGGGCAGATGCTATAAATACTACCGTATATCTTATCAATAGAAGTCCCACAATACCATTGGATGGTGGGCTACCAGAAGAAACGTGGACTGAAAAAGAAGTGAACCTTACACATCTCAGAGTGTTTGGTTGCACTTTATATGTTCACATTGATGCAGAGCACATAAACAAGCTGGATGCGAAGTCCAGGAGGTGCACGTTTATAGGCTACGGGCAGGATGATTTTGGCTACAGGTTTTGGATGCAGAAAATAAAAAAATCATCAGAAGTAAGGACGTTGTCTTCAACGAAAAAGTGATACATAAGGACAGTGTGCAGGAAAATAAGGCCGAGAAAAAGGAATTCGTAGAGTTGGAAGAGTTACTGGAAATGGGTGTTACAGCACCACAGGATAATCATGCACAGGAGCATCATGAGGCAGAGCCACAGACACCGGTTGTGAGGAGGTCTACTCAGGATAGGAGACCCACGGTCCGATACTCACCCTCCTTACATTATCTACTGCTGACAGATAATGGTGAGCCAGAATATTTTGAAGAAGCATTACAGTCAGATACACGGGTTAAGTGGGAGCAAGCCATGGATGAGGAGATGGACTCTCTTGAGTCTAATCGTACATGGGTGCTAGTCACTTTACCTAAAGGTAAGAAAGCTCTTCATAACAAGTGGGTTTACAAACTGAATGAGGAGTATGATGGTTCGAAACGGTACAAGGCGAGACTGGTTGTAAAAGGTTTTCAACAGAAGGCAGGTATCGATTTCACTGAAATATTTTCACCAGTAGTGAAATTGTCTACGATTCGCATGGTCTTGAGTATAGTGGCTACAAAGAACTTATATCTAGAGCAGCTAGATGTTAAGACAACCTTTCTTCATGGGGATCTTGAAGAAGAAATATATATGCATCAGCCGACAGGATACATGGCACCAGGTAATGAGAACAAGGTGTGAAAACTGAAGAAAAGTCTATATGGCCTGAAGTAGGCCCCGAGGCAGTGGTACAAGAAGTTTGATAGTTTCATGTCGGGAAACGATTTTAGGAGATATCATGCGACCACTGTTTTTACTTGAAGAAGTTTGATACGTCATACATCATTCTTCTTCTGTATGTTGATGATATGCTTGTGGCCGGTTCAAGCATGAAGGACATCTTAGATCTCAAAAGACAACTGTCTACAGAATTTGCCATAAAGGATTTAGGAGTTACAAAACAGATCATAGGCATGAGGATAAAGCGTGACAGGGAAAACAAGAAACTGGTTTTGTCACAGGCAGAGTACATAGCCAAGGTACTTGATCGATTCAATATGGGAGGTGCTAAGCCGGTTAGCACTCCATTAGCCAACCACTTCAAGCTATTTAAGGAGCAAGGTGTAAAGATGAAGGAGAAACGGGACTGTATGGCCAAAGTCCCATATGCGTTAGCGATTGAGAGTCTCATGTATGTTATGGTAAGCACGAGGCTAGACATTGCTCAAGCAGTGGGAGTTGTTAGCAGGTTCATGAACAATCCCGGGAAGGAACATTGGGAAGCTGTGAAGTGGATCCTCAGATACCTTGTGGGTACTAAGGATGTAGGGCTGTGTTATGGTGGATCAAAAATCAAGCTGTAAGGCTACGTGGATTCAGATTTGGCAGGAGATATCGACAGCAGAAGAAGCACTATAGGTTATGTCTTTACTCTGGGCAGTGCTGTAGTCAGTTGGGTCTCTCAGTTACAGAAGATAGTATCTATCAGTACGACAGAAGCAAAATATGTTGCGGCTACTGAAGCATGCAAGGAAATGGTGTGGATGCAAGGTTTTATGGAAGAGTTGGGTAAGAAGCAAGTAGATTGCAAGCTATACAGTGACAGTCAGAGTGCAATACACTTGGCTAAGAATTCAGCCTTTCATTCAAGGACCAAGCATATTACCATCAGATATCACTTCATACGTTCGTTACTGGAAGATGGATCGATTATTCTGGAGAAGATTCATACAAGTGAGAATCCAGCAGATATGTTGACCAAAGTGGTCACAAGGGAGAAGCTGAAGCTCTATTCAGCTTTGATTGGTTTTCAGGTTTGAAGACGGGGAGGTGGTGCACTCCGGATGAAGAAGACGAAGGTTTATGGCAATGTGTCTCCAAGTGAGAAATTGTTGAGAATATGGAGCCACATTGGGGCCGCCTTCGATAGGTCGTAGGACGGCTACGACCGGTCGTAGGGCCTATTCGACCGGTCGTGGGAGGCGCTCGACCGGTCATAGGTTCGAGCCCTGGCACCACTCAAAGTCCGGCGAGTTGTGCTGTTTTTTTCCCGGGGCCTAGGACTGGTCGTAGGAGAGTTACGACTGTTCGTAGGGGTCTACGATCGGTCGTAAGTTACGTAATTTGTTTCGCGAAACCGTGGATTTGAGTCCTTTCGCAACTGGGATGCGGAAGGGAAGTTGCCTAAACTATAAATAGGGGTTCCTAGGATTTTTTTAGAGAATTCTAAGGAATGAAAAATATTAAGAAATATTTCTAAAGGTGTGGGCTCAGGGTTTTCTATTCTTCCAAGGGAGAGGTTAGTATTTTGCCTTGTAATCTTTGTTTCTTTATAGTGGAAGTTTGTATCCGTAGTTTTTTACCCTAGTTTGGGATTTTTCCACGTATATCTTGTCTTGTGGTTTGTTTGGATTGATTTGATCTGTTTCTAGTTTATATTTCTTTCCATTTATCGTTTGTAGGTGAGGCATGAGATTGGATCTCGGCCCACTGCGTTGTTGGCGTGCTGCGCAACATAAAATATATAAATCATTGTGAAATTGACAGAGTTTACTCAATACGCTATCCGCAATCTGCTTCGAAAGGGGAAAGGAGAGAAAATCGGCGTCGGTCTTGGTGCCATACTGCCGAGCCAGGCCGAGTGGCGGACTCAAAGCAAAGTCCCTCAGAGTCATCTGGGCGGGACCAGGTTCCACAGACTGATACGAGAGACTAGGCTCATTCCCTTAGCCGAGTCAAACTAGTTCACCCACTTGATGATCTTCTGCCGCCGAGTTGCAACAGGTGAGTCGACTCAGTCCGCACCATGCTCTTTCCCGAAGAGCAACAGTATGGTATGTAAAACACAACTGACTGGAGGTGTTATGGCAGCGCTTGGTGTGGTTGGGGCTAACTCATTTCAAACCTGGAGGTGGAATCAGTAGCTCTCTAGTTTGGACGAGTGCAGGGGCTGCGTTGGACTCGATTCATCTAGTGGCTGCGATCTCCCAACCATGTAGGAAGACCCTGTGACTCGAACTCCACTTTATCATCCAAACTCCCAAACAAGTTGAGCTATTGAGTCAGCTCGACTATAAATGAACTCAGGGAATCATTGCCAAGCAAATGATCATTCCACCGCTCAACTCGCCATTTCACATCAGCAACAACAATAATGCTACCGTGGTTGGCCCATGAAAGGATTATGGGATCTAAACATGCCGCGAGTCAAGCTAACCTTGTGCACCTTATAAATTCCTTTAAAAAAAGAAAAAAAAGAAAAAAGAAAATGAGGATTCATCTAAAGAAGGTTGTCTTACTCCAAGATAAAATCTAAGCTAAGGAAGTTGTAAAACCGTGATTAGGCTCCCCAGCCATGTTGGAAATTAAGCAAGGGAAACCCACTCTGTGGCTCTTTAACATTAAAGGAGAAGCCTAATTATTTGAAATTTTGGTTGCATTACCTAGAAATTTGAAAGACTGTACATGCAAGGTGATGATTTTTTTTCCTTTGAGCTTTCTGCTTTCATGTTGGCTTAAATGATAGTTTTTATTTTAATTTCAACTAATAATTGACATTTTTAGTTCAAGGTTACTTGTGCTAGTTACTGAAATTGATTTTCAACTTACGTGGTCAATATTTGTCTTGTATAAACATTTATAGGTTGCACTTGAATATATTCTCATACTTATGAATTGCTTGTGAAACTTGAATTGCTACATGTATAAGTGAAAAATCTCACTTATATATGTACATTTAGACTTGGGATGTAATTCGATTGAATGTGATTATAATATACCCTCGACCTAGAGGCCATTTAACTAATAGATTAAATGGAATGTTGTGGTGGATTTATCATTTGTAGATCATTATGCCTATGTGGCTCTTCGGTATAACCCTTTTTATCACATTTCTTGATGGACTAGTTGTCTTATGTGGCTTTACTTCGATATTTGCCATATGTGGCTTGGCGAATTATTTTTGTATAACCATATGATAACCAATTCCACTTGTTGAATTATAATTGGTCAATAGTCGAGGAGGTTACCATTAAATATCCTAATGTTAGAGTCTTATGAGCCGAGGATGGTGGTATGAGACACTATGCCCAAGCTGTCAGCTATACTGGGTGATGAGCCCCCCATAATGACATTTGAGCTTTCTTAAATTGACTGGTTGCAATTGGAATAATAACAGTTAGGCTAATCATGCATTCATAGTATACAGGCGATGCCATGCTAATTTTAAATGTTGTAGCACGTGCCCTAAGTCATGGTATCGTTTCGCTAGCTCAACAACCATCGACTATTGACCCACTTTTGGTGAGCGGGGCATTATAACATGTACATGATGTACTTTCGTTGGTGGCCGGTCACATACATGGATTTTGCCCAAAAGTCAATTGGATGAGCATCCTCAGTTAATGTGCACTCATGCATCCATGCATTTAAATAAAATTGTATTGTGTATTATTTCGAATGCCTTGTTGTTTAAACTATGCTTAACTAATGCGATAGTGTGTAATCTTGAGGAAAATTTACACTAAGATGGCCACTCATCCTTTGAATATATAATCGTACAGATAATACAAACTTAGATGAGGGCGTTTACAAAGTGGACTCAGATGTTGACCCCGCCATGACGGGAGAAGAGTTTTATGAGGAGGAGCCTTGTCAAGAGGTGGTGGAGTTTTACGAGCTCAACCAGTAGATTACAGTTTACTTCTTTCAAAGTTTTAAGTTAAGACATTTTGCAACTTGGGTTTGTACTAAAGTCCCTAGTTGAACGGACTAGGAATTTGATATTTTGTGATATGTGATGGCTTACCATGTTTTGTTCTATCTCTCGCACTCTGATTGCTATAAATTGCTACATGCATATTTGCATATCTAGATAACACTCGGATTTTTGAAATGAAAGAGCATTGTGTTCGGGTTTCGAAAATTGGGGCGTTATAAGCAATCCAATCATCGATTTAAAGATTTATAACCTACTATTCTTTTCATACCACTTCAATGCAATGAATGTACAACTGAACTAAACCGTTCATTGCATAAATTAGATGGAAATAATCTAAGTTACTAAAAATAAACAAAAAAGAACATCAGATTACCGTCAATTAGTACAATCCATCTGATAATCAAATTAGACCAATCCTTGAGGCTCCTACCTTTTCTAACATTAGAAAGCAAATAGGCCACACGGATTGAATCATCCATGCCCGCATGGCTAGGAACAATTCCCTACACAGAAAGCCAAAAACCATTACGCGGAGATTTAAATATTCCCACATATGTCACATATATGGAGCTGATGGATGCACAACTAATCTTAGCCGTCCATCACGAAGATCTAAGAAATAACAATAATTAATTAAAAAACATCAAATTACCAACCTGGATCAAGATCTTTCTTCATGTGTTCTCTCTCTATTTTTTTTCCCTCAAGGGTTTCTTTCATTTCTCTTTTGGTTGAGGTCTGAAGGAATTGTCCATTTTTAAAAGAGATTTGAGCAATCCAAATTTCTCTTCTTAAGAAGAGAAAAACTCTACAAGATAATGAAGATAGGTTGCAACGAACCCCATATATCTCTCTTCTATTTAATTTAAAATTTGCATTAAAAATATATTTATTATTATTAATTTTTTTAGAAAAAAAATTAGGTTTTTTACATGCCAGGTCTCACTTTGTTGCGGGTTATCCCTCATGTGGGTCCCACCTTTGATGTGAACCGCTCATCATGTGGGCCCACTTTAATGTGGACCATATATCATGCGGGGTCCCATGTTCAATATGGGTAGTTCATCATTAGGGGCCCACCTTTGATGTCCACCATCCATCATGTGTGTCCCACCTTTGTTGTGAACCATCTATCATGTGAGGCCCACTTGATGTGAATAGTCCATCATGCGGGCCATATTTTGATCCAAGCCATCCATCATGTGGACCTACCTATGATGTCCATCATCCATCATATAGGTCCCACCTTTGTTGTGGATTGCCATCATGTGGCACCCAACCTTCAATATGGGTCATTCATCATGTGGGCCCACCTTTAATGTCAACCTTTCATCATATGGTCCCATATTCAATGTCGACCATCCATCATATGGGTCCCATCTTTGAGCTAGATTGTCCATCGGGTAGGGCCTGCTTTATGTGGATCGTCCATCATGTGGCGCCACATTATGATAGGAGTCATCCATCACGTGGGGCTCACCTTTGATGTGACCGTGCATTTTGTGGGCCCGCCTTCGATATTGACCATTCATCATGTGGGGCCCCAATTCAATATGGGTTGTTCATCATGTGGGAATACATCAAATAGATTGTAAAGAGAAGATAAGAGGGTAAGATGAGAATTAGTTGAAAAGTTTAAGGACAAACATGTTTAAAAATTAACCAAAATGTCCACCCGCTTGAGTCTAATAAGCTCTTTTTAAAAAAGTAATTCCTCCCCAAGTTATAAAATTAAAGCTTATTTATTACTTTACAAATAAGCCCCCTAATTAGATTTCTATCAAATAGTCTAAAAGCATATTCTTTTATAAATAAGCTAATAAGCTCTTATTTATAGAGATTCCAAGCACCCCCTTAGAGGCAGTTTGGTTGGGCATGGATTGGGTACTATCCCCACGGACCTAACTAGAGACGGACGGTCCTATTAGGGGATATGTGGGGCCCAATATGATGGATATGTTTTATCCATGCCATCCATCCATTTTGACAAATCATTATAATACATGAGCACAAAAATGAGGCAAATTGAAGGCTCAAGTGGGCCACATGGACTTCTTTAGTGTACAAATCATATGTTCTAAGTCATCGGCTATAAAACCTTCAGGTTGTAACGTATATATGTTTTCATTTACATCCTAATTGAAAAACGCAGTCTTTACATCCATCTGATGTAGCTTTAAATTCATATGAGCCATAAGATCATAAGAATCTTCCTTAGATACTGGTAAAACGTCTCTTTAAAATTAATGCCTTCACACTTATTAAAATCCTTGACAACTGACTTTATATCTTTCGACATTACCCTTGAAGTCTTGCTTGATTTTTATATGGGGAAATCACTTCATGAGAGTTTAGGTACCACTATTGTGATGCTTGTTTCAACCCATAGATGGACTTTTTTATTTAGAAACCATATATTCCGAGCCATTGACTATAAAACCTTCAGGTTGTAACATATATACGTTTTCATTTAAATCCTCATTGAAAAATACAGTCTTTACATCCATTTGATTTAGCTTTAAATCCATATGATCCATAAGAGCCATTATGATCCTAAATGAGTCTTTGTTAGATATTGGTAAGAAAACCTCATTAAAATCAATGCCTTCATGCAGGTTAAAACCCTTGTCAACAAGTCTGACATTATATCTTTCGACATTGTTATTGGAGTCCCGCTTAGTTTTAAATACCCATTTACAATCAATTGGCTTTATTCCTGAGGGTAACTCAACAAGATCTCATACTTTATTATCCCTAATATATTTTAACTCATCCTTCATAACATCAATCCAACGAGAAGGGTTAGCACTTTGTTTAACTTGTGTAAAGGATTCATGATCATTTTTCACCACTATGTTAAACTCGTGTTGCTGCAGATATATAATGTAATTGTCTCGATTCATAGGCACCCTCTCCTTTTCAAATCTTTTCAATGACTTACTCTCTTGGGTGTGATTTTAATTTTCCTTATCAGTGAGATGTATAAGAGGTTTATCGTAGTGTTCTATAGTAATTACATGCTCAACTGTAAGATTTATATCCATGTGATCTGAAATGACAGTGACTAGAGTTACAATCCTTTATTCATTGAATACAAAATTCTTAATATTCGTGCTCCTACTATTTTCGGTATCCTCAATGAATATGGCATTCCTAGTCTCAACAATCCCGATAAAGTGGGAAGGATAGTAAAATCGATAACATTTTAACCTTTCTGGGTATTCTATAAATAAACAACTTATGGTTCTAGGATCAAGCTTTTGTTCATGTGGGTTATAAATTTTGGCTTCAGCATGACATTCCCAAACATATAGATATAAGAGACTTGACTTTCTCTCATTCCACAATCAAAAGGAGTTTTACTTACAACCTTGCTTGAGACCATGTTAAGGATATGAACCATAGTTTTGATCGCATCATCCCATAAAGATTCTGAAAATATCAAATTGCTTATCATGCTACACATTATATCTATAAGGGTGCGATTATGCCTTTTAGCCAGGAGTCTCGGGCTTGGTGTACTAAGCGATAATGCTACAATCTTATAGATATCTAATGAATGACCCTGAATTGCGACCTGATTTTTTATATCTATCATAGTATCTACCACCACAATTAGACCCAATGATCTTAATCTTCTTGTTGAGTTGATTTTCATTTTCAGACTTATAAATTTTAAAAGCATTCAAGACATTTTATTTTTCACAGATAAGATTGAGGTACCCGAAACGAGAGTAGTCATCTATAAAGATGATAAAATATTCTTGTCCATTACAAGATGCTATAGGGAATGGCTCACAAATGTCTATATGTATCACCTATAAGAGTCGTACACTTTTTATTGTACCTTTCTTTCTGGTTCTAGTGTGTTTACCTTTAATACAATCAATATATACTTTATAGTAAGATAAGTCTAAAGAATGAAAAATGCCTTCTTACATAAGCATATTCAATCTCTCACGAGATATATGGCATAATCGCTTATACCATGACATGGAGGAATTTTCATAGTCCAGTCTTCGTTTAGATCCTACTTTATTTCCATGCATGTCATTTACATTATACACATGTGAGGCATTTAAATCTAATTGGTATAAGTTGTTCACCATAAAGTCAATGCCAACTTTAATTGAATCAAACGTAAATACTCAATCTTTTATTCTTAAATTGAAAAGAATAACATGATTTATCCAACCAAGAAATAGAGATCAAATTATGCCTTATAGAAGACACATAAAATGTATCTACTAGATTCAATAAATGACTTGATCTTAACCCAAGCTTACGGACTCCGACTGTCTCCACGTCAACTTTAACGCCATTGTTTACGTATATTGAGCATTCCACATCAGTTGGTAGCCTATTCTATAACAAGTCCTGCATGGAAGTACATATGTGAATAGTTGTTCTCGAATCTATTCACCAAGAATCTACCGACACATTAGCTAAACTGTATTTAAAACAGACTAGAATTGCATGACTACCATTCCTTATGAGCCACTACTTGTACTTTATGCAGTCTTTTTTCATATGGTTTGGCTTTAGACAAAAGAAGTATTTATTCCTTTTAGTCCGCTTATGTCTCGATCCAATCCCAGGTTGATTGCCAACTGGAGAACCTAAAGGACTAAGAGGACCTAATGATCCCTCATTAGAACCATGTTTCTTTTTTCTATTTTCATTATGTCCAGCTTCATGTTTTGAGGTCACAAGACTAATATTCTGACTTTTTTCAAAGGATTTTGAAAGTTCAGATTTTTTTGGAGTAATATCCAAATGTAAGCATCTCAGTACTTTCTATATGGACTCCTTTCATTGAACATAATCGGACCTGGTTACGGTAGGAACTTTATGCGTTTGGAATTAGAATTATTACATTAGTAGATTGTTTACATAAAATAATTCTTCAATAAAATTGAATATTAGACAAAATTTATCAATTCAATTGATTGGGGCCTTTAATTGATCTATTCGAGATAAATATAAGCTCAACCATCCAATCCTAGCGAGAATCAGTTACATCATCATCACTACTCCTCCTATGGGAGGTAATCATAGCATATAAGTGACTCTCCTGAACATGAAGTTAAGAGAAACTAATTATATAAATTTGAAACACACAACACTTGCAAGTAGGATGAATCTTTCAGCTTTACATCACCAACACCATTTACTTCACCCCGTTCATGCCCTTGCCAAACAATGATCGTTTGCATTTTTGTCATTGTTTGCATTGAACATAAACGCCACTGTATGCAATCCATAAACTGAATCCCACTATGACAAGTCAAGACCCGTAAAACTTTTTCCGATTGAGGTCACTATGGTGGTTAATACAACCGAATTAAATCCCACATGTACGGACTTAAGATTGCAATTTTAATCATGCCCACCATGGATTAACAATTAATCAGTCTGATTTGACTCACAAGGCCATTTGTATTGATCGTTGAAAAAAATGAGTATCCTTAAAGAGAAACAGACAGGTAAGTTTCACCTTCCTCATTCCAATGATTTATATCAACTCCTAACATATGGATAATAGTCTCCCAATTAAGCCGAATCAAGACTCGACTCTGTATGATCTGGTCATCATCAATGAACATTATAAGTCTAGCCTTTAACACTCACATGATAGACGGTTGGCATAGAATGATTCAGATGGATGGTTAGATCTTCATATTAGTGTCCATTAGATGGAAAAATCAATTTCAATACTTAAGATCCACATGATGAAAGGTTCATATTATTTATTATCCATCAAGTGAATGATTCATATTATACGCTCATTTTAAAACTGAAATGATGGCTCAAATTTAAGAAACAAATCCCAAAATTGACCCCAAAGGAAAAACCCAAACATTAAACATGCATTCAACATTTCCTGAGCTGGGCTGAATTAAAATGATATACCTTTCTTCCGTGCTCTTTCATAACGTAAGTAATCTTCCATTAAGACATTTTAAAAAATTAACACTTTTCTACTTATATTTACTTATATTTTCTTATATAGAAAATGGTTACCTTAATTTGGTTTCACATGTTAACCTACGAACTTAGGTAGGTATTTAGGCAAGAAAAAGGTGAGAAATGTCTCGCGCTAGACACATTGGACGATCTTTTCGAGTAAGATTCGAAGGATATTAATTTTCGTATTCAGCCACGACCACGGTAGTTGGACGGTTAAGATTATAAAGTCAGTGACTTTTTTTCAGGTGTTTCATGGTATGACTCAAACGATGGAGACCCAGATCATATCTTCGTTGTGCCACGTGTCCATGTGTTGAGTGCACCCCACATGAACACATGATGGTAGTTCAGCAACGTCTTAAAATGGTGGTGACTCAATGATTTTAGGCGTCCATTTTCTACGTACTGATTAGGTGAACATCCATCAACAATGGCCACGTGACTTAGACGGTCTGGATTTCACTACTTGTGGGGTTCTTTTCAGTCTGTAATTCCTGTTTTAGGTAATCAGAAACAGCCGTAGGTTTCCAATGCAAAGGCGGTAGGAAAGCCTCCAAGAAAAACACACCTCTCTTCAACCGAATAGAGAGAGAGAGAGAGAGAGAGAGAGAGAGTTTCCAATGCAAAGCCGGTAGGAAAGCCTCCAACAAAAACACACCTCTCTTCAACCGAATATTGAGAGAGAGGTTTGGTAGGCAACCTACCAACGGTCATCACCATCTTCGGACTAACGAAGCCTTACGCTACGAGATTGGGAGAAGCAAGATAAGACCATCTCGTGTGGGACCCATGTCAGGTGGGACCCACTAGTTTTTTGCAAAATTACTGAAATGCCCGTCATGTGATTTTTATCATTGAGCGTACGTTAAGACCACACGCGGTTGAGCCCATGCATGTAAAATCCGAGTCATTCATCATGTAGATCCCACCATCTAAATGTTCCTTCTCAAAAAATGAAGATAGTCCACTCAGCAGATGGGCCACAATATTAGAAACAGGTGGGCATGTTATAAACCTTCGGCAAAAGTTTTAGTAGCCGTACATTTGCAGCATAAATTAATTGTGGCACACCTAGCAAGTGGACGGACCTGATTCTTGAGCCAGGGCATCTCCGTAGTGGTAATCCTCTGTTGGATGGAAAGGATCTCGCACCTTTATGCCATGTGACACGTGTAACGTGTACATGAACTGTCATGCAGGGACATCATGGCCCCACTTGAAAAGCTGTACATGATCAGATGGTGACCGATAAAGTAAATTCCAATGGGACCCAATTTCCTTTGACAAGGTTCCCCAGTGGGTTGGCTGACAGTGGAGTGTGTACTGACAGTAGGGTGTACTACGGATGCGGATTGGCTGATGTACCACACACATCTATATAGCTGCCGTATGTACGTGGCGTGCGAAGACGAACATAGACGCTCGAGCTCGAGTTGTCCGAACCGTTCAAAGGAGATCAAAGTTACATGACCCACAGTTATGTATTTATTATATCTACACCGTTCATATATTTTTAGAGATCATTTTAGAGAATTATCCAAAAAAATAAATCATATCCAATGATCAAATGGACCACACCACAAATAGAATATTTTCACCGTTAAAAAATTCATAGGGCCCGTCCTAACGTTTATTTTCCATCCAATCTGTTCATAAGGTCACAAAGACCTGGATGTAGAGGAAAAACAAATTTCATATTAATCCAAAACTTCTGTGAATCCAAAAATGGTTTCAATGGTAGACGTTGAATCCCCCACTTCTTTTTGCAGTGTGGTCCACTTGATAGTTAGATCTGTATTATTTTTTGACTCAGGCCTTAAGACGATCTCGCAAAATGGATGGACGGTTTGGATATGACACATAGCTCATGATCAGACCCACATAACTTGATGACGTCAATACAGCAACTATGCGGATTGGATACTGACAGGTTGAGTAGCGAGTAGGCTACTGAGGTGACGTCACCAAGTTATGTGGGCCCACTATAATGTATGTGTTGTATCCACACCGTACATCCATTTTAAGATATCATTTTAGGGCGTGAACTAAAGAACAGAGGAAGCTAAAAACTTGTAGTGGACCCCACCACAGAAAACCGTGGGGAGAGTGATTCCCACCGTTGAAACTATCCTAAGACCCAGCACAATGTTTATTTGAAATCCAGCCTGTTCAAAAGTTAAAAAAGACATAAAATAAGGGAAAATAAAAATATCAGCTTGATCAAAAACTTTTGTGGCCTTTAGAAGTTTTTAATGGTGTGTGTCACTGTCCGTACTTGGGTCCACTGGAGCTTTGGATTTAACTCATCCTCTAGATATTGCACTAAAATGATCTCTCCGAATAGATGCAAGGTGTGGATACAAAACATACATCAAGGAAGAACCCACGGAACTTGGTGTCGTCACTTCAGTGGCGAGCCTCGCTACTCAACCGGTCAGTCGCTAATCCGCGCCCGCTAAGGAAGGGCATTTTCGTAATTTCACTAGTACGTTCCGTCTAAATATCCACATGCTTGTAATTACAAGTGAAACCAAGTGCATATCTGTAATACATTCCCTTATAAAATCCAACGGCCAGCCTTGCATTCTCTCAGCGTTATCACGAAGAGAAGAAGTATGACCGGATTTCGTGGCTTCTCCTTTCTCGTGTTCTTCTTCTTCTCCAATACATGCGCAGCAGCATTCTCGACCGTCGAACCGGATGACCGGCTGCCCCTACAAGAGGAGTTCGTACGGACGGCCGGGTATGGAGAGGAGAAGCTCTCGTCCGTGCTGGTCACTGGTACGGTACTTTGTGAGGCTTGCTTGCCTGGAGACGTGGAGAGTCGTGCATGGCATGTGCCAGGTTTGTCTGTTCATCATCTTTCATGAGAGAGAGAGAGAGAGAGAGTCCTTCCAATCTATACCGCATGTAGTATACGTCTATGATGATCACAACCGTTCGTTCACTTGGGATGACCGCAAGTGAATCATGTTCGAAAAATCACAGTAATCGGAAAATTCTATCCATTTAAAGAGTGGTACACAATAATTCAAGAAAATACGGTTAGATCACACATGCATGATGATCGGAACGGTTTGTTCATTAGGGACGAATGCGAGTGGGCCATGGTCCAAAAATTGCAGTCATCAGACAATTCTATCCGTTTAAAGAGTGTACAAAAGAATTCGCTAAAAATACGGTTAGCACATAATGATGGGAACCGTTCATTTACAAGGGAAGACCACAAGTGGGCCATGGTCTAAAACTCGTAGTGATTGGAAAATTCTATCCATTTAAAGATTGGTACACAAAAATTCACTAAAATACAGCCAGTGAGTTTTCTACGAAATGTTTTGCGTGGTCAGGGTTGCTTGATCATTGTTGTGCTTTCGATCTATGTCCAATTCCGGGATTTATAATGAATGAACGGTTCAGATCATTGTTTTCTTTTGATCATTTTGTATTCTAGTTTCATTGCATGCTAAAGCAATTATAACATGAGGCTGTATGTTCATTTTTCACTAATGGACAACCATGATCGAACCATCGTAACAAATTAAAAATTGGTGCACATAGGTATCCGATGGCTAGGATTGTCTGATCATTGTGACTTTGGTACACGATCTATTTGTGGGGTGTTACAATGAATGAACGGTTTGGATCATCGCACACATGCGACATTTGCAATACATAACTGCGTGGATTGGATCCCTCCCACCTTTATGCGTACTTTGGAATAGTCGTTCTTGCGTGCAGTTGTTATCTTCGTTTCTTATGGTAGCACATCAACCGTACGTTAGCACACATGTAAGTCAATATGGACCAACCAATCAAAGACCTCCGTATGCTTATGGAGCAAAGCCTAACAATCGCATTGGATAGATGATCTTAACCGTCAAATATAATCAGTTGAAATTGGATTAATGAGCATTTTGTTTTTAACTGTCTATTTGATGGCCCACCAAATTGAATGGTCAATCTCATCTTATAAGTGTGCTCAGGATATGCTTCATCCTCAATAAGGTCCCACAGTTTGGATGGTCAGGGTTGATTTACATTCATCAATGTACACTAGATATTGCCTTAGCGTCTTATTATGGTCCACCTGATCAGTAAATCTGCAAGATATTTTGGGGTAGAGAATCCACATGATGTGGCCCACCTGATAGACCGATCGGGTAATGTATATTTTCGGACATATTAGCGTGTGCAGGGGTGTATAGATATCTACCATATTTTCCTTAAGAATTTTACTTTCATTAGTGTCCTGAACGTCTTCATTTACATTCATATCATAAGATTTAGTTTCAAGTATGAAATCAATGGTCATTAATAATTTAAAATTATTATTATTTTAATACGAAGAGTCTACCATCTTTTCCTTAAGATATTTACATTCATTAGTGTCCTGAACGTCTTCATTTACATTCATATCATAAGATTTAGTTTCAAGTATGAAACCAATGGTCATTAATAATTTAAAATTATTAATATTATTATTATTTTAATACGAAGACTATAATATAATAGATTCAGTAAAATGATACATTCCACATATATACCATACTCAGAATATTTAAGAGTATTTAATTTACCATATTCATTATTTTATGAATATACTACTAAATACCTTCATAAATTTAATGTTCAAAACGCCGGTCCCAAGAACAATTTCTGAATTTCAAATTTTAGAGAATATAAGCTGCACAACATAATTGAAAAAGCAGGCCGCCTTTGGAATAATAAGCAATCCATGATGTGCCCTAACAAATAAATGAATTAGATCTTGATTGGATTTATTCTTAGTGCAAATGATCTTGACTATCTGTATTAAAAGCCATTAATCAATTAATTAATATTTTTTTAGATCAGTGCAATGTTTGCAGGGTATCTAAGAAGTGTGAGCTAGATCTAATGAACAATCTAAATAAATGAATTGGAATCATTAAACTAGAATTGCTATTAGTATTTGATGTAGAGTGGGTTACAGGCACTTTCATGTCTGGATGAACCAGAGAAGGGTGGAAGGATCGCCAGAACTTTAAAATATGAATATCTTGTGTATTGAAATGAATTATTTGACATACCATAGCTAAATTTGTAGGTAGGAGAAGCTACTTTAGCCACCCAACCTGTTATTATGGGTTGCCCATGCTGAATCTGTGAGATGCCCCCGGTGTCAAAAATTCATTTTATTTCTTTTTTTTACTATTTATAATAAGTTTTAGTTCAATCTTTTCTTTTGATCAATTTTGAGCTTTAGGAGTTGTGTCCAAAATGAAAAGCACTTAAAAAAATTAAGAGAATAATATAGTTTAGCCAAATAGGACACTTAACTATTTTTTGCCAAGTCATGACTTTTAAGAGTTTGAGTTGGAGTTTGATTCTAAAACTCTTTCATAAGTTTGATATCATTATTTAAGGGATTGTAAATTCATTTTTATTATTACAATTTCATCTTTATTTGTGGATTCGAGGAATCTATGTGAGGAGTCCATAAACTCCTTGAACTAGGAGTAATTATCTCCTTAAGGAAGATGGTGATTGAGCTCATCACGCCCATCCCTGCGTCAGTACTTCTAGTGCTATGATCGACGGTGAAAGTTAGTTGGGCCCACATCTCTAACACTATGTTTTCCATGTTTGAAGGTGCACTGGTTGGTATCACATGCAAAATTGGCGGGAAAAGAAGGAAATTGAACTGGTCACAAGGGGCCACTGACGAGTATGGAGACTTCATCATTGATTTACCTTCCCACCTCCATGCAATCCCAAGATTGGAGAAGGTATGCACGGCCAGGATTGTCCGGTTGCCGAAACGCTCCCCCTGCCGACGTGTCCCGGTCAGAAAAACGAGAGCAATCCAGTTTTCATCAGTCGGAAATGGGATCCGTACTTACGCTACCGGAGTTATAAAGCTCCAGCAGCGATCTAAACCCTGGCACGTGTGTATCAAGAAAGGAAGAGAAATTGAACAAGAGAGATCGTGGTGATCGTGGCCCACATGTGGGTGACATCCAGGCCACACGCTAGATGGTGTCCCAAAAGCCAGGCTGGTCTGTTGATCAGGTGGGCCACACATGTACCACTTCGGTCGTAATAAGTGTGAACGGTCATGATGGAAGGATCTGCCTGACTTATTGGGAATGTCCGTGGTTCAACCCCACCTTAAGAGTGGATTGGATGTCCCAAACGTGTGCCTATGTGAATATGTGTGGTCATGCATGGGAATATTTTTGTAACATTTTAGTGTGAGGACTCTTCTGATGACCTTTAATAGAACGTATTGAGATATTGTTCGTACATATATTATCACGTATTACATATGTACGAAAAAATTACAGAAAACATGTGTTTCCAATCTGGTGGGCCATCAATAGCTTTAAAAAAAGGCTGGCCGACTCATTAGATGGGCCATGAATACATTTTAGTAAAAGTTGTCGATATTCCCACGTTCAATGTACATGTATAACCAATTTGGTGAATGGGGCAGATTGATTATGGGGGTGTAGAATCTACATGGTGAGGCCCACCTAATGAGCGGCTTAGATCTGGGTCGTGTGCCCATAAGCGACTATTGGAGTTATTTTTTCACCATGAAAATGACGGTGGTAGGTGGTAAAGGAAAAAAGGTAAGTGTTGGGTGGTTCATTACCACCGTTTCACCTGTTTTGAATTCCTCGGTGATATTGTCCATTGCCATAGATAAGGTAAGCACTGAAATAATACTGGTATTGGCCTCAAGAATTGGTGGGCCCCACCATAATATTTATGTAAAAGTCATCTTAATCACCAAGTGCGTCACCTTAATTTAACCACAGAGCTTAAAAATCAGTTTAATCTGTGATTCGGGTGGGTCATACGAAGGGAAAAGTTGGGAGAGGAATTCCTGCCCTTTATTGTTTCATGGCTCACTATAATGCTTAAATGAAATTCAATCCAAAATTTAGATACAAAGTTAAAATGTGGTCCTTAGGACCAGGCCCATCCTTGATTCAAATAAGCTACATGAAAGGAAATAGTTTGAAGGGCAAGGGTTATTATTTTCCTTCCGATGTCCCACCTGTATCATACACCAAGCTGATATTTGAGCCTTACTATTAAATTTGAGTGACGCACCTAGTGACTTGGGTGGATTTTATATGAAAATCATAGGGATATGTCAGATAATGTTTTGAAGGCTCACACGGATTCATGTCATGACTTGTTAATGAAAACGGCCACTAGTTAGATGTTAAAATTTTGTGCATGTGCTCCACCATAATCTTTACATGAAATCCACTCGGATCACCATGTATGTTACTTTATTTTAGATATAGTGCCTAAAATTCAACTCGGTGGTGGTTAACGTGGGCCATACAAAGGGAAACAGTCGATAAAGGATGCCTCATATATTATTTCCAACCCTACATAATCACAAATTGAGGTGATATTTAGGCCCTGCAGCTAAAATTGAGGGACACATTTTATGATTAGGGTGAATTTTACATAAACATCAAAAGTGGTGGACTCCAAAGTAATGTTTACATGAAATCTACCTTGATTACCAAGTGCATTACCTTATTTTAGCTCTGGGACAAAAAATTAGCCTGATCTGTGATTTATGCGGGCCATATGAAGGAAACAGTTGGAAGAAAGATGTGATTGTACATTTTTCAACTATATGAGCCACCTAAATTATGAACCGAGCTGACTTTTGAGCCGTACAACTAAAATAGAGTTTTCAACCTACTGAATAGGGTAGATTTTACATAAATATCACAACGCCACATGAGAGATTTGGTAAAATACATTTCTTGCATGAGGGGCGGTGCCAAACAAATTTTTTTGATTCAAATAGAATTGGCATGCATAATGCCAAAGATAACCGGTAATTTAAATTCACACGGATTCCATAGTAATTATGATATAGATTTTATTCCCTACTGCCACACAACTCTGAAAGGTTTTCATATTAACTTACAAGGCAACAGTCCACAAAGCGACTTCTCCAAGTTGGCTCTGACTCGGTCGCACCCACTGAGTTCGACATCATGAGTCGCGGAACTCAACCCAATCATGCGATTCCTCCTAGACTTGGGCGACCCAAGATTTGGGCCATTCATTGAGTAGGGCTCATCATGAACATGCCATGACCAGAAAACAGGCCAGCACAGTCATCAGGGTGGCCAGACATGTATAATATCGAACGGGCAATTAGATATGATGACTAAAAGTCTATATTCATCACATGCCACTTGAAGAGCATGCTTCGAGTCACGTCAGTCTGGTGACTCACCCTCCTAACACATGGTATGCAATTATATCAATCCAAACCCTTCAATAATGGTGCATGAGATAGAAATTGCACGGGTGAACAAACCTAACCATCCATCAGTTGGGTGGTTATCAATTATCTATCAACGGTTGAAATCATATGTTTAAAATTATACGGTCACTGATTTTTTGGGTTATGCTGCATTTTGGGCTGTGCTTGAGCTCTAGTAATTTTAGCATGACTTGCCCGGCCCAATCTGACTTCTTATGTATTTGTTATATACCAAAAAAAAAAGCCACTTCAATCCATTATATATTGATTAATTAAATATTTGACTGTGGCCGGCTCAATTACATAATTGATTGTAGCTTATTTTCAACAAAAATCAGTCATTTAATCAAATCTTGCTAGATTGTACCTGTACAGTTAAGGATAATACAAATCCCAATCCACTAATAAGTGTGCCAGTAGATTATGCATTGCATCTCACGTGAACACGTGCCTAAGTAGTGTCTAGGATCGTAAACAAGGTGGGCCATTATAGTAATTCTGGGTCAAGAAATGGTTATTGTGGGACCCAACAGATGAATAACCTAGGTGGAACTTTGGCTCATGCACGAAGAATCTAATTGTGCATGGAGCCAGTTCTGACTACCATGGACATCAACCAAACAAGGTCTTAGCGGGCTGGCAATGGCCTAGGCCAGGCTAGGCTCAGGGTGGTCCCAAACTTAAGGTCCAAGGCAAGAGCCCCGCAATGAGCAGAGAAGACCGGCTTAGAAACTTTGACTGGACTCAGGCCTAACCTGATCTAGCATGGAACTTGATAAGATCCCTGTTTCCCCCTTGAATGTTCTCAATGTGTCTGTATTGATCAAGTGGGCTAGATATATATAAAGAAAAAGACTGCTTGATCTTTCAGGTAATAGGTAATAACCTGGTAAATGGGTAATAATTACTTACCCAGGTAATTGCCTCTTACACCCACGTTGACGGCTGAACTTTTTGGCAATAGAACCGAGGATGGCTGCCAAATGAATATAGGGCCACTGTGATGTATGTGATCTATCAACACTGTTCATCTTATATGTCAGTCTCATTTAGGGTATAAACCCAAAAATGAGACAGATTCAAAGCTCCAATGGACCACACCACAGGAAACAATGGAGATTGGATGCTTACAGTAAAAAAATTTACGTGGCCAGGAGAAGTTTTGGATGAAGTTAATATTTGGGTTTGCCTAAGTTTTTGATGAAGCTGATATTTGTGTTTACCCCCTTATCAATGTTTTCATGACTTCATGAATAGGTTAGATGACAAATAAACATTAATGTGGGCCCAATGAACAAAAATAACTTTCAATGGTGGACGTTTAAGGCCATTGTTTCCTGTGGTATGGGTCACTTGAGCCTTACATTTGTCTCAATTTTGGACTTAGACCCTAAAATCTTATGATAAAATAGATTGATGGTGTGGATATGTCATGCACATCATACTGGAGTCCAGAAATTCAAGTCAACTTTTTTGAACCAATTTTCGAAAGAAAAATACATTTGAAATTTCAAACGTAATAAAAAAGTAATAATGACCTTTTTCAATTGTATTTCCCTCTGACACAAAAATTAAACAATACTAACCAAATAAGTTACTTTTCTACTTATAGCCGTGGATAAGTAACTTATTTCAGATAAATAAGTTTGTTTTATGATTAGTTATGAGTAAATTTTTTACTTAAAAATACTTAATCACTTATAGGATAATTTTTTTTTTAGCTTTTCTACTTCTCATAAGTTGTTGAAGAGAGGCATCAGGAGAGACGAAACACAGAAGAAGATGATACGTATATTGTTTGTCAAACATAATTATATTATTAATAAGTAAAAACTAATATAAGCTACACGTGGAATAAGTAGCTTATCTTAAGCAACATGTTTAGATCCCCATCAAATAAATTACCTTTTTCTACTTACAATGGTAGATAAGTTATTTTATATAAGATGTAGGGGTGTACAACAAGTCGAACTGAGTCAAGCTAGCCTCAGCTCAGCCACTAGTTGACTTCAGGTCGAACTCGACTCGGCTTGGTCCTTGAGCTTGACTGGCCAGCTCAGCTCGGTTCAGTCAGCGGCTTGGGCCGAGTTCGAGCCAAGATCAAGCCGAGTTCGCCATTGAGGCATTTCCACAAACACCTGAATTGTAACTTTAAAATCTCACTATTTTACAAACAGAGACAATGGTTTTACATGTATTTTATCAAATACCTTTTAAGCCTCTCTTTAATGTCCTTACATTCGATTGGAGCCCTAGCTATTGGTGGTGATGCTAGCCATGACAACCCATTGTCTTCAATTACAACATTTCTCTTTCAATGGTTCAAGATGTCAATGATGCTAGCAACAGGATTCTGCGTTCTTCCGGCATTAGGGTTGAAAGAATTTTTTATTATTCTTGGAAATACATGAATTGAAAAGGGGGTTTTATTTTGAGTAGGGGATGAAGCCACTGGTCCGCATAATATATAAATTGTTTGTTTCATATTAGACAACTCTAAGACTCCACCTATCCTGAACTTCGTCTAGTTTGAGCTAGAGTTTTGTGATTTCTTTCTTTACCGTTCTTCATGATTCATCTATATCTGTATTTACTTGGATGCTGGGAATTCCCTATATATTAATTTTTGCAGTTGAGTCATTTTATCAAACAGTTGGTGAGCATCATCAATGGTAAAGTAACTGAGTCACTGAACTGGTTTGATCCGAGTTTGATTCGAGCTGGATTCGAGTTGCATTCGATCTGAGTCGAGTCGAGCTGGGGCCTGCTCAAACTCAGCTTAAACTCATTTTTGAGCTTAAAAAATCAGCTCAACTCGGCACGAACTCAGCTTTGAGCTAAGTCGAATCGAGCTTTTTCGAATCAAGTCGAGCGAGTTAACCGAGCTAGCTTGGTTCGTGTACACCCCTAATAAGAAGTTTGGTTTATGATTAGTTATGAGTAACTTTTTATTTAAATGTACTTAATCACTTGAGTTAACTTTTGTTTTTAGCCTTTCTACTTTTCATAAGTTGCCGAGGAGAGACAAGAGAGGACAATCAGATAATTATATTATTTACCAAACATAAACCAAACTTACCTTACCAACATACTTATCTATGTATAAGTAGAAACGAAGATAAGCACATATGAAGCCAGGTTTAGACTTCCTTTTTTTATTTTTTCAAAATTGTGCTTTCACTTATATTGGAAGAAGGAGCTTTATAATTTTCAAAGATGGGCCTGTTAACAAAAAGGAATAAGTAGGCCCACCAAGAAAGGGAATAAACAAGCACTACATATCTCTCGAGTATC
This sequence comes from Magnolia kwangsiensis, assembly GCA_037074715.1. Classification (NCBI taxonomy): domain Eukaryota; kingdom Viridiplantae; phylum Streptophyta; class Magnoliopsida; order Magnoliales; family Magnoliaceae; genus Magnolia; species Magnolia kwangsiensis. Next base: position 11,692,602 of record CM073585.1, on the reverse strand, counting down.
CTAATCCTACTTTGTCAAGAAAGAGTAAGCCTCTAATGAGAGGAGGAAGTTCAGTCATGGACCGGAAAGAAGAATGGGTTTGACCACCACTACCCAAACGGGCAAGCCCATAAACCACGATATTGGCTTCCCTTGGGGAATAGGAGATGGAAATTTTCATTTTTTCCTCGAGAGATTTAATCCTAATCCACCAATACCATATGGAAGCCAAGTTGAGACTAGCTTAAATAACTTGAGCCCAAGTCCTCCAAAAAATTGATTGGGTCATGTATAGCTGGCCCAAGCCCAGCCCATGGGCCAAGCTAATAGGTCCACGACTGGTCCAAAGGGGTCACACTCATTCGAGGCAGCTGCAAGGGTAGCCATGAGATCTAGGTTTTTCATCAGGTGAGGCTAATAGAACATCCAATTATCCTAGTATATTCACGATAACATGTGATGTCCCAAATCAACTTTAATATTTCAAATTAATGTACCTATGGGATATTTAATAGATTGATTGTAATAAGTCCATTGAAATATATAATTTAGGGGGGAGGGGGGGGGTTGAATCTCAAGCCTTGAGTAGGCTACAAACACAAGGATCACAAGCAAACAATTTGCCAATGCTTTTTAACAGTCCATTTAAATGGCTAACCTTTAGACGGTTTGGATCATTTTATTGGTATAATTTTAGTGATGTAGCTGGTATTTGAATGATTTTATAGCATCATTAGCATGTCATTTGTATGGTGGACATGTGTATAGCGACACCTTTATTTGGTTGTGTGACTCTCCAAGGGAGCTCAAAAAAGCATTTCACGACATTTACTTCCAAATCCTCTCATTGGAAAGATTTCACTTACAAGCCCATTTATTTCCATTTCATTCGCATGCATTTACTTCTATCAAAACACTTAAAATTAGAGTTGTACACGAGCTGAACCGAGTTGAGCTTGGCACAGCTCAGCTTGGCTTAGCAAGCAGGCTACCCCAACTTGAACTTGGCTTGGCTCAGTCCCCAACTTGAACTCAGCTCGGCTTAGTCCTTGAGCATGACTGGCTAGCTCGGCTCGGTCAGCATCTCAGGCCAGCTTGAGGTCAATCTTTCAAGGCAAGTTCAAGCATATGAGTTGAGTTAGAGTTTAGGTTTTAGAGTTTTTAATATATATAATATATAATATATAAATATTTACAAAACATTTATATTAAGTAAACCCAATCCGAGTTGAATCAATTCGAACTGAGTCAAGTTCTAAGCCACGACGAGTCAAGTTGAGCTCGGACTCAGCTCAAAATGTTTTCAAGCTCAAAAAATCAACTCAACTCGCCTTAAACCCAGTTTCAAGCCCAGCCAAGTCAAGCTTTTCCAAGTCAAGTGAGTTACCCAAGCTAACTCGGTTCATGTACATCTCTACTTAAAATGCCATTTAAGTTCATTTACTTTCATTTACTCCCAATTCCCTCAATTTACCTCCATTTACTTCTACCTAAATAGCCCCTTCCATGTAAAGATAGGTCAGGCCAAGCTAAGATGGGCATATCAAGCTAAAACAAATTGAGACTGAGTCCAAGCCCAACCCAAAATTGACAGGGCTATGCAAATGAGAACACATTAGGCCCAAGCTAGGCCAAAAGAAGTGTTGGGCTCGTAGGGTCAGGAAGGCTACTCAAATAATTAACACAGTCGTGTTAAGGTATGTATGCTTTTACATAGATCATGTGCCTCTAATTTCAAAATGGGCTTTCAAAGTTTTGTTTATGAAATGTTCTATGAATTTCCTCTATTGAGAAGTGGAGTCACATCTGGGGCCGCCCACGACCCGTCGTAGCCCCTGCTCGATCGGTCGTGGAGCCCACTCGACCAGTCGTGACCAGTTGTGGACTGTCTCGACTCGAACTCTAGCGAGCATCAGTTTTTGGGTCCGAGGTGCTCGACCGGTCGTGAGCCATGCTCGACCGGTCATGGGGTCCTCTTGACCAGTCGTGCATTCTGCTCAACCGGTCGTGGTTATGCAAATTCGTTTTCAAATCTGATGCGGACTGCGGATTTCTGTGTCACCTTTCACAAGGGTGCGAAAGGAAAGTTGTCAAAACTATATATAGGTGTCCCTAGGGCTTTTCTAGTGGAACTGGAAAGCAATAGAAAATATTTCTAAGATGTGGGCAATGGATTTTCTCTGTACTTCCAATGGAGAGGTTAGTAATTTGCCTTGTAATATTTATTTTTCTTCATAGTGGAAGTTTGCATCTGTAGTTTTTTACCCTAGTTTGGGGGTTTTCTACGTATATATTGTCTTGTGGTTTGTTTGGATTGCTTTGATCTGTTTCTAGTTTATATTTCTTCCTGTTTATCGTTTGTGGGTGAGACCGGAAATTGAATCTCGGTTCACTGCGTTGTTGGCGTGCTGCGCAACATCCTCCATATTTGATTATTGGGAGATGTGAGGTGAATGAGTTCCATGGTGTTTAGTGCACACATTTGAGTTCGAAGGCACAATTAGGGCACATTGAGTCGGATTGAGGATCAACCCACAACTTGACCCAACCTCAATTCCAATCCAAAGCCCGACCCAAATTCCTTTATACTCAACCCAAACCAAACCCAAATTCCCATACACTCAACCCTAACTTGAACCCAACCCAACCCAAATGCCAACTTGAGGTGCCCAACCTGAACCCTAAAAGAATTCTTTTGTACTAGACCCCAATCTATACCGACCCTATTCACAAGTGAAATAACGTATGAATTAAATAGCAACAAGAGCATATTTTGTTGAATATTCATTTGCAACCATTGGGATCATCAGACTGACCTGACTTATCCCACCCACATTACCTCGACCCAAACCCAATCGAGTAGCCATTTTTCAACCCAAACCCAATTGGGTAAGTTGAGTTTGAATCAATCCAAATGGAAGTTTCAGCCCTACATACAAGAAATGGCATACATGAAATATATTATTCAATGATTTCTTCATTACACACAAACAATCGAAAAAAAGAAAAGAAAAAAAGAAAAAGGGGGGGGGGGGGGGGGGGGCGGGGCAAGTTCCTCAATACTGCAGATGGCATGTAGTGTGCCCCACAAGAAGAAGCTCAGTATAAGAGTATAAACTATATAGAGGGAGAGAAATGATCACATCAAAATAGTTGGATGATAAGTTATTATCCATTTAGTGAATAATTTAGAAATTGTCTGCTAGATGGATGGTAACATATCGCCGAACTAGCTCGATGTGAGCATTTCGTTATAGAGGCAATACTTATTTAAACAAAAAGGGTGCATTCTATGAGGCATGCAGTTCACCATGATAATTTAGTAACACCTAACATTGGCGACAGAAAGTGGGTATCGGAAGGAGTTGGCATATTCAAAGGAGAGGCTCCCGCCGGGGCCGAGCGGACCATCGTCATTGACAAGGCAATCGTCATAGCCAATCCGTTTGAAGATTCTAGGGTTCATCATGCGAGTGGAGCTGAACCATCCGCAGCTCATGTGAATGTCAGAGATGGTGCAACCAGAGATGCAAACGTTGAGGATTTGAACGATGTATGTCGGGATGCCGTTTGGGAGTGGAGTAGTCACACCCTGGTAGATTATGATGTTGTCCTTCGAGCATGACTCACCGATACGATCTGTTGTTTCCTTATTCACTTTCAAACATTAAAACAAAAATTGAGAACATAAAATAAATAAATAAATAAATAAAAATGCATGGAAAACCCCATCCCATGCAAAGTGCACGTAGGATATCATGGCAATAAAAAAAATAAAATAAGTTATTTGATGATCTAGAGGTATATGATGCTTGATATGCTGGAACTCAGAAATTATACGCCTGTCATGAATTAACTAAAATTATCGAGCTGATTGCGCAGAATGAGGTTGAAAATTAGATTGGTTTATCATTCCAAACATCGCATTTTCGGGCATTCGCTTCTTGAAGTAGGACTAGGGGTGGCAACGAGACAGGCTGCCCAGCCCAGCCCTAGCCCACCCCATCCATCGCTGAATACAGGATATGGTTTTGCCGACGTTAGTCTGGATCCATTCAAATTAACACTCGTTCCTAGTCAACCAGAGGGCTAGCACAGGAAGTATATTTATTGGGACAGTTTCGTTTGGATTTGATGGTCCCAATGACATGTCTTAATTTTTACTAACTTGTAAGGTTGAGCTAGAGCAGGTCGCACACACTTTCATAGTAAAGATGGACCAGAGAAGGCCCAATCCAAGGCAAAAATGATCCTGACCAATAGAACCTTAAATCAATGGGAGGAGTTTTTCGACATTTTATATATGATTTTGGGGTAAGAGGACCTACTTGAGCAAATCAACTCCGCTGCATGCGCCGGGTTGCCCACACAAGATTAGCGAGATTCCATCAGTGATCTTTATGGATTTAGAATAGTTATCCCATAAGGAAGACAGTGAGCGAGCTCATCACATCCCTCTCTGCACCAAGGGCCAACAATAATTCAGCCCCACCCTCAATGGCTAAGGCTCGAAGGGTGAGGTTGGGCCTCTTTAGACCATCAAGGTTACTGGTGGGCTTGTGTCAAGGCTAGGGATCAAGGGCCGATTAGGGCCAACCTTGCCTGGCCCGTAGCTTGGCCCGTTACCACCCCCCCTATATTAGACCACTGGATATATTTCATTTTTCACCATTGTTGAGGGTCGAATATTGTATATTAGACCCCAGTTATTACATGATTTTATGAACATGATAATGTTTAACATTTTATTTTAATCATGTTTTTGGTTGGAAGATGAATTTAGGAGCTTACACTTAAAAGAGTGCTAAAAGCCTAGATTTAATGCTCAAAAATCATCAAGAAAAGGGACAGATCTTAAGAGACCAAGATTGAAGAATTCATACGCCAAAGATCCGAGAAAACCAAGTGATTAACGGTAAAGAGGCCTGAAAATCGTCCTGAATGCAAATCAGAAGGTTTCCACCATCCGTTTCGCTCAAAACTTTATATCTGGTTTGAGGATCATAAAGTAACCGTATACATAAAATTTCAGCCATTGGATCTTTCCGAAAGTGGCTCGATGGAAAGATCAGCCACAAAACCACCGATTTGGAGCCCACCTGATATTTGGATATGCTTAAGATTTGGGATCAGCCCTTATTGAGACGGAATAAATGAATGGACGATGTAGATGTTTCAAAAGCACCAGGATGGACCCCACCTTGGGTTGGGTGCGCACACAGCACACGTCATCCCACTTTACACCAAGACAAGGGAATCAATCAGCGCACGCTAACCGGATTCCTAGCCAAAAAGGGCAACTGCCATTTTCTCCCGGACGAGCACAGCTATCGGACAGCATCCGACCAGATGAGTGGTGGCTCACAGGGATGGCCCATCTGTCCAATTCGGACCATCCATCTTGTAGACGGGTCAAAACCGTCCAAACCCCAACTTCTTTCAATCCCAAATCAAACCAAGAAGAGTGATTTCCATCCACTTCCTCTGCCATCCAAACAGGACAAAAAAAATGGACACAATCTGACTCCCGCATGCAATGTGAATAACGCCTGAAAAATCCCTTCAATCCAGGCCATTCACATCAGAAAGAAGGAGATCCGGTCGTCACCACGTCATCCAAAATGGCGAACACACCTCACCAACTCTTTGCTCCGTGAAAAGATCCCACGACCTTCGTTTTGCTAAACGCAGAAATTCTGTTGCATAAAGTATTGTTGTGGGCCTCTGTTTTGAAGGCAATGGAAAATCTACATTGCCCATCCTGTAGGGATGGAAAAATTGACCGAGATGTGGAGGATTGCTCTCCGATCAGGAAGGAAAGTGGGGAATTTCTGCCCGTCTTCTTGGTTATGTAAACAGATTTACGCAAGGAATTTCTTGGCTGCATAAAGAGTTTTCGCAGGAAGCTTCCACCGCCCTACCTTATTTCTATAAAAGGAGAGAAGGATGTGGAGAGAATCATCCTTTGACGCGGAGAAGCAAGGAGAGAGAGATAGTGAGAGAGAGAGAGAGAAGTGTGGAACAGCCGACCTTTGGCTCAGATTTTCTTCCATTTTCTTCATAAAGTAGTTTTGTTTGTCTTTCCTTAAGAGCTTTTAGTGTGATTATGATCATGGTTGGCTAAACCTCTTAGCTAGGGCTAAGAGATAAAGCTTGTAGCGTGATGGGGTGTTTTTCTATGCTTTAATTCATGTTTATTGAACTATCTTTGCTTCTAGTTTGATAAGGAATGCTTTTAGTTTTTAATGGTTTGTTGTGACTTAAATTACAATGGATTTACGATGACTTTGAGCATGTTCTTCTCATTATTATGATTATGAAATTTGGAACTCTATTGTTTACCATTGTCTCATGGACATGGTTGGATTATGGAATCCTTCCTAACGTTCATACATCGCTTAGATTGGATTGTGAATTGGTTAAATTTTATTGTTTGCTTTGTCTCATGGGCATGGTTTTGTTATGGAATCACTTCTAGTTCTTATACCTCTCATCTATTGAAAACTAGATCAGAGAAAGTTCATATTTGAGCTTTAATGAATTATCTACCAATTGGATGAAGATGGGACTCTGATTCTATTTATGTTTTTGAATCAATCATAGATCTCCCTGATCTCTACAAGTGGATCTGTAAGACCCGTGTCCTAGTCCGTACCATTCCGTTGGCCTCCGCGGTCCTTCCGATCGAAATTCAGCAATCCTCAAACCGTATCCGACGTTTGCGTGCGATCCTAAGCCGAGACCTATATGCCATCACTACGGTTCTAACGCCGCGACTCACGCACCGACCCGATACCCAAGCTAGAATATGGCAGTCTGCGTTCAATTCAAAAAAAACAGCGCGCGTTGCGAATTACGAGGGAATCTCTACGAGATGTCCCATCAATCAATCAATCAATCAATGTCAAGTACAAGTAAAGTCACTTGATACCTAAGTAAAATAACTCATACATATCCTTACCTCTCTCTTACACAAACAACTCAAAGTCAACTCTCACATCACCTCATCCATCACCAACCCATCACCCATCACACCTCACCCATCCTTTTTCACCCATCACCTCACTCTCTCTCTTTCATTTCTCAAAACTCCTAAAGCAACTCAAAATTTCTCACATCCAAGCATTTTCAAGCTTCCCAAAATATCAAGTGTGGCCCACCCTCTCATCTCTTATCCACACCATCAAAACTCCATCAACCTCCATCAAAGTTGAAGGCAAGGAGCTAAGGAGGATAAGGAAGCAAGGTGAAGGCCAAGAGGTGGGTGATCCATCGTTCATTTTTTAATTTTAAGGGTCCACTTGTTGTGGGACCCACTTGATGTATGTGTTGTATCAATGGGGGCCCATAGTGGTGGGGTCCCTCCTCTCCATCACCGTCTCTCTCTTGTTCTCTCTCTCTCTCTCTTTATCCTTCCCCTTAAATGAAGTGGGCCCCACCAATTCATGATAAATCTACTCCATCCATCAAATGGTGTGGCCCACCACATTTTAGATAAAATGATATGCAATATATATATTATATATATTAATATTTTATATATATATATATATATATATATATATATATATATATATATATATACATATATACATAGGTATATGGTGGGCCACGTACGTGTGGGACCCACCATGATATTGTGATTATCCACACCGTCCAGCGTCCTGGGACGCTGGATGTTGAGGGTCAAATATTGCATATTAGACCCCAGATATTGTCTGGATTTATGAATATAATGTTGTCTAATGGCTCGTTTTCGCATTCTTGTGTTGTAAGGTGATTTTATGAGCATGGATGAAAATGGGTGTTAAAAACACAGTTTTAGCGCTCAAGATGCACCAAAGCAAGGGACACACTCCAGGGGACCAAGATCGACTGAAATTACACGCCAGGGATCCGAGAAAATCAAAGAACTGAAGCTCAAATGGTCTAAAACTCATCCAGAATGCAAGATCACATGTTTCCTACCATCCGTTCGGTTCGAAACTTTATACGTGGCCTGAGGACAAGAAATTAACCGTACAAGTCAATTTTCAGCCACTGGATCCCTTTGCAAGTGGCCCAATGGGCAGATCAGCACCTTAAATTCTGACGTAGGGCCCACCTGATTTCTGGACGCACCTCAATTTCGGAATCGACGGTTTAAATAAGGTTAGAAACAGGATGGATGGATTGGATTTCAAATAACCATTGTAGTGGGCCCCACATTGCATCCTGTGTACATAACATACACATACGCTGGACGTGCACTGCGTCGACGAGCTCGGTCAGCAAGCACGCTAACCGACTCCTAAATTCAAAAAAAAAAAAAAAAAACGGACGCTATCCGTCCGTTCGTTGGTAATGGACCCCACTCATCATCCTTTCGGATGATTCGAATCATCCATTCACTAAGGGGCGCGACGATAACCCTCGCCAAGCTCTTCTTTGGGTCCCATGCATGCACGCACAGGTAAATTGAGACCAAATGGAGAATGAGCAGTGATATAGAAAGTGTTGTGGACCACACCAAAATGGCTCCAAAACTCAGCATTCCTGGACGGTTTTTCGTCCTGAAGCTAATGGACGGTGTGGATTTTTAAAAAGAAAGCTAAGTGGACCCCACCGATCATCACAGCGGAAGAAAATTCTACTTTCGCACCGCGTAATGCACGGCCGCTGGCCATTTTTGCGATCGACTGTGGGCCCCACATGTGCCCCATAAGCTCAATCCAAACCGTCCACCGTGTAGACAGCTGCGAGCACTACAAAACCATGTTGTCACTTTTCACCCATGCGTGCACACGTGTGAGATACAGAGGCCACAAAAGGGCTGCCCTGCAACGTTCAAAACTGATTCTTCTGTGATTTCTTCTCTGGGCCACGTCAATGGACGTTCAAAACCACCCATTCTTGACTGAAATTTTATTCTGAATCCAATGGACGGGGTGAATTTTCCAGAAAATTCTTCTGTGGGGCCCACCGATCACAACAGCGAAATGGTGCGAAAGGTTTCGCACATCCGCGGAAACTGACTTTTTCAGGCAGTTTTGGCCCACCATCTTTGATTGTATGGCAGATCTGAACCGTCTATCATATAGAGAACCCAAGAAAGTACTAAGGAACGGTGTTTCTTTAAAATTTGAACGAGGAAAGTGGCGTGTTTCGTGGCACCGAACTTGGCTGCGAAAATTACACTCCGTGTCCTGCTACAACTCTGTCACTGACTCCAGCCTTCCAGCAGCTATAAAAGGAGGTTTTTGGATGTGGGGAGCATTCATTCAAGGCTAGGAAGGAAGAAAAAGAGAGACGTGGAGGCTTGGGTTTGGACGTGGATTAGAGAGAAGAGAGAGAAACAGAGGTTTTTGGTTTTTTTTCTTATTTATTATTTTTTCTTTTCTTCTTCTTTCTTTTGTTTTCATTTAGGAGATCTAGCCATCCATGTCTGGCTAAACCTCCTAGCTAGGGCTAGGAGGTGAAGCTTGTAGTGAGATGGGAGATTTTATTTTATTTTTATTTTTATGCATGAATTAACGTTGATTTTAGTTAATTATTATGGAAATGTTTTAGGTTTTTAATGGTCTGTTGTGACTGAAATTACAATGGGTCTGCAATGGCTTTGAATATTTCCGTTCTCTTTAATGTTTATGATGTCAGGAAGTCCTGTTGTTCACCATAGTCTCCTGGGCATGGTTGGATGTCGGTACACTTCCTAACCTTCATACATGTGATGGGTTGGTAATTAGTTTAATTATGTTGTTTGCCATAGTCTTTTGGGCATGGTTTGGTGATGGAATCCATTCTAATTCATATACCTTTCATCTCTCTAAAACTAGATCAATGTCAGTTCAGTTAATTTCCATGAAACATGCATAAGATCTCCCTGATCTCTACAAGTGGATCCTCTGAATCCCTAGTTCCCTTCTCTTGATTTCTCTCAAGTTTAGATAATTATTTCACCATTATTTCTCAAATTACATTCAGTTTAGATTTCATCTTAATCTAGTTCTAGTTCTGGTTAGTTTTAGATAACGTACAAGTTTCAGTCCCTTAGGATTCGACCTCAGTCTTACCGAGTTATTACTACATCACAACCCTGCACTTGGGGAGTGAACAAGTTTTTGGCGCCGTTGCTGGGGACTGTTGGTTACATTTTTCTGAAATTAATTAGTTTTAGGATTAGTTTAAGATTAGGTTTAGATTTTCTTAATTTTTAGAAATTAACTTGTCTTTCTTGTTTTATAGGCTTCTAAGATAGTTTCTAAATTAGTAAAATTTTTCTTAAATTCTTCCTTTCTATTCTAGATTTAGATTAAGATTTATTTCTTCTTTTTAGTGAGATTCTAATTCTAATTCTTTTTAAGAATCCTAACCTGTTTCTTGTTTTAGAATTTTTCTACAAGTTTTTGTTTAGGAACTAACCCAATTTTTCTGTTTTGTAGGAAGTTTCTAATTTAGTAAGCTCTTTCTAATTCTTTTTTCTTTGGAATTTCTTCTTTTCCCTAGAAATTAGTTTATTTTTAATTAGGACTTTCTACTCTTAGAAACTAACTTATTTTGGTTTGTTTTGCAGGTTTTTAACTTAGGAACTCCGATTTGGTAACTTCTCTCCAACCCTCCCTTTTTCTAGATTTTTATTTTCTTTTTTAGGTTTAAGTTAGAATTTGAGGGCTGAGTGTGTTTTATGCCCCATTGGGCACGCGACAACACCCGACGTCTCGTGACTGAAGGAGGATTAGTTGAGGGGTTGACTGTCCATCGCAGGACTAGACACCACTTGAATTCTCCTGAGTTAGAAGACGTTATGGCTGAAAATCAACCTCAAGCACTACCCCAACCAAGGGTTGAGGAAGTACATGATGAGAATGAGGTGCATCAGGCACCCCCGCCTCGTACTTTACGAGATTATTTACAACCGACGGGGGTGAGTACGCCCTCGTGCATGATTTTTCCTGAGAATACAGGACATATGGACATCAAGCCAGGGGTTATCCAACTCCTTCCTAAGTTCCATGGGCTTGAGTCTGAAGAACCATACTTGCATCTGAAACAGTTCGATGAAATCATAGGCACCTTATACTTTCCTAATGTATCTGAGGATACTATTAGGCTGAAACTCTTTCCATTTTCCTTGAAAGAAAAAGCCAAGACGTGGTTACATTCACTTCGTCCTAGATCCATTGGCACATGGAATGATATGCAGAGGAAATTTATAAAGAAATTTTTTCCACATCATAAGACAATTACCCTCTGGAGAGCAATCATGAACTTTGCCCAAAAGGAAGATGAAACATTCTTCCAATGTCGGGAAAGATTCAAGGATCTGGTTAATGCATGCCCACAACATGGCTTTGAAATATGGCGCATTACAAATTTTTTCTATGATGGGCTAACATCTTCCATGCGCCAAATGGTCGAGACAATGTGTAACGGAGAATTCATAAATAAAAATGTTGACGAGGTATGGGATTACCTCGATAGTCTCGCTGAAAAAACACAATCATGAGACTATTACCCAAGGACAAACACTATGTCTAGGCCGACTCATTCAAGGAAAAAAGGAGGAATATATCTCCTGAAAGAGGATAATGATCTTAACGCTAAGGTGGCCAATCTCACCAGAAAATTTGAGGCCATGGAAGGAAGGAAGGAAAAGGTTAATGAAAGTGTTTGCGGCATCTGTGATTGCAACATTCATACTACTGAAAATTGTCCTTCAATACCTGCCTTTCGAGAAGTATTGAATGAACAATCTAATGCCGTAAATAACTATCAAAGACCTTTCAATGGACCACCTTCTAATACGTACAATCCTGCCTAGAAAAATCATCCAAATTTTAGTTGGAGGAACGGACAAATTGCTACCCCTCAAGGTTTCTTCAATCAAAATCCAAATCAGGGGAAACCTTAAGAAGAATCGGTTCAAATTTCCATACAAGAGCTGGCTCGGACAATGCAAGGAATTTCAGATTTTATGCAAAAAATAGATTCATATATGACGGCTATGGAAAAAGGGATGCTCCCTGCACAATCACTCCCTAATCCGAAACCACAATACGAGACAGGTAATCCCAGCTCTTCAAATCAAATGGGGCATGCTAAATCCATCACCACTCTTAGGAGTGGGAAGGTTATTGATAAAATCCTTCCGGTTAGGCCCGAAAAGCCTCAAGAATCAGAAGAGGACAACAATGACGGATCTAGTGGTGCCCCACAAAATTTTGAACCGGAACCTCTAGAAAAGCCAGTCGCTCCGTTTCCCCAACGGTTGGTTGAACCAAAACAGATTCCTAGAGGTGTTGAAACAAGTGAAAGTCAACATTCCTCTGCTTGACGTTGTAAAACAGATTCCTTCATATGCTAAATTTCTAAAGGATTTATGCACTACCAAACGACGGAAAAGTATTCAAAAGAAGATCGCCTTGACTGAGAAAGTGAGTGCCATCCTAAAATAAGATGTGCCGCAAAAATTCAAAGATCCCGGTTGCCCAACTATATCATGCGTAATCGGGAACTATCGAATTGATCACGCACTTCTTGACTTAGGAGCGAGCGTCAATCTAATTCCCTATTCGGTATACCAACAGTTAGGTTTGGGTGAATTAAAACCCACTCGAACCACACTACAACTTGTTGATCGTTCTGTTCGTATACCAAGAGGGATCATCGAGGATGTGTTGGTTCGGGTGGATAGATTCTACTACCCTGTTGATTTTATCATCTTGGACACCGAACCCATCAATGACACGAGCACTCAGATTCCCGTCATTCTTGGTCGCCCATTCTTGTCCACTTCAAATGCAATTATCAATTGCATGAATGGTGTCATGACTATGTCCTTTGGAAATTTGACATTGGAATCGAATATCTTTTTCAATAACGGCAGCAACTCAGAGGATGATGACGATTTTCACGATGTTAACATGATTGATTCTTTTGTGGAAGATAAACGTCTCTCACCTTATCCTCTGATCTTCTAGAGACGTGCCTGGCCCACTCCCATGATTTTGATGATGATATAATTAGGGAGACGTGTGTCATGCTTGATACTGCACCGGTACTTGAAGTTAACCGGTGGAGGCCACACATTGAAGAATTACCCCAAACTTATGTAGTGCCTCTACCGTCTAACCTCAAGCCACCGAAGCTTGACCTAAAACCTTTACCCTCTGATTTAAAATATGTCTATTTAGGTCAAGATGAGACATACCCGGTAGTGATCTCTGCCCACCTGGAGAAAGAACAGGAGAGTATGCTGATATCTACTCTCATTGAGCATAAGGGAGCTCTTGGATGGACGATAGCGGACCTCAAGGAAATTAACCCATCGATTTGTACTCACCGTATATATCTTGAGGACAATGCAAAGGCTGTTCGGCAATCACAACATAGACTAAATCCAAACATGAAGGAAGTGGTTAAGGCCGAGGTTCTCAAACTATTGGAAGTGGGGATCATTTACCCCATATCCGATAGTCAATGGGTGAGTCCAACTCAGGTGGTTCCTAAGAAGTCCGGGATCACCATCGTAGCCAATGCCAATAATGAACTCGTGCCGACCAGAGTTACTACTGGTTGGAGAATGTGTATTGACTACAGAAAGCTGAATACCGTCACAAGGAAAGACCACTTTTCTTTGCCATTCATTGATCAAATCATGGAAAGGCTAGCTGGTCATTCCTATTATTGTTTTCTTGACGGGTATTCAGGTTATAATCAGATTGAAATCGCCCCTGAGGATCAGGAAAAGATCACATTTACATGTCCCTATGGCACCTTTGCTTACAGAAGGATGTCATTCGGGTTATGTAATGCTCCTGCCACCTTTCAGCGATGCATGACGAGTATCTTTTCTGACATGGTGGGGAAATATCTAGAGGTCTTCATGGACGACTTCTCTGTTGTTGGTTCATCTTTCAGCGAATGCTTAGCAAGTCTTAAATGTGTGCTGAAAAGATGTGAAGAAAAAAACTTGGTACTTAACTGGGAGAAGTGCCATTTTATGGTTCAAAAGGGAATTGTCCTTGGGCATATCATCTCATCCAAAGGAATCGAGGTAGATAAGGCAAAAATTGATCTTATCTCTAACCTACCTCCACCCAAGAATATCAGAGACGTGCGATCCTTCTTAGGACACGCAGGCTTTTACAGACGATTCATAAAGGACTTTAGTCTCCTCTCACGTCCTTTATGTAATCTTCTTCAAAAGGATACACCATACGAGTGGACTGAGCAGTGTCAAGAAGCTTTCACTAAGCTTAAGGGCATGTTAACCACTGCACCTATCATGCAGCCACCCGACTGGAGTCTTCCTTTTGAACTTATGTGCGACGCCTCTGATTATGCTCTTGGAGCGGTTCTAGGCTAGAGAAAAGATAAGCGGCCTTACGTTATTCACTACGCAAGTAGGACTCTAAATCCTACCCAAGTGAACTACTCGACTACAGAAAAGGAACTCTTGGCCGTAGTGTTCGCCTTGGACAAATTTAGGTCCTACCTGATCGGATCCAAGATCATCATCTACACAGATCACGCGGCACTTAAGTATCTTCTTTCTAAGAATGATTCTAAGCCCCGCCTGATACGATGGATCCTTCTACTCCAAGAATTCGATTTGGAAATCAAAGATAAAAAGGGAGTAGAGAACGTAGTGGCCGATCATCTTTCTCGCCTTAATACCTCTGATTCCCTTGAGGCAACCCATATCAATGACATGTTCCCTGATGAACAACTGTTTAGAGTCTCCCATTCACCTTGGTTCACTGATATTGCTAATTATCTTGCTACATGTGCCATACCGACACACTGGACGTCACAAGATAAGAAGAAATTCTTTACCAAGGTGCGTAACTTTTTCTGGGACGATCTATATTTGTTTAAATATTGCCCAGACCAAATCTTAAGGAGATGCGTACCAGACGATGAGCATCAGAGTGTCATCTCCTTCTGTCACTCACAGGCCTGTGGTGGTCATTTTTCTGCTAAAAAGACCATGGCCAAGATTTTACAGTGTGGCTTCTACTGGCCCACTATGTTCAGGGACACTCATGAGTTTTGCAAGGCTTGTGAGCGTTGTCAGAAATTGGGAGCATTGTCCCGTCGAAATATGATGCCCTTGAATCCCATCCTTATTATAGAAGCATTTGATTATTGGGGCATCGATTTCATGGGACCATTCCCCCAATCATTTGGAAATCTGTATATTTTGCTCGCCGTAGACTATGTCACTAAATGGGTTAAAGCAATTCCGTGCCGCAAAAATGACCATCGCACGGTCATTAAATTTTTGAAAGAAAATATCATGTCGCGGTTCGGAACGCCTCGAGCCATCATTAGTGACGGGGGCTCACACTTCTGCAATAGACCATTTGAGAGCTTAATGAAGAAATACGGTATCTCTCATAAGGTGAGCACCCCATACCATCCACAGACAAGTGGACAAGCTGAGATTTCCAATAGGGAGATCAAACATATCCTAGAGAAAACGGTTAACCCTGATCGTAAGGACTGGTCAATCCGATTGACCGATGCCTTATGGGCGTATCGTACTGCTTTTAAAACTCCTATTGGAACATCTCCCTTTAGACTTGTCTATGGAAAGGCTTGTCACTTGCCGGTGGAATTGGAACATAAAGTATACTGGGCGATCAAAAATCTAAATTTTAATCTGGACAATGCTGGTTCACTACGCAAACTTCAATTAAATGAACTGGAATAAATCCGGAACGATACATATGAAAACTCGAGAATTTACAAGGACTGGATGAAAGCGTTTCATGATCAACATATTCTCCGAAAATCATTCACGCCAGGTCAGAAAGTCCTCTTGTATGACTCTCGACTACATCTCTTTCCGCGTAAGCTTCGATCTCGTTGGACCGGCCCTTAAATTGTTGTTACTGCTTATCCTCATGGGGCCGTCGAGATAAGAGATCCCGACAATGGCAAGGGGTTTAAAGTAAATGGACATTGATTAAAGCCATTTGTTGAGACATTTGATTCAGAGGACATGTCCATGCCTCTGATTGCTCCTGTTTATCAGGACTGATCTCCTAGTCTGATGGAGGTATAGGTAGGTTTATCGCTTTCATAGGTTTAGGATAGTCGCTTTCATAGGTTAGTTAGTTCAATGTTTGTGGATAACATTACTGCAAACCCTCACGAGACTACAACTCATCCACTAGGGGTAACCTAGGGGTTTAAAGGCTTGTTGCATATGCTAAATGCAATCGAGAGCACCTGCGAAAGTGGTATAGGTAGGATTTTATTTTTGTTATTTTTGTTCTGCTTTCTCTCTCATGCTGACAAGCTTCCATGCCGTGATCTATTAGAAACTCTCTTGATTCGTTATTCAGATACTATCTTCCCATCACTTCTCATTTACTTTCGTTGTCCCATGTGCATTGCATGCTCATATCTTTTACATTGAGGACAATGTAGATTTTAGGTTGGGGGTGGGAGATTAGGTTTCCTAATCAGTATTTTCTTGGTCTTGAGCAAAAATTGTGAAATTTTTTTTAAAAAAAAATTTCTGCAAATTTCTACAAATTCGAAGTGATTTTGACAGATATCCCTAATTTAGATTTTCAAGGTACATAATGGTGGATTTATGACTCTTGGATTCCGTATCTGTTAGATTTCATAGTTAAGTGAATTATCAATCCATGATTAGAGATTTTAAACATTGATTGAATTATGATTTCAGGACACGTCTTGCTTACACATTAAGATTTCAGTTCCATATCGAAGGATTAACGTAGTAATCACTAAGCACGAAAGGAACTAGCCTGAAATATCTTGCCATCATGGTATAAAAATTGAAAAGGCTGGATAATTAATCTTCACCATAGGTTTGCTCCCTATAGGTGTAGAGTTAATTCCCCATGAATGATATGTGAAAAAGAGTCAGGTGTACGATCTTCACCATAGGTTTGCTCCCTATAGGTGAGGATTTGATTTCCCTTCCTTGGCATTACTTTGAATAGAAAAATCATAAGTTAATAGGTTAATCTATGAGGCAAGTTTTGGATTAGGTTTTGGTTGTCATGAATTTTCTTGTTGGTTACCAATGATATCATGAAATTGACGATTGGATCTCTTAATGATGATAAGCCGAGATTAGACTATACATCAATGGATCTCAATGTTTAAAATTTTTCTAATTGATGGATTAATACTTTACACTTTATTATGAAGTCTACCGCGCGCTTGAGCTCAGGAGAAAACAATTTCTAACATTCATGAATATTAAATTTCTCGTATCTTGTTCAAAATCTCACTCGATTTCACAAAAATTTTCATATAAGTCTCAACTTATTTTTCACATATCTTGCTCGGGACTAGCAAGATACTGGTTGGGGGTTGTGTTGAGGGTCAAATATTGCATATTAGACCCCAGATATTGTCTGGATTTACGAATATAATGCTGTCTAATTGCTCGTTTTCGCATTCTTGTGTTGCAAGGTGATTTTATGAGCATGGATGAAAATGGGTGTTAAAAATATGGTTTTAGCGCTCAAGATGCACCAAAGTAAGGGACACACTCCAGGGGACCAAGATCGACTGAAATTACATGCCAGGGATCCGAGAAAATCAAAGAACTAAAGCTCAAATGGCCTAAAACTCATCCAAAATGCAAGATCACATGTTTCTCACCATCCGTTCGGTTCGAAACTTCATACGTGGCCTGAGGACAAGAAATTAACCGTACAAGTCAATTTTCAGCCACTAGATCCCTCTGCAAGTGGCCCAATGGGCAGATCAGCCCTTTAAATTCTGACGTAGGGCCCACCTGATTTCTAGACGCACCTCAATTTCGGAATCAACGGTTTAAATAAGGTTAGAAATAGGATGGATGGATTGGATTTTAAATAACCATTGTAGTGGGCCCCACATTGCATCGTGTGTACATGGCGTACACATACGCTGGACGTGCACTGCGTCGACGAGCTCGGTCAGTAAGCACGCTGACCGACTCCTAAATTCAAAAAAAAAAAAAAAACGAAAACGGACGCTGTCCGTCCGTTCGTTGGTAATGGACCCCACTCATCATCCTTTCGGATGATCCGAACCATCCATTCACTAAGGGGCGTGACGATAACCCCCGCCAAGCTCTTCTTTTGGGTCCCATGCATGCGCGCACAGGTAAATCGAGACCAAACGGAGAATGAACGGTGATATAGAAAGTGTTGTGGACCACACCAAAATGGCTCCAAAACTCAGCATTCCTGGACGATTTTTCATCCTGAAGCCAATGGACGGTGTGGATTTTCGAAAAGAAAGCTAAGTGGACCCCACCGATCATCACAACGGAAGAAAATTCCACTTTCGCATCGCGTAATGCACGGCCGCTGGCCGTTTTTGCGATCGACTGTGGGCCCCACACGTGCCCCATAAGCTCAATCCAAACCATCCACCGTATAGACAGCTGCGAGCACTACAAAACCATGTTGTCACTTTTCACCCATGAGTCCACACGTGTAAGATACAGAGGCCACAAAAGGGCTGCCCTGCAACGTTCAAAACTGATTCTTCTGTGATTTCTTCTCTGGGCCACGTCAATGGACGTTCAAAACCACCCATTCTTGACTGAAATTTCGTTCTGAATCCAATGGACGGGGTGAATTTTCCAGAAAATACTTCCGTGGGGCCCACCGATCACAACAGCGAAATGGTGCGAAAGGTTTCGCACATCCGCGGAAACTGACTTTTTTAGGCAGTTTTGGCCCACCATCTTTGATCATATGGCAGATCTGAACCGTCTATCATGTAGAGAACCCAAGAAAGTACTAAGAAACGGTGTTTCTTTAAAATTTGAGCGAGGAAAGTGGCGTGTTTCGTGGCACCGAACTTGGCTGCGAAAATTGCACTCCGTGTCCTACTACAACTCTGTCACTGACTCCAGCCTTCCAGCAGCTATAAAAGGAGGTTTTTGGATGTGGGGAGCATTCATTTAAGGCTAGGAAAGAAGAAAAAGAGAGACGTGGAGGATTGGGTTTGGACGTGGATTAGAGAGAAGAGAGAGAAACAGAGGTTTTTGGTTTTCTTTCTTATTTATTATTTTTTCTTTTCTTCTTCTTTCTTTTGTTTTCATTTAGGAGATCCAGCCATCCATGTCTGGCTAAACCTCCTAGCTAGGGCTAGGAGGTGAAGCTTGTAGTGAGATGGGAGATTTTATTTTATTTTTATTTTAATGCATGAATTGACGTTGATTTTAGTTAATTATTATGGGAATGTTTTAGGTTTTTAATGGTCTGTTGTGACTGAAATTATAATGGGTCTGCAATGGCTTTGAATATTTCCATTCTCTTTAATGTTTATGATGTCAGGAAGTCCTGTTGTTCACCATAGTCTCCTGGGCATAGTTGGATGTCGGTACCCTTCCTAACCTTCATACATGTGATGGGTTGGTAATTAGTTTAATTCTGTTGTTTGCCATAGTCTTTTGGGCATGGTTTGGTGATGGAATCCATTCTAATTCATATACCTTTCATCTCTCTAAAACTAGATCAATGTCAGTTCAGTTAATTTCCATGAAACATGCATAAGATCTCCCTGATCTCTACAAGTGGATCCTCTGAATCCCTAGTTCCCTTCTCCTGATTTCTCTCAAGTTTAGATAATTATTTCACCATTATTTCTCAAATTACATTCAGTTTAGATTTCATCTTAATCTAGTTCTAGTTCTGGTTAGTTTTAGATAACGTACAAGTTTCAGTCCCTTGGGATTCGACCTCGGTCTTACCGAGTTATTACTACATCACAACCCTGCACTTGGGGAGTGAACACTGGACGCCTGATATGGAGTGCGTGTACAGGCTTGGGTGTGCACCAGCGGCTAACAAGATAAATAAAATATTATTTATATTAGTATTTGGAGTAGACTTCTCATGTAGGCCCCACCTTGGCATATAAGTTTAATCCACACCATCTATTTCATTCCCTAGACCACTTTAGGCGTTGAGCCAAAATTTGGGACCAATCTGATTATCAAGCGGGCCATAGTGTAGAAAACAGTGGCCCCACCGTTAAAAATCCACCTCGACGTTTCTTTATGGCAAAAACATGCCGCTTATTGGTCTCATTGGGTCGATCCGGGGCCGTAGAATCCAATGGTTGGACCAGATTTTTCAGATGTGGGCCCCAACTATTAAAAACCACAAGAATACTAGTTTTTTTTTTTAAAAAAAAAAATAAAGTAAGCAGCGCTGCTACTGCTGCTGATGGTGTAGGCAGCGCCTGCTGCCAGCTGCGAGCAGGCGTCCCAGTAGGAACCCACGGCCCCTGCCGTGGGCCCCACCATGATGTGTGATTTGTATCCACGTCGTCCATCGTGGTGGCCCAGGTCCACGTGACCTTATGAACAAGTTTGGATGGCAAATAACATCATCGTGGACCCCAGGTCCCACATGATCTTATGAACAGGTTTGGATGGCAAATAAACATTTCAGTGGGCCCCTGACCACGTTGCATGGCAAACAAATATCACAGTGGGCCCCCTGACTACGTGATCTTATGAATAGGTTGTATGGAAAATAAAGATTCTAGTGGGCCCCAGTTTTCCCAGGTCCACGTGACCTTTTAAATAGATTGGACGTCAGATAAATATTATGGTGGGCCCAGGTCACGTGTGACCTTATCAAAGGGTTGGATGGAAAATAAATATTACAGTGGGCCCTCCCTGTCCATGTGACCTAATGAATAGGTTGTATGGCAAATAAGCAGTGCAGTGGACCCTCTGGTCCACGTGATCTATAAACAAGTTGGCTGAAAAATAAATGTTACAGTGGGCCCCTTGGTCCATGTGACCATATCAATAGGTTGGCTGGAAAATAGGCATTTTGGTGGGCCCCCTATTCATGTGACCTTATCAACAGATTGGATAGGAAAATAAACATTACGGCGGGCCTCACATGAGGCTCACTTTGGACGCATATGGACCCATATATGTAGGCCCATCTTGGCATGTATATAGGCCCAATGTTGAGGCCCACTTTGTTATACATGGGCCCATGTGTGTAGGCCATTTGATGTGTTTATAGGCCCGTTGTTAGGGCCTACCTTGATATATATATATATATATATATATATATATATATATATATATATATATATATATATATAGGCTCACGTTATGAGGCCCATTTGATGTATTCGTGGCCCATTGTTGAGGCCCACTTTAATATATATAAGGCCTACGTGATTAGGCCTATTTGATACACATAAAGCTTATATGATTGGGCTCATTTTAATGCATTCTAAGGCCCATGGGTGATGGCCCATTGCAAAGTACCTAAGGCCCATTGGTGAGGCTCATTGAGGTGATCCACTTGATGAATGTAAGGCCCATATGATACGGCCCAATTGATGTACTTAAGGCCCAATTGGGTGTAACTAGGTCCATTACAATGCGTGATCCCTCCATGACATATAATGACATTTATAGCAAGTAATGCCTCGGAAACAATGATGGTTAGATGCCCACATTGTAAGGATGACGTCGATTAAATGTCCGCATTGTCACTCTCCCTAAAGCCCACTAATAGGCCATACTTGTAGTAAGTAGGCCGTCTAGGCCCATCTTTGTTATACATAGAGCCCATCTCTATATACATATTTAGTATAAATCCATGGTTCATTATCATACGCATCATATGTATGACTGATATGAGAAGTGACTGATCATAGCATATGCCTTCGAGCGAACTGTTTATGGGCTCCCTGATAGGCAAAGTTGCCCTGCATGAGCGCATGGTACACGCAGGATTGTTGTATGATTGGTAGTGTGACTCATACACTTGCATTGTGTGATTGTAGTTACTGTATGCCCTAGCGACATCAGGGCAATAGCCTCCACAGATACATCATGGATGGCTGAATTGGATACCGAAAATGTTTGGTTCTAGCATACGGGCGCCATAGATGTCCCTAGGTGAAAATTCATAAATCCGATGGTACTAGAGGATGACTCCAACGTCGAGACCGAGTGGATGTATGGGCGTACGAGGGTCAATTACCAGGAGGCTGCGTCTCTCACTATGTCGGGTGTGGCCTTACTCGCCCGAGGGTAGAGGGCAATACTAGGCTGAGTTTGACCAGCTCGTGAATAGGTCCGCTATCGACATGCTGGATAGGCATTGACAGACTATTGGTCAGGCGGATAGTGAGGTTTCTTACACTCACTTGGACTGTGCGGCTTGGAGAGCGGCAGTGCCATTTGGAGTATACTAAACCCCAGTGATTATCCTAAATGAGAACTGTATTGATATATGATGAGGATTGGTATGCTTGAACTGCATCTTGCATTTCATAGTCTTGGCATGACCGATAACATTCATATCTTGCACCGCATAGCCTTGGTACGGCTGATTGCATTCATGTACTTATCAGCATGATTTCGCATTGCCGTATTATTCTGACTTTACATTCTGAGCACGCTTATATTGCGCACACATTTACACCACCCTCTAAGCTTTCTATAAGCTTATGTATGATTGATGCGTGCAGGTGACGCCAGGACGTAGCCGTAGTCTTGCCATAGTTAGAGTGTGCAGCCGAGCTTCTGGAGTTTTTGTTACTTTTTGTATATTGTATTTCCCCTTTCATACGCCTTGTACTCAAAGTTTTTGATCATAGTGGATTTTGTGATGGTGTTCTTGTGGTTATTGTTCGTGGATTATGCTTGTAGTTATGCTCATTACAAATCAAATCATGTTTGAAATTCTTATATTTGAAATCCTCCTTGTAGCATCCCAGGATCGGAACCTGGTATATGGGTGTCGGGAGCTGAGAATGGGGTACTACGGAGGCTGTCAGCGCTGATTCGGCGATCGAGAATTTTATAAGCCCGATTTTTGAGTTCGGGGCGTGACAGGATCCTTGGCACCATTGTTTCCCACCTTTGAATTTTACAAATTTTAGTTTCATCATGCACAATTATTCTTTTAAAATTTTCTGATTTACATTATATCTTCGTCTAGTTCTGCTTACTTTTAGATTACGTATAAGGTTCAGTCCCTGTGAACTCAACCTCGATCTTACTGAGATTATTACTACATCATGACCCTATACTTAGGATGGTGAACAACCATCTAATAAGTGTCCACCTTGCGTAAGGGTGGGCATAATGAGGTCAATCACCCATCTTGCACAACCGATAAGCACTTTGAATCTATAAGGTTCTCTTGAATCCACAAGAATAGGATCCTAAGTCCACAAGAGATGTAAAAGAAAACTTCATAAATATTATTAGAAGCCCCTAAAATAATCAAGTTTGCATCCATAAATCACCTTAATCAAATCCTAAGACATATTTAAAGAAAACTCAAGCAAATAAGGAAACTAAAACTAAAACAATGCACAAACTTCCGCATTCCGTTGAACGATAGGGAGGGTACAAAAATGTTCAAAGACCAAATCCATAAAATCAAATTTGTTTCAACCAATCGACCCGACCCATTAATCGAACTAACCAAAAAAGCATCTAGAAAACTTTTCATATAAACTTGAATTTCCATCGATCGATTTAGATTGATTGAATCAATTGATCAAATCAATCGACCTCGATCGATCGGACCATGTTGAATTTCATTGATTTCCTTCTTGAACTTCTTTTAGTCCATTTGTGATAGACACGTGCTCATTTCACATCCTACATCACCATTAAACAAATGGTAGGATTTCTGTATCATTACAGTATTTCTTCTATCATGATACATTTAAGTTGGGACAATATTTTGGACAATTTAGTTTAAATTACTTGCATGCCACTAAAATAACTTCTAAGTGCCTGCCTATCATGCATTACACTCTAATTGCAAATCCAAGTCTTTCTCATAATAAAATGGCAATCGGTGCTGTTCAGGATTGACGCCAGGATGGACGTGATGAGGTCGATCACTGTCTTCCTTAAGGGATAACTACTCCAAATCCAAGGAGCTTCTCTAAACTCCTCATAAAGATTCCTCAAATCCACGAGGAAAAAAAAATGTACAAATAAAGTCAAATAAATTTGAAAATAGATTAATTGATGATAAAAATGAAATTACAACCCTTTTAAATAATAATCTCAAACCTAGGAATAAGTTTCGGATAAAAACATGATTTACTATAAATTGAAAACTTACTACATAAAGACAGTCATGATTTCTACCAGACTTCGTGATTTTTGGCCAAAAATAGTAAGTGTCCAATTTCGTCTAACCACATTATTTTCCTAAATTTTGTAAGCCATTTTCATGTTGGGCAGAACTGCTAAAGCTCAAAGGATTGAGTTATGATTGAATTAAAATTTCATATAAATAGTAAAAATGAAATTAAAAAATATTTTCAACCATCAATCTCATAATCTGGCAAATCAGGCATAGGCAACCCGGTTGGCTAAGTAGATTCTCATACTATAAAATCAATCATATATGGTAGGTCAAGTAACTTATTTAAATTTGTGAAATATGTTTGTTTTAGGATTCTTACAGTCCTGACCACTTCTGCCTCTAATGGGGCTTTCTCTACTCTATTTTGGACAAGAAAGTTTCCTTGACCCGCTCTACATCAGGGACTCGCTGATCTAGTGGCCCCCACGTTTGAATCTTGCCTAGTGAATGTGGGGCAATGGTCATTTACGTGTCCGTACATTTCTAGAATGTTGAATAGACAAGGGCTTCAGATTATTGTCCATTCAAGTCTAGAACACCAGATCAACGATCTTGTTTAGCAACGTATTTGACTGTTGAGGAAGTCTATGATTCTCTGTCTGGTCGAGAATATACACAATATACGTGGGACACGAGTTTGTACAAGTGGGGCCACTGTGGTTATCCAAAGGGTTGATCTGATGGCCACATGTACGGACCTAACCCTTGGATCGGTTTCCTACAAATACATAGTTGAGGAAAAACGCATTTCACCACATTTACTTCCAAATCCTCTCAAAGGAAAGATTTCACTCACAAGCCCATTTATTTCCATTTCATTTCATCCGCATGCATTTTTTTTTATTTTTTATTTTTATTTTTTTGTGGAAAAACCACCTTAATTTTCATTGATAACAACCAGATGGCTATATAGCCTACAAAGATAAGTAAGGCATTCAGGCCGCCCCAGCTACAAAAATTTCATGGGGGGAGCCTATCGTATGGGGTCACAATTCGACCACCTATGTACAAATACACAAAAAATTGCGAAGCTACCAACCTAAGGGATGGATGAGACAGTTCTGGTAGATCCGAGACTGACCTTATCAAGGAAAATCTGACCACGCACCTGCATCGGGAGAGAGGCCATATGAAGATATAAAGATGAGGACGAACTTCCACTCCCTTCTCGAGCCATACTGTCTGCCGGGCCGTTTCCTTCTCGAGGAATGTGAGTGAAGGTGAAGTTGCCCAACTGTTTCAAGGCGTTTATCCTAACAGCCCAAGGTTTCCATCTCCAAGGGGTGATCGACTTATCCATGAGAAGGTCAATCACCACTCTGGAGTCAGATTCAATTATCACTTGAGTCAGCCCTCTTTTAAGACAAATTACCATACCGTCATGAATTGCTCGCAGTTCAGCAAAGTTATTGGAACCCACTCTGTATCCTGTGGAGAATGCAAACATGAAAGCTCCATCTTCCTTTCTGCATATACCACCTCCACCTGAATTGTCGGGGTTTCCTCTCGCCAAGCCGTCTATATTTAATTTCACCCAACCATTTGGGGGGGGGGGGGGGGGGGGGGGGGCTCTTCCATTTGACCACAACGCGTAGGATTGAATCTTTGACGGTTGAATATTGAGCTAAAGGCGCTATCTTCACCAATCACGTGGGTGGCCCACCAGTTGATCCGGGAGATTGAAGCCCTGTTGTGCATCTGTCTGTTCCCGTACCTTGATGAATCCCTGGCCCGCCAAAGCTCCCAAAGGATCAGAATGGGGAGCATAGCTCTGATTTGGGCAAGACCACTTCCCAGAGCCGACGCACTTCTCCATTGGAGGAGTCTATTTCTAACTGTTTGCTGAGGAGGCGAGGACACTCCGAATAGACTGCCGAAGTGATTCTAAATGGAAACTGCCTAAGAACTGTCAAGGAAGAGGTGATTAATGGATTCCGCTTATGGTGGAACTAGGCCCTCACTTTCACAACAGTGGCATTTGGAAGCCAACACCACCCCTTTAGCATGGATTCACTCATCAACAGGGGTAGCGCCCTGCAATAGCCACCACATGAAAACTGAGATTTTGGGAGGAAGAGAGCTATGCCAAAGCCATTTCGCCCACTTCACCGCTGGGATGGGACCTTTATTTAATTTTCAGGCTGATTTAAGGGTGAAAGCACTTGCAGGGTCAAGAGGGCAGAAGCATTCTGCCGCTCCTTCTGAAATTGCAAATCCACGGTCAAAAATTTTGTTAATGATTTCTTGTGGGAGGAATGCATACAATGCAGATGGAGGGAGTGGCCTTGCCTTTCCCAGAAGAGCGCTCACTTGGAGCTCTCTCAGGGCCTCTAGGATAGGCCTGTCCACGAGATGCTGAAGGGGGCCCATGCCCGTCCAATTGTGCGCTCAAAGATTGAGATCCCCTCGGCCAACCTGCCACTGAGCAATATCAGTTATAATAGGGAGAAACTCTCTGATTTTCTTCCAGAAGGGTGAAGAATTCTGTTGTGCCGATACAGGGGTCTTGGAGATGAAATCCCTGTTGTATTTGACTCTCATAAGGGATGCCCACGGTCCAATGTTTTCTCCGAATTTAACTGTCCAAGCCAACTTCAATCGTAGGGCTACCATAACCTCCTTCAATCTTCTAATACCCAACCCTCCTTCCTCTATCGGCCTCGCAACAGACTTCCAAGCTATCCAACGAAATTTTCGTTTACCATCAGCCCAACCCCAAAAAAATTTGGCGAAACTACTCTCAAGATTATCTAGCACCTGATGGGGAACATGCATTGCTGCCATGACGTGAATTGGAAAGCTTCCCAAAACATGCCGGATCAGAGTAGCTCTTCCTGCTTGGGATATCTGCCTGTCTGCCCAGCCATTCATGTCAAGCCCCAAACTCGAAAATCGAATTTACAGGAATCCCGATCGCCAAATCCGGTGCCAACAGCCTCTGTAGTACCCCATTCTCGGCTCTCGGCGCTCATATGCCAGGTTCCAATCCTGAGATCATATAAGGAGGATTTTTTTTTTAACGTACATTTGTCTTGTAAGAAACATAACCACAAGTTTACCCAAATCACAAGAGCGACATCATCATCATATATCCACTAATATAAATTTTGAATAAAATACTGAAAGAGAAAATACATAGGTCAATTAAAATCAAAGCTCCAAAAGTCAGCTACATGCTCCAAGCTCCACGATGTTGCAACCTAATATCACCTGCACACATCTATCATGTATAATCTTATAGAAAGCTTAGAGGGTGGTGTAAGTGTGTGCACAAGGTAAGTATTAAGTATTCAATGCAATACCATAAGCCTACAATACCAAAAATACTAGTAATCCATAAATTGTACAATATCGGAATAAACAGAAATACTGATAAGATCATAAATTATCAGAGTAAGCAGAAATACTGATAAGATCATAAATTATCAAAGTAAGCAGAAATACTGACAAGATCATAAATTACCAGAGTAAGTAGAAATACTGAGAAGATCATAAATCATACGATAGCAGATTAAGCGGAAATACTGACAAGATCACGAGTCATACATTATCAGAGTACGCAATACAGATCAGCTATGCAAATGAGAAGTCATAAAGAGCCAAATATGAAATGTCGATAATGTAATGTAATGTACAATTCCTTATGTGTTCACAAATACGTCAGTCCTATCTAGACTATATAAATGCAGAAACATAGTAACCCAAAATGTCATATGTCGCAGATGTCATACAATATGTTGTGCGAATGAAATGATCATGCTGGAGTGTGAAGTTTGAATTGTCACGCCCCAAACTCAGAAACCGGGCTCACAAAATTTTCAATCACCAAATCCGGCGTCGACAGCCTCCGTAAAATCCCATTCTCGGCTCCTAGCACCCATTCGCCAGGTTCTGATCCTGGGATGCTACGAGGAGGATTCTCAACATCAGTTTGATTCGTAATAAGCATAACCAAATGCATAACCCACAAACAACAACCAAGAACTCCATTACATTTTCACTATGATCAAAAACTTTACAAGTACAATGAGTATAAAGGGAAATACAATGGTAAAGAATAAAAACTTCAAAACGAACTGCAACGTGCTCCTGCCTCAGCATTGTTGCGCCCCAACGTCACCTGCACGCAACTTTCGTGCATAAGCTTATAGAAAGCTTAGAGGGTGGTGAAAGTGTGTGCGCAAGATAGTAATATGATCATGCAGTATCAGAGTAATACGAAATATGCAGATGGATCCATGAAAATCATAAGCCATACTAAGGCTATGCGATGCAAAGATGAAGGATGTCGGCCATACCAAGGCGATGCGATGCAAGATACAAGTCAAGCATACAATCCTCATCTAAGTCCGCACATCAATACAGCTCAAATCTGGAATATCACCAGGGTCTAGTACACTCTAAACCAAATTACCACCACATCGCGCCCAATAAGGTAAGTGAAAGAGACCTCACTATCCGTCTGCCAATATCGGGCGCGACTCGTCGATAGCGGACCCATTCCTCGAGCTGGTCAAACTCAACCGAGCATTGCTCCCACTCTCGGACGGGTAAGGCCGTACCCCCTTTCAACCGACCACGACACAGTGGAGAGCGCAACCGTCTGGTAAACGGCCCTCAACGCTCATCTACCCACTCGGTCTAGACATTGGAGCAACCTTTTGGTACAATAAGGGTTTAGGAACTTTCACCCAGGGATATCTATAGCACCCCATGTAGAACAATATTTTCGGTATCCAATCCTGCCAACCATGATGCATCTGTAGAGGCTATGGCCCCGATATCGCCAAGGCGTACAACAATCATATCACACAATGTGAAATGTATGAACCACACTATCCAATCATGTAACAAATCCTGCGCGTATCGTGCGCTCATACAGGGAAACACCGCCTAATCGGGTCCCATAAATAATCTGTCCGAAGGCATATGCTATGATCAGTCACTTCTCATATCAAGCATACATATGATGCGAATGATCATGAGTCATGGAACTATACTAAACATGTTATAATGAAATGAACTATTCTTACAATGCAGATGGACCTGGACGGCCTATACACAATAATACTTCTTATCAATGGGCCCAAGGGAGAGTCGTAATGTGGACATCCAACCAACATTATACTCGCAATGTGGACGTCAAACCAACATTATTCCCAAGCCATAACCCATAATAAACATCATTACATAAACCAGGTTGGGATCACACATTGCAATGGACCTTAGGTACACCCCATTGGGCCTTAAAAACATCAAATGGGCTATATCAGATAGGCCTTCCATTCGTCAAGCGGGCCACATCAATGGGCCGAACCAATGGGCCTTATGTGCATTGCAATAGGTCATAACTCGTTGGGCCTTGAATGCATCAATTGGGCCTAAACCCGTAGGCCTTATACAAATCAAATGGGCCTAACCCATAGGCCTTATATAAATTAAATGGGCCTAGCCCATAGGCCTTATATAATTCAAATGGCCTAAACTCATAGGCCTTATATATATCAAATGGGCCTAGCCCATAAGCCCTATATAATTCAAATGGCCTAAACTCACAGGCCTTATATAAATCAAATGGGCCTAGCCCATACATAGGTGGCCCACTTGATAAATAAATCGGCATAATTCTTCAACTCATACAAAAAAAAAATGATCTTTCTAAGTGGACAGACTGTCTGGATGCAACACATGCATCATGACGGGGTCCACAGAGTTTGGACAGTGCACCTGCATCACCGTGGGCCCCATCACCACCGTCCATTTGGACGGATGAAATACATACATCGTGATGGGCTTCCACTGGCCGTCCAGCTACTGATGGACAGCGTTAATAAAATGCATACATTAGGGTGGGCTCCACCGTCCGCCTGGATGGTGGAGGCAAAGCACATGCATCACTGTGGGTTCCCGTGTGGGGCCCACCTCAACGTTTTGGCACCATCCAAACCGTCCATAAGGTCACACGGACCTGGGTGAAGGAAAAAAACACAAATTTCACCTTAATCTAAAATTCCTGTGGCCCATATAAGGTTTTCAATGATAACGGTTCAATCCCACTGTTTCCTGTAGTATGGGCCACCTAAGTTTTGGATGCAGCTGAAATTCGGAGGGGGCCCACTACTGAGGGTGGCCTTGCCCATGAACAGGTTGGATGACAAATAAACATCACAGTGGGGCCCACACGCAGGGCCGTGGGCCCCTGACATCCGCCCGCCCAATGACGCAGGACGCGCCAGTGTCCTCTGTTCTGACAGCAGCAGCATTGCTGCTGCTGTTGTAAATTTTTTTTTTTGAAAATATTGCTTTCCTGTGGTTTCTCACAGGTGGGACCCAAGTTTGGAAGATCCATCCTGACCATGGGACTCTACAGCTCGAGACAAACAAAATGAGTCCAAAGTTCGGGATTTTTGGATGCATAGAATCATCAGGAAATATTTTTAAGGGTAACCACCCAAGTTTCTAATATTATGGCCCACTGGATGATCACGTCAGCCTCATTCTTTGGCTCAACGATTAAAATGTCCCAGAAAATGTGGTGGATGGCGTGGATTGAATATATACATCAAGGTAGGGCTTATACAAGTGCCTCACTCCAAAGCTCTTCCTTTTTTTTTTTTTTCTTTTTCCTTTGCATAGGGACGTCCAGCGTCCCAGACGCTGGACAGTTCGGTCCAAAATACATTGTGGTGGGCCCTGTTGAAGTGGGCCACCACTGATGGATGATGCGGGGACAACATACAAGGTGGGCCCCACTTGAAGAACACTTGGACAAAATAAATACCTCGAGGTGGGGTCCGTTCAAGGGGAACACACAAACACAATATAATAAAAAAAAAAAAAGAAAATAAGTAGAGAGAGAGATAGAGGGTGGGACACGCTTGTGATGGAGGGACCCCGATACTATGGGCCCTCCCTTGCAATGAATCATACAATCAAATGGATCCTTTAGCACATGGGACCATCAAAATTTAAAATCAACGGTGGGGATCCTTTCCCCACCAATATGAATGGTCTAGATGACCTTTCTAAAGAAATAAACATCATGATGGGGTCCATGGAGAATAGCCCCATCATGGAATGATCATGATGATCCTAGTGGGCTATCGGTCACATCTTAGGGTCCCAAGTGAGATCCACACCATTCATCGGTGGGCCTCACTTGGCCCATCATAAAAATAAGAAAAACTACCCTATAGAGGCACTCACCGTCCGATCTTCTTTCTCTTATGGGCTCCTTGGCTCCTAAGCTTCAACTTCAATGGATGAGATGAGGAATGGATGGCTAGGATGGGAGATGATGGGGTAAGAAAGTGGGCCACCTTGGAGTTTTGGAAAGAGAGGGAGAGGCTTGGAGAGCTCTCATACGTATGAGGGTTTTTGCTTGAAAAAATGAGAAAGAGAGAGAGTGTTGTAGAGAGAGATGGAATGATGGGTGATGGAGTGATGGATGTGGTGGTGATGGGTGTAAGAACTTTTGTTGACTTTGGTGGCATTTGTGTAAAAAAAATATGGGCATGGAAGACTTTTGTGGCTTGCTTGGGAAAAGGTGAAAGTGATGTGTACTTGACATGTACTTGACATGTGATGGATTGATTGATGGGATTGATGGGACACATCGTAGAGATTCTCTTGGGTTTCGCAACACGCGGCGTTTTCCTCGCACCGAACGTTGGCCCACATCTCTTGACCAGGGTATCGCCTCGGCGCGCAAGTCGCGGCATCGGAACCGCAGTGATGGCGCGGTCGCTATGGTAGTGGTCTTGGGTTGAGTCGACTCGGGTTGACGGCATACGAATCAGGGTCGTATGTAAGTATCGGTTAAGGATCGGAGGTTGCCAGAATTTGACCGGTAAGACCGCGGAAGCCTATGGAACAGTACGGACTAAGATACGGGTCTTACATGAATGATAGTACATAGTATCGCAGGCTATGGGGTCCATCATAAGGAACTTCTATCTAAACCAGTCTCATACCTAAATTTGGATAGTCAGGCTCAATGTGGTCAACTCCTATTCTCAAGTTAGTCATGTGCCCCAACTAAAATCCTGGCCATTTTAAAGGTACACGTAACAAATAGTTGCGCACCACTAGTCCGAGTGGATAGTGAATGAATGAATGAATGAGTATGCAACTCCTGCTCAATAAGTCAACATATCAGTACAGTTCATTTATGGGATCATCACCAGGGTTTAGTACACTCCAAGTGACACTGTCCCTCTCCCAGCGGCATAGTCCAAGTGAGCGTAAGAAACCTCACTATCCGCCTGACCAATAGTCTACCAATACCTATCCGGCATATTGATAGCGGACCCATTCACGAGCTGGTCAAACCCAGCCTAGCTATGCCCCCTACTCTCGGGTGAATAAGGCCACACCCCCTCCCAACCGATCACGACACAGTGGTAGACGCGACCTCCTGGTATTCGGCACTCGGGCGTTCATGTATCCACTCGGTCTCGACATTGGGGCGTCCTCTGGTATCAAGAGGGTTTATGAATTTTCACCCAGGGCCATCTATGGTAACCCAATGCTAGTAACAGATTTTCGGTATCCCATCTGGCCATCCACGATATGCCTGTGGAGGCTACGACCCTGATGTCGCTAGGGCGTGCAGTAATTAAAATACACAATGCAAGATACATGAGTTATACAATCCAGTCATGCATCAATATTGCGCATACTGTGCGCTCATGTGAGACAATCTTCGCCTATCAGCAAGTCTCATAATAACCAGTACTATGGCATATGCAATGGTCAATCATATCTCATAACAAACATGCAGATGATGTGTATGGGTATGTATCATGATGCTATGTTGTCACATACTCATAATCGGTATCAATAACTGTTATCGACAATCGACATCGACAATGTGGACATTTAACCAATATTGCCCCCAAGGAATGACCCATATAGAGCCTAACATACAGTAGACCCATGATCTCACACAAGGGCCAAATATATAATACCATGGGCCTCACTCAAGAGCTTAATACATATCACGATGAGCCTCTCATATGGGCCTAACATACATCACAATGGGCTCCATCACCTGGCCCTCAAATGCACCACAATGGGCCTCATTACATAGGCCTCACATACCTTACATAGGCCTCAAATGCATCAAGCAGAGGCCGAATGCTCATCAGAATGGGCCTAAAATACGGGCAACATATACATCACAATGGACCTCGACAATTGGCCTCGATATCTGACCTCGACAATGAGAGTTAGCCTTGATAATCAAAATTGATAATCGGCAATCGAAATTGGCCTCAACCTCGATAATCGAAATCAATAATCGGTAATTGGAAATCAGAATCGGCCTAGACACAAGGTGGGGTCCATAGATAGACGGTCGATGATGGATCAAGCAATGTTAATGAGGCCCAATCATTTGGGTTAACCCACTCGGAATCGGTGGGAATAGGCTTATCCAGGCCTAAGAGAAGGTCACAATGTGGACATTCAACCATCATTGTCCATCAATGTGGTCATTTAACCAACATTGCTCCTAAGGAGTGACCTATATAGGGCCAAACATATAGTGGGCCCATGGCCTCACATACAATCACGATGGGCCTCATTTGCGTCACATCGGCCTCGTCATGTAGGCCAACATACATCACTTTAGGCATCATACAAAGGCTACATATACATCACTATGGGCTGCATCACATGGTCCTAATACACACCACGGTGGGCCGCATCTCCTGGGCCTAATACACGTCACGATGGGTCACATCGCATGGGCCTCGAATACATCATAATGGACCACAACATATGGGCCAAAAATACATCTCAGTGGGCCGTAACACATGGGTCTCATATACATCAAATGAGCCGCACTATATGGGCCTCATATACATCAAATGGGCCGCATCACATGGTCCACGCCAATGAGCCAATATACATCAAGTGTGTCGCATCATATGGACCTAGAATACAACTCAATGGGTCACACCAAAAAGGGCCACAATTACATAACGGGCAGACCTGCACATGGGCCTAATATACATAACAGGTGCGCTCTGCACATGGGCCTCATCATATCAAGTTGGGCCGCATCAATGGGCCGCACCAATGGGTCTCATAACATCAAGTGGGCCTTGTTAATGGGCCTCATATACAACAGGTGGGCCTCAAATATACATTACAGGTGGGCCTTATCACATGGCCGGGCGGTGTGGATGAGTCACATCCATCAAGGTGGGACCCGTAGAAGGATGGCGTGGACATAAAATACATATATTAGGGTGGAGTCCTCATCACCGTCCAAACACGTCCAGCACCATCCAGATCAACTGGACGGTGTGGATCAACAAATACATCATGGTGTGGTCTACCATCCAGATTAATGGATGGTGGAAATAAGACATAAATATCCCAGTGGGTCGCACCGTCCCACACAATGGACAGTGTGAAATAAGACAATGGACAATGTACTCTACCATGATGGATGGATATAATATAGTATAATATTATAATATATAACAGGTGTGAGGTATACCGCGTCCCACCGTCCAGGAATTGGACGGTGAGGATGCAACACATACATCATGGTAGAGTACACAACACTGACGTCTTTAGCGGCTACAAATGCTGATAGATGGTTAGATCTCACACAGCGGCAAGTGGGGCCCACGGCTACGGTACTCGATAAGGAACATGCATCTCGGTGCACCCCACCATCTAGTGATCTGGACGGTGGAAATAAAAACATATAAATCATGGTATAGACCACATATCACACTTGTACAATGTGCAAGGTGGTGCTGGCAAAACAGTCAGACGATCTAGATCAAAATACATCAAAGGTGGGTTATATGAACGGCGGACAGATTGGATATAACAAATACATCTAGGTGGATCCCACATGGGGCCCAACACTCATGTGCATATATATATATATATATATATATATATATATATATATATATATATATATATATATATATATATATATATATATATATAAGGTCCAGTCCAGGACCCTGTCCCTGGACAATGTAAACATACATACAAGTTGGGTTGCCACCGTCCAGGAGATCTGGACGGTGCAGATATGATAAATACATCAATGTAGGTCCCACTTACCCACACGTGTCACAGGTGTGGGGTGGGCCCATGATTCAAAATGGAAGGACGGTGAGTGCAAAACACCTACGTAAGGTAGGATCCACGGAACTTGCTGACGCAAGTGAAGAACAAATGGTCGGTGAGGGGTTTTCCTCATACATCAAGTGAGTCCCACATGGGGTCCACCACAACGTTTATTTTCCATCCCAACTATACATAAGGTCACAGGGACTCAGATAAAAAGGAAAAAAAATAAATTTCATAATGATCCAAAACGCCTGTGACAACCCCAAAGGATTTCAATACTAGACATTCTATCCCACTGTTTCTTGTGATGTGGGCCATCTGAGCCTCTCATACAGCTGATTTTTGGAGTATCACAATATCCAAGTGGGGTCCATCAAATGCACAATGGAGATGTTTGACACACATCACGGTGGGGCCTTTAGTTGGGACCCATGTCCCTGGCCACCATTCCACGCAGCAGGATGCCTGCTGCAGCGTCCTCTGGACGTGCAGCAGCAGCATCAACTGCTTTGTTTATATATATATATATATATATATATATATATATATATATATATATATATATATATATATATATATATATATATATATATAATTAAGTTTTTTCACAGTTTGTCACAGGTGGGGCCCGCATCAAAGGAATCCGACCCAACCGTTGGATTCTATGGCTCAAGACAGACCCTCAAGCCTAATATTCGAGGTATTTTGGCTCAAGGTGGGTCCTAGTCGATTTTTAACGGTAAAACTCAATATTTTCTATGCTATGGCCCGCCAGAAAATCAAATTGAGTTCTTTTTTTTTTCGCCTCAACGCCTAAAATGAGCTGGGGAATGAAATGGACGGCGTGGATTAGAATCATACATCAAGGTGGGGCCTATATGAGTGACCCACCCAAAATCCTTAACATCAAATACTTTTTTTTGGTTAATACACCCACTATCTATTCGCACTCCACTGCACGCGTGAGTATATATATCATTAAGGTGGGTCCCACGTGTGAGAACCACGGCTGGTGGGTCCCACCTGGACATGGCCCACTTGATCAATATGACATTAATGTTTTTCCCATCCTCATTTAAGTAGGGACCACATGGTTTGGACGGTTGGATAAGACATACATTAAGGTGGGGTACGTCTGGGTGGGCCACACGGCCACATCATCACACCAAAATAATAAAAGAGAAAGGGAGAAAGAAGCACCTATTATGATCCAAAGGTCAAGATCTACACAAAAGAAAATCACCCACCTCGAGATCTCTTCTTCCGTCTTCCACCAATGCGTGATAGAGTCCCAAAGAGACAATTTCAACGGTGGAGATGATCATTGGATGGTGGAGATGGGAGATAGGGAGGTGAGCCACACTAGCTTTCTCATCGGAGCCATGGACGTGGGTTGCTCCATGAAGAGATTGCTTGGAGAAAAAGAGATGAGAGAGAAAGTGAAGTAAGAGAAGTGATGAGAGAGAGATGGTGAGGTGATGGGAAAGTTGACTTTTTTTTTGGGTTGCTTTGGTACTTGGTAATGGGAAGAGTAATGGGTTGAGTGATGGGTGTACTTTTGGCAAGTGATGTGATTGATGTGATGAATTCTCTTGGATTTACAAATCACCACGTTTTCCTCAAACTAAACGCGGGCCCACATCGCCTGGCTTAGATATCGCCTTGGTGCGTGAGATGCGTCGTTGGAACCGCAGCAATGATACGGTCGCAAGGGTACAAATCTCTGGTCAAGACGACTTTAATATACAAGACACAACTCAGGATCGTGTGCAAACACCGATAATAGCTTGTGGGTTGCCGGAATTCAATCGGGAGAACCGCGTAAGCCTATGGAACGGTACGATCTAGGATACGGGCCTTACAGTTCACTTTTCTGTTTATCTTGTCAACAACAAACTGAAAGTCAACAACTTTAATCTTACCTTTAGAGAGAGGGGCACCCAAATACTGCATCTTGTTTCTCGCTCCGCTAGAGCCTATGAGGCGTTCAGAGGATCTGATATTGTTTAGCCGAATGTCCTTAGAGCATATAAAATTACTTTTTCTATTGTTGATCTTTTGCCCCGTCGTATCTTGAAATATCTACAGAAAATTTTTGGTCGCTCGAAGAGAAGATCGGCTACCATTTAGGAAGACTAATATGTCATTGGCATATAGGAGATGAGAAATAATAGGATTGTCGCGATGAAGTTTATATGGAAGGCAGCTTCCACTAGCCACCAACTGCTTCAGATTAACAGAAAAGGCTTCCATCACAATGATGAACAGCGGAAGCGAAAGAGGGTCCCCCTGCCTTAATCCCCTGGACGATTTCAAGAAGCCCTCTGCTTCCTCGTTAATGAGGATGGAAAAGCAATTGTTACTCCAACAGATTTCCATCAGAGCTACCCATCTGTTATTGAAACCCAATTTTTTTTAGGATTTGCTTCAAGAAATCCCAATTCACCCTGTCGTAGGCTTTCTCTAGGTCTAGTTTTAAGATAAAGTTGCCTCCCTGGACTTTTCTATCAAGCTCTCGCATCACCTCTTGCACCAGCACAATGTTCTCCGTAATTAATCTACCTTGAACAAAAGCACCTTGTTCCTGGGAAATCAGTTTAGAGAGGAGAGAAGAAAGTCTGTTAGCTAGAATTTTAGCGAGAATTTTATAAACCACGTTACAGAGGCTTATGGGCCGAAAATAAGAGAATCTAGTAGCTGCATTGGATTTGGGGATCAGGCAGATAAGCATCGCTGAGAATGCCCTCGAGAGCTAACCACCTAATAGAAACTCCACTGCATCTCTATGGATATCATTGGGAACTATGTTCTAGTAATTGGCGAAAAAAGCCGCCAAGAAACCGTCTGGACCGGCAGCCCCCTCTCTAGGAATGGAGAGAATAGCCGCGTGAACTTCCTCCATAGTGGGGAGAGCCTCATTATCCTGCTCGTTAAGAACCTGAGGAATAGCCTGGAGAAAGTTCGATTGCGACGTGACCGGCTCAACTTGGAAAAGGTCTTCAAAATGCTTAATTATTGCTCTCTTTATCTCATTGTGGTCTGAAATTGTGTCGTCAGATTCTATCTTGATGGAAGAAATAGCTGCTCTTCTAATCTTTTCATTTGCCGATGAGTGGAAAACTTGGTGTTTCTGTCACCTTCATATAGCCAGGAGTTCTTCGCTTTATGTTTCCAAAATACCTCTTCCATGAGCTCCAACTGTTTCAACTTTTGCCTAATTACCAAGCTCTCTTGAAGGAGGTCGTCGATACCTGAGATTTGCATTCTGTTATCAAGAATTTCTAGCTCTTCCTCAATCCTGTGAATCTGTTGGAAAATGTTGTCGAAGACCTCTTTGTTCCACACTTTCAGTAGTTGCTTTGTTTTCTTCAGCTTGAGATGAAGGTTGAGCATAGGCTACGCTACACATTCACCCTCCCACACCTTTCTGATTAGTTGCTGAAATGAGTCCTGTAACGACCACATCCTGAGAAAACGGAAAGGCCTGACCTTTGGCAGGGTGTTACTGGGGAATGATAGTCGAAGAGGGGCATGGTCGGACCGAATACGAGGAAGATGTTACACTCTAAACAGCGAAAAGTCAGTGGCCCATTTGCTATTACAGAGAATTCTAACTAGCCTTGCCCATGCTCGCGCGATCCCCTCGCGATTGTTGCACCAGGTGAATCTATTCCCAATAAAACCTGCATTAAGGAGACTAGATGTATGAATCGCATTAACAAAATCGGCCATACCTGACCTATCAAGATCTCGGGACCCCGTCTTTCTTCTGGATCCACCACCGCATTTAAGTCCCCTTCGACTGCCCACAGTCCTTGAATTGTCCTACTGAGGTCGGACAATTCGCTCCAAAGGGTTCTTCTC
Organism: Magnolia kwangsiensis; assembly: GCA_037074715.1. Classification (NCBI taxonomy): domain Eukaryota; kingdom Viridiplantae; phylum Streptophyta; class Magnoliopsida; order Magnoliales; family Magnoliaceae; genus Magnolia; species Magnolia kwangsiensis. Next base: position 11,653,522 of record CM073585.1, on the reverse strand, counting down.
TGCACTTTGCAGCAACAGGCATACACGATGGATAGGACTATCGGGTCGCATTGCAGCAACAAGGTTAGAATCAGCGAAACCATTTGATTTGAGGAGGACAGCACTGTGACATTCAACTGATTATGAAAGAAAATCCATATTTTTCTCCCTGAGTCACTGTTTGAGAGTAAGGAATGGAAGCCTATTTTTAGACCTGTGGCAATTCTTTTTTCCTCCCTCAGAATAGGCTCTAAAATGGCCATCAAACCTGGGTTGAATTTTCTAACCAACTTCTTAAGAGTTTTTATCGTAGGAGCGTTTCCCACCCCACGCGCATTCCAAATAAGTGCGTTATCCATCCGTCACACAACCTATATTCATTGCCCTTCGCTTCAATCTACGAAGCCTGTTATACCAATCACCAACTGACTGTAGGTTTGGGGTGCCTTTGTTCACCTTCTTTTTGCCTTTCTTACTAGCGACTTGCTAGACATTGAGCTCTGTTGGAGTGTTACCTGAAGTATGGATTGACTGAGTTGATTTCTCATAAGCCTTTGGCGTGACCTATGGAGTAGTTTTCTGGATTTCCTAATTGAAGTATGGCGATAGGTCGCAATTTATCCCAGGTTCTCTTCCTGATCCAGGTTCGGCTCTTTTCTTTTCCATTCCATCATCTTAGCCAGCTCTAAGTTCATGGGCCATTCCTGAGTGTCATGAAGTAGGTAGAGGGGCGAACATCCCACTGATCTCGGTCGAATATTCTTGAGGATGATCCTGGAATTGATGGGGTTGTCGTCCACCCTCTGTAGGACGAGGTTGGGAGGGGATATAGGGACAGAAAATTGAGAGATATCAAGGATAGGTATGAAGGCTGATGGGGTCACAATGATGATGGGTACTGGGGGAGAGGGTTCTACAAGTAGAGCAGGGATATCAAGGGCTGTTGAGGTAACAATGTTGATGGGTACTGGGTGAGATGGTTCAGCAGGTGCAGGGATATCAGGGGAATGTTGTGAGGATGAAGGGGTGGCCAAGGGAACTAGGAGAGAGGTGTCTGTAGGTGGAGAAGGGATATCAGAGATAGGGTGTGAGGCTGAAGGGGTAACAATGCAGATGGGTTCAAGGGGAGAGGTGTCTGCAGGGAGAGGAGGGATATCAGGGGTAAGATCTGAGGTTGTTGGGGGATGAAAGGGTTCAAGGGAAGAGGGGACTGCAAGGAGATTGGGGAGATCCGAGATAGGCTAAGAGGCTGAAGGGGTAACAATGGAGGTAAGGGGAGTAGGGATTTGAAGGGAAGAAGGTAGCTCAGTCTGAGGGGGTTATGTGAGGGAGGGTTGGAGGGAATTAGGTAGTAAGGACTGAGGTTGTAGGATGAGGGGGGTTGAATGAGGATCCACAAGCACAGGAGAGGGTTTGCTGGGTGGGTTAGGCTTAGGATAGTCTAATAGGCGCGTGGGCCTGGGGGGGATCACGAGCATAAGCGGGGTAGTCTGCAGCACAGGGTTTGAGCTCGCCGAGGGGACCGATGCAATGGGTTGGACATCAAGTGCGGATACAGGGTTGGGAGGGGAGGGTTGAAGAGGGGTAAGGTAATGAGGGGGGCAAGAGATGATAGCAGCCCTAAGTGAGGATGCCAGGTTGAGGGAGGCATTTTCTCGAACAGCTGGTGGGCTAGGGGAGTGGAAGGATTTCATCACCCATTCTTTAGTAGATACAAGGATTGAGGCTGCTTTGTAGGGAGCTTCTTGAGAGACTGAGAATCTCCTATCTTCAAGAACAGCAAGAATGGGATAGGGATTACCATTAACCATCAGGTTTCTAGGCACGTGAATGTGTGGATCGGTGGATAGCTTAATCCGGATCCTAGCGAACACTTGGCAGATGCCTAGGGTTGTGACGCTATCAATTTCTAGCACTTCCCCAAAGCTTTTGGCCAAGTTTTCAATTGTTGTTGGGTACCAAGCATGGGGGGGAATGGCAAATAGACGGATCCATACACTTTGTCTCAGACCAGCCGATTCCAGTGCCCAGGTTGCGACGTCCGAAAGACATTTCTTTATAAAGAGAGAGATCCACCACAAATGTAGCCATCTCCTCCTTGGATTTAAATTTGAGAAGAAATTGATTAGGGCCCTATTCTGGTGAAATCTACCTACAACTTCGCGAGTGACGATTTGCGGAAGGCGTCTATGAGGTGGAGGATCGAGACGGAATCGTTCATTGCTGTTGCAGTCAAGGCTGAGGACAGATCAATTTTTAGTCTATCCACAATGCTAAGTATTGATCGTGAAAGCTCCCTGTATCTCCGTCTGAGACTGTGGAGAATTTTTTTGGGCCCTACTCAGCCCCCTTTCCAACGAGATGTTGCTGAAGTACCGAATCCAAATAGGATTTGTTCTTGCTTGAATCGCCTTGACTGAGTAGTTTAGATTTCTGCTTAGTGAGGGAGATGTCAATCTATTTACTCACCCAGGCGATGTAAACGACTCTTCCATCGATTCTTCTGTCGTTTAGACATTGAATCGCATTGAAGGCATCCTGTTCGTAGTAGAACCGAATGAAAGCGAAACCCCGCAGACGGTTTAGGGTTCGATTCTAAGGAAAACGTCAGCCAGCTTACCGAAATGCCTGAAAATGCGATGGAGATCATCCGCAGTCGTGTCATATGTGAGGTTTGCCACAAATATAGAAAACGGAGAGGAAGGGTTCTGCGATTTTCTTGGAGGAGCCCGTTCCCATGGGCACTCTCGCTCTCGTTCGCCCATCTCCTTCATCCGCACGCATTTACTTCTATCCAAACACACTTAAAATTAGAGTTGTACATGAGCCAAACCGAGTCAACCGTGGCCCAACTCGGCTTGGCTCAGCAAGTGGACTACCCCAACTACCCCAACTTGAACTCAACTCGACTTGATCCTCGAGCATGCTTGGCTAGCTCAGCTCAGCCAGCGGCTCAAGCCGAGCTTGAGGTCAACCTTTCGAGGCGAGTTCAAGCCTATGTACTGAGTTTGAGTTTCGGTTTTAGAATTTTTAATATATATATATATATATATATATATATATATATATATATATATATATATATATATATATATATATATATATATAGTTTATTTAAATATATAAATATTTACAAAACATTTATATTAAGTAAAACCAATGCGAGTCAAATCGATTCAAACCGAGTCAAGTTCCAAGCCAAGCCAAGTCAAGTCGAGCTCGGCGTAGCGACTCGCTCCAAATTTTTTTAATCCAAGCCTTTACAAGTCAAGTTGAGTGAGTTTCCCGAGCTAACTCAGTTCATATACATCTCTACTTAAAATACCATTTAAGTTTGTTTACTTTCATTTACTCCCAATTCCCTTTATTTACCTCCATTTACTACTACTTAAACAGCCCCTTACATGCAAAGACAGGTCAGGCCAAGCTGGGACGGGCATATCAAGCTAAAATGACTTGAGCACGAGTTCTAGCCAAGCCAGGTCAGGCATATCAAGCTAAAACGACTTCAGACCGAGTCCAAGCCCAACCCAAAAATTGACGGGGCTATGCAAATGAGAACACATGAGGCCCATTCTAGGCCGAAAGCAGTGTTAGGCTCGTAGGGTCAGGAAGGCTACTACTCAATAATTAACACAGCCGAGTTAAGGTACGTATGATTTTACACAGATCATGTGCCTCTAATTTCAAAATGGGCTTTCAACGTCCAGTTTATGATATGCTCTATGGATTTCCTCCATATTTGATTGTTGGGAGATGTGAGGTGAATGAGTTCCATGGTGTTTAGTGCACACATTTGAGTTCACAGGCACAACTAGGGCACGTTGAGTCGGATTGAGGATCAACCCACAACTTGACCCAACCTCAATTCCAATCCAAAGCCCAACCCAAATTCCTCTATACTCAACCCAAACCAACCCCAAATTCCCGTACACTCAACCCTAACTTGAACACAGCGCAACCCAAATGCCAACTTGAGGTGCCCAACCCTAACCCTAAGAATTCCTTTGTACTAGACCCCAATCTGTACCGACCCTATTCACAAGTGAAATAACGTATGAATTAAATAGCAACAAGAGCCTATTTTGTTGAATATTCAGTTGCAACCATTGGGATCATCAGACTGACCTGACTTATCCCACCCACATTACCTCGACCCAAACCCAATCGAGTAGCCATTTTTCAACCCAAACCCAATTGGATAAGTTGAGTTTAGGTCAATCCAAACTGAAGTTGCAGCCCTACATACAAGAAATGGCATACACGAAATATATTATTCATTGATTTCTTCATCACACACACAAAAAAAAAGAGTAAAAAAGTAAAAAAGAAAAAAGAAAAAAAGGGGGGCAAGTTCCTCAATACTGTGTCCCCACAAGAAGAAGCTCAGTATAAGAGTATAGACTAGATAGAGGGAGAGAAATGATCACATCAAAATAGTTGGATGATAAGTTACCATCCATTTAGTGAATAATTTAGAAATTGTCTGCTAGATGGATGGTAACATATCGTCGAACCGGCTCCATGTGAGCATTTCGCTATAGAGGCAATACTCATTTAAACAAAAAGGGTGCAGTCTATGAGGCATGCAGTGCACCATGATAATTTAGTAACACCTAACATTGGCGACGGAAAGTGGGTATCGGAAGGAGTTTGCATATTCGAAGGAGAGGCTGCCGCCGGGGCCAAGCGGGCCACCGTCATTGACAAGGCAATCGTCATAGCCAATCCGTTTGAAGATTCTAGGGTTGATCATGCGAGCAGAGCTGAACCATCCGCAGCTCATGTGTATGTCAGAGATGGTGCAACCGGATATGCAGACGTTGAGGATTTGGACGGTGTATGTTGGGATGCCATTTGGGAGTGGAGTGGTCGCACCCTGGTAGACTACGATGTCGTCCTTCGAGCATGACTCACCGATACGATCTGTTGTTTCCTTGTTCACTTCCAAATATTCAAACGAAAATTGAGAACATTAAAAAAAAAAAAAAAAAAAAATTGCATTGAAAACCCTATCTCATGCAAAGTGCACGTGGGATATCATGGCAATAATAAAATAAAAGAAGTTATTTGATAATGTAGAGGTGTATGATGCGTGATATGCAGGAACTCAGAAATTACACGCCTGTTATGTATTAACTAAAATTATCGAGCTGACTGCTGCAGAATGAGTCCGAAAATTAGATCGGTCTATAATTCCAAACATCGCATTTCCGGGCATTCGCTTCTTGAAGTAGGACTAGGGGTGTGGCAACGAGACAGGCTGCCCAGCCCAGCCCAGCTGGCAGCTGGCCTGGCCCACCCCATCCATTGCTGAATACAGATATGGTTTTGCCGACGTTAGTCTGGATCCATTCAAATTAACACTCGTTCCTAGTCGACTACATTTACCAGAGGGCCAGCACAGGAAGTAGATTTATACAGATAATGGTGGAGATTTATTGGGACAGTTTCATTTGGATTTGATGGTGCCAATGACATGACTTAATTTTTACCAACTTGTAGGGCTGATCTAGAGCGGGTTGCACACACTTTCATAGTAAAGATGGACTAGAGAAGGCCAGATCCAAGGCGGAAATGATCTGGACCATCAGAACCTTAAATCAATGGGATGAGTTTTTCAACATTTTATATATGATTTTGGGGTAAGAGGACCTACCTGAGCAAATCAACTCCGCAACGCCGGGTTGCCCACACCAGATTTGCGAGATTCCATCAGTTTTGACTGTCAAAAGTCTCATTTAGTTTCATTTCTACTATAAATAATAAATTTTAGTTGGAATATAACTTTTAACCCTTTCAAGTTTGTAAGTGACGAACATGTGAAAGGGGTTTTAAAAGTTGGGGGAATAAGGTGGTTTGACCAAATTAGACACTTACTCTTTTTGGCCAAAAATATCAGTGTAGTAGGAATAGAAGTCATTTATAAATAGTAAATTACTATTTATAGTAAGTCACATTTTTAGGGTATTTGAGTTAGAGTCTAAGTCTAAAACTATGTCTTAGGTTAGAGTTCCTTAAAGAGTTGTAATTTTGATTTTTATTATCAATTAAGTTATTTCAAATTTATTAGATATTATTCATTCTTTTATCTATCTTGGATTCAAGGAAGGCCTGTGAGGAGTATAGGGAGCTTTGTGGATTCGGAATAATTATCCCATAGGAAGATGGTGAGCGACCTCATCAAGTCCCTCAACCATAATTCAGCCCCACCTCTATATCAGACCTAGCCTCACCCTCAATGGCTAAGGCTCAAGGGCTGAGGTTGGGCCTCTTTAGACCATCAGGTTTACTGGTGGGCATGTGCCAGGGATAGGGATCAAGGGCCGGCTAGGGCCAACCTTGGCAAACCCTAGCTTGGCCCGTTACCACCCCCCCTAAATCAGACCACTGGATATATTTCATTTTTCACCATATAGTAAATGTCCACCTTGCGTAAGGGTGCGCTTAATGAGGTCGATCACCATCTTCAACAACCGATAAGCACTTTGAATTCATAAGGTTCTCTTGAATCCACAAGAGAAGGATCCCAAGTCCACAAGAGATGTAAAAGAAAACTTCAAAAATATTATTAGAAGTCCCTAAAAAAATCAAGTTTGCATCCTTAAATCACCTTAATCAAATCCTAAGACATATTTAAAGAAAACTCAAGCAAATAAGGAAACTAAAACTAAAAAAAATGCACAAATTTCTGCATTCTGTCGAACGATGGAGAGGGTGCAAAAATATTCAAAGACTAAATCCATAAAATCAAATTTGTTTCGGTCAATTCACCCGACCCATCAATCAAACTAACCAAAAAAAGTATCTAGCAAACTTTTCATATAAATTTGAATTTCCATCGATCCATTCAGATCAATTGATTCAATTGGTCAAATCAATCGACCTCGATCGATCGGACCATGTTGAATTTCATTGATTTCCTTCTCGAGCTTCTTTTAGTCCATTTGTGATAGACACGTGTTCATTTCACATCCTACATCACCACTAAACAAATGGTAGGATTTCTGTATCATTACAGTATTTCTTCTATCATGATACATCTAGGCTGGGACCATATTTTGGACAATTTAGTTTAAATTACTTGCATGCCACTAAAATAACTTCTAAGTGCCTGCCTATCATCCATTACACTCTAATAGCAAATCCAAGTCTTTCTCATAATAAAATGGCATTCGGTGTTGTTCGGGACTGACGCGAGGATGGACATGATGAGGTCGATCACTGTCTTCCTCAAGGGATAACTACTCCAAATCCATGGAGCTTCTCTAAACTCCTCATAGAGATTCCTCGAATCCACGTGAATATATATATATATATATATATATATATATATATATATATATATATATATATATATATATATATATATATATATATATATATTCTAATAAATTCGAAAATAGATTAATTGATGATAAAAACGAAATTACAACCCTTTTAAATAATAATCTCAAACCCAGGAATAAGTTTCAGATAAAAATGTGATTTACTATAAATAGTAAACTTGCTAATTAAAGACAGTCATAATTTCTACTAGACTTCATGATTTTCGGCCAAAAATAGTAACTTCCCAATTTCATCTAACCACGTTATTTTTCTAAATTTTGTAAGTCATTTTCATGTTGGGCACAACTGCTAAAGCTCAAAGGATTGAGTTATATGATCGAATTAAAATTTATATAAATAGTAAAAATGAAATTAAAAAATATTTTCAACCATCGATCTCATAATCTCGCAAATCTGGCATAGGTAACCGGGTTGGCTAAAGTGGATTCTCATACTGTAAAATCAATCATATATGGTAGGTTAAGTAACTTATTTAAATTTGCGAGATATATCTGTTTTAGGGTTCTGAACGGTCCTGACCACTTCTGCCTCCAATGGGGCCTTCAGTGTCCATGACCCGCTCTACTTCAGGGACTCGCTGATCTAGTGGGCCCCTGCGTTTGAATCCTGCCTAGTGAATGTGGGGCAATGGTCATTTACATGTCCATACATATCTAGAACGTTGTATAGACAAGGGCTTTAGATTATTGCCCATTCAAGTCTAGAACACCAGATCAACAATCTTGTTTAGCAACGTATTAACTTGACTGATGAGGACGTCAATGATTCTCTATCTGGTCGAGAATATACACAATATACGTGAGTTTGTACAGGTGGGGGCCACTATGTGGTTATCCAAAGGGTTGATCTGATGGCCACATGTATGGACCTAGCCCTTGGATCGGTTTTTTGGAAATACATAGTTGAGGAAAAAATGGCAGTGTTGCAGATGGGAGTGAGATCCAAGCGACAGGAGGGCCCATCATGAAAATTACTGGGCCCCCTAAACAGGCACATACCTTCATCAGATGGACCACAGCTTTACAGAAGAAATGGACAGAAAAAAATCAATGGCCAAGTTCTTTTCAGCCTTCAATTGGATAAAAATCAATGGCCATGTGGGATGCTGGCACAGGTGGTGGCATGTGGGCCAAAAATCTCCAGCATGAAACTACTGTAACCCTCTAATGGGCAACAAACAAATGGACGGTTAAGAAGACATGCAGAATCCAAACCGTGAATCTGGTGCGTCCAGCCATGTTAGGTCTAGATTCCAAAATTTGACCTGATCATTAATTCTTGTGGGCCACACCGAAAAAGGAATAATGGAAGACAGTGGGAAGAGGAACCCCTACCGTATAAATTTGCAGATGGGATATGGTGTCCACCATGTCTTTTATATACCATCCAAACCATTCATCAGGTTAGCCACACGAGGATTAACGTATAAAAAGAAACTCAAGTTGACAACGCCAGTGGTGTCCCACCAGAGTTTTAGATCAAGATACAGTAAACGTGAGGTTATGCACCAAACTTACGGTTTGGATGCCACATAAACACAAGGATGGGCCCCACACATCTCGAACCCAGGGTGGCTTAACATGCAGTTTAATGCACATTGGGTTGAGTACGCACGATGCGTACAAGAACTCCCTAATTCTAATATGCACCGTATGTTCATACCTACTGCGAGTGGCTTGCGAATGGCCGTCGAATTCCTCTCAGGAACGATCTCCGGTCCGTGATGAAGCCCTGAACACCATACATCACACCGATCAGTATCTATCATGCGGCCGCGATGTACATCTCTATATATCATGTAGATGCATGATAGCATCGTGAAAAAGAAGGCAGATGAGGGGCATTATGGGAAGATTAATGATAGAATGCGTTGCCTTGTTCCACGTCAGGTTGCACGTACATCAGAGATCCGGCCCACCCATTAGGTAGGAACCACTGTAAACATGCTACTTGTCAAAAGTCGCAACCGTACACTTATCAGACGAGCTGAGTGCGTACTTTGAATCTGGACCGTTGGGACATTGGGACATTTCTTCTATACGCCGTTGACGGCATGTTCACAGTATAGCCTGATGAATGGTAAAGATCTCTGACACAGTGCCATCCAACGGTTGATACATGAGGGGCCCTCATTGAATACAGAAGGAAAGCGCATTGCGTACTGAGTAAACTCTGTTGGATAACCGTGATATATACATGTCTTATCTACACCGTCCATCCGTTTTCCCAGCTTATTTTAGGGTAGGAGCCCAAAATTTAAGCGTATCAAATACTCAAGTGTGCCATAACACAGGAATCAGTAGGAATTGAGTTCTTAAACATATGAACATGTCGGATGATAAATAAAGATTATTGTGGGCCCTAGAAAGGCCATTATCCATACTGTTTCCTGTTGTGTGGTCCACTTGAGGTTTGGATATGTTTCAATTTTGGGCCTATGCCCAAAAATAATATGGAAAAACAGATGGACGTCATGGATAAGAGACTTACATCACGGTTGGACCCACAGAGTTTACTCCAGAGAGGATTGTGTACCGAAGCTATCTTGCATGAGAGTTTAATGCAGAACGACGTAGTGCGAGGAAGCGATCATGTCCAGCCCCCGCTGGACAGAAATCAGACGACCCAGAGCTCTGTGGGGCCCTTCTTGATGTATGTGTTTTATCGACGCTGTTCATCCATTTTTTCAGATCATTTTAGGTTATAAGCCAAAATATCAGGCAAATCCAGGGCTCAAGTGGACCACACCACAGGAAGCAGAAGTGATAATGACGCCCACCGTTGAAACTCTCCTAGGGCCCACCGTATGTTTATTTTCCATTCAGGGATCTGATAAGGTCACACAAATATGGATGAATGGAAAACACAAATCTTTGCTTGATCCAAAACTTCTGTGCCCTCGAGAAATTTTCAATGGTGGGAAGATATCCTAAAATGATCTGGAAAATTGGATGAACGGTGTGGATAAAACACATACATCACGGTGGGCCACACAAAGCCCCTGTCTTGTCCGATTCCGTCCAGGCGGGAGCAGCACGCAATCCGCTTCCTGATTGCGATGGGATATCATCAGGACCATGACCTTTGGATCTGGGGTCAGTAGTCAATGATCCCAACCGTTTAGAAGATGGGACTCACATTGGATGCATATGGGCCATCTCCATAACTTTGAATAATCAAAGGGTGAAATATTTCAATGCAAATTCCATCCATGGTGAGGCCCATTACATGAATGAGAGCCAGTCCAAACTCATCGGATGATCCAAGGATTTCTTATTATCCTCCACAGTGAAGCCCATTTCTGTATAACTGATCTTAGCCGTCCATATAAGGACATTGATCAAATCGCTAACACTTGTCAGAGTGGTGTGATTTTTTCATGGTAGCCCATCTAATATGCATTGGACCAAATGAACAGTCTAGATCAATGGATTGGACTGCCAGTGTCCCAATGCAACTAGGAACTAGCACTGTAAGGCACTGGAGCATTTCTCCATGAGATTTTACCATAAAGCAGGTATACAGCCAATAGAAAGCCGAAACTCGACGCCACCGAAACGAACCGAAGCGTCCGAAACCCGTTGCGTATCGGAAATCCGGTCATTGTTGCTCTTTCAACCGTCCCTTCGATCTCCGAAACCCTTAAAATCAAATAAAAGCAAAAACCCATCAACAAAATCGTAAAAGGAAAAGCTATGAATAGTTAAATCTCAACAAATATCGGATTCGGACAGAGTATCGGAAACGTTTCGGAAGAAGATTCCGATACGTGTCCGAAACCCACGAAGATTGGAGAAAGAGTACGAATTCCTGACAGCGAAGGTACGTGTGTCCGTACCTCCGGCGTAGGTAGCGGGCGTGACGGGAAGAGAGCGTACGGAATCACCGGGAAGTAAGATGCCGAGTACAGAGACGGAAATGTGAGTCGGCGTCAGGCGTCCGTTACGATACTTTCTGTTTTCGAAACGGAGTTACGGAAGTGAATGGAGAGGGAACGGAACGATGGCTTTTGTAGTTGAGAATTTTAATTCGTCTCTGATCCAACGGTTGGGATCATCCCATGGGAGACTAGAATCGTCTACAACACCCGTTTTCCGCGATGCCTAAAACATACTAGCTCTATGGGGTCTACCATGTTGTAAATATAAAATCCACTCCGTCCATCAGGTCAGAAGCATTATTTTGACCGTAAATACATAAAATATACCGGAATAAATTTCAAATGGGCCACACCAATAGGAACAATGTAAAATCACTCCAAAAACGCTTGTAGTTCACATAGTGTGGCCCCCGTGGGTTTTTTTTTCCCGTTGATTTTTGTATAGTCTCTTCATTCTGCTGAGTTACACCTGATTAACAGGTACGATGAAATATAAACTTCATTATGGCCCCACACATAGACCTATGGTTGGTGTCCCATCTTCATTGGTCCACATGGTGTCGCCCATTTTAATTTTAAATTTAGTTTATTCTTTGTTTTAAGCCTAAATTCGACAATTGAACCGGATAGACGGAGTGGATTTTAAATATAGGAGATGGTGAGCCCCACACAACTTGAGTATCTTACGTACTGCGAAAAACAGGTGATGCAGGAGTATTCCGGTCCGCGCCACGGGCGTAATTGTTTTTGGGGAACGGTCCATGTGGACCGGAATACTCAACCACACGCAAGCTCGTAAAACACCCAAGCTCGGTGGGGCCCACCATGTTGTATATTTAAAATCTATTGCGTCCATAAGGTTCCAGCGTCAATGATGGACCACGAGGGAAAAAATTCCGGAAGATTCAGAATTCAGGTGGGCTGTGCTGCAGGAAACAATGGGAATGAGACGCCAACCGTAAGTTTGTTTGTGGAGTTTCCATGGATTTTAGTTGTCATCAAAACCGTTCATCAGGTGTAAATCATTATTATCACGGAAGGATACAAAAATCATCTTGATCTAAATTTTAGGATGGTCACAATGAGTAAATTTATAGTTTTTATGAGAAATTTATATTTTTCCCATTAGTCTGGCCCATACAGACTCTCTAATCCGACTGGTCATTTTATTTATAGTTAATATAAGGCATTTCACCCGCGACGGATGGAGTGGATTTTACATATACAGCTTGTGGACCACATGAATCTTAGATATTTTATGCGCTGCGCAAAAAAGGCGTTGTAGACACTCCGGCCCCCATTCGAAGTGGGGCCATGATTTGGACGGTCTTGGACTGACTATCATTTATGCATCGGTAGCGAACGCAATTAAGATGGTGTTAGTCACATCGGATGGTGGGCCCGAGGGGCCGTGCGGCTTTCATTTCACGAGTGTAAAAACATAGGTTTGCTAATTACCAACGTCTATACAAACCCTGCTCATCCACATGCATCGCACGTGTAGGTAAACAACTAAATATGCAAAATCGGATCTTCCTATCATGTGGATGAGACTGTTTAGAACTTCTGACATATGTATTGTGTCATTTCACATTTTAGGTTGGCCACAGAACAAAAAACAAATGTACGGCCAGAGAATATTGTTTTACTGTCAGATTACTTTTTACACTGTGATTCATCTGAGGATTAAAACTATCTGAATTTTGAGTTGAGTTATTTGAGTAATGTTATCAACCAAAGGGAGAGCTCAGATCTCTCACGCGTTTTCCATATTGGAGTGTGCAATGCATGTGAATGAGCAGAGTTGCACACGCGTATAGATCAGCAATTCTCATATGAAAAAATTCTTGAAATAGGCATTAATGCAACGGATGTAAGGGAATGGAATGAATTCAAACAAGTAGCTGGCAAATGGCATGCGACGGTGGTTTGCATTCGGACCGACCAAATGACAATATTGCCCCTTAATTTGCTTGGAATTACAATAATGTTTTCCACGAAATTAGTAAGATGACGTCATTGCCCTTCGGATATGAGAAAAATTGAAGAGTTTTGCTGAGGTAACCAAGCCATTTAAGCAACACACGTGATATCCTACCATGGTATTATTGATCTGAACCGTTAACTCATCCTCAAAATGAGGAACAAGCCATGGCGTGAAAATTGCGCCGTCGAATAGTTGCTTAAGATGATAATTGGAGCTATTTTGTTCTTTTGCTCAATCTTGACCATCCATTTCCAACTCAGCGCTTTAGCGTCATAATTATAACCATGTAATCCTGTGTGGGCCACATTAGCAGGGAAATCGGTTATCATGGAAAGCTTAGCATGTTATGTAACTGTGCTATCCACACCGTCCATCCATTTGGAGATATACATTAGCAGGGAAATCGGTTATCATGGAAAGCTTAGCATGCTATGTAACTGTGCTATCCACACCGTCCATCCATTTGGAGATATTATTTTAGGGCATGAACCAAAGAATGAGGTATATCAAAAACTGTAGTGAACCCCACCACAGGAAACAGTGGAGAGAGTGATTCCTACTGTTGAAACCTTTCTATTGCCCACCATGGTGTTTATTTGAAATCCAAACGGTTCACAAGTTAAAACAGACATGAATTAAGTGAGAACACAAATATTAGCTTGATGGAAAACTTTCGTAGCCCTTAGAAGTTTTTAATGGTGGGCGTCACTCTTCTCTCTGTTTTCTATGGTGGGGTCCACTGGGGCTTTGGATTTGACTCATTCTTTGGCTCTTGCCCTAAAATGATCTCTCCAAATGGATGGACGGCGTGGATACAAAACATACATCATGGTGGGCCCATAGAACTTAGTGACATCACTTCTTATTGCCTATATATAAAAACAAAAAAAGAAAAAAAAAAAAAAAACAAAAGTTTCCTCATTCTTCCCACTGCTTAATAGCAAGATAAGTTTCATATGTTTTTTGGCTCATTTGATCGTAAGTATGATACATTATGCATTCTTATTATGTATGCAATTACTTTGGTATGGCCCTATTAATTGTTCATCCTTATGATCCAAATTATTCAAGCATATTGTTCGAGACACAATGCCTCATGTGGGGTCCTTACTCTTGCTCGGGTGGTAGACTCTCAGGAGTTTCAACTCCCGGTCAAAGGTTCGAGTACCCATAGGTGGTGAAATTCCACTAACGTGAGTGTGTGGGGTGTGTGTGCCTGTGAGGAAAAAAAAAAAAGGCCTCATGTGGACCACCTTTAAGGGCATTTGGTTATACTTTTCCGCTTGAGTCACACATGGCATTACTTTGTACACAATGAATTGAGTATATGTAGTTGTCATGTCCTGAAATTCAGAATCCAAGTACTATAAGGGTGTGATTTATATTAGATATGATTATTCATTACATTTACAAGTGTGATATATATTAGATGTGATTATTCATTACATTTACATTCAATATCACGAATTCAAACTAAATAACTTTCTATCTATCCAAATTTAAATATTAAAAATTAATTAAAATTTTAACTTTATAAATCTAAATTCTACTCATTTATTACTCTTACTTATAATTCTCTACTTTAACTCATTATAATTGTCCAAATAAAATAAATTAAGGATTAAACTTTAATAGAAATAGTTATTTGGATTTTTCTTTTTTATACTCTTCTTTCAGCTTATAAACTTGCATGAGATATTAAATTGGGTATGCCATGAGCCCAGTGAGATCATATCCACCATAAGTTTGAAATAAACTCATTAATAATAAAGAAACTACGATTCAATATATATAATAAGAAAAATGTCATCATTCATAAATTGTTTCATTGCATAACATGAACGGTGTCACAATGCATGAATCATTCAAGACATATGGTCAAGGAAATTCCCGCTCGATAATTATACAAATAATGCAATACTCATCCTTAACATGTAATTAAAGAAATATCGTTTAACAATCCCATCAAAATATGTAAATTACCCTTGACATGTAATTAAGAGAACCTACACTCGATAATTCTATCAAAATATACAAATCATCATTACCGAGAACCTATACTCGATAATTCTATCAAAATATGCAAATCATCATTACCGAGAACCTTCACTCGATCATCTTACTAATGCAAATAAATCAATTTTAAATTATTTCATGATAAGACAAGTAAATCAATCCCTAAACATTCTATGACTACCATGTAATCAAGCAAATCAAATTAAAATAAGTTTCAAGCACTCCAAAATCATAATTTATATAGAATAAAAATCTTAATGAATTATTTATATATAATCATGATTTTTAAGAAAAATTAATAGTATAATAAAGGATGTACTTGTTAAAATACATTAATGATCCAAAAATAAATGATGCTAGATTATAAATATATATATATATATATCAAGAAAGGCCACAACATAATTTAAAATAATTAACAAAAAAATTATCATTAATGAGAGTTAACAATGAAATAAGTTAATCAAAGCCTTTAAAATTAAAGCATATATACTCAAATGAAAAGCCCTTAAATCAAATAATAAAAAAAAACTATTTTCAAAATAAAATATTAAAATAAAAAGCAAAATGACCAACTTATAATAAAAGAATTAAATTTAAGGCAAAATGGCTAAATCCAAATAATAATTTTTTATTATAAATAAGAATATAAATATTTAACTTGAGAATGAAGGAGCTCCCTTACGTAGGATCTTTAATCACAAAATAAAAATGAGAAGACTTAGAAACAAAAAATTAAAAAGAAAATATCAAATTACATAAACGATCACTCACTTGAGAAATTCTAAGAAAAGTGCTTATTCCACTAGTCATTCTTTTATTATACTTTTTTTCTCAAATACTCAAAACCTTATAAAAAATTAGTTATAGTTTCTCAAAATGAAAGGTGATACAGTAATTCATTAGTTTCCATTCATTTAAGTACCACAATGATTTGGTAACATATGTTTTATACATACGAGGTAACTAGAAAAGTAAATATGAAATTATGCTAAGAATAAAGGATTTAAGCTCAAAGATTAATCAAGTGAAGAATTGAAGATTTTGAAGACACTATTGAAGATTTTCAAGTATCAAAGATATAAGAAAATCAAGTACAAAAGATAAAAAAAAGACTGAAAAATCACACAGTTTAATAATAAAAATAACAGTATGTTTGGTCCCACTTAAGGTTGGTTCAATCTGACTAAAAGTGTCAAGAATAGTCTAACAAGAAAAGTGATTTCAGGCTTAATTCGGCTGCAACTGAAACCTAATTCGATTTGACTATTTGGTTCCACCGAAAGAGGGTTCAATGCAACCGAAAGGATATAGAGACTTCAAATGTATTTCGACGAAATTTAATTAGATTCAAAGGAATATTTGGCTAGACTCAACTTTACTTTGATGTGATTGAAGCATAAGATAAATATGAAATTTTAAAGTTGGTGCAAGTTTTCTCTATTTGAAGAGGTGTTTTAAGTTATTTTAGATAAAAATTAGGACTTAAGAGAGAGACCAAGGGGTATTGGAGTTTTTATAGCATCATCTTTCCTCCTCAATCTTTCAGTTTTAGTTTGTTTTTCAAGTTTTTCTTTAATTTTTTTTAAAATTTTATTTATGCATTTCTAATCTCTTAACTAAAGCTAATGGATGAACCTTTTGGTGAATATTTAATAGTTAATTCATTTTTAATGAAAGTTTTAACTTATTTATGTTAACTTGTGTTTGGACATGATCAAATTCTTATATTGAGGAAGGAATTAATCTATAAAATTGATTGATTTATTATCGCCTCTATGTACATTGGATTTTTTCAATTCCCCACGATGTGATTACTTAAATTTTCATGAGAGATCAAGCCTATCATGATTTTAATTTATATAGATGCTTATGATCAATATTATTGTGTTATCTTTCAATTAAAATGTAATTAAATTTAATTATAGTTGAGTTATCAACTCGAGAACTTAAATTAAGTTTAAATTTTATTGATTGGGGATTCATTGATCCTTACTCATTTTCTATTAATTGTTTTAACTCCTACTTCGTTGAATTAAAAATTCAAGTAACCCAATTCATTCTGAGTGTGTTCTCACCAATTTTCCTATGGATTGACCTTAGTCTTGATTAGTTATTACTATATTATAGCTCTACACTTGGAGTTTTTAATCATAGGGTTGGATCAATAGTTTTGGTAGTGTTCGATCGATCGACTCGGTCAATCGAGTTTGATCAAGCTTTGCTCGAAAGTCTATTGTTTTGGATAATTTGATTTATAACAGTTTTGTACTTTTTTGAGCATTTCTTATCATGTTTTAATTAAGCTCCTAAGGCTATGAGATGATTAAATAAGGTTTATCTATTTAAGGATATAATAATTAAATGTTATATTATTTTAAATCTAAAGTTAAGATTATCAAGGCACTTCAGTTTACTTATTTTTCACTTCTTTAATGCTTCAAGGCTTCATGTGTCTTTATCTTTAACTTCTAAAGGCTCAACTGACTTATTGACACATAGATGTATATGATTGATTCCTCAATCATGATTGACGTAAAGCATATCATCTTTAAGGTCACGGTTGTAGTCTAGTAATAACCTCTACAGCTCAATACTCCTAGAAAATTTTCAAATCCTATAAAGTAAGATCGTGCAGTAATGATGGTGAAAAATGGTACTTAACCTATTCTTTCTCTGTCATTGAGGCCATTAGGATCTCTGGAAGAAAACCAAACCCATGAGTTATTCAAGTTAATGAATCTTTAATTTCCTAATTCATTGTGATTTTACAGTATGTAGCTAACTACATATCTTAATTGTATTCAGCTAGTGGTGACTCCAAATTTCACAAACAAATCACATCAAATTTTCATATATTACTAGGAGATCAGGCGACACATGCGCATTGACAACCATGAACCCTTAACGTTTGGATAAGCATGAAGCTAAGTTTTCTACAATATCTAAGACTATAATATGTTATTTAAGCTTAAGTGACTAATTCTATATATTAATTTACTTTATAAAAATTTATAGCATATAAATTATCTTTAATTCGATTTAATATAAGCTAATTATTATAGTTCATAAGCCAATTATGATAAGTGGTTGGTGTGCATTGACCTTATAAAAGTTATTTCAAATCACAAGATCATCGCATTGATCTAATGTAATAAAATGTATGTTAAAGATGATTGGTTATTTTAGTAGCAATAGATATACAAAGGTACACAATTCTGAATTCCGTTAACAGGTGGATGTCTGTTAAAAAATAAAAAAATATCTCGTATTGTGACTTGGTTTTGGATGGGTATGGTATGGACTCGAAATTATATGTTTAAATCACTTAGAATCACCACTAGTTAATAAAGAGTTAAAATCTATAGTCGGCTCGACTTGTAGAATTACATTGGGTTAGGGAGTCTAACCTAACTTAAGATAACTCTTGGATAAAATTTGTCACCGAGGATTCTAGTTAAGAACCCCATAATGGAGAAGGAATGGATTAGACATCTTTTTCCACCCGCATTTACGTTTCGTTGTTATATTGCCCTCCAAATTTTCCTATGGTATCCAACGTCATATGTGACCGTAGGCCTTATTATGAATTTAGTTTTTTGGATTGAATGAGTAGGCTTTCTAAGGATTCTAAGCTCACAAGTCATATGTTATAATTTAAGATAGGTTCATAGTTTGCTAAGATGGGATGTCTATAACAACATATAAGCTTTAAAAAAAAAAAAAAAAACCAGTACAAGTAAATAACCTAATAGGCCCCATATATATAAAGTAGGCCTGACATCGAATCTTAGCCCATCACTATAATGGTATAAGGGCATTATTGATTAGTGATGTCCAAATGCTAGATCTAATGATCAAACTTATTTGAGAAATTCTTTAGTTAAAAAAGTAAATCAAAATATTTGGCCTAAATTTGGACTCAATAAGTAGGTCATAAAGACAATTGATTTAATCATTTAAGTCTTCTCTTAACTTCTTCATCCTTATGAAACCCAATTTCATCTGAACACCTCAACACCCATAGGAAACCAATCTTTAATTTGTAATAATCACTCCTTAAAATTTAATATTATCTGATGGATGAGCCATCATATATGTTTTTATTTGAGCGATCATAGCAATAAGTCACTTTCTCTTACTCCATTGCTTGCGGTGGTTATCATTCCTGAGAACATGAGAAAATATGAGGATAATAGTTTTGACAAGAGATAACAATAAGAAACTAAAGATACGCATTAACATGATATTATTACATATCGAAATAGCATAATAGTAACTTTTTATTATATATATTGAAATTCAATATACTTCACTCACTGGGCTGCGCAGCTAGGGAGAGGCAGTCGGTGTGGAGTGTAATAGATTCCGGTGATTTTTCTAAAGAACAACCATACTGATATGTGGATTTATTGAGCAGAAATTGCATATCCATTCATTCATTTATTCACTATCCACTTGGGCTGGTGGTGCGTAACCAGGATTTCGGTTAGTCGCGCAACTAACCTGAGATCAGGAGTTTACCACATTGAGTTAAACTATCCAAATTTAAGTATGGAATTAGTTTGGATAAAAGTCCCTTGTGGTGGACCCTGTAGCCTGCGATACTACGTACTATCATCCCGACTTCACATTCCAGCATGGTCATTTCATTTGCACTGTATATTGCATTGCATCCGCAGTACTTAGCATTTTGGATTACTATGTTTTTGCACTTATATGGCCTAGATGAGGTTGATGGTATTCATGGCTCGTCAAGATTTGCATATTATATTACATCCTCAGCATTTGTTCTGGTTTTATTATGTTTTGTATCACATATCCTTGGTACGTCTGATAGCACTCATGAACTTAGTAATATATTTTCGCTTACTTTGATATCGTATGATTCATGATCTTGTCAGTATTTTCGCTTATTCCGATGATGTATGATTTATGGGCTTTATGGTATACTTGGCACTTATCTTTTGCACACACTTTCACCACCCTCTAAGCTTTTGTAAAGCTTATGCACGATAGATGCTTACAGGTGGCGTTAAGTTACAGCAGTATTGAGCTTGGAGTGTACAGCTGTCCTCTGGAGCTTTGATTTCGATATATGTATTTCTCTTTCAACATTATATTCAAATAATTATATTAGTGGATATGTAAAGATAATGTTGCCTTTATGATTTGGGTATACTTGTGGTTATGCTCTATTAAAAAAAAATCATTCTGAAAATTCTCCTTGTAGGATCTCAGGACTGGAATCTGGCGTATGAATGTTGGGAGCCGAGAATGGGGTACTATGGAGGCTGTCGGCACAAGACTCGGTGATCGGGATTCATGTGAATTCGATTTTCGGATTTGGGACGTGACACTAAAAAGCTAAATTAAGAATTAAAATATTTATATTCATCACATTTATTATAAAGATCTATGAGTATTAATATATCATGGATATGAAATTAGGCTAATGGATGTATTATAGGCTACATTTCATTAAAAGCATGTGATAGTGGTCAAATTAATGGTAATCGAAATCATCCCAACACCCAAATAAACTATAATATATGATTGTTGAAAATAAAAATAGAGACGATAGTCACAAATATTGTCATTAACATATTATGAAATATGAGGTTTATGACACAAAATCATAATAAATATAAAATACAAAAAAAAAAAAAAAAATTCACACAGGTTACTATTATCTTCAATGATTGATGACACAATTGGATTTGATACAAACTATTAGACTTTCATCACAAGATTTTTTATACAACAATCATAGGGAAAGAATAAACTATGCATACCTATTCGATTTGTCATTGAAGAAGCTTGGCAAGAAAGATAATTGTGTACTCAGATCTTTCTTCTCGCATACACTATTATACACGTGACAATAACATTGAGTTTACGCAAAATTATGTATCGATTCAGGGATAGAGAATATTTATAAATATAGCACTTTCGTACTTTTGTAACATATTCTTAATAAAAAAAAAAGAAAAAATTTCTTTAATATTTATATCTCTTAATAGCAAAAGAAGTTTCACAATTGTTTTGTCTATTTAATTATATAGTATGGTACATGATACTCAATTATTATGTATATAACCATTTTGATGCGGGCCCCATTAATACTCATGCTTGTGATCTAAACCATCCAAGCCTAATATATGGACACAGGTACCACGTGTGGACATCTTTAAGGAAATTCACTACGAAGATTAACTGGTTTCTTAATTACCCACATACATAATAATTTAAGTAGACATAAATTTTAATTTAATTTAATCGAATAATTATATTTTAATCTTGTAAAAGATAATATTTATTGAGATTAGATTATTTAATTAGATATATCTGTTGTTTTTTTGTCCAATTTCTTTTTCTTTAAAATTGATTTTAAGACATGTTAGACTAATTCAATTCTTATGTAATTCAATGCAAATGAAATTAAATTTACTTAATGTAAAATAATAGCATAATTGGATGATATTGAATTATGAAAATTCTCTCTAAAGAGTTCAATCATTTAATGTATAAATGATTCCCAAGCAAGGAAGCTATATTATATAATTTCATATTTTTCATGTAATTTTAACATAATTTCTATACCAAATTTATAAAAATAGAATACTTGTTTACATATATAGTAACTATGTAAATAATTGGTCAATAGTCCTAACTATTGTTAATGTCTTAAATATGTCAATAACAGGGTTTATTGATGCCATTGACAGACTACTTGATGACATCGATAGATGCTTGATCCCATAAAAAAAATCTAAAAAATTCATGTTGGTTACTAGAAAGTTTTAGTGCTACTACTTGATGACATCAACATTGAAGGAGTTCGATACCATCGATAGATCCTTAATGGAGTGTTGATGTCATTGAAGATGTATGAAGAATTGTGCAAGTGCATAAGTTGTTTCTTATTTTGGTAGTAATATATATATATAAAGTGCAATTAGAATTTGTAAGAAAGAAAGAGGTGTATTAAGAATTTTTAAATCATTGCAAGAGATTTAAGGGCATAGTTAGGGCTTGTGAAGTAGATTCGAGGCTTATTCAAATCGGTAAGACTTTCTCTTATAATTTCTACTTTCATAGTACATTACTCGTTTCTTTGTGCCATTTTTCTTTTTCCGTAAGGAGTTTTTTACATAAATTGTGGATTGTTCTTATTTGGCCTTAGGTATACGATTACATGTACTTTGTTTAATTCATCTCTAAGTGTTTTCTCGATTTTTCAACAAGTGGTATCAAAGATAACGTTAGGAAGCAGATTGAATATAAAAGTAAAGTATTAATAGCATCTAACATGAAGTTTGATATAGAAAAATATTTTAGTAAAATTAATTTTGAACTATGGAAAGTTAAGATGAATGGTAATATCTTAGTTAAAAAAGGATTGGACGAAGCTCTTCTTGGAAAGTGACCAGAAACTATGTCAGAAAAAGAATGGAATATGTTAGATAAGAAAGCTAATATATCTATCCAGTTGTGTCTAATGGATGAGATTTTCTATAATGTTATGAAAGAGAAGAATGCAACGGATACATGAGCGAAGTTAAAGAACATCTATGTAAAGAAGTCTCTTGAAAATCATTTGTATATAAAGTTACAATTGTTCAATATAAAGATGATGAAGGAGGCTGACATTGAGGCTCATATTAGTAATTTTAATAGGCTTGTTTACAAGTTAATGTATGTGGAGAAAATGATAAAAGATGAAAATAAAGTATGTATATTGTTAAACTCTCTTTTAAAAATGTGTCTCTCTTGGAGATGACTCGATACATGATTAGTAATGCTGGGTTGGATAAGAAATTGTAGACTGAAGCTATTAACATGGTTTTGTTACTTGATGAATCGATCCCCTTTTATGGCTATTGATTGTAAAATCCTAAAATATGTGTGAAGTGGTTAGCAGATAAACTACTTGAGATTGCATGTATTTGGTTGTAATGCTTTCTCTCATGTATCGTCAGTTAAGAGAGGTAAGCTGGACGAAATGACTAAAAAGTACAAACTTGTTGGTCGTGATAATAGTGTGAAGGAGTACATGTTATATGACCGGGTCACACGAAAAATCATCTTTACCTGTGACATCGAATTTCACGAGGGATCCTTATTCTGTAAGGATGAGCACAAGGAAGTGAAAAAGTCAATTGTGGACGTTCACATAAACAGAGATGAAACATACGCTGATAGAAAGATGCATACAGAAGTATATGAACAGGCGTAGCGGACACCTTTAAGAAAAAATTCACCAAGAGATCGTAAGTTACCAACGAGATATAAAGATGACTCAAATGTTGTATTTATCTTTATTATGGATGAGGGGGATTCATTTACTTTTCAAGAGTCTCTTGATGATGTAGATGCCAAAAAGTGAAAAACAACGATGAATTACGAGATGAACTCTTTGTATAAGAAAGAGACGTGTGAGCTAGTGGAGTTTCTTATTGTCTTAAAAGTGATCGGGTCGAAGTGAATCTTTAAGAAGAAATATGATAGGTACAAGAAAATGTTGGTAGTGAAAAGATATGCTCATACACAATGCGTGGACTTCATTGAGATATTCACGCCGGTAATAAATGAAGTATTTACCAAATTCATATTGGCATTGGTTGCCCAATACCATTTCAAACTGGAACAAATGGATGTGAAAATTATTTTTCTACATGAAAAAATGGAAGAGTATATTTACATGAAGCAATTAGAAAGTTTCGAAATAAAATGGGCATAGACACAAGGTTTATAGGTTGCAGAGGTCATTGTATAGCCTAAACACAATCGTCTAGGCAGTGGTACAAAAAATTTGATTATTTCATGGTGAGTCAGAAGTTTAATACGAGTGAGTATGATCATTGTTTCTATTTTAAGATACTGAGTGATGAGAAGTTCATTATCTTGATATTGTATGTTGATAATATACTTATCATCTGTCATAACATGTCTGAGATTGACATACTGAAGATTCATTTATCAGGGATATTTGAGATGAAAGATTTAGGAGCTGTAAAGAGTGTTCTTAATATTGACATACACAGATACAGGAAGAGGAACATGTTATGGTATATTATGCGGAATACCTTGAGAATGAATTGATAAAGTATGCGATGGACAAGATAAACTTAGTCAGCATTCCCTACGTGGCTCATTTTAAACTTTCTTTTGAATAGTGTCTTAAAATAGATAAAGAAAAGTAAGATATGTCTCGTATACCTTATTCAAACATAGTTGACAGCTTAATATATGTTATGGTTTGTACAAGATCGAAATTTCGCATACGGTAAGTATCATTAGTAGATATATGTCTAACCCTGAAAAGTAACATTGGGAGGCAGTGAAATGGTTAATTCAATATATTCCAAGCATGCAGGACTGTGTCTTATCATTTAAAAAATTATGGGACAAGTTAATAGGCTATGTGGATTCAGATTACATGGGCAATGTGGGTAATAAAATGTTAACTTCCGGTTACTCGTTTGTACTAGTAGGTGAAACAATCAGTTTGATGTCGAAGCTTCAATCTGTGGTGGCTCTTTTCACGACCGAAACTGAGTATATGGCGATGATAAAAATATTTAAGGAAGGTTTTTGGTTGAGAAAAATGATAAATAAGTGGGGGTTTTAGCAAAAGGTCATGCTAGTTAATTGTGATAGCAAAAGTGTGATCAACTTGGCTAAAAATTCTATTTATCACTCACGTATTAAATATATTTATGTGCGTTATCAGTTTATCTGACAAGTGCTTGAGGAAGGAGGTTTGACTCTAGAAAAGATTCACATAAGTGTGAATCCAACTAACAAGCTTATTAAAATGGTCCCCACAGAGCAATTTAAGTTTTGTACAACTTTTTTGAGCTTCACGAAGGTGTAAATAAAAATCAAAGTGTGCATGAGACAAGCGATGGTGGAGCAATGATGAAAGGATGAATTAGATATGGGGATTGATAAATAGCTATGATGAATGAAGATTGAATACGTGGTGGAAATTGTTGTTGACAGACCACTTGATGCCATCGAGTACCTTTTAGTGTTACTACTCGATGACATCGAAGGAGTTCGACCCATCGACTGGTCCTTGATGGGCTGTCGATGCCATCGAAAGTCCCATCTAAGATGTGCATAGAATTGCACAAGTTATTTTCTATTTCGATTTTCATATTATATATATCATGCGTAATCGGTATTTGGGAGAGAGAGGGGTGTATTAGGGTTTTCTATATCATTCTTACGGGTTTAAGGGCATAGTTAGGGCTTATAAAGTAGATTTGAGGCTTGTTCGAATCGGTAAGATTATATCTTGTAAATTTTATTTTAATAGTGCATTACTCGTCACTTTGTGTCATGATTTTTATCCGCAAGGATTTTTTCATGTAAAATTCAGATTTTTTCCTTGTGATCACGTGTACTTTACTTGATTCGTCTCTAAGTGTTTTCATGATTCCCCAACACAAATATCGCTTAGGAGTATATATATTAGGAGTGATAATACATTTATAATAATTATAATTTTGCATTATAAAATCTCAATAGGTACAATGTTATATGATTAAAATAAATAATAAAAGCATGTCGTCATTATGGTCAAATATAACCAACATTAGTGTACAAATAAAGTAAATTATAATCATTACCTATTTTCTTTCGAGGTAATTGGAAAAATAAACATACTTTAATTCTTGATATTGAAGATCTTCCAATTGAACTCTTGACTCTAGTGTGGAGCATGCATCACACATCTTAATACCTAACAAAGATTAATCATAATAATTTTTCTAACTGAATTTCATGATAAAGTAATGTAAGTTGGTCATAATTATTATTTTTCAATGTTTATTTAAATAAGTATTAGTGCACATAAAACCAATGTCAAATATATGTGTAATAGAATATGTAAATACATTTATTATAATTATAATTTTACATTATAAAATCTCAATAGCTATAGTTTTACATGGTTAAAATAAAAAATAAAAACATATAATTATTATGGTAAAATATAATTAGCGTCACCAGATAAATAAATTAAATTATAATAATTGTCTATTTCCTTTTGAAGCATGTTTAAGTTTTAAATTACAATGCAACATACATTGTAAATCAGTTAGTATTAGTTACACTAGTAATTGCGACTCTTGTCTTAAAGCTAATGTTGACAAGTTAGGTGTTTAACACATAATAGAAAAAGATTTTATGTGCAAAAACTCTGGAATCCATAGTGATGTATATTTCATATTTGCAACGTTCATCCGTTTCATTTATTCATTTTAGGGCATGAACTCAAAAATAAGGCTAATCTAAAGCTCAGGTGAACCACATCATAGTAAATAGTGAGAATTAAATGTCTACTATTGATAACTTCTTAAGGGCTAAAAAAGTTCTGGATCAAGTTACTTTTTATATTTCTGTTTATCCATTGTTCGTATGATCTTTGAATAGGTTGGATGATAAATAAACATCAATGTGGTCATTAGGAAGGTTTAAGTTTTCAATGGTTAAGGTTCGTTAGAACCACTATTTCATGTAGTGTGGTCTACTTAAGCTTTTGATTTGCTTCATTTTTAGATCATGCGCTGAGATGAACTTGTGGATCGGATGGGTCCTTACTCATGCTTAGTGGTAGACTCACAAGAGTTTTAACACTAAGGTCATGGATTGGAGTGTCCATTGTAGTGTGTGTGGGTGTGAGGGTGTGTGCATTAAAAAAAAAAAAAGCTTGCGACAAAATGGATAGTTAGCATAAATATGGCATATTTATCATAGTGGGCCCCATAATTTTTACATGTATAAAAACATAGGATTCACATTAGATTTATATGGTTTTCAAGACAACAAACCTTCTCTCAATTAATCAACGTGAGAAGTAATTATGCTCATTTACTGGCATTTATAGTGAAATTAGAAAAATTAAATAAGCACTTAAGGTAATTGGAAAAACAAATGCACCATAATTTTTTATGTTGAAGATCTTTCAACCCTACGGTTTTTGGTGATTGGGCTATCCAAAGTAAATATATCTACTAAAATCATTTCATACTTGAATTTCAGTTGAGCTTAAGACTTTTGTGGGGAGCATGCATCACACATCCCATCACCTAACAAAAATTAATCATAACAGTCCAAGTTGAATTTAGCTGGATTAATTTGAGTCGACCTCTTCCAAATGCACAAATTGTGGGTAAGAAAATTGTGTACTTGGAATACATTGACTCAAGGTCATCTGGCTAAATTGTGATGGACAAACTATCATGATCCTAAAATTAGATTATTTGAACAATTTTAACCTATTCTTCATAGTCACTTGTTTAATTTGTTGAAAGAGGGTCATTGAATACTAGCTAAATTGTGGGACACAATATCATGGTCCTAAAATTAGATTATTTGAGCAATCCTAACCTCTTATTCATAGTCAATTGTTTGTCGAAAGAGGGTTATTGGATACTTTTCTATTTATTGTTAAAATCTGGACATAGTAAAAAAAAAAAAAAACATCTCTCCTCACCGTATCCCTGATAAAAGCAGCCTCATTGCTCACTACTATGTCTTGATTTTCTAGTTGTAAACACTGGTGTTGTTTCAGACTTGGGAGTGAGTAATTTTCAAGACACCCGTATATCATCTATGGTAGTCCGCTAGAGTATGAAAGTTTTATCTTTTTTTCGTGGCTAAATTCCAATGATGATGCTTTTGGAAATTAGCGTCAAGTCAAATTGAGTTAGGGCTAAGCCGACTTAATCCAAATTTGAAATGGGCCTGACCTAACCCAACTTGGTACCGAGTCCAGCATGTCTGACCCGATCTGAGTCCGGTCTAGCTTGGACTAATTTGGATCGAGTTTGACCCGATCACAAGTGATGAGTCGTCATCGAGTCTGGTTAGGTGCAATGGGGGGTTCGAGTCCTTACCTTAGTGGTAGGCTCCAAGGAGTTTCAACACGAGGTCTTGGGTTCGATACCCATAGATGGTGAAATCCCTCTACAGCGTGCGTGGTTGTGTGTGTAAAATTTTTTTGTTTAAAAAGGAAGAAAAAGAAAAGAAGAAAAGAAGAAGAAGAAAAAGAAAAAAAGGTCAGGTGGAGTGGGTATCCACTTGCTAAAATCATAACTCAAAACCTTGATGCACTTGCTAGAATTGTATCCTTTAGGGCATCTTAGATTTGAAATCTAAAATTTGAGTTTTTTTAATATATATGTTTAAGTCAAGTTTAAGATTGATTCAAGTCAGTATCGAGATAGTTTTCGGGTCGAGTCGAGTTGAGTTACTGGGTGACTCGAACCCGGCTCGATTTGAGATCGAATTGACCGAAGTCAACTTGGTTAAGGTGGACTCACCTACTCGATTTGTATCGAGTCGGATCTAAACGAGCTAGATGAGAATAGTAGTCTTGTGGAATTTGGCCGTTAGTAGGGTATGTTGGTCTTTTCACTCGATAAACTAGTTTCAAGTTGTAAAAAGAGCGTTTGGTGGAATTTCAGAAAATAAGGGCGGAATGGTAATTTTAATATGGAATTAGGACCGGAGGTAAATGTCGCTCTTGAACTTGTGCAGGGATTCAGCCGCCAAAACCAGGAATGCCGGCTTTTCTCCGCGGCGCCATTTACTAACATGTCCCCCCGAGGCGCATTTAAGAACCGCCAGCGCTCGTTAACGCTCCTCGAGGAACAGGCATCTCCGCCACACGTGTCAATCCGACCATCTGTGATCTCTGGAACCTAAGATGCCGTTCTGCCGGTCTGTTCCAAGGCCTCAGGCCCGTCAGCTGCACGTGCTGGATGTGAGTACGTGATGCCCTTGCATAGGACACGTGGGGAGTAAGGAAATGCACGTGAGACCCAAACGGTTCATCAGGCCTCGGAAGGACACTAATCCAGGTGATCCAGAACGTACATGGAAAATGGACGGCTAAAATCTACCAACCTATTTGCATCCCTGGCTGTAGCCACTCTGATGAGTGGACCCAGCTTGTTTTTAGGCCAGACATCTGATGGACAGCTCAGATATTCCACCCCATGGCTCATTTCTGGAAAGAGGATATATATATATATATACGCGCGCGCGCGCGCACACACACACAGCGGGAAACGGATTGGCTACTCCCCTGCCACTTGATGGTCAGTGCTCTGTGGGACCCACCATGATGTTTGTGTTTCATCCATGCCGTTCATCCATTTTTACATGTGATTTTAGGGCTTGATCCCAAAAATTAGAGGGATATAAATCTCAGGTGCACCACACCACAGGAAAACAATAGTGATTGGATATCCACCATTAAAATCCTCATAAGACCCACTGTACTATTTATTTGACATCCAATCTGTTGATTAGGTCATACAGACCTAGATGAAAGGAAAAAACAAAGATCAGCTTGATCCAAAACTTTTATTGGCCCCAAAAAGTTTTTAATGGTTAATGTTCATTCAACACTGTTTCCTGTAATGTGGTCCACTTGAGATTTGGATATACTCATTTTTTGTCTAATAACTTAAAATGATCTAGCAAAATAGATGGACGGCATAGATGAAACACATACTTCATAGTAGGGCCCATATAGCACCGACCATCAGCCATTGGCCGTAGCCAATCCGTTTCGGTACCGGGAAACTGTGGGCCCAGGTGATGTATGTAGGACATCCAATTTGTCCATCGGATGAGTGAGCCCATGTTACCGTTTGAGGAAAAATAGCGCCACAGCACAGGGAACAAGGTGCAAGGGAGTGCCCACCCTTGATTTTCACTGGGCCCACCTAAGTTGCAAAACAGTCTGCTTTTCGTCCTTTACCTTCTTCTATTCCAGATGAAGGGTATTAATGGCCTGGATTACATATACACCACACAGTGGCCCCCTATTCAAATCAACGGTTGTCCACTCTTAACCTGAGTATTGGATGGGGTTGATTTTTGGAGGCAGGAGGTACATCTGATGGACGGATCAGATGCCCTCAATACATCACGTGGGCCCACTTCTGTCCGGTACTACACTAGCTTACGGTGTAAACGGGGATAGGCCATATATCGGAACCTTACCATGCACATGGTTGCATTTAGAGAGTTTGTGGCCATATAACCGATCAGGACCGTCCATTAGGTCCATTTTACTCTTCATAAGAAGCCGTGCAAAAATATTCTGGTTGGATGATCCAAACCGTCTGATCAATGACTTGCACAAATTGATGGAAAGGATTGTTCATTAAACATAGGTCCAATCCTGGATATTTATGACTACTAAATGTTGCAACTTTTTGCACAGTATGAACGAAGATTAGATTAGAACTAATGGACGGATCAGATATGTGATGTGGATGATGAAAAGTCCAATTGCAACTATGTGCATGGCAAGGCTTCCATCCCATTCATCCGGCCATGAAATGGACTCAAAGAAGTCTACGCAAGAGTAGGATAATCGGATGGTTGAGATCATCCGATCTTTTAAATTTCTGGGCCAGGCCCACAATTTGGACGTCCAGCCTTGAAAGTATTGTATGTCACGCAATTAGGCGAGGCAATGGGCTAGGTGTCGGCCAGCCTAGCTCGTCTTTAGATTGGTGTTGGATCTATTAGCTTGGCTCACAGGGTCTTGTAAGTGGGGCCCAATCAATCCTCAAGCCGGTCTTGGGCTCAATTCATTTTACCCCAACCCAGCCCCACCTAAGTTCACGTGTAATTGTGTTCTTAACTTCTGACACGTGAGGCGATACCGTCATTGGTCATGTATCTTACTTGTTGACTCCTGTCTAGAGTTGGGTACGATATGACTCGATTTGTCTGACTTGTTTAGACCCGACTCTACTCGAACCGAGTGGGTGGGTCAATTTGAATCGAATAGACTTCGTCCAGTCCGAACTCAAACCAAGTCGAATTTAGGTCACCTGGTAAATAGACTTGGCTCGACCTAAAATCCAACTTAGTGTGGACTCGACTTGATTCGAAACCTAACTCATACATTAAAATAAATTAAAAAATAAAAAATAAAATCAAATTTGACATTACATATCTAAGATGCCGTGTAGCTGACGAAGAGGCTGCAATTCCGACAGGTGCGGCTAAGTTATGAGCTTTGATTTTTGCCCACGGATACCCGCCCCACCCGACCCAACTCAATGCTGACTAGACCCGACTCGGTACCCGTGACTAGGTCGGACTTGGTTCGGATTAGTCCAGGCCAATCCTAGACTCGGATTGGATCAGGCATGTTGGACTTAGTACCGAGTCGGGTCGAGTTCCGGTCAGGTCTATTTCAAAACCTGGTCGAGTTAGGTCGCCCTAACTCGGGCGGTCTCGACTTGATGCCTATCTCTATTCCTGTCCTAAATGTCTATCTGTGTACATGTGTGGCCCACCCGGTCAAATGGATGGATTACAAATACTCACTGTGGAAATAAGGACCAGGATATTCGGCCATGTCCCGGACCTAACCCATATTTTGGGCTTGGGCTTGGCTCATGCTCATGAGTAATACAAATAGGGTATCAGTAATACAAATAGGGTATCAACAGTGTTAGGGCTGTACCAAGCACTATCCAAGCCAAGCCTACATTGTTAAACATATGCCCGAGCCCTGTCTAGGCCCATGATAAGCCCAAATAGTTCAGCCCAAAGTTGCCTTTGCTCCGACGGGCTATTGTACGCAGTTCAAACGAGGCCTGATTAACAAACGGATTTGAAATTCAAGCCTAAGCCCGAATCTGAGGTGGTACACGCCAGAAAGTCTGATGGGCCAGCCTGGCCCATTGAAAGCCCTAACTGTATGTTATACAAAGAGAGAACATCGACTGAACAAGTGCTCTGAGGGTGCGGAAAGTTTCAGTGCTTTAGTCACATCTGGACACATATACAGACTGATCAATTGAATCTGGACCATCCATAAGGTAACAAGGAATTGCTTATGCTACAAGCCAAAAATCCCACCGATCAGATGATTCTAGCAGTATGATCAGTCACCATAGAAATGAACGACCAAGATCATTTTTTTGAAAAAGAGTTCCAGTCAAGAATTTATGTGTCCTGTTCGTTGGAGATCATCTTGGATTGATTATGTTTCTAAAGCATTACTTCTGTTAGACAATCCTATCCATCCCATCCATGGCTTGGAAATGGATGGCTGTCAAAAATAAGGGCAACTTACTTAGGTATTGGGTCCTCCGATCACTGTGATTTTTTACATCTGATCCATGAAATGTGTGCTGGACCAAATTGAAAGATTGGATCAATTGATTGAGTTGTACGAGTCTCTCAATGCATCTAGGAGCACCATAATAAATGATGTTCTCTTGGAGCTTCTCTTAGTTAGAGCACTACAACTTCCAGTACTAGTAGGGCTGAAAGTCGGACGGGTTCAACCTGTCCAACCCGTGACCGACCTGTCATTAAGCTGGGCTTAGGCAAGATGCATCGGTTCGGTGTCAGGCTTGGGCATATACAAACACCGACCCTTAAAACTTGGGTAGGGCTTGGGTTGAGGTCTCCGGTCCTTACTCTTGCTGGGGTGGTAGACTATCAAGAGTTTCAACATCAGGTCAGGGGTTCAAGTACTCATAGGTGGTGAAATTCCACTGAGGTGTGAGTGTGTGGGAGTATGCTAAAAATAATTTTTTTTTTTTAAAAAGTCTTGAGTTGCCTGACTTGACCTGAACCTAATTGATATATAAGTTCCTTATAAATTATAATTAAGTGTGAATCATCTTTGTTGAAGGCACAAGAAATTCTAATGCCATCGGATTTCATTGTTCTATGTCATTTCTGGTGACTCAAGCTAACAAGATACATAAGATTTCTCCCTAAAATATATTATGTGCTACACAACACGACTTTTAAAGGAGTAGTTGTTCTTAGCTTGTTTGTTTAGAAAAATTGAACTTATTTATAACATATATAATTAATTAAATCATAGGTACAAAAAACAAAACAAGTATTGAAAATATTAGCATATATCCACCCGACCAACTCGACCGATCCACTTGAGTCAGGCTTGGGTTGAGAATTCCCAACCTGAGGTTGGGTTGGGTTAGGATTGAAGTATAAGAACCTTGGATTAGGCTAGGGTTAAGCACCAACCCTACCCAACCTGCCCGACTTTCAGCACTAAGTACCACAGAGCACTACAGTGATCTTAGTTGTATCATATAAATATACAATTCAATCCATCAATCTCACTTTCCACTCTACCATGCTGAAAACACACCAACAAGGTTATTTCAGCCATCTGATCAATCACCATAGACATTGGACAGTTAGGATCATTTATAAAAATAGATACAATCAACAATTTAAGTCCACGCAATTTTTGCATATCATCATGGACGGCTGATGTTTCAAAAGAATCAGTTTTTATCAAGCAATCCAACCATCCCAAGTTTGGATTTACCGCAGTACCTGTTGAACGAAAATCAGAACATTTGACTAATAATTCTTGGCTTTGGATTGGATTGGCGTGGTAAACTTCTACTAATGATACTTTTATATTATTGTATATCCACGTGGTCCATATGTCTTATCAGTTTATTTTATGTCATTGTCTCAAAAAAGTAGATATAAATTTTAAGAGGACCACACCACAGGAAACAATGGTTATTTACCGTTAAAACTCTTTTGTGGGCCACTATAGTTTTGGATAAGAGTCAGTAGCATATATTTGAAAGATAGCGAGAAAAAGGACCATGACTTGTAAATCAATGATAATAGCAATTCATGTGAAATGAAATCACCTATTCACATTTATACACCCCTCTCATACATTCCAATTACCACCCATCCGCACTTATCTACACTTCCAAACAACCCCTGACTTCCAAACAACCCCTAACGGACTTAGTAGTGATGGGGCGCAGATTAACTCTTGACAGGTTGAGTAGCAGGACTCGCTACTGAGGTGATGTCACCAAGTTTTGTGGGCTCCACTATGATATGTGTTGTATCCATACCATTCATCCATTCATCCATTCAGAGATATCATTTTAAGGAATCAGTCAAAGAATGAGGCAGATCCAAAGCTGTAGTAGGCCCCACCACATAAAACAGTGGGGAGAGTGATGCCCACCTTTGAAACCTTCCTAAAGCCGACCATCATGTTTATTTGAAATTCAACCTGTTTACAAGTTAACACGAACACGAAAGAAGGGAAAAAGCAAATATTAGATTGATCAAAAACTTTTGTGGCCTTTAGAAGTTTTTAACAGTGGGCGTCACTCTCCCCACTGTTTTTTGTGGTGGGGTCTACTAGAGCTTTGAATTTGACTTATTCTTTGGATCTTGCCATAAAATGATATGTCCAAATGGATGGTTAGCGTGGATACAAAACATACACCATGGTGGAGCTCACGGAACTCGGTGATGTCACTTGGAACCGCTGCTCTACTTGTCATAGCTAATCTGCATCCATATTGATGAAAATGTACCTAAATAGATGTACATATGATGTAGAACGTGTCATAAAGATATTCCCAGCATGGTTGAGCCAAAAGGAGGTGGACTGTAAATTGACCGTAACTTTTGATCCGGGTATCGTTATGTGGCGCACAACCTATCAATCTTTACTGAAACGGGCCATCCGAGGTGAACCGATACACAAAGTGGGTCGCATTTGTCTGTTTTGTCAGAAAACGTGCGCTTTCAGCTCAAAAATGAATTTTTAGAAAAATTTTACTATTTTTAGTAATTCCAATTTTTTTAATATTTTTTAGAGTTTTAGATTTTCCTTCCTTTTAGAAATAACTTTTAGTTATATTAGGACTCTTCTAGAGAAAGTTTATTTGTAATTTTTATTTTTAAAAATTAGGCCTTAGAAGAGTTTTATTAGAATTAAGATTTTTATTAGAGTTAGAATTTTGCTATTTTTGGTAATTATGAATTTTAATTTATTTTTTTTCTATATTAATGGTGTAAGGAGACACATTAGACAATTATCAATTATTCATTAATCAATTTTGAATTTATTAGAAAATTTTTTCTATTTTCTGCTTTCGTTCCTCGTGGATTCGAGGAGTCTCTGTGAGGAGTCCAGAGGAGTTCCGTGGATTCGGAATATTTATCATCTTGAGGAAGACGGTGCTCGACCTCACGTCCTTCCCTGCGTCAGTTTGGTATCAAAGCGAGGTTTCTCCTCGGATCGATGACTTCTAATGACGGGTCGGGCAACAATCTCATGGGCGGTGCCCCAGGGAATTTACCTTTAACGGCGGCAGCTTTTGAAGCAGCACAACAAGAGAATCGGCAAGCCATGTAATGGCTGCAGGCTTCCATCGACCGCATAACTGATCTCTTGGCGAAAAACCTAAGGCAACTTCGTGTTCCTGGTGGTAATCCTCTACCGTCAATTGCTGAAATTCGTAATTATACTGATCGTAGGGCGATACTATCAATGAACCACAAGATGGTTCAAGAATTCAAGATGAAAGTCGATCTTCCTAGCTTTAATGGCCAACTCTACTTCAAGGACTTCCTCGATTGGTTGCTTAAAGTCGAACGTTTCTTTGACTACATGAACATTGTAGAAGAAAAGAAAGTTAAAATCGTAACCTACAAGTTGACAGGCAGAGCTTCAGATTGGTGGGAACAACTTCAACTCGAGCGGACGAGATAGATGAAGGCGCCAATCCACATGTGGTCGCCGATGAAGAAATTATTGTGCATGCGATTCCTCCCTCGAGATTACGATCAGGTATTATTCTAACAAAATCAAAACTATTACCAGGATAGTCGATCAATAAAAGTTTTATAGAAAAATCATATTATTTGTCCACGAGAAACCACCTCATTGAAACGAAATTACGACAAGCCACAGGATTCATTAGTGGCAAACATATGGCTCCTATGAGAACGAAGAACAAACCCAAGACTTCTAAAGTGGAGGGGCAATATCTCATAACTGAACGTGCCTTTGTTAAACAATATGAAGAAACGAGAGATATATATCTATTAGTTGAAAAGAAAAAATATGTAGAGCCTGTGAATATCCTAGAGGATTTGAAACCGGTATCGCAAGAGTTTAAAGGGATTGTACTTAATGAAATACCTAATAAATTACCTCCCATACAAGATATACAAAATCACGTTGATCCCGTTTTAAGGGCAAGTCCGCTTAATTGCCCACATTATCAGAAAGGATATGACATCTTGAAGGCAGATGTGAAGGAATTGATTGATACTAGTTAAGTTAAGAAAAGCTTGAGGACATGTATTGTATTAGCTAAAGAGCCTAATGCCAAGTATAAGAAAATGGCTAATAAACATTGGCGTCAGAAGTTATCTCAAAAGTTATCTCAGAATCATGAGCCAAGTCCCTTGAATAAATCGAAGATGAGTTTTTTTCAAGTGGAGAGGTCTGATGTAGAACGTGTCACAGAGATATTCCCAGCATGGTTGAGCCAAAAGGAGGTGGACCATAAATTGACCATAACTTTTGATCCAGGTATAATTATGGGGCGCACAACCTATCAATCTTTATTGAAACGGGCCGTCCGAGGTGAACCGACCCACAAAATGGGTCGCATATGTCCATTTCTTCAGAAAATGCGCGCTTTCAGCTCAAAAACGAATTTTTAAGAAAATTTTACTATTTTTAGTAATTTCAATTTTTTTAATATTTTTTAGAGTTTTAGATTTTTCTTCCTTTTAAAAATAACTTTTAGTTATACTAGGACTCTTCTAGAGAAAGTTTATTTGTAATTTTTATTGTTAGAAATTGGGCCTTAGAAGAGTTTTATTAGAATTAAGATTTTTATTAGAGTTAGAATTTTGCTATTTTTGGTAATTACGAATTTTAATTTATTTTTTTCTATATTAATGGTATAAGGAGACACATTAGACAATTATCAATTATTCATTAATCAATTTCGAATTTATTAGAAATTTTTTTTCTATTTTCTGCTTTCTTTTCTCGTGAATTCGAGGAGTCTCTGTGAGGAGTCTAGAGAAGTTTCGTAGATTCGGAATATTTATCATTTTGAGGAAGACGGTGCTCGACCTCATGTCCTTTCCTGCGTCAACATAAGACCTTGGAAAAGTGGCCCCACCAAAAATATTGTTCATCTAAAAAATTTGGGCTGATCGAAAACCTAACTCATGTAGATCACACCACAAGAAACAATTACAATGGTCAATGGATCCTTACTCTTGCTCGGGTGGTAGATTCTCAAGAGTTTCAACACCCGGTCAAGGGTTCGAGTATGCATAGTTGGTGAAAACCCACTACATCGTGTGTGCGCGCACGCGCGGGTAAGAAATAAAAAAAAATAAAATCACAATGGTCACGACTACTAATAAAAATCCTTTTCAATCCAAAAGTTATGTAGACCACACCATATGATTTTAGAGGTTTTAAACATAACTTTAACCTAAATTTAGATGGTCATGATTTTTGGGTGCTGAGGAAAACGTGAGATGAGTCAATTCACTTCTGCTGGTGAATTTACAGCTGCCAGATAGATTATTTAATTGCACCTAATGAACGGCTTAAATGGTTCTATCAAACCCTTCTCTTTTAACCTACAAATTCAAGTAGACAGTTGCAAAAGTGACGTATATAAAAAACAAGAAATCAATGGCTATAATCTATAGCCATGGGTGACATATCTAATGCTGTGTTTGGCACAACTGTGGAGAAAAATAATTCACGATTTTGATTTTTAGGATTGGAGTTTAAAAAACGCGAAAAGGCTATTTGTGCGGATGTGAAAGAGTTATTTCTTTCCAATGCAATAAAAGATAACTCTATTTTTATGCTTCTTCTTTTTTTTTTTTAAGTTGACCATGCAGAAGAGTCTTTCTCCATCCTTTTCCGGTACCGAAAAGGCCATGTGGGAAACGTAGCCTACTTCGTCTGTTTGTAAAGTGAGAGATTGCAATTTTGGGTTTGTTTGGAAAATGTGGAAATCATATTCCAAATTGAGAGGGAAATGCAAGAAGTTATCAAACTGGGTCCAAATGTCAAGTCGGGTTAATGCAGCTACATGTTAGGAATGGCATAGTGGCTTGTTTCATCCAGGTGAAAAATAAAAATAAATAAAATTAAAAAGGTCAGTGAGTGTCAATCTAACATGTAGCTGTGAATTGAAGAAATTCGAAAATGTTAATACTGTGATCATTCTTGTTAAAGTTGGACACAATTTTCCTCTTCATCCATTTGGTGGTCCATGTTGGTTGGTTAGGATAGTTTTATTTGTTGGGGAATTACGTAAGCACACGGAGATGAATCAAGCAAAGTACTTCAATTACATAATCAAGTTCCAACACAAACAAATTAGATTTAATATGGAAAAACACTTGTAGGAAAAAACCACAGCACAAAGCAATAGTAATGCACTATAAAAATAGAAAATTACAAGAGACAGATATTACTCGATTCAAACAAGCCTCAAATCTCCCTTACAACTCCTTGAAACTTTTAGTAACAAATTAAAAAGCCCTTGAGATCATTCCTATTCTTGATTACACCCATATATATATAACCTATATAAGAATCACAATTGAAATAGGAAACAAATCCCGTACTTACGTAATTCTTCGTAGCTTTGCACGAACGTTCGATGACACCTTCGATGGCACTTTGATGGCATCAACATATCGTCAATGGCCTCAAAGGCCTTCGATATTATCGAGCATAATACCAAAACGTCCTAGCGACTAGACACGGATTTTCTGGATTTTTTCGATGGCACTTAGATCGGACTTCGATGGCATCAAACCCCTTTCGATGGCATCGAATAGGACACCACAAAGTATCCAGCACAAACGAAGTGAAACACGTTCTTGATATGAAGAAGAATTTGATATCTCTTGGTGCACTCGAGGTAATTAGGTGTAAGTTTACCGATTTCAATGGTGTCCTTAAAGTTTCAAAGGGCACTCATAGTTATGAGATCATAAAGGTACGGTAATCTTTACAGGTAATCAAGAGCACTTCAACAGGTGGAGTTGCAACAACTATAGTGGATTCCACGTATGCACGTATGTGGTTGCATGTTTGGGCCACACGAGCGAGTGGGGCATGAAGGTACTTTCTAATCAATGTTTAATTTCAGTTTTTAAAAACACTGATTTTAATATATGCGAGCATTGTATATATGGTAAACATTTAAGGTTATCTTTTAAGTCTGGTAAACATGTATATAAATGAGTGCTTAATTATGTGCATTTTGACATTTGGGGACTATCGCCCGTATCATGGTTCATCACATTCATTGACGACTATTCCCGAAAAATTTGAGTTTATTTCATGAAGCCTAAATATGAGGTTTTCACCAATTTTAAACAATGGAAAGCTATAATGAAAAAATAGATAGGGTGAAATGTGAAAGTTTTAAGGACTGATAACAGTGGTGAATTTACCTCCACTGAATTTAATCAATTTTGTAAGGATGAAGAGATCATTAGGCACAACAT
Organism: Magnolia kwangsiensis; assembly: GCA_037074715.1. NCBI lineage: Eukaryota > Viridiplantae > Streptophyta > Magnoliopsida > Magnoliales > Magnoliaceae > Magnolia > Magnolia kwangsiensis. Next base: position 11,613,929 of record CM073585.1, on the reverse strand, counting down.
AGTGCGCCACAGACCAGAGCAAAATGGTGTGGCACAGTGGATGAATTGGACTCTCTTAGATAGGGTCAGATATATGATTAGTAATGTTGGGTTGGGAAAAGACATGGATTAAGGCTGTTAATATAACTTATTATTTGGTGAATCGGTCCCCTTCTACAGTAATTAATTGAAATATTCTAAAGGAAGTATGGAGTGACCATAAGGTTGTATACTCAGATTTGTGTATATTTAGTTGTGAAGCTTACTCTCATGTACCATCGGTTGAGAGGGATAAGCTAAACTAAACCAAAGAGCCAAAAAGTACATCTTTATTAGCTATGGTGCTGGTGCGAAAAGTTACAGATTATATGTAGGATCACACGAAAATCATCACTAACCATTATGTCAATTTCGATGAAGGCTCCCTATTCCACAAGAATGATTAGGAGAAGTAAAAGGAACTGAAAAGGTTAGTCATGCACGTTCAGGTTAACACAGGTGATACTCAAGCTGAGACAGATGATTAGACAGACATACAAGAAGAAGTGGAGTAGCCACCTCTGAGAAGGAATCCATCGCGAGATTGCATGTAACTGGCAAGATACATGAACGACTCTAATATTGCATATGCCCTCATTACAGATGAGGGGGGATTCATCTACTATTTAGGAGGCTCTTGATGAACCGATGTAGAAAAGTGGAAGGTGGCAATGAACGATGAGATACACTCATTGTACAGGAATGAGACATCGAAATTGGTGGAGCTTCCAGTGGGCCAAAAAGTGATCGGGTGCAAGTGGATCTTCAAAAAGAAACATGATTGATACAAATGAATTTTGGTAGCGAAGGGTTATGCTCAGAGAGAAGGAATCGACTTTACAAAGATATTCGCATTGATTATTAAGCAAGTATCTATTAAATTCCTGTTAGCACTGGTTGATGTGAATACTGCATTCCTACATGGAGAATTGGAAGAACAAATTTATATGAAGTAACCAGAGGGCTAAAAAGTTAAAGGGGTAGAGAACAAGGTCTGTAGGATAAAGAGGTAGTTGTATGACTTGAAATAGTTACCTAGACAGTGGTATAAAAAATTTGAATATTTCATGTTGAGTTAGAAATTTACTAGGAGTGAATACAATTTTGTATTTATTACAAGACACTGAGTGTGACAAGTTTATCATTCTTATATTTTATGTTGATGACATATTGATCGTTAGTTATAATATGTCTGAAATTGATGTACTAAAGACTCAGTTATTAGGAACATTCGAGATGAAATATTTGGGGGCTACAAAGAGAGTTCTCGACATAGATATTCATAGAGATGGGAAGAAGAGCAGGATTTAGTTATCTCAGGCAGAATACTTTAAGAAGGTATTGATTAAGTATTGGATGGATATGGCAAAGTCGGTTAGCCTTCCCCACCCGACTCATTTTAAGCTTTCCTCAGAACAATATCTTAAATTAAATTAGGCAAAGCAAGATACGTCTCATATGCCTTATTTAAATGATATGGGTAGTTTAATGTATGCTATGGTTTATACGAGACTGGATATTTTATAAGCAGTTGGTATTATGAACTGATACATGTCAAACCTCGACAAGCAACATTGGAAATCAGTGAAATAGCTACTTTGATAAATTTAAGGTACAAAAGACTAGGTCTTAAATTTTGAGAAAATGGGGTTAAGTTAGTTGGGTATGTGGATTCAGATTATGCTAGTATGAATTTTAAAAAATCGACTTCAGGTTACTCGTTTATGCTAACGGGTGGAGTAATTAGTTTTATGTCGACGCTTTAGTTAGTGGTGGCTCTTTCCATAACCGAAGCTGAATATATGGCAGTGACAGAAGCATTCAAGGAAGGTGTTTGGTTGAGAGACATGCTAAATCAGTTGGGGCTTTAGCAGGAGGTCATGCCGGTTAACTGTGACAGTGAAAGAGCTATCAATCTAACTAAGAATTTTGTTTATCACTCTCGTACTAAACACATTAATGTTCATTACAATTTTATCCAACATGTGCTTGAGGAATAAGGTGTGACTCTGGAGAAGATCTGTTGTTAGGACTGATGTCCTCAAACTTCAAGGATGCTCAACCGGTCGAGGGACCTACTCGACTAGTCGAGGCCTACTTGACTCAAAGTCCAGTGAGCTTGGCTTTTTTGGTGTCCGTGATGCTCGACCAGTCGAGGATTAGGCACGACCGGTCGAGCAGGTTGCTCGAACCATTCGAGGCCCTCCTTAGACTAGTCGAGTAAGGGAGTTTCCTAAACTATAAATAGGGGTCCCTAAGGCTATTTTAAAGTATTTTAAGGATTTCTAAAAGTTTTTCAAGGGTTCCGAAAAGGGTTCTCGGGTTATCAAAGGGTGTAACAAGGGTGAGATTTGAGATTGTTCGAATAGGGTAAGTCCTCTCTCTTGTAATTTCTATTTCATAATGGATTTCTGTCATTTTGTGCCGTGGTTTTTTTCGAAAGGGTTTTCCATGTTAAATCTTTGTATTCTCTTGTGATTGCTTGTTGCTCTTGGATTACTATCCTAGATCTAGATTCGTGTGATTCGGCAACACAAATCGCCAACAAGTGGTATCAGAGTAATCGTTGGGGCACAGATCTGAATCTGCAGGATTAGTAATAATTGAAAACGACAAGTTTGATATTGAGAAGTACTCAGGCAAAAATAATTTTGAGTTATGGAAGGTTAGGATGATTATCCTGTTAACTAAGTAAGGCGAGATTAAGGATCTTGCGGAGAAAAAATCTACCATGAAAGATGATGAATGGAAAAACCTTGATAATAATGCTTTAGCCTCTATCCGTTTATGTCTCATGGATGAGGTTCTCTATAATGTTTTGAGGGAAAAAACTACGGCTAGTTTGTGGGTGAAGTTAGAGAACATCTATGTTAAGAAGTCCTCTGAAAATGGCTTACACTTGAAGCTACAATGTTATACCTTCAAGATGACAGAGGGTAGAGATCTAGAAGACCATATCAGCAACTTCAATAAATTGATGTACAAATTGCTGGATATGGAGGAAGTAGTCAAAGATGAGGAATAAGCATATATATTGTTGAATTCTCTTTCTGCATCATATGAGTCTTTCATGGACACGATGTGTACCATGAATAAAATCCTAAGTGTTAATACCATTATCTCAGTCCTTCAAGGGAAGGCTATGAGAAAGCTAAATGGTGACATGCGGCCATCTTCCGATGCACTGATTACAAGAGGTAGAGATTCTAAGCGAGGTACAAGATCTTCAAGACCTAGATCCAAATCCAAGGACAAAGGCAAAGGAACATTAAAGTGTTGGAATTATGGGTTGTCTAGACACATGAAGAAGGATTGTAGAAATCCTAAAACAAAAAAAATTCAAAGGCTTCTTCCAAGGAGGCCAATGTCGTCACATCTAATGAAGAATCTAGTAGTGGTAATGTTCTGTCTGTTCCATGATTGGTCACTTACACGACAATCATAAAGATGAGTGGATACTTGACATAGGAGCATTGGTACGATGAGCATCAAGATGACAATTCCTATAATGTTGTGGCTATTGGTATGATGAGCATCAAGATGTTTGATGGGATGGAGCGTACCTTGACTGACTTCAGGCACGTTCCTACTATGAAGAAAAGTCTGATTTCTCTCGGTGCACTCAAGGCTATAGGGAGCAAGTTCACCAGTATTGATGGTGTCCTTAAAGTTTTAAAAGGGGTACGTTATGAGAGCACAAAGGCACGAAAACCTTTACAAGTTGATTGAGAGCACTTCAGTAGGTGAAGCGGCAGTAGCTATTGAAGATTACACATCTCTATGTATGTGGCATGCTTATTTGGGCCACATGAGCGAGAGGGGCATGAATGTACTTTCTAATCGATGTTTTATTCCAGTTTTTAAAAATTCTGATTTAACTATGTGCAAGCATTGTATATATGGTAAACAATCTAGACTGTCTTTTAAATCTGAAAAACATATTTGTAAGGACGTGCTTGATTATGTGCACTTTGATGGTGGGGGCCATCGCCATAAGTTTCCATTAGGGGATCTTCATGGTTTGTTTCATTCATTGATGACTACTTCAAAAAAGTTTGGGTTTACTTCATGAAATGTAAATTTGAAGTTTTCACCATATTCAAGTAATAGAAGACAATGGTGAAAAAACAGTCAGGGCGAAAAATAAAATTTTTTAGGACTGACAATGGTGGAAAATTTACTTCCATTGAGTTTAATGAGTATTGCAAGGACGAACAGATCATCAGGCACAACACAGTGTACCACACTCCCGAGCAACACGGTGTGGCTGAGCGAATGAATCGGACTCTCTGGAGAAGGCCAGATGCATGTTAAGTAATCCTTCGTTGGGTAAGGACCTATGGACAGAGGCTGTTAACACGGCTTGTTATTTGGTGAACCGATCTCCTTCAACGACAATTGAATGTAAAATTCCAGAGGAAGTATGGAGTGGTCAGAAAATCGATTACTTAGATCTAAGCGTATTTAGTTGTAAAGCTCACTCTCATGTACCGTCAGTTGAGAGAGATAAGCTAGACCATAGAGTCAAAAAATAAATCTTTATTGGCTATGGCATTGGTGTGAAAGGTTATATGTTATTCAACTAGATCACAGGCAAGGTTATCACTAGTTATGACGTTAGATTCGATGAAAGCTCTCTATTCCATAAGAATGATCAAGATGAGAAAAATGAACTAGAAAGGTTTATCATAGACGTCCGAATTGACTTAGATGATACTCAAATAGAGACAGATGCGCAGACAAAGATATAAGATTAGGTGGAGCAGCCACCTGTGAGAAGGAACCCACTGTGTGATCGTAGGTTACCGGCAAGATACATGGACTACTCGAATATTGCATATGTCCTCATTACAGATGAAGGGGACTTGTCTACTATTCAAGAGGCTCTTGATGAGCCTGATGCAGAAAAGTGGAAGCGGCTATGGATGATGAGATGGACTCGTTGCACAAAAATCACATATTGGAGCTGGTGGAGCTTCTTGTGGGCCAAAAAGTGATCGGATGCAAGTAGTTATTCAAAAAGAAATATAATAGATATAAAGCAAGGTTGGTAGAGAAGGGTTATGCTCAGAGAGAAGGAATCAACTTCATAGAGATATTCACGCAGATGGTTAAACAGATATCTATCAGATTCGTGTTAGTGCTGGTTTCCCAATACGATCTCGAGCTAGAACAAATGGATGTGAAGACTGCATTCTTGCACGGGAAATTGGAAGAGTAGATCTATATGAAGCAACCAGAGGCTACGAAGTGAAAGAGGTAGAAAAAAAGGTTTGCAGGTTAATGAGGTCGTTGTACAACCTGAAACAGTCGCCTAGGCAATGATATAAAAAAATTGATTCTTTCATGGTGAGTCAGAAATTTACTCGGAGTGAATACAATCACTGTATCTATTATAAGATACTGAGTGATGAAAAATTTATCATTATAATACTGTATGTTGATGATATGTTGATCGCCTGTCATGATATGTCTGAAATCAACGCATTAAAGACTCAGTTATCAGGGACATTCGAGATGAAAAATTTGGGGGCTGCAAAGAGGGTTCTTGGCATATATATATTCATAGAGATAGGAAAAAGAGCAGACTTTGGTTATCATAGGCAGAATACCTTGAAAAGGTGTTGATCAAGTATGGGATGGACCAAGCAAAGTCGATGAGCATTCCCCACGCGGCTCACTTCAAGCTTTCCTCAGAATAATGTCCTAAATCAAATGAGGAAAAGTAGGTTATGTCTCATGTACCTTATTTGAATGCGGTTCATAGTTTAATGTATGTTATGGTCTGTACAAGACTAAATATTTCATAGGTAGTCAGTGTTGTGAACAGATACATGACAAATCCCGGCAAGAAATATTGGGAAGCGGTGAAATGACTACTTCAATACATTCGAGGTACGAAAGACTACGTCTTAACTTTCGAGAAAAGAAGGACAAAGTTAGTAGGGTATGTGGATTCTGACTACACATGCAGTATAGATTCTAGGAAGTTTACTTCAGGATACTTGTTTGTACTATCGAGTGGAACAATCAGTTGGGTGTTGAAGCTTCAATCTGTGGTGGCTCTTTCCACGATCGAAGTAGAATATATAGCAGTGATGGAAGCATTTAAAGAAGGTGTTTGGCTCAGAGGCATGATAGATCATTTGAGACTTTAACAGGAGGTCGTGCTGGTTAACTGTGATAGCGAGAGCACTATCAATGTGGCTAAAAATTCTGTTTATCACACACGTACTAAACGCATTGATGTTTGTCAGCACTTTATTCGACAGGTGCCTGAGGAAGGAGGTGTAACTCTGGAGAAGATTCACACCAGCATGAATCCAACAAACATGCTCACCAAGGTCGTTCCTATAGAGAAGTTCAAGTTCTGTGCAACTTCTCTGGGCTTGGCGATGGAGTAAAAGAAGGACAGAGTGTGCACGAGAAGCGTTGATTGAAGCTATGATGTGATGAAGAGATAAGAGAAGAGGTCAATGAGCTACGCAGTTGAAGATTGAAGACATGGTGGAGATTGTCGTCAGGATTGATGTCCTCAAACTTTAAGGACGCTCGACCAGTCGAGGGAGTTGCTCGACTAGTTGAGGCCCGCTCGACTCAAAGGCCAGTGAGCTCAGTTTTTTTGGTGTCCGTGATGCTCGACCAGTTGAGAGTTAGGCTCAACCGGTCAAGTGGGTTGCTTGACCATTCGAGGCTATCCTTCAACTAGTCGAGGTTACGCAGATCCTGCACGGACTACGTAAATTTGAGGCAGTTTTCAAACTTTTTCAGACTAGGTACGTAAGTGGAGTTTCCTAAACTATAAATAGGAGTCCCTAGGGCTATTCTAAGGTATTTTAAGGCTTTCTAAAAGTTTTTCAAGGGTTCCTAAAAGGGTTCTAGGGTTATCAAAGGGTTTAGCAAGAGTAAGATTCGAGATTGTTCGAATTGGGTAAGTCCTCTCTCTTTTAATTTCTATTTCATAGTGGATTTCTGTCGCTTTGTGCCATGATCTTTTTTCGAAAGATTTTTTCATGTTAAATCTTTGTGTTCTCTTGTGATTGCTTGTTGCTCTTGGATTGCTATCCTAGATCTAGATCTGTGTGATTCTGCAGCACAAATCCACAATAAGATCGAGTGTGAATCTAGCGGACATGATCACCAAGGTGGTTCTTGTAAAGATAGTTTAATTATGATAATCTTGCCTAGTTAAGCAATGAATAGATAGTTTAATCATGACAATCTTGGCCACGAAGTGAGGTTCCAAGAAGCGAACAAATAGTTGTTAGCCTATAAAGGTTGGTTCCAAGCGATGAACTGACAGTCACCCCACCAACTTTCTCACCTATGAAGTGCAATTCTAAGGGAAGAACAAATTCTCATTTAATATTAACCCTTTTGCCTATGAAGCCCATGCACACGATGAACAGATTGTCAAAGATTTACCCGCCATTGACCGTCTAGCCTGCGAATCCTAGTTCACACTGAGTGATGAACATACGACCATCTCACAAACCACAATTGTCTTGCCTACAAATTTTAGTCGACTGATAAATAAGTTGTCATTATTAACAATCATCTTACCTACAAAGCTTAACTAAATGACGAACAAACTATTGTTCGTGACGATTGTCTTACCCATGAAGCATGGTATCTTGCCGAGCGATGAACAAAGTATTGTTAGTTGTCCTTTTTCTTTCCTTTTTATTTATTTTTTGTTGATTATAAGCATTTATTAAATATTAATACAATAATTTGAATTTTAAGTCTATTTCTCTTTTATTAATATTGCCTTATCGTTAAACTGTATAAGTTATCACGTGCTTAATTATAAGTCATTTTCTTTCGAAAGGCAAAAAGAACTCATCAGAAGGACGAATTATGTCTTTCACAAATTACTTGATTCATCGTAATCGATGGCTGGGTAGATAGTTGATCCATACAAAAATTGGTCTCTCAATATATTTGGCGTCTACGGTTCAATTCGATATGTTTTATGGCTTTAGCACACTCCGCACATACACAATGCACGAGTGACCAAATTTGAGCCAAACATACAAATGGGATGATTTTTGGGCCATGGGACTAACATGTGGTGAAGAATATACACACCACATGAGCAACGAAATTTGGTGGGGCTGATTTTTGCTCCTTGGGCCTAACATGAAGTGAAGCACCTAATGGTTAAGGTGAAATTTACATAAACATTATGGCGGGGCCTACCCTAGTCTAAAGCCATTTCGGTGCATGATATGCATTAAGAAACATAATTGAAGCCTTAGAAGGTAGTGTGGAAATAATTACTTAGATTAATGAGGTAGCTTATTGGAAGCCATTTTGGAAAAGGAATATAAATTTCATATTAATTAGGTGGTTTTTATAAAAAAGTATATTAAAATTTATGGGGCATAAATATAATTCGATGATCAATAGGTGGATAACTATAATTATATTATAAATGTAGGTGTCTGACTATAATTTTCTCAGAGAAAAATGTGTGACCTAATTAACTACCTACTCGCGGTTGTATGCCAAGTTAGAATGTAGCCCACCTTTGACATGCTGAGGGCATCTAATCCATGTAAACAAAGGCTCAACTGGCACAAATTAGGCTGATCCATTTATCAGGTGGACCACTCGATTAAAATTGAAGGATGACTACTGATCTGATGTAACATGTATATGTGGCTGCAAGCATGCACATAAATCGTATATGTTACATGCAAGTACCTCAAATTGAACTGCTCGATATGTGGACGTACTGTATACGTTGCACCACAATCTAAACAGGACCAAAATGATCTTTTGTTATCAGAAAATGGACGGTGAGAGCAAAAAATATTCAACGGACAAGATTTAACAAAAAGATGTCCATCGTCAGAGCTCATAATCATCCAGTCAATTTGATTTCACAGCCATATCCATCGATTATTTGTTCCATTATCCAAACGAGTGATTTTAATTACATATATGCAACTATACAACTATATGCACATGTATAGTGCATCACAGTCTGCCAGAGTATCCAAAGTAAAGTAATAACAAAGAGACGCAGATTGGGGACTGATACCCGAACCAAGACGTTGTAGATTGTGTCCTATATGAGAATATTGTGCATATGAGTTGTCATGGGTTATTATTAGTTGTAATATACTATGTATAGAGAAGCTCTAAATAGGCTTCCTTGTATAGACTTGTAGAGTGGTTAATTAAATCTAACTTTGGGTTGAAGCAGTTAATATAGAAAAACTCAAGTAGAAATGTCCAAATTCTTGAGTTATCATGGTATCGGATCTACTAAATTGATTACCTTCACCAACCGATCAACACTTTGATTCTTTCAGCGTTCTCTTATCTTTGATCATGCAAACAGTTCTAATTGGCTGAAGTTTTTTTTTTTTTTTTTTTCGGTGCTTCTCTGGCAACAGAAACAGGTTGGGTTTCCCTATAACAACCATGGTGTAGAGGCTTAACGTTGAAGAGTCTCTGGAATATTGGATTAGTTGGATCCACCCTTTATTTTATCTGGCTGTCTGTTAATTATTTGGTGGGGCCCATTTACACGTTGTCCACCGATTCAACGTTAATTTTTTTTGCTGCCTTGATTTACTATTGTTGTGAACTCTATCTATTGTAGTTGTATTTTTTATATGTCATTGTAACGCCTTGAATTTTGAGGGTCGAGAAAATGCTCGATTCCTGAGTTTTCAAGCATCACTTATGCTTTGCAGAAGCTAGTTCTAATTACTTACACATTCAGTACTTGAGCATGTATAGAAATATACTAGATAGTGTATCATAATCTAGTATAAACATAAATAAAGTAAGTGACTAAAACAAATTTTGTATATAATATGATCATCCAGAATACGGTCCATAGCTAGGTCCGATATAAAATTTTAAAGCCAAACAAAATGTGGTATAATAGTATCTAATTATACCCAAACACTTAGTGTCCCTCGTCGCATGGTAAATCGTCTACATCAACCCGTCTAAGAGTAGAAAGTAAGAGAACTCCTCCTCGTCTATGCAGGTCTGATCCAATACATTGGACTTCGTAGTCCTTGCATCCACATTAGTGTCTGGTTGGTGTTTTAAAACACCATCCCAGAGTGGGAGTAAGTGATCAATTCAGTGGTTCCATAAAGCATGAGTTACACATATTATTAAGTCTAACAGTATAGAAATGATAAAGCAATGTAAACAGTTACTTCCTAATTACTCTTATTAATGCGCGTAATGGGGTTTATGAAATGATGCATGCAGTTACAATTGAACACTCACTTAACATGCGACTCTGACCACCTAGTTCGCAAATGACAATACTCCCTTAACACGCGACTTTAACTCCTGATTCACCACATCCTATTCTAGTGTGATGCGGCAAATGGTTATGTTAGCCGAGTGATTAATTAAGCCTATTCATCCAGTAATTTGGGGAAGCTAGGGTACCTCCCTTTTAGTTATCTGTCTCAACTGAATCACTAGGCGCGGGATGACCGCAACAGTCCTATGCCTGTATTCTTGATTCATCTCAGTTCATCACTCCTAGCTGAAATACATACAAAAGGCAAGTTGTAAAGGTAATGCTCACGATCACTATGGGGAGGCTCGCCATCCTAGCGCAGGTCAAAAACATGGACATGGTGTCCCATACCACCGTGTCTAACTCATGAGTCTCGATGATCGCGATCTAATAGTTAATAGTAGACCTTCGTGAATGGTAAGGGGGGTGTCCCAGATTCAAGCAGTTATGATCGTATATAGCGAACATATATAGGGTTAGCCAGTTCTTTGGACAATTTTGGTTGAAGTGGGCGAATGCCGGTGCAATCGGCATGAAGTGCGTAAGCACTCCACATGGCCCAACCATTGTCGGTCATTCGTGTTCGGCCCGAATCAATTGATTTTGCCTGGGGTGGCTAGCCTAATTTAGTTAACCCACATCTGGAAATTTGTTGACTAACTAGACTACTCTTAATCTTATTTTTCTTTCTAATCAAATCAGCTAGCATTTACAAATAAAATGATTCACATTTAATAACTAAATTTAGTAACATACTCGTTAAGGCATTTCATCGAGTACGTAGGTATCAGCTATATTACAATTTGTAATTCATTGGAGAGATATTGAAATACACCTAAGTTATCATGCAAATCCTACATTAACAATTATAAATGTAATTCCTGTATCGTAGACTGTACCATTCTATAGGTTTTCACGGGATTCCCGGTCGAATTCTGGTGACCCTCGACCTGTATTCGATGTTTGCGCATAACCCTAAGCCGAGTCCTGCATATCAGAGTCAGCTCGATTTGAAGCTTGTATCATTGCGACCGCATCGTCACTGCGGTTCCGATGCCGTGTCTCACGCGCTGAGGCGACACCTGAGCCAGGAGATGTGAGCCTGCGTTTAGTTCAAGAAAAAACATCGTGCGCTGCAAATCGTAAGAGAATCTATCAAATCAATCACATCAATCAAGTACAACAAGTACAACATTCATACCTCTCTTACTAACAAGGCATGACCCCCTCTCTCTCCCATTCCCAAAGTCACCCTGCTTACAACAATCCCTCTCTCCTTACATCATCTCTCTCTCTCTCATTCTCTCTCTTTCATCCTCCAAACAAGAAACCGTCCATGGCTTCCGTGGAGAAGCTAGGTGTGACCCACCTTCCTGCCATTAAATCCAACCCTTGGATCATCATCTCAACCATTGAAAATGTCCTCTTGGAGCTCTAGAGTGCATAAGCGGAAGAAGGCATAGGCGATCAAAGGTGGGTGCTTCTCTCTTTCTCTCTCCCTCTCTCTCTTTTTCATTTTTATGTGATGTGTGGCTCACTCGGATGGACCCCACCTTGATGTATGTCTTATCCAAATCGTCCAAGTCATGTGGACCCTACCCTTGGTGATGGAAAACATGAATATCAGATTGATTCAAATCATGTTGGCCACGTCCACGTGGGTCCACTAGCCGTGGTCCCCACACGTGGGACCCACCTTGATGAATTTCATATAAAAACCTTTCGTCCAGCGTCCAAGGACACTGGACGTGTTTATTGGAATTGAGCAGACAGTGAGGTTTACTCGCTGCAAGGAAAAAAAAGTAAAGTACTTGATTTTTTTTAGGCTTTTTGGTGGACTGCTCATGTAGGTCCCACCTTGATCCAAGGATCAAATTCACATCGTCCATTCTACTTCTCAAATCATTTTAGACATTGAGCCGAAGTATGAGGCAAATTCGATTGGCAGGCCCTAGCATGGAGAATAATGATTTTCACCTTTAAAATTTGTTAGGACCCACCTTGATGTTTCTACCTACCCCAAACATACTACATATTGGACTTATTTGGTCAATCATGAGTCGTAGAATCCAATGGGTGGAGTGGATCCGCCTGATGTGGGCCCCACCTAGGAAAATCCTTAGGAAAACATAAAAAAAAAAAAAAATGCTAAACAAGGCAGCGCCTGCTGCTACTACCATCGTCAGAGGACGTCAGCGGCCTCTTGCTGTGTCTAACGTTGGGACATGGGTCCCAATTGTAGGTCCCACCTTGATGAGTGTTGAGCATCCACGCCGTGCATTGGTGGGCCCCTTAGGTCAGTGGGTCCCCTCCCAAAAATCAGTTATATAAAACCCTCAGGTGGCCCACGTCACAGGAAACCGTGAGGATTGAACGTTTGCCATCGAAACCCTTTTGAGCGTCTAGAAGTTTTGGGCCATTACGAAATTTATTTTTCCTCTTCATCCAGGGCCGTATGACCCCATCAACAAATTGGACGGTAGATAAACATTATGGTGGGCCCCACATGGGACCCACTGATGTGTGTATGTATGCCCACACCGTCATCCATTTGGTGAAAACCACCATGATGTATGCTTTGGTCTGCACCATCTAGCAGGCGTGGATGGTGGGCCACCATGATGTATGTTTATATCTACACCGTCCATATGTTCGGACGTGGCCCATACCACACGTGTGGCATGTGTGGGAGTGGGACCCACTTGTAATATGTGTTATATATGCTGGACGCCGGCTTCTTTTATATATATATAATAATGAATAATATAATAGTATACTATATATATGCATGTGGTGGGCCCCATGTGGGACTCACCTGTTGGACAAATTGGCCAGTGCACCTCACACAGCTATTTGTTGCTGTGAATAACGTCACCAAGCTCTGTGGCTTCCGCATGATGCACTCCACACCGTTCATCTTCTGGGCCCACCTTGATGGTCATCATCCACACCGTCCAGTAGTTGCTAGACGATGGGGTCCACCTTTGATGAATATGTTGTATATCCATGCCGTATATTAGGTGGACCACACTACAAAATCAGTGGAGATTGAACGCCTACCATTGAAACCCTCTTGGGTGCACCAAAGTTTTGGATCCATATGATATTTGTTTTTCATCTCAACCAGGTCTTTGTGACCTTATGAGCAGACTGGATGGAAAATAACATTATGGTCGACCCCACTTATTGATGTGTTGTATTCCACTCCGTTCATCTAAACGGTGTGCCAGTGTAGCACACCACGATATATGTATTTACAGCTATGCTGTCCATTTATTTTGGTTGCCACGTGAGGCCCAGATGATGTGTATGGGGCCCACTTGAGACGTGCAGAGCCCACCTTAATGTGATGTAATTCCGTCCCGTTTGGTAAGGCCTATTGTGATGTACTTCCAGCCCATATGTTGTGGCCCCTGGTGATATATATTTTCGGCCCATACGATTAGGCCCATGTGATGGGGTCTACCTTGGTGTACATATTCTATATTCGCACTGTCCAACTTTGGATGGTGCTGGTGGGGCCCTATTTTGATGATGTGTTGCATATTCCCACCGTCCACGTGGATGGTGGGGCCAGTGGTGATATATGTGTTCTCCACGTCGTCTATCTATTTTGTCAGGACCCACTATAACGTATGTTTCATCCACACTTTTCAGATTGTGCTGGACAATGTTGGATAATGTTCGGGCAGTGTTGATCATCATTAGTGGGCCATGTGCCCCATGGAATGATCGTACAGTGATACACATGTTACACCTACAACTATTGAAATGATTTTGGTGCAGCCCATGTGATGAGGCCCACCTTGATGTATTTATGGCCCATCCTGATGTATCTTTGGCCCATGAGTGGGGCCCACCTGTTGCGTATATACGGCCCATCGATGAGGCCCACTTGATGTATGCTGAGGCCCAGGGGTCATAGCCCATTGTGATTTATGATGAGGCCCATGAGTCGTAGCCCTTTGTGATGTATTTGAGGCCCATGGATCATGGCCCTTAGTGTTGTAGATTAGGCCATATATGCTGCCCGCCATGATGTAATATTGTATATCTATGTTGTCCATTTATGCGGCCCACTTGATATATTTGGCCCATTGGTGTGGCCTATTAACACGGCCCAACTTGATATAATGAGGCCCATGTGTAGAGCCCACTTGTTACATATATTAGGCCCATGTGTAGGGCCCGCATGTTATGTATTTAAGGCCCATGGAAGTAGCCCAATGAGATGTATTTATGGCCCTTGTGCTAAGGTCCATGGCGATGTATATGCAGCCCACGAGTGAGGCCCAATGTGATGTAATTATGACCTATGATGATGTATATTAGACCTTGTATGAGGTCGTGGGCCCACTATATGTTCAGCCCTATGTAGGCCGCTCCTTAGGAGCAATGTTGGTTGAATGTCCACGTTCATAGGTAATGATGGTTAAATATCCACATTGTGACATTCCCTTAGGCCTTATTAGGCCATTCTCATCGATGTTGATTGCAGATACCAATCATCGAGGCTGATTATTGATTGATTTTGATTATCGTGGCTAATTGACCGATTATCGATCGAGGCTGGTTATTGTGACCGATTGCCGATTCTGATTGTCGTGGTCGATTGCCGATTACGATTGTCAGGGCGTAATGTGATGAATATGTGACCCATATTTGAGGCCCATTGTGATGTGTATTATGATATTTTTATGACCTGCCTTGATATATTAGTGCGGCCCATTGATGCAGCCCACTTGATGTGAATGAGGCCCATGTGCAGGGCTCACCTATGAAATGTATATTAGGCCCATGTGAACAGCCCATAGTGATGTATTTGTGGCCCAGTTGATAAGGCCCATAATGATGTATTTGCGGCCCAGTTGATAAGGCCCATTGTGATTTATTTGTGGCTCGTATAGCGAGGCCTGTCATAATGTATACGTAACCCTTGTATGAGGCCCATGTGAGAGACCCATCGTAGTGTGTATTAAGCTCTTGAGTGGGACCCATGGTGTTGTATATTTGGCCCTTGTGTGAGGCCATGGATCCACTATATGTTAGGCTCTATGTAGGCCATTCCTTGGGGCAATGTTGGTTAAATATCCATATTGTCGAAGTCGATTGTTGAGGCTAGTTATTGACACCGATTATGAGTATGTGACAGCATAACATTATGATACATGCCCATACGCATCATTTGCATATTTGTTATAAATGGGGTTGACCATTGCATATAATATTGGGTAGGTTATGAGACTCCCTGATAGGCAGAGGTTATCTCACATGAGCGCATGGTATGCGCATGATTGATGCATGACTGGATTGTATGACTCATGCATCTTGTATTGTGGGTTGTGATTACTGTACGCCCTAGCGACATTAGGGTCGTAACTTCCACAGGCATATCGTGGATAGTCAGACGGGACACCAAAAATATTTGGTTCTAGCATACGGGTGCCATAGATGTCCCTGAGTGAAAATTTTTAAACCTCCGCGGCCAGGAGACGCCTCACCGTCGAGACTGAGTGGATATATATGAGCGCATGAGGGCCGTATACAAGTAAGTCGCGTCTCCCAATATGTCATGGTCGGTTGGGAGGGGGTGTGGCCTTACCCGCCCGAGGGTAGGGGGCATTACTAGGCTGAGTTTGACCAACTCGTGAATGGGTCCGCTATCGACGTGCCGGATAGATATTGGTAGACTATTAGCCAGACGGATAGTGATGTTTCTTACGCTCACTTGGACTGTGCATTTGGGAGAGCGACAGTGCCTTTTGGAGTATACTAAACTCCAGTGATGATCCCAGAGATGAATCACACTGATATGTGGACTTATTGAGCAGGAGTTGCATACTCATTCATTCATTTATTCACTATCCACTCAGGCTGGTGGTGCGCAACTAATTGTTACATATACCTTCACAATGGCCAGGATTTCGATTAGGGTGCGCAACTAGCTTGAGATCAGGAGTTTACCATATCAAGTCTGACTATCTAAATTTAGGTATGAGACTGGTTTGGATAGAAGTCCTTTGTGATGGACCCCATAGCCTGCGATATTATGTACTACCATCCCGACTTCACACTCTAGCATGGTCATTCCATTCGCACTGCATGTTGCATTATATCTGCGGCATATGGTACGACTGACGCTATTTGTGTTACTCATCAGGAATGTATATCGCATTGCATCCTTTGCATTTGATATTTGACTCTCTATGACTCCTCATTTGCATAGTTGATTTTTATTGCGTATTCTAATATTGTATGACTCATGCACTGGTCAGTATTTTCACTTACTCTGTTATCGTGTGATTTAGGACTTTGTCAGTATTTCTGTTTACTCTGATAATTCCTGATCTTGTCAGTATTTCTGTTTACTCTAATAATTCATGATCTTATCAGTATTTCTGCTTATTCAGACATTGTATGATTTATGGATTACCAGTATTTTCGGTATTGTATGATTATGGCATTATATTAAATATTTGGCACTTACCTTGTGCACACACTTACACCACCCTCTAAGCTTTCTATAAGCTTATGCATGATAGATGCGTGCAGGTAATGTTAGGTTGCAGCAGTGTCGAGCTTGGAGTGTGCAGTGGTCTTCCGGAGCTTGATTTTCTATTTATGTATTTACCTTTCAGTATTGTACTCAAATGATTATATTAGTGGATATGTGATTACGATGTTGCCTTTGTGAATTGGGTAATCTTGTGGTTATGCTTATTACGAGTTAAATATACATTGAAAAAAAAACCTCCTTGTTGGATCCCAGGATCGGAATCTGGCATATGAATGCTAGGAACCAAGAATGGGGTACTACGGAGGCTATCGGCACCGGATTCGGTGATTGAAATTCCTGTTAATCCGATTTCTGAATTTGGAGCATGATAATAAATCATTAACTAAAACAATAACATTGATAAACCGCAACCTAAGCACCTATGATTCACACCTATTGCCAGTATGTCCGACTCGGACTTGTTCTTAGGGTAACGTTTCCAAGGAAAGATTGTTGGCCATCTACATGAGTACGTAGGTTCGTTAGGGTTGGGAAAACCTCATTTGAAGATCTACATCTATGAAGGTTCATAGGTTTACCCTAAATCGTCAGATGAGGAGTTCCGATAGCGAGAATGGTAACGGTTAGGCTCATGAGTCGACGGGAAGATAGAAAAATCTCTTCTAATAACCGCACCTACAATCTCTCTCTTCCCTTTCTCTCTTCTCCCCTTTATTTCTCCCAATTTAGGGTTGTTAAATTCAGATGAGGAGAAAGTGGTGCAATTTGGGAGCTATTTATAGCTCTTATGGTGCACAAATGGCCCTAGTGCCACTTCATTTGTCATTTATGCCTTATAGGAGGTCATTTTTAACTAATGGGGCCTCTAGGGGGCCCACGGGCTCATCTACACCATGGGGTAGATACCCTACCAATGAATCTATGCTAGGATATAGCCTTAGCATGATCGGACACGCAAATCGACCGTTGGGAGCTTGTGTCAGAAAAATGGTCATTAATGCTTTATCGGGGTCGCTATTATATGGATGTGTGCGGGGAATTATCTTTTCCCTACGGGTGAAGTTTGGCTATAAACCAATAGTCTGAACCTCTTAACTTCATGAAAGAGTGTACAACTTAATTCGCTTAAGTTTTAGGTTCTTCTCTAGGGTATTTGCACTTCTCATGCACCCGTCCTTTGACTCAAGTTGAGCGATTCTAGAGACTATCCAGGTTCAGCTCCTGCGATGGATGTTAAGCCTAGCAAGATGGGGATCGTTCTATAGTTTCGAGGCTAGCGGACCCCCGATGTGCGGTCTAGGTCCCATACAGAGTTTCGGGGCACTCCCGAGAGGGGCGAACCCTCGGAATTTCTCTCAAGTCTCAGTTGGCTTTAGGTCGGGCTCGTCGCGCTTGTGATCTTAGCCACTCGTTATTCGTAGGAATAGTTGCCCGACCTTAATTACTCTAACTTTAATTACCACCATACACCTCGTCGTTACTAGCTAATCAGGTATGGCCCTTAGGCGGCTCCACCCATGGTTGAACTCGGGTTTGGTACGGATTTTTCCAATATGTTACAATCTACCCCCTTAAAAGAAAATTTCATCCTTGAAATTTATACCTTCTCGTATTCCTCGAGAATCTGCAGATAGTTCTTGGGACTTCTACGTCCGTCTCCTAAGTGGCCTCTTCCTCGATGTGATGCATTCAGAATACCTGCACCAGTGGGATAACCTTACTGTGCAACACTTGTTCCCTTTTGTCTAAAATGCACGTTGACTGTAGTACATAAATAGAATATTCCGTGAGTTCTACTTGCTCTCATTTGATGATATGAGTAGGGTTGGGAACGTATTTCTTCAACATCGACACATGGAACACGTTGTGCATGCTTGCGAGCGACGTGGGTAGGGCGAGACGGTACTTCACAACACCCACTTGGTCTACTATCTGAAATGGCCCAATAAAATGCGGTGTGAGCTTCCCTTTCTTGTTAAAACGTAATACTCCTTTCATTGGAGAGACCTTGAGGAATACGTGATCCCCAATTTCGAATTCCAAATGCTTCCATCTCATATTAGTGTAACTCTTTTGTCTATTATGGGTTGCTAAGAGTCGACGCCTAATAACGTCTATCTTTTCTGAGGTCGCTTGAACCAAGTTTGGACCAATTAAGCTGTTCTCCTTGACCTCCGCCTAATAATGTGGGGCTCGGCATGGGCATCCATACAAGGCCTTGTAAGGAGCCATGCCAATACTTGCTTGGAAGCTGTTGTTATAAGAAAATTTGGCGTAGGGGAGACAATCATCCTAGCTATACTTGAAGTCGAGTACGCATGCTCGCAATATGTCCTCGAGCACTTGATTCACCCATTCCATCTACCCGTCGGTTTGAGGGTGGAAAGTAATACTGAACTTCAGTTTTACACCCATCATTTCTTGGATTCGGGTCCAGAAAATATATGTGAACTGCGTATCTTGATCTGACACAATCTCTAAAGGGACCTCGTGCAGTCGCACTATCTTTTTAATGTATAGCTTGGCCAAGTCATCTGTGGAATTAAAAACTCTAATTGGGAGAAAGTGAGTCGATTTCGTCAACCGATCCATGATCGCCCAAATAGAGTCATGCCCCTTCCTTGTCTTTGGCAATTCAGAAATGAAGTCAATGGATACGAAATCCCACTTCCACTCAGCTATGGGCATCGGTTGAAGAAGACCCGGGGATCGGTGATGTTTGACTTTGACTTGCTAACATGTAAGGCATCGGAACACGTAATCTGCTATTTGAGCTTTCATGTTGTCCCACCAGTATAATCACTTCACGTCCGATACATCTTCGTGCTACCTGGGTGCATCGCTAACTTGGAATAGTGAGCGGCATCTAGAACCTCTTTCCTCAAATCATGGAGGGTCGAGATGCATAGGCGACTACGATATCGCAAACCTCCGTCCAAGCCGATCCTTTAATCTGATTCTTCGCTGTCACCCACAATTTTTTTCATCCTCAATAGTAGCTCGTCTCCTTTTTATGCATCAATGATTCGACTATCAATCAATGGTTGTACATGAAGGTGGGCAATGCTCTTAAATGGCTCCTCTACTATCAGTCTTTGTTCGAAGTCTCGCACGAATTTCATCATATTCCACTCTTTTATCATAGTGAGGCTTCAAATTCCATGACCTTCTTACGACTTAATGTGTCAGCTACCAGGTTGGCTTTACTGGGATGGTAGGAGACTTCAAACTTGAAGTCCTTTAGTGTTTCCATCCAACGGCGCTGTATCATGTTAAGGTCCCTCTACATGAAGATATACTTGAGGCTTTTATGGTCACAAAAGAGCTCGAACACTTCTTCGTAAAGGTAGTGCCTCCAAAGTTTCAATGCAAGGATGATCGCCGCCAACTCCAGATCGTGAGTGGGGTAGTTTTCTTCGTGCTTTCTCAATTGTCGAGAGGCATAAGAAATCGCCCTCTTTCTGCACAAGTATACATCCAAAACCAACTCGTCAGGCGTTAGTACAGATGGTGTATCTGATTCCTTGCTCTGGCAGCACGAGTACGGGTGTAGACATCATCTTGTCCTTTAAGTCTTGGAAGGCCGCCTCTACTTTCTCGTTCCAAGCGAACTTGATGTCCTTCCGAGTAAGCCTGGATAATGGTCGGGCTATTCTGGAGAAATCCTTGATAAATCGGTGGTAGTAACTCATGAGTCTGAGGAAACTTCTTACTTCTGTAATCGAACCAAGATGCTCCCAGTTTTGCACTGTTGTCACCTTGGCAAGGTCTATGGCGATCCCTTCTTTCGAAACCACATGCTCCAAAAACTTGACTTCTTCTTTCCAGAAGTCGCATTTTCAAAATTGCGCAAACATTTAGTTTTGCCATAAAGTATCAAAGACTACCCGTAGGTGCTCCTCATGATCTACTCGGCTTCTTAAATATATCGGAATATCGTCTGTGAACACGATGACGAACCGGTAGAGGTACGGCCGAAACACCCTATTCATAAGATCTATGAATACAATCGGCGCATTGGTGAGTCCGAACGGCATCATGAGAAACTCGTAATGCCCGAAGCTAGTCCTAAAAGCTATTTTCTACATGTCTTCTTTCCTAACACGTAACTGGTGGTGCTCAGATTGCAGGTCTATCTTGGAGAAGTACTGGACTCTCTTCAGTTGGTCAAACAGGTCATCTAGTTTGGGTAGAGGGCATTTGTTCTTCTCAATAATGTGGTTTAGTTTGCGATAATCGATGTATAATCGCAACGCTTCGTCTTTCTTCTTTACAAATAATACTGGAGCTCCCCACGGTGATACACTTGGTTGTATGAAGCCGGACGTTAATGAATCATCAATTTGAGTCCTTAACTCCTTCATCTAGCATGGAGGCATACGATGGTTGGCAAGGAGATGGGCGTTGCGCCCGGCACGAGGTCAATGGTAAAGTCAATCTCGCGTTGAAGAGGTAGTCTGGAAATCGTTTTGAATACATCCATGAAATCTCTGACTATTAGTGTGGCCGCAAGTGATGAATCATCATAATCTTCTAATAGGGAAGCATAACAGCGGATTCGGAAGGGGTGGTTGACTTAAACTGAAAAGGTGAAGGATGCGCCCTCGGCCCCACAGACAGTCACCAACTAAGTCTCACAGTCGATCTTTGCCTTCATCTCAGTGAGCCAATCCATGCCGATGATGACATCGTAGTAGTAAATCTTGGTTACAATCAGGTCAATGCATACCACCTTGCTCCCTAAATCTATAGGACAATCCTGATAGAGTTTGGTGTCGTCCGAGAAGGTACCTGCCGCAGCGATAACCTTCACTCCTAGCGTAGGGGTGGTGTCCAACTTTGTACATTTGACTGTAGAGTACGATATCAAAGAAACAATGGACCCGGTGTCCACCAAAAGAAACACAACTGGAATCATTTCTTTTCCTCATGTGACATCAGAGCTACAACTTGCTGATTTATTTACCAAAACTATGACCTCATCTTGTCATAGGTTTATCTATGACAAACTGATGTTGATTCATTATCCCACATAGGTTTAAGAGGGGGGGTGGGGGTGTGAAAATATTGTGTATATGACTTGTCATGGGTTATTATTAGTTGTAATATACTATTTATAGAGAAACTCTAAATATGCTTCCTTGTATAGACTTGAAGAGTAAACCGAACTTTAAATTGAAGCAATGCAGGAAAAGTCAAGTAGAATTGTCTAAATTCTTGAGTTATTGCAAGGTTAGACTCCGATCCAATTTTTCAGACCATTTAAGGAATGGGACAAAAAATTATGTAGATCCAAGGCTCAAGTTGACGCAGGGATGAACGTGATGAGGTCGAACACCGTCTTCCTCAAGGATAACTACTCCGAATCCACGGAGCTTCTCTGGACTCCTCACAGAGACTTCTCGAATCCACGAGGAAAGAAAGCAAGAGAATAGGAATAAACTCTAATAAATTTGAAATTAATTGATGAATAATTGATTATTCTCTAATGTGTCTCCTTACACCATTAATATAGAAAAAAAAAAACTAAAATTCGTAATTACCAAAAATAGCAAAATTCTAACTCTAACACAAATCCTAATTCTAATAAAACTCTTCTAAGGCCTAGTTTCTAAAAATAAAAATTACAAATAAACTTTCTCTGAAAGAGTCCTAGTATAACTAAAAGTTATTTCTAAAAGGAAAGAAAATTTAAAACTCTAAAAATATTAAAAAATCGAAATTACTAAAAATAGTAAAATTTTCCTAAAAATTCATTTTTGAGCTGAACGCGCACGTTTTCTGATGAAACGGACAGATGTGACCCACTTTGTGGGTCAGTTCAACTCAGATGGCCCGTTTCAATAAAGATTGATAGGTTGTACGCCCCGTAACGATACCCGGATCAAAAGTTATGGTCAATTCACGGTCCATCTCCTTGTGGCTCATCCATGCTGGGAATATCTCTGTGGCACGTTCTACATCAGACCCCTCCACTTGAAAAAAACTCGTCCTCGAGTTACGCAAGAGACTTGGCACATAAGTCTGAAATAACTTCTGACGCCGATGCTCATTATCCCTTTTTTCGTACTTGACATTAAGTCCTTGACTTGACTAATATTGATCAGTTCCTTCACATTTGACACAATACATGTACTCATGCTTTCCTTGATTTGACTAATATTGGTTAGTTCTTTCACATTCGTCTTTAAGATCTCATATTTTTTCTGATAATGTGGGCAATTAGGCGAACTTGTCCCTGAGACAGGATCAACGTGATTTTGTATATCTCGTATGAGAGGCAATTTATTGGAGGGTTCATTGAGCACAATCTCCTTGAACTCTTGCAACATCGGCTTTAAATCTTTTGAGATATTCACAGGCTCCATATATTCTTTCTTTTCAACTAATGGATATATATCTCTTCTTTCCTCAGATTGTTTAACAAAAGTCTGTTCAGTTGTGAAAGACTGTTCCTCAACTTTAGAAGTCTTGGGTTGGTTCTCCCTTCCCATAGGGGCGAGGATAATCTTTTTGTCATCTTTAATAAAGAAGATAAATAAGTTATCTCGATCCCTATGTATAGCATTAATATTATTTTGCCAGGGTTGACCAAGTAACAGGTGACAAGCTTCCATGTCGACTACGTCACACATTACTTCATCCTTATAATATTTACCAATGGAAAAAGATATATGACATCGTTCAGTTACCTCTGTTTTGTTGATCTCTTTGATCCATCCAATCGTGTATGGAGATGGGTGTCTTTCTGTTTTCAATTGTAGCTTCTCCACCATTATTTTTGACACGAAATTCTTATCGCTCCTTACATCGATGATCACATTGCAGACTTTTTTGTATGCAGTGCACCTTGTTCGAAAGATGTTGTCTCTCTCTAATTCTATCTCTACCTTTGGCATGTATAACGGCTTCCTCATAATCGAAGTGGTGGCCTGTGATGAACCATCATCTGATGGTGCCTTGCAAAAATTAGGATTGTGTCGTACAGCGGCCATAGGTGGTTGAGCATCACTTTGAGCTCGAGGCGGAATCAGCGCATCCGCAATACGGTTGAGGGTTGCCTGCAGCCCTTGTATGGTCAACTGACTCTCCCGGTGGAAAGCTTCCATTCTTTCTAAAAGATAACGAATCCCTATATCACCGTCCACAGGATTTTGATTCATACCTTCATTATTTGCCATCGGCTCGAGGGAAAACCTCGCTCTGATACCAAATTGACGCAGGGATGAACATGATGAGGTCGAACACCGTCTTCCTCAAGGATAACTACTCCGAATCCACGGAGCTTCTCTGGACTCCTCACAGAGACTTCTCGAATCCACGAGGAAAGAAAGCAAGAGAATAGGAATAAACTCTAATAAATTCGAAATTAATTGATGAATAATTGATTATTCTCTAATGTGTCTCCTTACACCATTAATATAGAAAAAAAAAAAAAAAACTAAAATTCGTAATTACCAAAAATAGCAAAATTCTAACTCTAACACAAATCCTAATTCTAATAAAACTCTTCTAAGGCCTAGTTTCTAAAAATAAAAATTACAAATAAACTTTCTCTAAAAGAGTCATAGTATAACTAAAAGTTATTTCTAAAAGGAAAGAAAATTTAAAACTCTAAAAATATTAAAAAATCGAAATTACTAAAAATAATAAAATTTTTCTAAAAATTCATTTTTGAGCTGAACGCGCACGTTTTCTGATGAAACGGATAGATGTGACCTACCTTGTGGGTCAGTTTACCTCAGATGGCCCGTTTCAATAAAGATTGATAGGTTGTACGCCCCGTAACGATACCCGGATCAAAAGTTATGGTTAATTCACGGTCCATCTCCTTGTGGCTCATCCATGCTGGGAATATCTCTGTGGCACGTTCTACATTACAAGTGGACCACACTGTTGAAACCTCTTAGGTCCCACCGTAATGTTTATTCATCATTTAACATGTACCTAGCTTGATCAAAACTTCTGCAGCTCCCAATATTTTTTTAACGGTGGACATTCAATCCACCACTGTGTGGTCCACTTGAACCTTGGATCTGCCTCCTTTTAGACTTCATACTCCAAAATGATCTGAAAAATGGATGGATGACATGGATAAAATACATGCACGATGGTGGGCCCCCAAGAGCCATGCCATGACTGTATCCTCTTGCTGCCACACCACCCTAAAAGGGACGTGGTTTGGCCTGTGATGCTGCCATCAGCCAGGTGGCTAGTGGTCGGTGTTATGTTGACCCTACCATGATGTATGTATTTTATCCATGTCGTCCATCCATTTTGAAAGATAATTTTAGGGGTTGATCCCAAAAATGAGATATATATAAATCTCTGGTGAACCACACCATGGGAAAACAGTAGTGATTGAATGTCCACCACTAAAAACCTCTTAGGGCCCACTGTAATGGTTATTTGACATCCAACCTGTTGGTTAGGTCATAAAGACTTGGATGAAAAGAAAAAAATATCAGCTTGATACAAAAATTTTGTGGCCCCAAGAAGTTTTTAACAGTGGCCGTTCAATCAACTAAGTGTGATCCACTTGAGATTCAGATCAACCTAAGTTTTGGGCTCATGCCATAAAATGATCTATAAGAATGGGTGGATGGCATGGATGAAATACATATATCATAGTGGGACCCACAGTGCCCCGCCACTAGCCATTGGCTAGTGACACGGCCACTGGCATCTATTTCTCCCTGAAAGAGTGATAATTTTCATTTAAAACTTTTTACAAAATGTCTGTTTGCAATCCAACCTATACATAAGGACACGGAGAATTGATCTAACACTTTTGTGGCCCTTAAAGAAGTTTTTAAAGAAAAAGGGAGTTCAATCCTTACCTTGTGGTCCACCTGAGATTTGGATCTGCCTCGTTTTATTATTATTAATTTTTTAAACCACACCCAAAGATAAGCTGGCAAAGATGGATGGCGTGGATATACAATACATATATATCTAGGTGGACCTTGAAGGTAAGCGCCTCACCTATTTACTTATTTTTTTTCTTCACACACGCACACACACCCCCACACACTCACGCTGGTGGAATTTTACCACCTATGTGTACTCGAGCCCTTGACCGGGACTTCAAACTCCTGGGAGTCTGCCACCCGGGCAAGAGTAAGCACCTACTCACCCACTAACTTAGCTGTTGACTCTGTCTCACCTAATCTACGCCCCTTCTGACCCGGTTGAGTCGAGGACAATAACTTTCAAACGGACGGACAGCGTGGCCGTCTCTGAAAGCAGCCCTGTCCCACGACGAACGGGCAGATGGACCTCGGTCCATGACAGACAGGGACGCGGTTTGGGTACTAACCTGCCTGTCCCAAACTTGGGACAGGCTGGGACTTTGACGAGCCACCCTGATGTATGGATTTTATCTACACCGTCCATCATTTTTTTCATATTATTTTAGATTACGAACCCAAAAATTAGGCATATCCATGGTTCAAGTGGACCACATTGCAGGAAGTAGCATGCTAATGAGATCTACCGATGAAACCTTTCGTAGGGCCTACCGTGAAGTTTATTTGATGTAAAACCTGATCAAAAGGTCATATAGAACTGTACGAAGGGAAAACACAAATATCAGCCCGATACGAAACTTCTGTCGCCCTCAAGAAGTTTTCAATGGTACCCAAAGCGTGGTCCACATGGGCCTTAGATATGAATAAATTTAGATTTTATATACTAAAATGGCATGAGAAAATGGATGGACGGTCCGGATAAAATCTAAAACATCACAGTGGCCTCTCAAAGCACCAGCCTTTGCCGAGCTCTGGTCAAGCGAGGTAGTATCGATCGACAGATAAGTATGTATCCGTGATTCACAAAAGTCAATAGTTGTCCATTCGATCTCTTTTTCAGGGAAAATGGTCGGTGCTACGTGGGCCCTACCATGATGTATGTGTTTCATAAATGCCGTCCTCTCACTCTTCCCGTTTTGATCCAAATCTCAAATGGACCGGACTGTCCTATTTGAACGCCGACCGTTAAAAACTTCTAAGGGCCACGAAAGTTTTGGATCCAAGTTGGGTCCTCACTCTTACCGGGTGGTAGATTCCTTCGAGTTTCAACACCGGGTCAAGGGTTCGAGTACCCATGGTGGTGAGATCCCACTGTGTGTGTGTGGGGTGTGTGCGCGTGTGGCGTGAGTGTGTAGGGGTGTGTGTGCGCGTGTGTGAAAAAAAAAAACAAAAGAAGAAGAAGAAGAAAGTTTTGGATCTAAGCTGATATGTATCTTTTCCTCAATCTAAGTTGTATCACCTAATCAACGGGTTATATGTCAAATAGCCAAGTGAGCCTTAGGAAGTTTTTAATTGTGGACATTTGATCACGACTGTTTTCCCATGGTGTGGTCCACCTGAGATTTAGATCTACCTCATTTTTGGGTGAAGCCTTTCAAAATAAATGGGCGGTGGATAAAACACATACATCATCATGGTGGGGTCTACATAACACGGACTAGGCTAGGGGCAACGTCACTAGCTAAACCGCGTCCGGATCGGGAGTCTTCAACAGAAGCTTCTCTCTGCCTTTCCCTTTTAATGGATAAAATATACTAAGGCCATCTCTCCGCACTACATCTGATAGGTTGATCCACCAGTCAGGGCGGTCCATCTAATGGAATTATCTATGGATGGAATCTGAAGCCAAAATACTCATAAATCGGATGATCCTAGCCATCCGATCATCCACCTTCTGAACAACCATTGGAAACAAAAATTCTTAATGATCAGAATCGTCCAATTGGATGGGCCACCCATAATGAGATCTATTATACGGACAGTTCTGATTGACACTTCACACTGCCACTTGTCCTGTACAAGATGCATGTACCATGTTCACCCACATATATATATATATATATATATATATATATATATATATATATATGTGTGTGTGTGTGTGTGTGTGTGTGTGTGTGTGTGTGTGTGGGAAAGGGTACTATGTGCTCGACCTCACAATAAGCTCCCGTGAGGTTGAGCTGTGTGGGCCCCACCATGATGCGTGTCAACCATCAACACTGTGCATTTGATGGGTACCCTTTAAATTATGGGATAACTCAAAAATCAGCCGTATACGAAACTCAGGTGGGCCATACCATCTAAAATCATGTGAAACATCGTTAAAACATATAAAAGCACTTGGTGGGGCTCACCTGAGTTTTGAATGCTGCTGAAACTTGGTCCGAACCCTCATACAAGTGGGACACACATAATGGATGGGCTGGATTTGCAAACCACATCTTTTGTGGACCCCAAAAATGATTATGAATGTTTTAATGTTGCACGGCCCCTCTCCACTTCTGTATGTGGTGTGGCCCACACAAGTCACGGATTGACTTGATTTTTGAGACCTAAGCTCACGATGGAATGGCGCATCTGACTGATGGGGTAGATGTTCGAAACGCGTCACAGTGGGGCCCACACAGCTCGATCGCATGGGACGGAGTCGTGAGCTTGAGCGCATACTACCTTTTCCCATATGGCCCCACCGTGATGCATGTCGACCATCAACACCGTGCATTTGATGGTTCCCCTTTAAATAATGGGATATCCCAAAAATCAGCAGTATACGAAACTTAGGTGGGCCATACCATCTAAAATCATGTGAAGACACCGTTAAAACATATAAAAGCACTTGGTGGGGCCCACCTGAGTTTTGAATGCTGAAACTTGGTCTGAACCCTCATACAAGTGGGAGACACATAATGGATGGGCTGGATTTGTAAACCACATTTTTCGTGGCCCTCAAAAATGATTATGAATGTTTTAATGGTTGCACGACCCCTCTTCACTTCTGTATGTGGTGTGGCCCACAAAAGTCACAGATTGACTTGATTTTTGAGAACTAGGTCCACGGTGGAATGGCGCATCTGACTGATGGGGTAGATGTTCGAAAGGCATCACGGTGGGGCCCACACAGCTCAACCGCATGGGATGGAGCCGTGAGCTCGAGCGCATTGTACCTTTTCCCTATATATATATATATATATATATATATATATATATATATATATATATATATAAAGCTCCGTATCCTACACCGTACTGTTTCATAGACTTCCGTGGTCTTATCGACCCTTAACCGATATTTGCGTGAGGCCTTGAGTCACACGTCGTTAACCTGAGTCGACTCAACCCAAGACCTTTACCATAGCGACTGCGCCATCGCTGCGGTTCCGATGCCACGACTTGTGAGCCAAGGCGATACCCTGGTCAGGAGATTTGGGCCAACGTTCGGTGCGAGAAAAATGTCGCGCGTTGCGAAACCCAAGAGAATCTCTACGACTTACCAAATCAATCCATCAATCCATCAATCAATTAATCTCAACATGTCAAGTACGCATCACCTCACACCCTTTCTCAAACAAGCCACAAAAGTCAAAAAAGTTCTTACAAGCTCATACCTTTCTTACACAAAATGCCTCCAAAGTCAAAAAGTTCTTACACAAGCCATACTTTTCTTACACAAATGGCCACAAAAGTCAAAAAGAGGCTCTTACACCCATCACCACCACATCCATCAGTCCATCACCCATCACTCCTCTCTCTTTACAACTCTCTTTCTCATTTTTTTTCAAACCATTCCCAAGCAAGAGAACTTCCATACATATGAGCCTCTCCCTCTCTTCCAAACTCCAAGTGTGGCCCACCTTTTCATCTCAAGATCTCTCATCCTAGCCATTCATTCCTCATCTCCTCCATTGGAATCGAAGCTATGGAGCTAAGGAACCCATAAGAGCAAGAAGATCGAACGGTAGGTGTTTGATAAGAGTAGTTTTTCATGTTTTTAAGATGGGCCAAGTGAGGCTAACCGATCAATGGTTTGGATCTCACTTAGGACTCTAAGATATGGCCAATGGCCCACTAGGATCATCATGATCATTCCATGATAGGGCCATTCTCCATGGACCCCATCATGATGTTTATTTCCTTGCTTTAGAAAAGTTATCTAGACCATCCATATTGGTGAGGAAAGGATCTCCACCGTTGATTTTAGATTTCGGTGGTCTCATGTGTAAAGGGATCCATTTGATGTATGATTGCTTACAAGAGAAGGATCATAGTGGCGGAGCCCTCCATCACAAGCGTGTCCCATTCCCTATCTCTCTCTCTCTCTCTCTCTCTCTCTCTCTCTCTCTCTTCTTTTCTTTTTATATATTTTTGTGTGATGATTTGGCTGTGTGGCCCACTTGAATGGAACCCATCATGGGGTAAGTATTTTACCCAAGCCGTTTATGAGTGGGGTTCACCTTATGTGTGTTGTACCCTTACTATTCATCATGTGGTGGCCCATTTGAATGTAGCCCACCTTTGTGGTGAGGACCGTCCAGCGTCCCTGGACGCTGGACATCTTTATGAAAACACAAATATTAGCTTGGTTACAAGCTTGTGAGCTAACCCACTTATATATACCCTATCTTGATGTATGTATTAAATCCACACCATCTATCGTATGTACCAACTCATTTTAGGCGTTGAGCCAAAAAGTGAGATTGATCGGAGCATCTGGTGGGCCATAACTTAGTAAATCGTGATCTCCACCATCTAAAGTTCCTATACACTGAAAAATGTCCAATATTAGACTCATTGGGCTTGTCTTAAGCTAGGGAAGCTAGTGGACGGGTTGGATTTACCTGATGCGGGCCGCCTATATGAAAAACCACAAAAAAACCCCCTTTAAAAATATATATATATATATATATATATATATATATATATATATATATATATATATATATATATATATATATATATATATATATATAAAGGATGAGAGGCAGCGCCTGCTGCCACTGACGCAGCAGTAGGCCGTTGCTGCCACTAACGCAGCAGCAGGACGCTGCTGCCTTTCACGGACGGCCAGTAGGGGTCCCATGGCCCTGCATGTGGGCCCCACTATGATGTTTATTTGCCATCCAACCTGTTCATGAGGTGGGCCACTCCCAGTAGTGGGCCCCCTCCAAATTCCAGCCCCATCCATATCTTAGGTGGCCCACACTACAAGAAATAGTGGGAATGAACCTCTACCATTGAAACACTTTTTTTGGGCCACAGAAGTTTTGGATCAAGGTGAAATTTGTTTTTCCTCCTCTTCCAGGTCCATGCGACCTTATCATCGGCCTGGATGGAAAATAAACATTATGGTGGGCCACATACGTGGGACCCACAATGATGCATATATTATCCACATCGTCCACGGCTATGGACGGTGGAACCCACTAGGTTATATGGGTTTTATTCACATCGTCCGCCTGGAGGGTGGAGCCCCTGACGTGTGTTGTATTCACACTAACAGTGGGGCCCACCATGATGCCTGTGTTGCATCCAGTCCGTCCACTCATTTTGGAAGCTCATTTTATGGCTTGAGCTAAAAGAATGAGTCAGATCCTTAGCTAATGTGGACCCCACCGTGATACATGTGTTAAATCCAAGCCGTCTATCCATTTTAAAAGCTCATAACTTGAGGTTAAGATGAGCCAGATCCATAGTCCAAGTGGACCCCACCTTGGCCTATTTTAAGGCCCATCTTAATGTAGTTGTAGTAGTTCATTGGGGGCCCACTTTGATGTGGATGTAAGGCCCATGTCATTAGGCCATTTGATGCATTCTAAGGCTCATTTGATGTTTTAGGGGCCCATGGATTAAGGCTGAGATGTAGTAGGGCCTATGGGTTGAGGCCCATTTAATGTACATATGGGGCCCAATTGGTGTGGCCATTTGTTACATATAAGACCCACGAGATTAGGCCCATTTGATGCAATCTAAGGCCCACGGGTTATGACCCATTGCAATGCACTTAAGGCCCATTAGTGCGGCCCATTGATGTGGCCCACTTGATGAATATACGGCCCATAGGATGTGGCCCATTGATATATTTAAGGCCCAATGGGATGTACCTAAGGTCCATTGCAATGTGTGATCCTAACACGGATTATGTAATGATGTTCACGATGATCGCGCCTTGGGAGCAATGTTGGTTTGACGTCCACATTGCGAGTATAATGTTGGTTGGATGTCCACATTACGACTCTCCCTAGGGCCTATTGATAGGCAGTACTTGTTGTGTGTAGGTCGTCTAGGCCACCTGCGTTGTAAGGATAATTCATTACTTTATTACATGTTTAGTATAGTTCCATGACTCATGATCATACGCATCATATGTATGCTTAATATGAGAGATGACTGATCATAGCATATGCCTTCGGACAGGTTGTTTATGGGCTCCCGGTTAGGCGGTGTTGCCTTACATGAGCGCACGATACGCGCAAGATTTGTTGCATGACTGATAGCGTGATTCATGCATTTCGCATTGTGTGATATGGTTACTTTACACCCTAGCGACATCAGGGTTGTAGCCTCCACGGGCGTATTATGGATGACAAGATTGGATACCAGAAATCTTATTCTACATGGGGTGCTATAAATATCCCTGGGTGAAAGTCCCTAAACCCTTATGGTACCAAGAGGTTGCTCCAACGTCTAGACCGAGTGGGTACAGGAGCGCCAAGTGCCGATTACCAGACGGTCGCGCTTTTCACTGTGTCGTGGTCGGTTAGAAGGGGGTGTGGCCTTATCCGCTCGAGTATAGGGGCAATACTAGGCTGAGTTTGACCAGCTCGAGGAATGGGTCCACTATCGATGAGTCGAGCCCGATATTGGCAGACGGATAGTGAGGTCTCTTCCACTTACCCTATTGCACGTGATGGGACGACGATCTGGTTTAGAGTTATTAGACCCTGGTGATATCTCAGATTTGAGCTATATTGATATGTAAACTTAGATGAGGATTGTATACTTGACTTGCATCTTGCATCGCATAGCCCTGTTATGGCCAACATCATTCATGTTTGGCATCGCATAGCCTTGGTACGGCTAATGATATTTATGGATCCATCTACATATTCCGCATTACTCTGATATTGCATAATCATATTACTACCTTGCGCACACACTTTCACCACCCTCTAAGCTTTCTATAAGCTTATGCACGACCGTTGCGTGAAGGTGATGTTGGGGCGCAACAGCGTTGAGGCAAGAGTGCTTTGCAGATTATTTTAGAGATTTTAGTCTATCGTTATTGTATTTCCCTTTATGCTCATTGTACTTGTAAATTTTTTGATCATAGTGAAAATGTAATGAAATTTTTGGTTGTTGTTTATGGGTTATGCCTTTGGTTGTGCTTATCACGAATCAAACTGATGTTGAAAATCCTCTTCGTAGCATCCCATGATCGGAACCTAACGAATGAGAGTTAGGAGCCGAGAATGGGGTTCTATGGAGGCTGTCGGCGCCAGATTCGGTGATCGAAAATTTTGTGATCCCGATTTCCGAGTTTGGAGCGTGACAATATATATATATATAGGGAAAAGGTACTATGTGCCCAACCTCACGAGTCTGTCTCATGAGGTCGAGCTGTGTGGGCCCCACCGTGATGCGTTTCAAAAATCTACCCCATTAGTTAGATGTACCATTCCATCGTGGGCCTAGATCTCAAAAATCAAGTCAATACGTGACTTTTTTGAGCCACACCACATACAGAAGTGGAGAGGGGCCGTGCATCATTAAAACATTCATAATCATTTTTTAGGCCCACTGAGATGTGGTTTGCAAATCCAGCCCATCCATTATGTGTCCCACTTGCACGGTGTTGATGGTCAACACACATCATGGTGGGGCCCACACAACTCGACCTCACGGGAGCTTATTGTGAGGTCGAGCACACAGTACCTTTTCCCATATATATATATATCACCCGAGTAATTTTCAATTTGTACAAGGATATTCTTGTAATTTCACACAAGCCCATGTCCCTATTTAAACTCAGAAACTACCAGCCATTCAAAATTAGCATTCCCTCTCCAAAGACATCCATCCCTTCCATGGACCAAATCAATCACCAGATGCTCCATTCCTTTAGCCAATTCAAGAGATCTCAGCCATTGATTAGAACCCTTCAAATCTTAGTATTCATCTGTATGCTTTCACTGATAATTTTGTGAAGCCCATCATGGGTGACCACCAATATCAAATCATGAAGACTCATACTCTCTACATCCATTTCCAATCTGTTGAGCTTATACATCAATAGAAAACTCATGTTCCTGGTTTGCAATGCAATCATAGTCTTTGTAACTTGGGGGTTCGGTTTTGTTGGCTTTGCCCCGCCCACTGCAGATGAAATCAATAGCGAGGATATGGGGAGGGACAGGGGCCGACATTGGTCGGGATATGTAATTCAGGAGAGGAATGGATTAGTTGAAGGTGATGGAGGTATGGTTGAAATTACAGAATCATTCGAGAATTTTGAAGAAGATAATCATCATCTACACCATCAGCCACGTCATCATCTTCGTCACCATGATCATGTATACCAACACCAACACCACCATGGCCACCATCATAGTCGATTACATCAAAATCAACAACAACAGGAGAAGCAGCAGCGGCAACGACAACAACAGCAGCGGAGGGAAGAACAACAAAAACAAGTACACCAGTGGCAAGAGCAGGGAATGCGCAAGGGGTGGTTGACCTGAACTAGAGATGGACGGTCTAGATGACCTTTTGCAATGAAATAAACATCATGATGGGGTCCATAGAGAATGGTCCCATCATGGAACGATCATGACGATCCAAGTGGGCCATCGGCCACATTTTAGGGTCCCAAGTGAGATCCACAACTAGGAAGGTGAAGGATGCGCCTTCAGCCCCACAGGCAATCACCAACCAAGTCTCACGGTCGATCTTTGACATCATCTCAGTGTGCTAATCTATGCCGAGGATGACATCGTAGTAGTAAATCTTAGTTACAATTAGGTCAATGCATACCACCTTACTCCCTAGAATTATAAGGCAACCCTGACAGAGTTTGGTGGCGTCTGAGAAGGTACTTGCCGTAACAATAACCCTCACCCCTAGCGTAGGGGTGGTGTCTAGCCCCATACGTTTGACCGCAGA
This sequence comes from Magnolia kwangsiensis, assembly GCA_037074715.1. Taxonomy (NCBI): domain Eukaryota; kingdom Viridiplantae; phylum Streptophyta; class Magnoliopsida; order Magnoliales; family Magnoliaceae; genus Magnolia; species Magnolia kwangsiensis. The sequence continues at coordinate 11,579,140 of CM073585.1, read as the reverse complement.
GCACAACATCAAAGAAATAGTGGACCCGATGTTCACCAAAGAAACACAGGTAGAATCATTTCTCTTTCTCATGTGACATTAGATCTACAACTTACTGATTTATTTACCAAAACTAGGATATCATCTTGTTATATGTTTCTCTGTGGCAAACTAATGTTAATTCATTATCCCACATTAGTTTTAGAGGGGGGCAGGTTATGAATTGCCATGGGTTATTATTAGTTGTAATATGCTATTTATACTTCACTGTATAGAACCGTAGAGTAGTATTTAATCCCAATTTTGAGTTAAAGCAGTACAAAAAACACTCAAGTAGACTTGTCCAAATTCTTGAGTTACCAGCCACTGCAAGGTTTGACTCGTCCTGACAGGGCCTCCGTTGGCCCCACCGCAGTGTAAGTGTTTTATCCAAGCTGACCATCCATTTTTTCAGACCATTTAGGGAATGAGACCAAAAAAGTATGCAGATGGAAGGCTCAAGTGGACCACACTGTTGAAACCTCCTTAGGTCCCACCGTAATGTTTATTCATAATTTAACATGTCCCTAGCTTGATCAAAACTTCTGCAGCTCCCAATAATTTTTTAACGGTGAACATTCAATCCACCACTGTGTGGTCCACTTGAACCTTGGATCTGCTCCTTTTAGACTTCATACTCCAAAATGATCTGAAAAATGGATGGATGACATGGATAAAATGCATGCACGATGGTGGGCCCCAAAGAGCCATGCCATGACCGTGTCCTCTTGCTGCCACACCACCCTAAAGGGAACGTGGTTTGGCCAGTGATGCTGCCATCAGCCAGGCGGCTAGTGGTCGGTGCTATGTGGACCCTACCATGATGTATGTATTTTTATCCATGCCGTCCATCCATAATTTTAGGGGTTGATCCCAAAAATGAGGTATATCTAAATCTCAGTTGGACCACACCATGTGAAAACAGTAGTGATTGAATGCCCACCACTAAAAAGCTCTTAGGGCCCACTGTAATGGTTATTTGATATCCAACCTTTTGATTAGGTCATAAAGACTTAGATTGATGTAGAGCGGGTCGCGGACAATTTCATGGCTAAGATGGATCAGAAAAGGCACGGTCGGCGACAGAAGTGATCCGGACCATCGGACCTTAGATCGGGCGTATCTCACAATCCGGAATGAGTTATCCGACGTAAAATATATGATTTTGGGGTAGAACGAGCTACTTTAGCCAACCAACCCCGCTACGCCGGGTTGCGCAGCCCGGATTTGTGAAAAACCCCCTGATCGACGGTCGTTTCCTCGTTTTAATTTTGTTTTTACTATAAATAGTAAGTTTTAGTTTGAGTACAACTTTTCATCCGTTGGGCTTTAGGAGTTGTGTCCAACATGAAAAGTGCTTAGGATAATTAAGAGAACGGTTTGTTGAAGCCAAATATTCATGAGGTGAGGAGTTTTCACGGATTGACGACTTTCTATCGTCGATTTGTGCGAGATTTTAGCACCATAGTCGCGCCAATAACGGACTGCATGAAAAAAGGGCCGTTCCAGTGGACCGATAAAGCTGATAAGAGCTTTCATGAGATCAAGCATCGTTTGTCTACAACACCGATCTTGGTGCTTCCTAATTTTGATAAATTATTTGAGGTGGAGTGTGACGCTTCATATGTCGGAATAGGAGGAGTATTATCACAAGAAGGCAGGCCGGTAGCCTTCTATAGCGAGAAGCTCAGTGAAGCCCGAAAGAAGTGGTCGACTTACGAGCTTGAGTTGTACGCAGTTGTTCAGGCGCTGCGACATTGGCGGCATTATCTGATTCAGAGGGAGTTTGTTCTGTACACCGACCATCAGGCATTAAAGTTTATTAATAGTCAGACTAACGTGAATCGTGTGCATGCTAGATGGGTTGCGTTTTTACAGGAATTTACGTTTGTTCTGAAGCATAAGTCAGGTCAGCAGAATAAGGTGGCTGATGCACTTAGTCGTCGTGCGTCGCTACTTGTTACGGTGAGCAATGAGGTGGTCGGCTTTGACGGTCTCAAGGAGCTATATGCCGAGGATGAAGACTTCAAAGATTCCTGGCTGAAGTGCCAAGAAGGTCACCCCAGTGACTTTCATATACAGGATGGTTTTCTCTTCAAAGGGAATCGATTGTGCATCCGCCAAAGTTCTCTAAGGGAGCAGATTATTCAGGAACTACATGGAGGTGGCCTTGGTGGACACCTTGGGCGAGACAAGACGCGAGCTCTTGTGGAAGAGCAGTATTACTGGCCGCAATTAGTACGTGATGTGGGAAGAGCCGTACAACGTTGTCATACTTGTCAGACCTCTAAAGGACAATCTCAGAATACGGGCCTCTACACCCCGTTACCTGTGCCTGACGGTCCTTGGGAGGATTTATCAATGGACTTCGTACTTGGTCTTCCACGAACTCAACGCGGCATGGATTCGGTGTTCGTAGTGGTCGATCGTTTCTCCAAGATGGCGCACTTTATCCCATGCAAGAAGACCCTTGATGCAACACATGTGGCGAATTTATTCTTCAGGGAGGTCGTACGGCTACACGGGGTCCCTAAGACCATTACTTCTGATCGTGACACGAAGTTCGTTAGCCACTTTTGGCGGACTTTGTGGACTCGATTCGATACACGACTTCAATTCAGCAGTGCTTACCACCCACAGACTGATGGGCAGACCGAAGTTGTGAATCGCACTTTGGGAAACCTCCTTCGATGTATTTCAGGAGAGAAACCGAAGCAGTGGGATTTAGCCTTGTCTCAAGCAGAGTTTGCATTCAACAACATGGTGAACCGCTCGACAGGGAAATCTCCGTTCTAGGTTATTTACAGTCGAGTACCTCGCCACACACTAGACTTGGTCCCTCTGCCCAAGCTCCCAGGCATGAGTATTGCAGCAGAACATATGGCAGACAGGATCATGGGTATTCATGCGGAGGTGCAGACTAAGCTACATGCCTCGAACGAAAAGTACAAGGAACAAGCGGACAAGCATCGTCGACAAAAGGTGTTCGAGGTGGGCGACCAGGTAATGGTCCATTTGCGAAAAGAAAGATTTCCGACCGGGATGTACAACAAGCTGAAGAATAAGAAGATTGGACCGGTACCGATCATCCGAAAGATCAATGACAATGCTTATGTTGTTGATCTTCCAGATGACATGGCGATCTCACGGACTTTCAACGTTGCGGACCTGACCGAGTATCATGAACCAGCGCAGGAGGAGAACTCGAGGACGAGTTCTTTTCAAGTGGAGGGGACTGATGTAGAGCGGGTCGCGGACAATTTCATGGCTAAGATGGATCAGAAAAGGCACGGTCGGCGACAGAAGTGATCCGGACCATCGGACCTTAGATCGGGCGTATCTCACAATCCGGAATGAGTTATCCGACGTAAAATATATGATTTTGGGGTAGAACGAGCTACTTTAGCCAACCAACCCCGCTACGCCGGGTTGCGCAGCCCGGATTTGTGAAAAACCCCCTGATCGACGGTCGTTTCCTCGTTTTAATTTTGTTTTTACTATAAATAGTAAGTTTTAGTTTGAGTATAACTTTTCATCCGTTGGGCTTTAGGAGTTGTGTCCAACATGAAAAGTGCTTAGGATAATTAGGAGAACGGTTTGTTGAAGCCAAATAGGACACTTACTATTTTTGGCCGAAAACCTTGCGCACTAGTAGACATCGTGACCGTCTATAAATAGTAAGTTTACTATTTATAGTAAGTTGCGAATTCTAGGAGCTTTAGTTGTAGTATGAGTCTGGTTTCTTTCATGTTGCTTGGTTCCCTTATTTAAAGGGGTGTAAACTCGTTTTTAATTATTCATCAATCAATTTCGAATTTATTAGAATTATTTCTATTTTCCTGCTTTCTTTCCTCGTGGATTCGAGAAGTCTCTGTGAGGAGTCCAGAGAAGCTCCGTGGATTCGGAGTAGTTATCCTTGAGGAAGACGGTGATCGACCTCATCACGTTCATCCCTGCGTCAATTTGGTATCAGAGCGAGGTTTTCCCTCGGGCCGATGGCAAACAACGAAGGTATGAATCAAAATCCTGTGGACGATGATCCAGGGATTCGTTATCTTTCGGAAAGAATGGAAGCTTTCCATCGGGAGAGTCAGTTGACCATGCAAGGGCTGCAGGCAACCCTCGACCGTCTTGCGGATGCGCTACTTCCGCCCCGAGCCCTAGGCGGTGCTCCACCACCTATGGTCGCTTCACCACCCGTGGTTGCTGTACGACGGGACCCTGATTATCGCAGAGCACTACCAGCGGTAAATCGTAGGGCTACACCAGATGATTCTAGTTCCAGCGACGAGGACATTAATGAGGGTTTTGATCGACGACCAATCCATGGAGGTGATCGTCTAGATCATGCTGAAAGAGACTATCGAGGTAAGGCTGAACTTCCTAATTTTAACGGTTTATTACGTATCGAAGATTTTCTCGATTGGCTAGCCGAAGTAGAGAGATATTTCGATTATATGGATGTGCCAGACCATAAAAGGGTGAAGTTGGTAGCGTTTAAATTAAAATCTGGTGCTTCTGCATGGTGGGAACAATTGCAACTCTCACGAGCCCGCCAAAACAAGGCGCCCATAGCATCATGGCCTCGAATGAGACGTCTTCTTCGTTCACGATTTCTCCCTAGTGATTATGAGCAGATATTATTCCAGCAATACCAGAATTGCCGACAAGGAAATCGAACTGTTACAGATTACACTGAAGAATTCCAGCGGTTGGCTACACGAAACGATTTGTCAGAATCTGAGTCACAGAAAGTGGCACGATTTATAGGTGGGTTGCGACCGGTAATTCAGGATCGAGTTCAGATGTACCCAGTCGGGACAGTAGATGAAGCAGTTCAATTGGCAGGAAGGGCAGAAACACAGCTTGCAAGAGCTCCTGCTCGTCCCTATCCTTCAAATCGACCCCCTATGACAGGTCCCACACAGGATCCAGTGCTGGCTCGAGGAAAAGATCCGGTAGGAGAACGTCCTCAACCTCCTCCACCCGCGAACCGTGATATGGGGAGCGGAACATCTAGACCTCAACGGGCAGCACCCACAACAGCGGGCCCGAGTAGGATTCCGAATCCTTATGCTCGGCCAAGGCCGAACAATTGTTACCGCTGTGGCCAACCAGGCCACTTATCAAACACTTGTCCTCAACGTCCGGCAGCGCACTTGACCATAAACGAAGGGGGCACTGAAGATGAGGCCGTGAATTCGAGAAGTCTCTGTGAGGGGTGTAAACTCGTTTTTAATTATTCATCAATCAATTTCGAATTTATTAGAATTATTTCTATTTTCCTGCTTTCTTTCCTCGTGGATTCGAGAAGTCTCTGTGAGGAGTTATCCTTGAGGAAGACGGTGATCGACCTCATCACGTTCATCCCTGCGTCATAGATGAAGGGAAAAAACATATCAGCTTGATCCAAAACTTTTGTGGCCCCAAGAAATTTTTAACGGTGAGCGTTCAATCAACACGGTGTGATCCACTTGAGATTCAGATCAACCTAATTTTTGGGCTCTTGCCATAAAATGATCTGTAAGAATGGGTGGATGGCATGGATGAAATGTATACATCATGGAGGGGCCCACAGTGCCCCGCCACTAGCCATTGGCCATTGACACGGCCACTGGCATCCATTTGCTCCTAAAAGAGTGATAATTTTCATTTAAAACTCTTTACAAAATGTTTGTTTGCAATCCAACCAATAGATAAGGTCACAGAGGATTGATCTAACATTTTTATGGCCCATAAAGAAGTTTTTAAAGAATACGGGAGTTCAATCCTTGCCGTGTGGTCCACCTCAGATTTGGTTCTGCTCGTTTTATTTTTTTTTTTTAAATAAAAATAAATTTTTAACCACGCCCAAAGATGAGCTGGCAAAGATGATGGCGTGGATATACAATACATATATATCTAGGTGGACCTTGAAGGTAAGCGCCTCACCCACTAACTGACCCGGTTGAGTCGAGGACAATAACTTTCAAACGGACGGACAGCGTGGCCATCTCTGAAAGCAGCCTTGTCCCGCGACGACCGGGCGGATGGATCTTGACAGACAGGGACGCGGATTGGGTACTAACCTGCCTGTTCCAAACTTGGGACAGGCTGGGACTTTGAGGAGCCACCGTGATGTATGGATTTTATTATAGATTACGAACCCAAAAATTAGGCATACCCATGGTTTAAGTGGACTACATTGCAGAAAGTAGCATGCTAATGAGATCTACCGTTGAAACCTTTGTAGGGCCTACCGTGAAGTTTATTTGATGTAAAACCTGATCAAAAGGTCATATAGAAATGTAAGAAGGGAAAACACAAATATCAGCCCGATCCGAAACTTCTGTTGCCCTCAAGAAGTTTTCAACGGTACCCATTGCGTGGTCCACATGAGCCTTGGATATGACTAAATTTAGAGTTTATAAACTAAAATGGCATGGGAAAATGGATAGACGGTCCAGATAAAATCTAAACATCACAGTGGCCTCTCAAAGCTCCAGCCTTTGCCGAGCTCTGGTCAAGCGAGGTTGTATCGATCGACAGATAAGTATGTATCCGTGATTCACAAAAGTCAATAGTAATCCACTCGATCTCTTTTTCAGGGAACGTGGTCGTGCTACGTGGGCCTTACCATGATGTATGTGTTTCATAAATGCCGTCCTCTCACTCTTCCCGTTCGTATTATGGTATGAGCTAAAAATGAGATTGATCCAAATCTCAAATGGACTACACACTGTTGATTGAACGCTGACCGTTAAAAACTTCTAAGGGGCACAAAAGTTTCGGATCTAAGCTGATATGTATCTTTCCCTCGATCTAAGTTGTGTCACCTGATCAACAGGTTAGATGTCAAATAGCCAAGTGAGCATTAGGAAGTTTTTAATTGTGGACATTTGATCACCACTGTTTTCCCATGGTGTGGTCCACCGGAGATTTAGATCTGCCTAATTTTTGGGTGAAGCCTTTCAAAATAAATGGGCGGTGGATAAAACACATACATCATCATGGTGGGTCCACATAACACGGACCAGGCAAGTGGCAACGTCACTAGCCAAACCGCGTCCGGATCGGGAGTCTTCCACAGAAGCTTCTCTCTTCACTACATCTGATAGGTTGATCCACCAATCAGGACGGTCCATTTAATGGAATTATCTATGGATGGAATCTGAGGCCAAAATACACATAAATCGGATGATCCTAGCCATCCGATCATCCACCTTCCAAACAACCATTGGAAACAAAAATTCTTAATGATCAGAATCGTCCAATTGGATGGGCCACCCACAATGAGATTTACTGTACGGACAGTTCTGATTGACACGTCACACTGCCACTTGTCCTGTACAAGATGCATGTACCATGTTCACCCATAAAAAAAAAAAAAAATACATCACCCGAGTAATTTTCATTTTGCACAGGATATTCTTGTAATTTCACACAAGCCCATGTCCCTATTTAGACTTAGAAACCCCTAGCCATTCAAAATTAGCATTCCCTCTCCAAAGACATCCATCCCTTCCATGGACCAAATCAATCACCAGAAGCTCCATTCCTTTAGCCAATTCAAGAGATCTCAGCCATTGATTAGGACCCTTCAAATCCTAGTATTCATCTGTATGTTCTCACTGATAATTTTGTGGAGCCCATCATGGGTAACCACCAATATCAAATCATGGAGACTCATACTCTTTACATCCATTTCCAATCTGTTGAGCTTATACATCACTAGAAAACTCGTGTTCCTGGTTTGCAATGCAATCATAGTCTTTGTAACTTGGGGGTTCGGTTTTGTTGGCTTTGCCCAGCCCGCCGCAGTTGAAATCAATGGCGAGGATATGGCGAGGGACAGGGGCCGACATTGGTCGGGATATGTAATTCAGGAGAGGAATGGATCAGTTGAAGATGATGGAGGTATGGTTGAAATTACAGAATCACGGGAGAATTTTGAAGAAGATAATCATCATCTACACCATCAGCCACGTCATCATCTTCGTCGCCATGATCATGGATACCAACACCAACACCACCATGGCCATCATCATAGTCGATTACATCAAAATCAACAACAACAGAAGAAGCAGCAGCGGCAACGACAACAACAGCGGCGGAGGGAAGAACAACAGAAACAAGTATACCGGTGGCAAGAGCAACAACAACAACGAAAAAAACAACTGCAGCGACGACAATTACTACTACAACAACAACAAGAACAAGAGCAGCAACTGCTGCTGCTGCTGCAATGGCAAGAACAACAGCAGCAGCAACAACAACAACTGCTGCTACTACTACAACAACAACAACAAGAAGATGGGCCTTTGGTTATGGAGGCATCTGACGAGGCTTTTGATACTTTTATAAAGACAATGAAAGAAAGTATGAGAAAGGAAAACAGACAACTACTCCTCACGTATTAATGGGATTTTTACGGTTTTTTTTTTTTTCCAAATCTTTTGATTTGATTTGAATAGGTTTCTTCCAGCTAAATGATTTTTCTCTGCTCTTTCATTTGTAACATATTGCAATGTATCTTGCTTGTGGCAGTTTTAAGGCTTTTGATCACCATCTATTCTGCTTAATTTCTGCACTTGTATTTGTGGCCCATCATTCCAAGATCTCAACCGTTGAAAAGATAAGGCCTACCTTTGATGGGAGACCCTTTTGAAATCTCGGAGATTGAAAGATTTCCAACCATGTATGGATGAGCTAAAAATAAAAGGTTGAGAGAGAGAGAGAGAGAGAGAGAGAGAGAGAGAGAGAGAGAGAGAGAGAGAGAGAGAGAAACTTCAACGGTGCAAATTGAAAGGGTTACTATCCTCCAATCTGGGATTTTTCTGGTAGTCTTCAGTACGCGGTGGGACCATCAGATGAATGGTTTGTATAACATAACCATGGGTTTTGTTATGCTCATACGCGTGGAGCCCTGCCCTTCCACACGCAAGCTCACGCGCCAATATAGAGTGTAACAGATCCGAGATATCCATCAGGTGGGCCACAGTGTTTAGATATTCAGGCTCGAAAAAAACATAGATTCAACCGTCCGTTTGTTTTGTATACGGTGGCCCACATGATAACCAAAAAGCATGATGTTTAGTAATAAGATCCGGCGACTGTGGCCCACCTGATGGAAAGCTCGGATCTGTCAGGTATATATGTTCCACTTTGGGTGCGCTTGCCTGCGACTGGGCACTGGGCAGGGCTCTATAAACATCCATTAGATAGTTCTATTAAACTGATAATTCCATTCTTGAACAATAAACGGTCCGTATTGAGCACGGAGAAGTGAAGAAAAAGAACGGAAATGATTCTCCAAAGATGTGAATTTTAACTAATAGGACACCCATAATCGGTTTCAGCATATGAACGGCTCTGATTGATAGGACATCACCCTTAATTTTTTGCCGGGCTCATTGTGATGTGTATGTAAAACCCACTCCAACCATTAGATGTGTAATCCCATTTTACCCCAGAGGCCAAAAACTCATGTTCACTCGTGGTTTTGATGGGCCACACCTAAGGAAATAGTTGAGGCAGAAACATTCGTCCTTGATTTTTACAAGGATCATCGTGATGATTTTATAAAATCCACTCCGGCCATTAGATGTCATATCGTGATGATTTTATAAAATCCACTCCGGCCATTAGATGTCATATCGTGATGATTTTATAAAATCCACTCCGGCCATTAGATGTCATATCGTGATGATTTTATAAAATTCACTCCGGCCATTAGATGTCATATAAAAATTTAGAATTGTGGCCCAAAAATCAGGCACATCCATGATTCAAGTGGGTCACACTAAGGGATATAATTTGAAGGGTAAGTATTGACCTATGTATTCTTTCTAAATCAGTGTTTACACCCAATATGACAGATCTGACGGCTAGAAAGCCGGTATGGGGGCAGCATGGTCATATGGAATATTAAAATGAGATCCTTGCGGTTGATACAATCACTTGTAATCATTTGGAATAGATGCAATGTTGATGTTGTGTACCATTTGGAAAGCACTGTACTTGTAACCATTAGGATTTCTACTGGAGAATGTTGCTTGGTAATTTGATCATGGATTTTTATGCTTAGGTAATATTTTATATGCATATATATAAAAAAAAATTCAGTCAAAAATCTTCCTTGTGGTGCGCCGAACTCGGAATTTGTTGTATAGAAGTCGAGTGCCGGATTCGGGGCATCAGGAAGCTGTCCGTCCCCGGATTTGGGGCGTGACAGAAGAAAATCTTCCTTGTGGTGCGTCGAACTCGGAATTTATTGTATATAAGTCGAGTGCCGGATTCGGGGCATCACGGAAGCTGTCCGTCCCCAGGTTTTGGGCGTGACAACACTGGTCTCCAACTTCAATGCCATTTAATACAGAGAGTACCGGTTAATGCACCAAAAGCTCCAAAATAGTTGGGTAAGCATTGAAATATCCTTTTATCCCAAGCGCTCCTAGGAAAACTGATCGAGACCTCCTTATGGGCTATCCTGTATCTCATAGGTCCCACGGTGGGCCCGACCCTATGGCCATTCTATATCTTACAAACCCCATCTTGTGGGCCACCTAAACCCCATTGTGGAGATGCACCTGCATCACCTTCATAGTGTGAACGTTGGGGAATTGGTGCCCACACAGATTTTGTTGTTGGTTTCCAAATGATAGGGCGTTATCGAACTGATTTGGCTTGTTGATGCAAAATATACTTGGAGTCACCACTAGCTACTAAACTCGAAATCCCACAGTTGGCTATACCTGCAGAATACGTAAAGCTAAAGAATTTGAAAACTCTTACTTTAAATTGACTCCTGGTCTGCGGTTTGAGATTTTGAGTAAGAGACCTCAATTATAAAGAGAGAGTGTTAAGTACACTCTCTACCCGTACGAATGTACGGTCTCTACTTCGTATGGTAAAATATTCTTAAAGGATGAAATAATAGATTAAATGGAACTAGGCAGACTTGGATTTCTGATATGGTAAGGTTCGAAAATTTGGTAAGCCACAGAGCATACGTCTAGAAAATATCTAAAGAGATTTTTAAACAGATGATGATGATGATGGGAAATGGACTAGACTACCATGAGTTTCTGATGTAACAGGATTCAGAGTTCTGGCAAGTCACAGAGCATACGTTCAACGGTAGTTTAGGGGAGTAAGGGGGTTGAGAAAGGAAGTAATGATGCGATAAGAAATATAATGATTGTGTGACTTTTGACTTGCACAAGCTAGGATGTTTTGGTGTGTTATGGTCATGAGGTTTAACTCCGATGGAAGTGAGTAAGCTAAGGGATGGCCGAGGAGGCCAGAAGGATAGATGCTTGAAAACTCGAACCCTCCTCATTCTCACTTGCTCACACTCTTTCTTTCTCATTCTCCTTCTCTTAGTGGTGTTTTAGTTTTTTTCTTTGATTGTTGATGAGAAACAAAGAGAAGGGAAAGATACTTATAGCTTTTTGGGATGACATTTTGGTAATTCTAAGGACTTCAAGGGTAAATGATTATGTGGCATCCTGTGATTGATTAAGGGGAGGGTAATGCTACATGACACTCTCTTATTAGTCCTTAGGCTTTGGTAGGATGGTAAATAAGGTGAATTCTGAGGATAATTTTGTGGGAGAGTTGACTTTGGGAGGGAGAAACAACTAGGTGCTTAGAGGGCACACTTTTCGAGAAAGGGCGGTAATCGGATTACCGCCGGCGTTAGTTTGATTACCGCTCGACCACCTTTGGCCTTGGATTTCATTTCGTGGGCTTTAGCTTGGGCCCTGGATATGGACTTTTAGGCTTTTAGGCCTTTCTTGTGTTTTTGGGCTTTTGGGTAACCTATGTTTGGTTTGACTGATGTTTAGGGTAAGATGTGGGGTTTTAGTTCAATTCTTAAGGATCATCCATGCCTTATCAAGCTGCTAGCACTCTTTGGCAGAGGTTGGGTGCAATTGAATGCCAAAGCGAGTGGACACCCTACCCTCCTAGTCAAAAAAAGATTGTGGGCTTTATCTGTCGCCCACCATAGTATCATAGTCAGCTAACTGTTTGAAAAAGAAATAACTCGCACATATCATGAGGGTTTGAGGAAAACGTCGTGATTGTCCCTGTGCTTTCTGCGGCATTACGGGCCACAAATCACAATTTTTTCGCATCGGATTGATAATAACATCGGAGGATAAGTCTAAAAGCACAAGTGGACCACACGGTAGGAAAGAGTGGAGATAATACATTGATCGATGGTGTGGTTTAATTAGACCTTCGATTTGCGTAGATGTTGAGTTCATTTCCTATAAAAAAATTACAAAATTAATGGATGGAGTGAATATATCGATTGCATCAAGATGGACCCCACAAAGCCCTTGACAAGGTCGTCCTTCCGGATCCTGGCAAATGTGAACCATGGAGGGCCCATTATGGATTGTTCAATAGCTATGGCCATATTGGCTTTTAGCTACGGTTAAAAACCGTAGCAGGAAAAAAAGTGAAAAACCGTGCTGCCTTTTTCTTTTCCCCCTCACGAAACATTCATTTCCCTCCACTCAACCCTATTCCCTCTTACGTTCGCCTCTCTCTCTCTCTCTCTTTCTCTCTCTCCATCTCCTGCTTCCCTTTTCTCTCTCTCGATCTCCCCTCTCACGAACTCCTCTTCTCTCCCTAACCATCCCCTCCCACTCGATCTCATGAACTCCTCTTCTCTCCCTAACCATCCCCTCCCACTCGATCTCATGAACTCCTCTTCATCAATGGATGATTTCGAGTTGTTGCACTCCCAGTCGTGAAGGATCTAAAACCTCTCTCTACTGAAAGATTCGGAACCCCTTTCTCACTCCCACTCACAAAAAATCAAAAACCCCTTTCCGTTGATAGATTTGAAAGCAGAGCTCTCTCTGCTACTTGTTGCAAAAGTCACAGGCAGAGCACCAAACAAGCTCTTTAAGGAAAGGTTAGTTTATGTAGAAACAATTTTCAATCAATTTTTTGTTATTTGTTTCCAAATTTTGGATGTTTAGATTTAGCGGTTTCTGATTATTATTTTTTGATTTATACTTTTTTTTTTTTTACTGAAATCGAATGTTGAGATTAAAGTTTTTAAAATTTATCTGTAAATTTGTTGTATGTTGATGTAGAGGGGGATTTCCCTTGGAAAATGCATGGTGTACCCTATTGTGAAGCTTAATATGGTGTTGTGGCTTGCGGCATGGTTCGATCCCGAGCCAATTGATCGTTGCTTCACTAACATCAATCTAGTGTCTAGGGACAAGAACATGTGGAGGAAGGGATGCCAACTGTTTGACGAAATTCTCAAAGCCCATGTTGCACAGGCATGCACCTCTTATGTATTTATCGCAACTTCTTTCCATTAATATTTCAAATATATATTAGAGTAGTTATCATAGGTTTTGATTTTGTTGTTGCATTGATTTGAATTGCAAGTGGGCTTTGTTGGGCAGGTGCATGCTTTATATGCACAAAACTAGCAAACTTAAAACATGCATATATGGTTATACAACCACCACTTTCAGGTATATACCCTGCCTCCTCCTCTAAACATGTGGAAGTGTAACCACTGAAGTAAGTTGTAATGCATTTGTGGACTTATGGAATTGAAAATATAGCCCAAGGAGTAGGGACGAGTTGCCTTAGCATGCTGGCTGCTATGCTAAGGAAACACTCTTTTATGCAAGCTTAGGCTTGGTAATAAGAACACAAAACTCTTACAGATGCTATGAGTATGCAATTAATTACAAAGGTTTATTAAAATCAACTAGTTACTTTGAGAAATAAAATTATGGTTCCAATAGAATATCCTATGCCTATACAATTCAATTGTTTTGCTAAGCTATGGTTTTGGAAAAAGTGTTTCATGATCAAGGGAGGTGATTCAATAATTGTGTATGGAAAGAGCCGTTGCTTTTGTAATTGGCCATGAATATTTTTGTCATAGCAAGGTACTGCGGTATTTTTGTTATTGTTCTGTTGTACATTTTGAAGGGCTTTCCTTGATGTGGTGCAGTCCCAATTTATTCATTTTTGTAATATGTGCAGGCTTGTCAATGTTCATAATTGCTAGCATGTTTGATGATCTTTAATTTAGTGTTTTGATGGTCCGATACATTGGTTTTTCCTTTGCCCAAAATAGCATTTGGATGTCTGCACTCTGTAGTATGCAGCATGATTTTTTTGCTTTGTTTTGTTTTGTTTTGTTTTTCTTTGTTTTTGTTTTTGTTTTTGTTTTTTGTTTTTGTTTTTTATTTTTTGGTTTCTTTTAAGAATTTCCCATCCCACTTAGAAATTTTAGAAAGCGCTTGTATAAAAATGTTGTTTTAACCCTGCTGTCCATATGTGTTATGAGTGATTCAGTAGAAAGAGATATAGAGTTGTTGGTGAGAAATGAACATTCATCATGGCCTGAGGGTAAACAGGAAAATGCTTTGTTATGGCTAACCATATAAGAAATCTCCATTTTGCACATTGCAAATGCAAACAGAATGTAATCAAATTCCTTTCAATTGGGACATCCATTGCTTGACACAAGAAAAAAATAATTGTATTGGCCCTGCAAGTATTTTTGGACTGATTTTAGAGGGATTTCATTTTATGCACTCATGAAGAATTGGAATTCCATTAAGGATGCTTGTTGTGTTTCTTGTTTTGGCATGCTTGTTTGCAGAAAATTGAAAGCCAACGACCGATTTTCAGCCCCAAAGAAATCACCAAAGAATAAACTGATGTATCGACTCACCAATAGAAAGTTTCCCTATGCAAGTAAGTTGTGTACACATGTCCCTTTTTATATTCAAGCCATTCCCTTGATTTATGTAAAACTAGGCTACCCAAAACTTATGGACAACTCCCATTGCCTTTGAACTGCTATAACTAGCATGTGTGGATTGACAAAAGTGTGAATGCACTTGCCCTAAATGTTTTTGAGGTGTCTAGTTCTCTACATGAAGTAAATTTTCTAAGGGAGTATTGAAGCTCTCTGGATATTTATTTGGTCATTCTAATACTTTCTCCCCAAAGGTATGCATGATTCACATCCAAACACAACCCATTACTAGGTTGCGTTTGGATGCAATATTCATGAACTTCATAATTTTATTCTTTTCATATGCACAATTATATCTACTGATATTTTCTTTTGAAATCCAGAACCCGAGATTTTAAGGATTCATCCTGTTTTGTCAATAATACATGTGACAATTCTACATAATGCCGCTACTAAAGCCACATGCACGTCCCTGAACTGCATTCCTAATATCTCTACATTCACCATCAAGATTTTCTCATGCTCTTAACCATTGCATGTCTTTAAGTAGGTAATGAATTTTATTTACAAGTGCAATTGCAATATTCTTTACAGTCCATACATGTGCTCTAACTAGGACTAGTGTTTTGATGCAACCAGAAGTAGATAGAACATACCCCAAAAATCTCCTTGATCGAAAGATTCTAGCCACCCAACTTGGGATTTTCTCCATTGAATTTGGACCATTGCCTTGTTTCTCATATTAACCATCTATTTGCAGGCCAAGAATTGAAAGGATAGGACTGATCTATCACACAGATTTTATTTATTTATTTTAATAGAGTTGCCCAGTTGAAACTTTTTAGTATTGTTCATGTCATCGAAATTATGGAACAACATCTTTCTACATAGGAGAGTGGAGTAGATTCATCTGGTGGTTGTTTGCACTTTCTTGTCATGGATACATTGGTACTAGACTACTAGTAAGATGATGAATAGCTGCTAAGCCCATTTTCTTTGCTATAAAGTAGAATGATTATATGACTCAATTACTCTCTTGAAATTATTTCCTTTATCTGGCCTTGGGACTAGCAAGGCATGCTCAGTTGAATTGAACTAAAGGAAATAAAGAAAAATGGAAAAAAACAATCTTGAATCAAGTATCATTATTCTAATTTGAATGAGGTTGGCATTGCATATCATGTATTTTAATTCAGACTCAAAATCATCTGAATTTGCAGTTTTGGCCCTTTTCCCTCTAGCAGTGTGCTTGCTACTCATTTTTTGTCAAAGTGAATGCTTTTTTGAATTTGAATGATATTAAGGACCTGCTTCCCACCTAAATGAAACTAAATGGCAATTTCGACTACTACCCATTTAGCATATTCATCTTCTTTTTCTTTTTTCTTTTTGCATACTCCAGGTGGCAGTAGAGATCAACTGTGAGCCATTTGTCAGGATATTTTTGTGTTCTTGACATAGAAATCGATTGAATTCTTATATGAATTGTATTGGCAAGGTGTTCTTACAGAGACATCAGCTGAGTTAGCGGCTTCGCTATCACTGGGAGCTGCCATAATTAGAAAGTTGAAGCAGATCAGTTCATGAGGGTGAGTACTATTTTGATGCATCTATTTTCGTACAAGTGGTCCCTATGTTTCATTGATTCGCACCAAGGACATGATGTGCCCTGACATTGATGGAATATGGCCCAAATTTTCTTACAGATCAGATGATTCTATCCATCCCACCTATGACTGTTATTTCAGACATTTGTTGTGTTTCTTGCCTAACTGCTCATTTGTAGCCCATCGATCTAGCATTGGGAATCATTTTTGGAGGAGATGCAGTAGATCTGATATGTATTAATGTTTCTCATGGGCGCCTAATGAGGGTTTCGGTTTGCTACCCCAAGTGAGATTTTCATTTTTATAATAAAGAAATAGTTTAAATTTCTGCTGATAATTTGTGTATTATGATAATTTAGAGATAGTGGCCTATATACTAACATATTCATGGTTTTCCATTCCTCTTACTTACAAGATTTTGTTGCAACAAGATGGTATAGAGCTCCTGAATTGTGTGGATCCTTTTTTCTCTATGGTACATGAATTTTAGTTGGCCAATTATAACCTTTGCTCCTTTCTTTTGTAGTGCTTATTTCCTTTGCTTCTATTATAAATTTTGTTTTTTCTTTATAGCATTACATTGATTGTTTTAAAGATTTTATTTGGAATGGAGCTTGGATATTAGGAACATTGTGTGCTATGGGTTGTATGAATGAAACTATAAATTCTCTACTCATGGATGATACAGCTTGAAGTCTCTTGTGCCTAGGCTATTTGAACTCCTTAGTATCAAGGTATGCTTTATTTTGCCCTCAAGTCAATATTGTAGTCTTTGGTTTTAATATTTGCTTTGTTTATAATCAAAGGGCAGATTTGCCCTTCATTTTTTCATGAGTATTGTGAATGCTAGAGAGGTTGAGATGGTTGGTGACTATTTGTGAGGGAGTTGAAAAAATGGTGGTTGGGATAGTTGTACAATACCCAAATAGAGAAATACTTGGAAAAAAAAAAAACCAGATTGATTTGAGAGATTAAAGAGGCAATTCCAGCTAGCAAGATCCAGGCCACCCTTTAAAATATGGTTGCCCTAAACCCTGGCTCAAAAGCAATGTCTACTACTTATCTTTTTTATGGCAGTTTGTTAATCTCATTCCTCATAACCTCACTCACTCCATGAACCACCCAGTCACATACTCCCCTGGCATTTTTGGAGCTCACACATATGTTTGAGCATGCCCCTATTGCAAGTTTGACAGAACAGTTTCTGAATTCATAATTCACAGCTCTAGCATTTCCATTTTCTGAATCCAGCTTTGGAAGGCCAAATACATAAATCGTGGATTTCAAACTTCTTTCTGAATTTAAAGAATTTTACAAGGAAATACAATTTTATAGCACATCTAAACACACACCATTACATATGATTGGGAAATTGTGCACTATGGCTGACCAAAAAAAAAAAGGAAGAAGCAAAAGAACATGAAAATTACATTTTTTATGATGCATGTGAACCTTCGAATGATCTTTACCATGGAGGCTGATAAGGTCTTTTGTGCC
The DNA here is from genome assembly GCA_037074715.1 of Magnolia kwangsiensis. Classification (NCBI taxonomy): domain Eukaryota; kingdom Viridiplantae; phylum Streptophyta; class Magnoliopsida; order Magnoliales; family Magnoliaceae; genus Magnolia; species Magnolia kwangsiensis. Next base: position 11,561,281 of record CM073585.1, on the reverse strand, counting down.
CTTTAGCTGTGAGGCAGTTCTCTTTGCATTTAGCTGCAAGGTAGTTCTCTTCACATTTAGCTGCAAAGATGAGAACCCCTATAACATAAGTGCAGTTTCCTTTTTTGAATTTTTGTATGCAGTCAACAATTTGTGTTGTTTCCTTTTTATTATTGTGATAAAGCAGTTAACCAATTCTGCAGCAATACATTAAAAATAAAAATAAAAATCCTTAACAATGTCATACTTGTAGGATTAAAATGAATGATTGTATTTGATTGAATGAATGAATGATTTAGCCACGAAGTATTTATTTGTATTAACTTATATGAGTTGATCTATCAGGGCATGTACTACAATGGTATGAGATGCCATTATTAGATTTTCTATAATTTTTCTTTTTTTTAAAAAAAATAAAAAATAGACAGTAGCTACAGCTTTTAACCATAGCCCTTTATCTAGAAACCGTAGATGTTGCTAATTTTAGCCTATTATTATGGTTCTTACTCTACTTTTAGCTACAGATATAATCCGTAGTTGTATATAGTTTAAAGCTACGAAAAGTATGGCTACGCGTTTAATCCGTAGCTATTGTTTCTAAGGCTACGGATTAAATCCGTAGCCATATCTTTAAGACCTATGGCTACGCTACCAATGGCTACGGTCGTTCTACGGACTCTAACTGTAGCCATAGGTCTTTAGCTACGGCTTTTATCTGTGGCCTTTTCCCAGTTTTCTGGTAGTGATCACATACGGATTCGATTATCTCCTGGAGAAACTAGAAGGGGTCGAATCTTATGTTATTATTTGTGCTGGATGTTACTAGGAAATATAGGAGATTTCTCAGTATTTTGCCAAGCGCTAATGTTTTGAAAATTTTGTTGTTTTTTTAATAAAAAAAACTATCCACTGCGGAGCTATACTCCTTGGGATTTTATTGCCAAATGTTTTTTAAATTATTGAAAAGATCCGTCCAATCTCGTAGGAGGGTGTCGTCGTTCAGTTTTTATTGTGTGTATATATATATTGGAATAAGTCTAGATAATTTTATCACCTCCACTAGTGAATTAATGGGGCTGATCAATAAATCTGGGTTTTTATATTTTTTTGGAATTTTATTTTCTCTACAATTTCTCTTATTTTTCTTAAAATTCTCAATTTCTCGTGCGATGTTTCAATATCTCGCTAGATATTCCCTTTTCTTTTCATCTCATGAGAATCTACCTTTTCTCTCTTGTTTCTTCTCTTTGCCCACTGGACTAAGGTCTTTTTCAGGGATTTTACATCACATCAAAGGGAGACAAGCACGCAAGGGCGTGCGTTGGGCAGGGGGCAATAGTCTGACTATCGCAAGCAGTAATCAGATTACCACCCCACACCCGTTTGTCCACTGGTTTGAAGTGGGGCACTGGTCAGGGACTGGCTCTCGCCCCCTATTTCTTCTTCCCGAATTTTCTTCTAGAGACACCATTGCTATCTCTTGCAAGCTCTCTTGTTCTCTTTTTCTTCAAGTACCTTTGCTCCTTAAATCTTTTTCAGGTGGTAATTCTTTCACAACTTCTTTCTCCTGGTGTATCTTGGTATTCCATGTGCATGGATTTTCTAGACTTTACGTCTTTTTGGCCATGGATTTGTGATTTTTGGAATGACCCTCAAATTTCCAGCCTCTGGCTGGGGAAATTTCTTTTAATCTATGGATGAGACTTCTCATCTTTCAAGTTTTGGGCTTGTTTGGTCTTTAGGCATGTAATTTTTGATGGAGTGGGTTGTGACAGGAAAAGTGTTTCATTCTTTATTTGTGAATGGGTGTATGTATATATATATATATATATATATATATATATATATATATATATATATATATATATATATATATATATATATATATATATATATATATATATATATTGTTGTTGTTGTTGTTTTTTTTTTTTTTTGGGAAGAAGGTCCAAGACTTATTCATCATGAAATGGTGGGCCTCTAGAACGTAGTCCTTTGATTTAATGGGCTGGATAGATGATTTGTGGCCCACTTGGATCCTCAAATTTTGTAGCTTTTGATGGCGAACCATTATTTTGGAGTGGGCCCCACTTTCTTCCTTAACATGATTTTAGTCTCAGGTGAGGATTTTAAATTGAGGGATTTTCTAGGTAGGCCTTGTAATGATTTGAAGAGCTTAGATCAAGGTCCTTGTAATGGGTTTGGATAATGGGCCTAGGACAATGGACTTGGACCATGGGCTTGGAAAATGGGCTTTGGATAATGAGCTTTGGAATGTGGGCTTTGGACCATGGGCTTGGAAAATGGGCTTTAGACAATGAGCTTTGGAATGTGGGCTTTGGACCATGGGCTTGGAAAATGGGCTTTGGACAGTGAGCCTTAGAATGTGGTCCTTAAACCATGGGCTTGGAAAAAGGGACTTGTAATGGGCCTTAGCCAATGGGACTTGGAATGGGGGCCTTGGAACATGGACCTTAGGACATAGGCCTTGGGATGGGCTTTAAAATCATGTTAGTGAGCATTTAGGCGACCATTCATGATGTGTCTTCCTCTTTTGGAATGTTCAAGCCATTTGTGAAGGTAGAGGCATATACTTATATGTGAATATTGGCCTTGCAGCATGCCCCATCGTGGTCGAAGCGAGGCCGGGTCTTCCAGCCAGTCTGTCGATCCTTGTTACGTGCCTCGGGAGGATCAAAACCTTTTTGATGTGGCTCGAGAAGGAGGGGCTCTTGCTGTCTTGAGGGGTCGTGGAGTCCGTAGCCATTGGCCGGATTGGTTCATGGATCATCAGTCACTGTTTTTCAGGTGTTGGAGCATACTCCACTCTATGGATTATTCAGAGTTCATTTGAGCAAGACAACTATGGAGCTTTTATCAGTGTTGACTAAGCGGTGGCATGCTCAAACTCATACATTTCATCTCCCCTTTGGAGAATGGGGAATCATTCCCTATGACATTTTCATTTAGCTTGGTCTTCGATACGAGGGGGGATCCATTCCCTTCGAGGAGGATCTCCCTGTTCCCAATGAGGATGACTGGATGAGTCTTCTAGGGATGGTTCCTCATTCTTCAGACTTCTTGAGATCCTAGTTCAAGTTGCTCTGGTTATCGATAAATTTCTCTCGGCAGGTTCTGTAAACTTAGGTCGAAGCTATTGTAAAGGCTCGTGCCTTTATTTTGTATACTTTGGGAGCCATGATCTTCTGTCATGGAAATGAGTTAGCGAACTCCCATCTGCTGTCGCTCATGGCAGATATTACATTTTACATGCCGTATAATTGGAACGCTGCGCTCCTGGCCCACTTATATGAAGGGTTGGACAAAGCCAGTCGTTGTAGTAGTAAGTCTATGACTGAATTTTATCCAGTTATATAGGTACATATCGACCTCTTTCCCATCGTCTTTTCCTCCTGAATACATATTTCGATGATTGATCCTTGTGCAGGTTTTCTTTTTCTACCATTTTCCTCATTTGGGGCCCACTCTGATAAATAGTATCCCTCCTTTTCCTCGCATGATGCTGTGGTATAAGGATAACCGCAGTCATACCCGTTAATTTTCAGATCTAACATGGAGATCAAATGTGAATGCCTTGGTTCCTGATGATATGAGCAATCATCTTCTCATGCCCTTTCCTCTTTGCTTATATCTTATCCTGACCCTAGATTGTTTTTATCAGTTCCACATTAGGCCTTACTTTCGATCGGCCGCCGCTTTTACTCCTGAGGCCTAGGAAGCTTTCCAAGCCTCACATTGTTGTCGTATTTTGGAGGATCCTCGGGTGACGAAGTGGTATTTGGGAGAGAGACTCTTTTGCTAATTGACTGATAATCCCCTTGTACCATTCAGCCCATCTTCCGAACTGAAAAAATGGAGAGCAGTCCCCGATCGTGAATTGGCAGCTGCTCTGGAGGGCTATGATGCTGATTCTTTTTTTGATCTAGCGAGAAGGTATAGCTCCTGGTGCGAGCAGTACGACATTGGTCTCATTCCGAGGAATGCTTATGCTTCTGGTGCAGCGCACACTTTGCTGAAGGAGGCCATTTGGGCCCAGAAGTTCCTTTGAAGGACACAGATGACTATGTACCTAATGAGTAGTGTCTTTTTATCTTTTGTGTCCGTGTATCTTCTATGTACATCCTTCCATATATATCAGAACTTGCTTATCTAGTGTCGCCTTTCGCATTACTTTTCAAGCCCTCCTGTTGATCTGATTGCATAACATGTTGATTTTTTTGGCTTCCCCTTGCTTCCATGGCTGTCCCCATGCATGACCGGTGTCAAATCCATGCCCAGGTGGTAGTTGGATTACTGCAAGCGGTAATTCGAGTATCGCCCATTGACTTCTGCCATTCTGTTGAGATTTGTGGGCACTCCAGTAATGGGCACAGATGTCGAGGGTGAGCGGTAATTGGATTGTCGCGGGTGGTAATCCGATTACCACCCCTGTTCATCTTTTCTTCTAGCAAAGGTCGGTCCTTCTTTGTTCATCCGAAGTCACTGTCCTATTATTCTTCTTCTGATCTTGCAGCTCGAATCTTCCTTTTGTCTTCTTTTCTTTCTTTTTGTCCCCTTCTTTTGTCCTCTTCTCTCTCTTGTCTTCTTATTGTCTCTTTTCAATGGATGGAAATAGTGGGAACTTTACTGGATAGTGGGGGCTTGGGTCCAATGATTAAGGTAAATAATGTTCCTCTTAGCCCTTTTCATGAAAAAGCAATGAATGAAGAGAGTTTATTTATGGGTGGGTCCATTAATGGTGGTTTGGTGGAGCTGCTTGGGGAAGTGAATACTATTTATGGTGTGGCACCAACCACCATTAATGGAGACATGGATTTTGGGCAAGTAATGGGAGAAGGCTTGGGAAATGACTTGGGAGATTGTTAAATTTTTTATGGCTTGGATGGATCTATGCTTGGTGGTAGTGAAAATGTGGCTTTTGGAGGGCTGATTTTTGGGAGCTAAGATGTGGATGAGTCATTTGGTGATGTGGATGGGACCATGATGATGGTGGATGGTGTAGATTTGGCTATGATTGACGGCATAGGTGGGGATGTGATGGGAGATGGGTTGGTGTTGATGGATAAGATGGACCATGGAGATGGTTTGTTGGGTGGTGTGTCCCATCTTGGTGATTTGGCTATGGTGGGTGGGATAGATAATGGGGGTTTGATGGTGGTGTGTCCCATCTTGATGATTTGACTATGGTGGGTGGGTTGGATGGGATAGATCATGGGGGTTTGATGGATGGTGTGTCCCATGTTGACGGCTTGAGCATGATCTTTGGTTCGAATTACTAGGTTGTGATGGGTGGCGATGGTGGATTAGATGTAGCTATTGGTCTAGGTGGTGACGGTGAGGTTACTATGAAGGATGGTAGCGATTTGGGCAGCAGGCCTGATGATTCTTTGTATTCAAGTGGTCCCGGTATAGTGACTCCTGGGGCAAGTACTTTCCTAACAGCTCTGGATGTGATAGTTATAGGCAACTCAAGTCTGCCTGTTGCTACTTTTCAGGACACTTTGCACAAGGTTATGGGAGCGTCAGGCATCTTTCGTCATCATGAAATTGACTTTCTGGACAAGGGGATGCCTATCTTCGATGACTCACCGATTGATCTCGGCCTTCATATTGTTGAGGGTGTGCCCATTCGTACCTGTCACCTGCAGCCATGTGGTACATGCCCAGAGAGACTGCATATCTGGATAGGGAGTTTGACTGCCTCTGAGAGTCGCGAGCTACATCTTCTGGGGTTTAGGGAGGTCCTGCATCTTTATCGAGTTCACTTGGATTGGCAATTGCTGAGTGTTGTGTCGTATAATTGGGTTCCAGCGCTGAACTTGTTCTCCTTTAGTTATCTGGAGTTAGGACCCTCTCTAAAAGAGTTGTCTCGTTTAATTGGCCACCCTTTCTCCCAGGAGCCGTATCTTTCTCCATCCCGTCAAGTGTGGTCTTCAAATTTTGAGCCCTGGTTCGGGTTTTCGGAAACTCTCCCCACAGTTGATGGTGGTACCGGTGAGTTCACCCTTGAGCTCCTATATGATCGATTTCATCTACTCGAGGATGTGATGGATTTACTCGTCAGCTTCAATGCTTGAATTACTGATATTTTGTGTTCTGGCAGAGCTGCTCTTCTCGAGATGGCGGCGATAATCTTTGACAGTTCTTTTTGACACCTTCTGCCGCATCCTCTCTCACCAGAGTATCATTCCAGTGGTGCTAGTGGAGCTTTTCCTGGGCTTGTCTGAGTGTTCGCTTGGGTAGATTCTTCTTCGCCCTTTTCAGGGGTCGACGACTCCTTCGAAGTGTTTGAAGAAAGGCCCTTCATTGACCCTTCCTTTTTGTCAACTACACGACCATCTCTTGTCTGAGCTTTTTGTGATTTGGCATGCATGCAAGGATATGGCTCATCGTTTGACAGTGGGGTGGTGATATGGTTAGAGTATGATAGCGTCCCATAGATTGAAGAGGGTCGGTTTTCTACCTGCGCATGGAGGTTGATAGAATCAGGCATCAGTTTTCGATGTATGAGGGAGGAGAGGGAGACTTATCGGGCAATCTTTGACTCTGGCTGTTATTGTCTTTTATTCAAGAATGATGTATTTTTGTTTTGAGCAGCTTTGTGGAAAAATAGTGAATTTTCGCAGATGTATAAGAAAGCTTTGAAAGGAAAAGAAATATTTTTGTTTGTGCCATATTTTGTCAGTGCGTGTTTGTGTTTGGATTTTTGCTTTAGATGATGGTATCAGAACATTGGACTCAGCCCACGTCGAATCCAGTTTTCTCAGTTGTTTACTTGAGATCCTGGTTCCTTGAAGGTAGCGTGTACTAAGATCATGCCCCCCGAATTTAGGTTGAGTCTGATGAAATTCTGATCCATGATTTATCTTTTCCTTGTGTTCTTTCACTTCGACCGTTACCTTGGCCTCTTCAGTACCTAATTTTTTTTTTTTTTTTTTTTTTTGGTTTCTTGCCATTTTTGCTCGTAGCGCCCTTTTGGGTTTTTGTTATGATCCGGATTCCGTCATTTTTGATCGTAGTGTCCTTTCAGATTTTCACTACGTCCCAAATTTTTGTTCTTGCCTGCCCCTTTGTAGCTGTGCTCTTTTCACCCTTGGCGCCCTTTCAGGTTTTCACCAACTCCACTACATGCCTGCTGTTTTTACTCGAGCCGCCCTTTCGATTTTTCAACTCGCCATTTTCGCTTACGCACGTTATTTTTTTTAGTAACGAAAGAGAGAGGGGGTAGATTTCCTTCATTCCTAGCCGATTGGCTGCCTTCCTATATCTTCGTCTAGGATCACAATCATAAAGTTGCTTATCTGAGTTAGACTATCCTATTAGGGAAGGCAGGATGGATTTGTAAGACTTGTATTTTTTTTTTAGGTTCTCTTCTTTTTCTCTTTTTGCTTTTTTTTAAAAAATTTTTTGAACTGTATGCTTTTCCATTTTTTTCTTTTTGTTTTCAGTTTCTTTCTTTTCCTCTCTTTTTTTTGTTTTTTGTTTTTTTTTTTTTACTTGTATTGGGGAAGAATTGACAGGTCTATTTTTTTTTTTGTCTTTGTCTTTTGACCTCAGCTTTATGATTTTAATTATTGACGAAATTAGGTATGGTTACCCATGATAGATTTTCATGTTATTGGTATTGATGGGCTCAGGAAGATCTTCTCCTCTCATGTTGGTGAGTCGAAGGACGTCGCCTGGAAGTACCTCGAGGATGATCAGTGGTCCATCCCACGAAGGTTTAAACTTGCCTTTGGGGTCTAGTAAGTACGACGATAAGTTGTGCTTCATAACCATGTCGTTGACCCTGATGCTCTTCTTTTGGACCCTCTTGTTGTAGGCCCGTGCGATCCTCCTTTGGTAGCATTGTGAGTGGCTTAGCACGCACATGCATTTTTCATCTGCCAGGTGCAGTTGATCATATCTCACTTTTTGCAACTCTCCTTCCTCAATCTTGCTATCCAGCAATACTCAGAGAGATGAAATTTTGACTTTGACTGGTAACACTGCCTCCATTCCGTATACGAGTTTGAAAGGAGTTGCGCCTATAGCAGACCGTACAGACGTTTGATAATCCCAAAGTGCGTATGAGAGAATTTTCAACCAGTCACGATATGTTTTGACCATTTTCTCCAGTATTCTAATGATAATTTTGTTTGTGGCTTCGACCTTACCATTGATCTGAGGGTGGTAGGGACTTGATCGATGGCGCTGAATTTTGAATTTCTTGAGGAACTCGTCTATCCTTTTATTGACGAAAAGTGATTCATTGTCTGTAATGATGGGATGAGGGATTCCGTACTGGCTAATGATGTTGTTCTTCATAAATTTACCACATAAGATGCTGTGATGGTGGTGTAGGATGCTGCCTCTATCTACTTCATGAAATAGTCTACTGCCACAAGGATTTATTCATGCCCATTTGAAGCTTTTAGGTTGACCTTCCCGATGATGTCAAGGCCCCATATAGAGAAAGGTCATGGTGTTGTCAGATTATATAGTTTGGAAGCAGGCGTATGGATTTGATTTACATGTTCCTGACATTTGAAGCACTTCCTGACATGTTTGCAGTAGTCTCTTGCCATCGTTAGCCAATAGTAACCGAGATGTATAATCTTTTTCACCATCATATGACCATCATGTGTGGGCCACATACCCCTTCGTAGATTTCTAACATGATTTTAGCTACTTCTATCTCATCTACGAAGCGAAGGAGGATTTGATTGAAGGATCGCTTGTAGAGGATACCTCCGCTGATTGTAAACTAAGCTGCTAGCTGTTGGATAGTACGACGATTGATTGATGTAACTCCTTCAGGGTATTTTTGGTGCTCAAGATATTCTTTAATGTCTGCATACCATAGATGACTGCTAGGGGAGGCCTCTGCTTCATCGATATGCAGACAGAAAGCGGGCCCTTCTTGAAGCTCCACGGTAAGCTCCCACTTGGGAATCCCTAGCATTAATGCGAGGGTGGCAAGGGCGTCCGCAAATTGATTTTTAGCCCGGGGCATGTATGAGAATGTGACTTCATCAAACTCCTCACTTAAATTCTCCAAATACACGTGATAAGGGATCAACTTTTCATCTTTGGTCCTCCATTTACCGTTTGTCTAGTTGATGGCGAGTTGCGAGTCTCCGAAAACTCATAATTTTTTCACATTAAGGATGACGGCTTCTTTCAGACCGGCGATGCATGCTTCATATTCAGTCACATTGTTGGTACAATTGAATGCCATATGATTGGAGATGGGGACCGGGACGTCATCAGGGGAGTAGAGTATTGCTCCCACTCCACTTCCTCTTGAATTGGCAGCTTCGTCGAAGAAGAGCATCCACTCTCCTGTCCTCCTTTCTTCTTCTCCCTCGATAAAGAGGATGTCCTCATCAGGGAGAAGGTCTTCAATGGTTAATAATCAGGCAGGGAGTGTGCTGCTAGGTGGTCAGCCAGTGCTTGCCCCTTGATTAATTTCTAAGTGACATAAGTGATGTTGAACTTAGAGATTATCAGTTGCCACTTCGCGCTTCTACCTGTTAGCGCTAGCTTTTAGAATAAGTATTTGAATAGATCCATGCAAGAGAGCAGAAAGATTATGTAGGTGATCATGTATTGACGAAGCTGTTGTGTCACCCAGACCAGAGCAAGGAACATTTTCTCTAAGCTGGAATACTTAGACTCGTATGTAGTGAATCTCTGGCTTAAATAATAAATTGCTTGTTCCTTCCTTCCCGAAACATTGTGTTAGCCGAGGACACATCCGATTGCTTCTGTTGTGATAGAGATATAGAGCAACAATGGTCTACCTGGTGTAAGTGGCATCAGTACCAAAGGTTTCAGCAAATATCTCTTAATCTTGTCGAAGGCAACCTGACAATCGTCGTTCCATTCTTTTGGCAAATTCTTCCTTAGGAGCTTGAATATGGGCTCACATATAGGCATGAGCTGGGCAATGAATCGGCTGATGTACTGTATTCACTCGAGGAAGCCCCAAATTTCTTTCTCAGTCTTTGGGGACGACATTTCTGTCACACCCCAAACTCGAAAATCGAGCTCACAAAATTCTCGATCACTGAATTTGGCGCCAACAACCTCCTTAGTATTCCATTCTCAGCTTCCAAAGCCCATATGCCAGATTTTGAATCCTAGGATCCTACAAGGAGGATTTTTAGTGTGATTTTTTTTAATGGAGCATAACCAAGTCATAAATGATAACATCAACACCACGTATCCACTAATATAAACATTCGGGTACAATGCTAAAAGGGAAATACAAGGTAAAAAGCTCCAAAAGCTTTGCCGGACGCTCTTACCTCAGTCCAATCGTGACCTATCATCACCTGCACGCATCCATCGTGCATAAACTTATAGAAAGCTTAGAGGGTGGTGTACGTGTGTGTGAAAGATAAGTGTCAAGCACACAAATATCAGCATAAGCGAAATACGGGCAAGGCTATAAGTCATTCAGTATCAGAGTTTGCAATACAGATCGACTATGCAATGCGGAGTCATAATAAACCAAGTATCAGATATCGAGGATGTAATACAATATGCAATTCTGAAGAACTATGAATACCATCAACCTTGTTCAAGCTATGCAATACAGAAGCATAACGAACCAAATGTTAAGTGCTTAGGAAGTAATATAATATGCAGTGCGAATGAAATGACTAAACTGAAGTGTGAAGTCGGAATGATAGTACGTAGTATCGCAAGCTGTGAGGTCCATCACAAGGAACTTCTATCCAAACCAGTCTCATACTTAAATTTGGATAGCTAAACTCAATGTGGTAAACTCTTGATCTCAGGTTAGTCGTGTGCCCAACCAAAATCCTGACCATTATGAAGGTACACATATCAAATTAGTTACACACCACCAGCCCAAGTGGATAGTGAATGAATGAATGAGTAAAATGCTGAGTATGTAATTCCTACTCAATAAGTCCACATATCAGTACCGTACTTCTCTGGGATCATCACCGGGGTCTAGTACACTCTACAATACTTGCCACCCATCAAGCGCGCAATTAGGTAAATGGAAGAGACCCCACCATCCGCCTACCAATATCGGCCCAACTTGTCGATAGCGAAATCATTCCTCAAGCTGGTTAGACTCATCTTAACATTGCCTACTTCCTCAGGTGGGTAAGGCCACACCCCCTCCCAACTGACCACAACATAGTGGAAAGTGTAACCTCCTGGTATTCAACACTTGACGCTCATGTCTTCCACTCGGTTTAGACGTTGGAGCATCCATTGGCCACGGGAGTTTAGGGACTTTCACCCACAAACATCTAAAGTGCCCATATGCTCAAACTAAATATTTTCGGTGTCCCATCTGACCAACTACGATATGTCTATGGAGGCTGCAACCCTGATGTCGCTAGGGCGCCAAATGATCATGTCACAAAATATGAGACGCATGAGCCATACCATCCAATCATGCATCAAACCTACGCGTATCACGCGCTCGTGTAGGGCAACTCCGTCTCTCAGGGAGTCCTATAAACAATTAGCCCAATGACACATGTTATGCTCAATCACTCTTCATAACAAGCATGGAATGATGCGTATGGACATGTATTATGAAGTATACTAAGCATGATTATAATCACATACATCATAGTGGGCATGTATAAGGTGGCCCATGGCCCGTAATAATGAATGAGTGGCGTGCACACATGGTGGGTCTCACACATCACAATTGGGCCTCACACATATAAGGGGCTTCACACAATCAAAATGGGCCTCATACAATCACAATGGGCCTCATATAATCGCAATGAGCCTTATAAAATCATAATGGGCCTCATATAATCACACAATAGGCCTCTTACAATCATGATGGGCCTCACATAGTCACAATGGGCCTTATACAATCACAATGTTATGCTAACACATACTCAGTGCATATACCAATCATAGTCGTAATCGATAATCGACCTATATATATGGCGGGGTTCATAGAAGGACAACAGATCAACAGTGGATATACCAAACCTAATACTACCAATCTTTCCACCTACGGTGACAATGTACTCTCCTCATATCAGGGATGGGCCTAGATGGCCTACTCATATCAAGAATGGGCCTAAAAACGAGTGGGCTTCCTTGCCCATTCCATCACATAGCAATCTGGGCTTCTTAAAGGCCCAATAAATATAAGGTGGGCTCTACAGGGCATGGTGTAAGGCACCATCATCAATTGGGGCCCAACGGTTTGGGTAGTCCAATGGGTATCACTAACATCAAGGTGGGCCCAACGGTTTGGGATAGCCCAATAAGAGAAGATGGAAATGGGCTTGATAATGGTCTCTAGGGAGGTTTGTAATATGGACATTTAACCACCATTGCACCTAGAGTACGGTCCACTTAGGATTGGAATCGGAACCACTACAGGGGCCTCGGCCCTCTAAACATTTAGAAAGACAGGTGGGCCACGTGTGTACCACATACGTCATGGTGGGTCTCACACATACAATGGGCCTCATACATGGGTCATATATATATATATATATATATATATATATATATATATATATATATATCACAATGGGCCTTATACAGAGGACGAATATACAACACAATGGGCCCCATACACGGGCCGCATATACATCACAATAGCCCTCATACATAGGGCGCATATACATCACATTGAGCCTCATGTACGTGCCGGATGTGCATCATAATAGGCCCCGTACACGGGCCATGAATACATCACAATGGGCTGGGCCTCAAATACATTTGAGATGGTGGGGTCTCTTCCATGTTTGAGGCCTCATATACAGGCCTTGAATGCATCTCATTAGGCCTCAAACATGGCTGCATATACATCAATTGGGACCCACCGTCCTAAGTGGACTATCTGCACCATTCATCTATTTTTAGAGATCATTTTAGAGCATTATCCAAAAAAAAGAATCATATCGAAAGATCATCTGGATCATACCATAAATTGCATTCATCTATTTTTAGATATCATTTTAGAGAATTACCTAAAAAAAATGAATCATATCGAAAGATCATCTGGACCATACCACAAATAGCAGTGGAGATAATGATTTTCACTGTTAAACAAATCACAGGGCCCACCATAACGTTTACTTTCCATCCAATCTGATCATAAGGTCACAAAGACCTGGATTAAGAGGAAAAACAAATTCCATATTGATCCAGAACTTCTGTGACCCTAATGGGTTTCAATGATAAACGTTCAATCCTCCACTGATTTACAGTGTGGTCCACCTGATAGATAGATCTGTCTCATTTCCCGCTGCAAGTCGAAGACGAGCTCGCTGGGTGGATGGATGGTTTGGATTTAACACATACATGATGATTAGGCCCACAGAACTTGCAGACGTCAATACAACATCTATATAGCCAGTGGGGCGCTCAGATGGACGGTTAGGATATAGCACACACCTCATTATCAGACCCACGTAACATGCTGGTGTCAATACAGTAGTTACTTAGCTGATTAATGTACACCAGCCAATAGCCTCACAGCAAGTGGGTCCCACGTGGGGCCCACCACATATGTATATATTATATCATATGCATATATATTATTTTATTATCTTTATTATTCTATTTTATTTTTATTTATTTATTTTTATAATAGATCTAGCATCTAGGCCATCCCCAAGGTGGGGTCCACGTCCAGTGGTCTGGATTAAATCATCTGGTGGGCCCCATATATCAGGGCAGGCCCTACCGTCCATGCATCCAGACAGTGTGGCTGGACGATTTAGATATGAAATGCATACATCATGTGTGGGGCCTGTGGTAGGCCCCACCGTCCTTGCCAAATCCTTAGGCAGTAAGACGCTGCTTGCTGTGGTGTCCTTTGGACGTAGGCAGCAACAGCGTCCAGGGCTGCATATTTATTTTATTTTTATTTTTTATATTATCATAGTTTTTCGTAGGTGGGGCCCACATTAGGATGATCTACTCCATCCGTTGGATTCTATGGCTCTTGACAGACCCAAGGAGCCTAATATTCAACATGTTTTGATATGCAGAAACATTATAGTGGGTCCTAACAGATTTTAACAGTAAATTTACTATTTTCTATGATGTGGCCTTCCACAGATTCGGATTGGCTTCATTTTTCGGCTCAATGCCTAAAATGAGCTAGGAAATTGGATGGACGGTGTGGATCAAATACATACAACATGGAGGGGGCGTTGTGGGCCCACAACCCTTCCCTTTATCACTCAAACAGTTGGGACCCTGCTTACTACAGCATCCCCTGGACGTAGACAACAACGTCCCTCCTCATAGCACGCTGGTGCACACCACCAACCACTCACGTTGTAGTGGGATTTGCCACCTATGTGGGCTCACTTGATGGATAGCCCACTGGATGGACAATGTGGAGGGTCCACTATATGGACAACGTGGATCAAATACATATGACAAGCGTGGGTCATCAATCGAGAAAGAAAGAGATAGAGAGGAAGAGAGGAAAATGAGTGATGGAGGGCTTCGCCACTATGAGCCCTCCTAGCATTTCAATACATACATCAAGATGGTTCTCAAAACATGCGGGCCCTTAAATAAGGAAATCAAGGTGGGGATTCCATCCTCACCACAAATCAAGGGTCTAGATGACCCTCTACATGATGACTATCGAATAAACATTGTGGTGGGGTTTATGGAGAATGGCCCCATCATGGAGTATACATATGCATCATGGTGGGTCATTGGCCAGACCTAGGGTCCAAATGAGATCCATACCATCAGTCGGTAGGCTCCACTTGGCCCATCATCAAAATCATAATCTAGTCCTATAAACACCCACCAATTTCGCTCCTTCTTGGCTCCTTGGAATGCTAAGATCCTAAGCTTTTGATGGAAGATGATGAAGAATGAAGGGTTAGGATGAGAGATGAGGGGGTAAGAAAGTGGGCCTTGATCTTAGGTTCTCTTTTCTCTCTTTGGGATTTCCTCTCATGGCAGCTAGGAAAAATGGTAGAGAATGAGTGAAAGATGGGAGATGTAAGGAGAGAGGGATGGATGTGTAAGAGGGATGAGATGAGAGGTATGGTGGTGTAAGGAGAGATGACATGAGAGCTGAATTTGCGAGGGTATGATGTGGCATGGGGCATGGGTTGTCTTACATTATTAGTAAGAAGGGATGGGCTAGATATGGGTTGTACTTTGTTTGATTGATGTGATGTTTGGGTAGAGATTCTCTCAGGATTCACAACACATGGCATTTTTTTCGAAATAAATGGGCCCACAACTCCTGGCCTGGGTATCGCATCGGTGCGCAAGAGTGGCGTTGGAACCGCGACAACAACACGGTTGCTAGGGTACAAGTTTCAAGTTGAGCTGACTCAAATCTATGGGATACGACTTAGGGTTGCACGCAAACGCTGTTTATAGGTCGCGGGTTGCCGAAAGTCATCGGGGAGGATCGCGAAAGTCTAAGGAATTGTACGGTCTAGGATACGGACCTTACAATTTTGATGATTGCTTTTATCTTATTTTCGTCAACCCTAATGTCGTCTTCGCTGACGATGAAGCTAAGCAGCTTGCCCCCGGTTGCACCGAAGATACATTTTTGCGGATTGAGGTGGCGCTTGAACTTTTTCAATCTATCGAAGAGTTTCTTGAGGTCTTTAAAGTGTCATTCAATTGTATGAGATTTGATGATCATGTCGTCCATGTAGACTTCCATTTCATTGTTTATCATGTTGTGGAACAGGGCAGTCATAGCTCGCTGATATGTAGCCTTCGCATTCTTTAACCTGAGTGACATGACTCGGTAGCAGAAGGTTCTGCAAGGCGTGATGAAGGATGTCTTCTCGCAATCTTCAATGGCCATCTTGATTTGATTATAACCAGAGAAACCATCGATGAATGAGAGAATTTTGTTTCCTGCTTTATTATCTACCAGTATGTCGATGTGAGGTAGCAAAAAACCATCTTTGGGACTGGTTTTGTTCAGATCTTGGAAGTTGACACTCATCCTGATTTTTTCATCTTTCTTTGGAACTGATACGATATTTGTAAGCCATTTCGAGTAGTTGGAGACCACCAGGAATCTTGCATTATACTGCTTGATGACTTCGTTACAGACTTTCAGGACCCATTCTGGTTTCATCCTTCGGAGTTTTTGTTTGACCGGCTTCATTTCAAGCTTTGTTGGCAGGTGATGTACTACCAGTTCTTCATCAAGTCCAGGCATGTCTTCATAGGAGAAAGAAAAGTTAGATAATCTCAGCTTCATGAATTCTATCATCCTCTACTTGTATTCCTGAGAGAAGGATCCACCGATGTGCACTTCTCTAGGGAGTTCCGGTGATCCCAAGTTTATAATTTCGAAATTGTCCGTAACGACATTAGCTTTTATTTCAAACTTTTTGAGGGAATCCTCTAGTTCGAGAGTTGGGTCATCATTTTCCTTATATTGGGCTTCATCCAAACCCTTAAGTTCAAAGTCTAACTCTAGATTGAAATCATATGAGTCGACCTTGAACTCCAGTGTTGTTACTAGTGTATTTGGCACATTGTTGTTTGTGGGTTTTGAAATATTTTTTTATTGTTTTTAGTTTTTAAAGAGTTTATGTTTTTTTTTTTAATTTTAACAATTATCAGATTTTTTTAGTATTTTTGAAATATCTATTGTTTTTGAATTTTGGGGATTTTCTTATTTTTTTTGCTCCAAGGGATCTCGAATAGGACGGCGTTGCAAACCATGACTGATCCTGACCTGGTTCGGGATGCCAATTGTTATTTACATTGGTGTTTTTTTAGACCGGTACCCTTAGATGGCTTACCGGCCAATTCGACTATCAGGGGAATGGATGACCAATTTTGTTTCTGCCCCTCTTGATCTTATTGGCTTGATCCAATTGTATTGATGACTCATCTGATCCAATGACCATGATATTTGTTGGACTAAGTTCAAAATCCATGTCTGACCCATCTTCTTCACTCAGAAGTTGGAGCTCTTCCAGCTCCTCCAATCCGCATTCCTGTGGGATCTTGATGTCCGTCTAGTCAAGGGAAGGCCACTTCCCTTTTTCAGTCCAGTGGATGGGCTGCCTATGCCCCTTGCTGCTCTGAGTGGCTGGTGGGAGGCTCTCTCCTTGGTTGATGATGGGGATGGGTGACTCCATATCCTTGCTTGTTGGTCTTATAGAGGGCACATCTTGCCCTGGGTTGTGGTCTTTTGCGAGCGATCCCTCTCTCATGTCCCTAGCTTTTTTTGACGGGTCGGGTGGTTTTGCCCCTTGCATTAGATGTTCTTTTGGGGGTCCTGACGATCTCATCCCATCATATTGGTGGCTAAATTGATTCCTGGCTGTGATTTTCAAATAGGTTCAGCCCCCCCAAATTATTCTTCTAGGTAGACACCCTGTCCTCACAAACAATCTCGGATTTGAAAAACTAGATGTGTGTGCATTTGAATGGTTGTCTCTTTTTAACTTACTCCTCTGGCGAGGGTCGATATCCCAATCCCTGTCTTCTTTCGTTTGTCATGACTTATCTTACTATCATACCTTTCCCATGGAATTTGGTATGGTATTTAAGAATTTGACGCTCAGCGGGAGGGATGACATACTCTGGGGCGAGTGGGTAGGGTTTGGTATGGTATGTCACCCTCTATGTGCTGAATATCGATTATCGTGATATCAGGTTTTGGGGAAGCAATCGCTACTGACAGGATGATCTCAAGTTTAGCCAGTAAAGAGATGATTCTACTCCCGGAAGGAAATTTAACCATTTGGTGGAGAGTTCATGGGATGGCCCTGATGGCATGGAACCAGGGTCGTCCTAACAAGAGGTTAAATGAGGCAGAGATATCAAGAACTTGGAAAGTGATAATTGATACATCTAGTCTAATTTATATCTTTATGTCTATTTCTGCCTCTACTTGCCTTCAGGAATTGTCAAAGGCTTTGTCGCTCATGTTCTTGGGTCTGAAGGAGGATGGTTCAATCCCGAGACGGTCGTTAGTCCTCATGAGGTAGACATTCAAGCTTGATCCGTTATCAATAAGGACCAGGGGACCTTAAGATCCCTGTAATGGACCCATGTTTGCGACCTTCTAGTGGTAGCTCATCATTAGTAAATGTGATTGCTTGTGGTGCGAGGAGCTGCCCTGTCCAGTGCGCAATCATCTCGGGTGGTACATCTGGAGAGATGTGTGCCTTGTTCAAGGTCTTTGCAAATATTTTTCGGTGTGGCTTTGATGTGCATAACAGTTCCCAAATGGAGATTTGTGCAAGAATGGTTTTAAGTTGAGTCACTACATCGTAGGCAGCTTCAGTCTTATTAGCAGTTCCTGACAAAGCTCCTTGGGCTTCATTTCGATTCTGGTTATCTCTCCGAAAACACCTCCCATTGGGATGCCAACCTCGACGGGATTGCTTTCATGTTGTAGGAAGGAACTGACCTTCCTTCTAGAAATACCTGATCTTGAGACAGAGGTGGTGTCGCTGATTTTAACATGTTTTGTGGTGGACACAGTGTCTTTCCTTGAGACATAACCAAGTTTTCTTGAGGTTTTGATTGTTTCGTGATAGGACCCTCCTCCCCTCTTTGGGGTGTGTTTTGTGGGGGAGGGTCCTTCTGGCATGTGCCAATTGATGAGGTAAGAGAAGAAAATCAGGAGATTAGTCCTGGGTAAGAGGTGTCCCTTGTAAGACCAATGGAACAAGATTTTGGGGTCCTCCTCGCAAGACGAGAGGTTCAAAGTTTGACCTGTTTGAGCTTAGAAATGTGGAATTTGATACTGGGGGTGCCCCTTGGAGATGAGAGGCTCTGCTGCTAGTGTCGCTTCTAGAAATACCTGTGGTTCGAGTGGGCGTGTCTGTCGATACCCCCATAACCAACTTACAAGGTCGAACATGATTGCATGTATGGATTGATGAGGGAAGGAGTACGAATGACATCCTTCCTTAATATTGTTGATGGTAGAAATGTCTGACAAGATGGGCCCTCCTTGATGTGATGGCAAGGCATTTTGGAGAATTTGGCTTGAGTCGTAGCACTAGCCTGAGGGGTAATCTTGATCTTTTGGCTTTCGATCATGTCTTAGACGGCGTGTTTCAAAGCGAAGAAGCGGTCCGTAAGATGGCCTCGAGATTGGTAATATGCATAATACTCATTTTCATTGTAGTTGGGTGGTAAGGGGTTTTGTGGAGGCCGAGGTTGGAGTGGTGTGAGAAGTTATTTTTGCACTAACATTGTCATGATCTAGTTGTATGTTTGTGCTAATGGGGTGAACTTCTTGGCCAACATTGCTTGCTTGTTCTAGTATGAGTACTTTGTATTCCCCCTTGGTTGTTGCTGCTGTTGTGATGGCTATGACTAATATCCCTATTGGGTTTTTTGTGGATGGTATTGTTGGTTTTGATGTTGCTCTTGTCGAGGAGCATATTGATTTCCTTAAGTGGCTGCCACGATATTGTTCACTTTTGTGGTGCATTGTACAGGAGCATTTTCGTTTCCATTCCCATATCTGAAGGGTTTCTCCTCGATTTTGTTTCTCTTGATTGAAGTGGCTTAATGTAGCCATGGGAGATGGTTTCGGCTCTTATACTGGCCTCTACTTGTTCTCTAGCACGAAAGAGCTGGAAAAAGTTTACATAGGGGTAGGAGATTAGGTATTCGGAGAAATTCGGATTGGCCGAATGGACAATCATGGAAATTTGTTCCTCATTATCGATGGGGTTTCTCATCCTAACAGCCATGGCCCGCCAATGTCCCACATATGCGGACAATGATTCGTTAGTTTTTTGCCTCAAGGAAGCCAAGTCTGCTCTTCTTGGATCCATGTTCAAATTGTAAAAAAAATCGATCGATGAAGGCCTAGGAAAGTCGTTCCCAAGTCCGAATTTGATAGCTATCGAGTGACATATACCAATCTAAAGTGTCACCCTTGAGGGATTTCTAAAAGAACCGTATCAGTGCTCCATCATTCCTTGCAATCGCAATGAGTTCCCCACAAAAAAGCTTTTAAATGTGATATGGGGCACCCACTACCATCGTATCTTTTGAACTTTGGAACTTCAAAGTTTTGAGGTACCCTGGCATCTAAAAATGGACATAAATCTCTAAATTTAGTGGATGGGTGGTCCACTCCTTGCTGCTTTTGCAGTTGAGTTTGCATCAATTGGAGCTGTTCACGTAGATCCTCGATTTCTGACCGGTTTGGTTGAGGGTATCTTACCCCTTGCTACATAGCTTAGGCTATTTCTTCATCATAAGGATCCGTTTCATCAACTCTAGGATTTCCATGGATGGGGGGTTGTTGAAAAGAGGATGGGCTCCCGGTTGTGGGAGGTAGTTGGAATTGAACTCCGCTCCCTTTTGGGGAGGGTGTGATGTTCAAAAATAACTCCTGGCTGGGGTATCTACCAAATCCTAATTGTGACTCCCGTTAGGGGGAGTATATTGGACTCGAAATTGGCCCCCTTCATGGGCATCCGCCAATTCTTGTCCGTGACTTCCGTTAAGGGGAGCTCGTGTTATGATCTGATTAGGATTCCCGTTTTCAAGGAGATGTGCTGAAAAATGTATTGGAAGATGTGTGAGAAGGTTGTTCCCATTTATGGGTGGACATTGATGATCTTGTGTTGATTCAGTAGGGAAAGATAAAATTGGATTTGCTATTAGAGGAAGAGAGAAAGTAAGAAGAAGTTATGGAATTGAACTGTTTTGAGCACTTGGCTATGGTGTCTACATGCTTGGTATGATTCCTAGTACCAGACAAAGTATTAGTTCCTGCATTACTGTGAGATTTTTGAGTCATCTCGTTCTTGGTTGCAGTGGTTGGCGAGTCCATTAGATTCGCTGGACGTGCTGGTACTGGTGGTAGTGCTAGTGCTTTGGGAGCTGGCAAGGTTGTTGGTTCTTCTTCTTGGCTAGCCATCACTGCGCGAGATCAGGTAGTCATAGTAAGAGTTGATGCTTAAGCAAATGCAAACCAAAGATTTTTTTTACGTTTTATGGATGCGAATGTTTGAAGAGTATCCCTTAAGATTGGATTACCACACTTTTTCGAGTCGGGTCTCTGCTAGTGCGATCTAGCACGTCCCCAGTGGAGTCGTTATTTTGTGAAGGCTGGAGAATCAACACCCATGCGGATTTTGTAGTTGGTTTCTGAATAATAGGGGGTTATCAAAAAGATTTGGATTGTTGATCCAAAATAGACTTGGAGTCGCCACCAGCCACTTAACTCGAAATTTTACAGTTAGCTAAAACCTATAGAATACGTAAAGCTAGAGAATCCGAAGACTCTGTTCCTTTAAATTGACTCCTGGTCTGCGGTTTGAGATTCTGACTAAGGGAACTCAGTTATAAAGAGGGAAGGTGTTAGGCACCCTCTCTGCCCATACAAATGTATGGTCTTTACTTCATGTGGTAAAATATTCTTAAGGGATGGAATAATAGATTAGATGGGAATACGTATACTCAAATTTTTGATGTGGCAAGGTCCGAAAATTCGGTAAGCCACAAAGCATATGTCCAGAGAATATCTAGAGAGATTTTTAAACAGATGATGACAACGATGGAATATGGATTAGGCTACCATGAGTTTTTGATGTAACAGGGTCCATAGTTCTGGTAAGTCACAGAGCATATGTACAATGATAGTCTAGAGGAGCAAAGGGGTTGAGAAAGGAAGTAATGACGTGATAAGAAGTATGATGAGTGTATGACTTTTGGCTTGCACAGGCTAGGATGTTTTGATGTGATGTGGTTAGGAGGTTTAACTCAGATGGAGGTGAGTAAGCTAAGGGATGGCTAAGGAGGCTAGAAGGATAGAGGCTTGAAAACTCAAACCCTCCTCACTCTCACTTGCTCATACTCTTTCTTTCTCCTTCTCCTTCTCTTGGTGGTGCTTTAGTTTTTTTTTCTTTGATTGTTGATGAGAAATGAAAGCTATTTATAGCTTTTTGGGATGTCATTTTGGTAATTCTAAGGAGTTCGGAGGGAAATGATTATGTGGCAACCTATGATTGGTTGAGGGGAGGGCAATGCCACATGACACTCTCTTATTAGTCCTTAGGCTTTGGTAGGATGGTAAATAAGGTGAATTCTGAGGGTAATTTTGTGGGAGAGTTGACTTTGGGAGGGAGAAACAACTGTGTGCTCAGAGGGCACATTTGTCAAGAAAGGGCGATAATCAGATTACCGCCAGCCATAGTCCGATTACCGCCCGACCACCTTTAGCTCCGGATTTCATTTCGTGGGATTTGGCTTGGGCCTTGGATATGGACTTTTGGGCTTTTGGGCCTTTCTTGAGTTTTTGGGCTTTTGGGTAACCTAGGCTTGGTTTGGCTAAGGTTTAGGGTAAGATTTGGAATTTTGGTTCAATTCCTAAGGATCATCCATGTCTTATCAAGCTGCTAGCCTAGGTGAGGTGTCTACACATAGATGCATATTTTACTTTAGTTTCAATCTAACTCCTTCATTGCTAGCCAGTGCCATGTTATAGAAAGCATTGACCGACTAGATTACTTATATTATCTCCACCATATGTCCTTGATTAAACCGTTGAACCACTAAGAAAATTCTTAAGTTTCAAACTGAAGGCGTGTGGGGCTTCTTCATTTTTTTTTAATAACTTACATGCTTAGAGATTTCATCGGTTGTCTCACCTACAAAGTTTGACTTTATACAACAAAAATATGATCATTTATCCATAGCCATGTCGCCTATAATGCCTAGTCAAGGAATGAATAAACAGTTGAATCACAACAATCTCACCTACGAAGTGAGGTTCCAAGTAATGAATAAATACTTATTAGCCTATAAAGTTTGGTTCCAAGCGATGAATTGATGGTTACCCCATCAACTTTCTCACCTACGAAGTGCAAGTAAGAGGGACAAATAGATTCTCATTTAATCATAACCGTTTTGCCTATGAAGCCCACCCATGCAATGAACAGATTGTCAAAGATCCACCTGCCATGGGCTATCTTACATGTGAAGCCTGGTTCACACCGAGTAATAAACAAATAACCATCTTGCAAACCACGATTGTCTTGCTTGCAAAGTTCGGTTGAGTGGTGAACAAATTGTCATTATTAACAATCATCTTGCCTACAAAGCCTAACTAAATTATGAACAAACCATCGTACCTGATAATTATCTTGCCTATGAAGCATTGTTTCTTGCTGACTAATGAACAAACTATCGTTAGTTGTCCTTTTTCTTTCATTTTTATTACTTTTTTATAATTGTAAGCATTTATTAAATATTAATAAAATACTTTCAATTTTAGGTCTATTTCTCTTTTATTAATATTGCATTATCGTTCAATTGTATAAGTTATAACCTACTTAATTAAAAATTGTTCAAAAGACAAAAAGAACTCATCAAAGGACAACACATATCCTTGATGTAACGTCCCGTCTAACCAGCACAGTGTCTTGGGGCGTCCACGTAGGATTTGCTGCAGGACCATTCATTTAGACTACTTGTGGTGAGGTACCACACATAAATTAATCTAGGATTAGTCCAACAAAGTAGACCAGATGGGTCATGTTAGGACCTAATGCGGGTTGCCAAGGCAGATGACCGTTTATACTTAGCAACAGCCCGTGCGGGCCATACCGCGACGCAAGAAGGTTAGAAAATTATAAAACTTTAGGAAACCTTAGATCTCACTGGGCTTGTGGTCAATCGCGGACCACATACTCATTGGGCACCCAGAAACTAATTATCCAAGCCGTTCCTACAGCACTGGTCAACCCACACAAGGCCATATTGAAAATCTAACGCTTGTCAAGGGAGCGGGGATTCTGGGCATATTAGCCATCGGATTCCTTTCAAATTTATGGTGAAGGTCTAATATGGTATCCTTCACCCGTCCACAAAAACTGGGTCCTGATCGTGTCGCGATGACCGTTGATCGTAAATCAGACTCGTACGACCAAACCCCATATCCGATCATTTTTAAAATTTGCATGACCGTTCATCGGGCCATGGACCACCTACCCTATAAATTTCATGGCCAGGAGACCACTGGAACCTCTCTAATTACTGAGATAGACCCCACCGAGCCGCTTAGAGATAGGGACCGTCTGATCAAATCCTATATTCGTTTATCCGTTAGATCCCAAACTTTGCATGAACCCTTGTTAGGCCATGAGACACCTACACACCCAATTTAGTGGCCATAGGAGTGTTGGAGCCACCACAACAACAATAGTGAGTCCTAGAGGCTATTTTGGGAATTCCTTAAAACCTAAGGCCAAGGGGCCCAAATCTGGAGAAATAAACCTTAGCTTTTGTCTCATAACTCTCCCTTCCTCCAACAACAATACCTCCCTCTCCCTCATACCTTTCTCCAATCTCCAACAACAACAAATCTCTCCCTCATAATTTTCCTACACCCCCCAATCATTAAACCCTCTCCCTCATAAACCTCCACCCTCCACTCTCAACCAACCTCTCTTGTCTCATAAATCTTACCACAACTACCATTGTTAGGGGAGTAAAGAGAGAGCTAGAAGGCTAGGAGAGAAGATTAAAGAGTGAGGAAGATCCAAGGTGGACCCTAGTTCGTAGAGGGGCCCAAGGGAATCAACCCTTTCAACTCCTTACCCCTTTCTCTGAAGAAAACTCTCTACCGTAACCCCAAATTCGTCCGTGGGCCATCTAGGTACGATCTCTCACTCTTTTCCTCTTGAAACCCTTGTTATGAAGAAGAAATGGCATGGATCCCTTACATGCAAGATTTTATTTTAAGAATTTTGGCCGGTCAACACTCGAAACTCCCATTTCTAGGTCGTTTCTAAGCCCCCATCAGACCCGAAGGTGTAGAATATTAATCTTAGGTGGCCTAGCACCACTTATAACATGAATCTAATGATTTTTCTTGCTTGGATGAGACACTTGTAGAATCTAGAAAGACCCTAGGATTTGGGTGATTTGTTTGGAGATGTATGAAATTGTATATTGTGTATTATTCTTATGATATTATTTGTGCCGCTCACATGCTTAAGTTGTAGTGGATGATTGTATACTCATGTGTTGCATGATCTCCTCATATGTTGATGCTTATAACATTTATGATGCTTTACCCTTG
This sequence comes from Magnolia kwangsiensis, assembly GCA_037074715.1. Classification (NCBI taxonomy): domain Eukaryota; kingdom Viridiplantae; phylum Streptophyta; class Magnoliopsida; order Magnoliales; family Magnoliaceae; genus Magnolia; species Magnolia kwangsiensis. Next base: position 11,536,245 of record CM073585.1, on the reverse strand, counting down.
TGCATTTTCATTCCTTGAAATGTAGAAGTGTTTCACTTCCTCACTAATCCACACGACTTACACGCACCTCGTTTATGATAATGTAACATGTTTGTTAGGAATGTTTGAACTGTATAATAGAATGTATGCAACATGCTGCTGTAGGCTAGTTGATAACCTTGATGTTGACATGCTATGAATTATCATCAACCCTTGATTGAGCAGGAACTTGAGATGAGACGGTAGTCCCATTAGTTGGACTATCCTAAGGCTAAACCCGCGAATTGGGCGGGGGCATATGGGCGACAGTAGTTCGACTACATGGGTCTCTTGTACCAGATGTCGCTCGTCACGTGCTCACCTGACTCGTGCGGTCTAACTTAGTTACTGCTAATCCTAATTGGTAACCATGTTTGCTCACACATGTCTGAAACCTGGAACACCCTACAGCCGTTGCAGCCCACCGATAACCACTTGAAGTCGATCCATTGTCTCGTGAGCTGGGCATGGTGGAATGGGACACTGTGTCCGAACTGTTGGCCTACGCTAGGGTGACGTGCCTCCCCGTAGTGATCGCGAGTGATCACATTTCTCAGTACTCCCCATGTGCTTGAAGTTGGGGATGGGGAACCCGACGGGATCAAGGATCGCGGGGTCTTGGCCTCACACGTTGGGGGGTCTTGGTCTCGCAACTAGTTCAGGGCATTTGATTTGTGGGGTGTATTAGATTCCCCAATCTGCTAGATGAATGAACTTAATTAATGACTCAGCTAACACGATCGCACCGCATCGCATTAGTTAAGGTGGCGACTCAGAAGTCGAGGTCGTTCTGAGGGAGTGTTGAGACACGCGATCATTAGATGGAGTCGCTCGAGAGAGTATTGTGGCGAGGGCATGCATCATATCATTTCACATTCATGCATTTAAATAAGAGTTACTAGGAATTGATGATTGGCTGTATTTCATTAAATTCATATTATAATTGATGTCTGTTGTAACTTAAGACTAATAGCACTCACTGAGTTAATCACTCACTCCCACTCTGGGATGGTATTTTAAAACACCAACCAGACCCGTGCTTAGATGCAGGTGAAGCAGGGCAAGAGGAGTCTGGTGAGGTGAACTACAACGAGGAGGACGAGTTCTCTTACTTCCAGCTGATGGGTGGGTCCTCATCGGATCAGTAACCAGGTCGTCGGGTCATGGAGCAATGGACTCAGTTCTATTCTTTTGGGACATAGCATTCTTTTTGTTATTTTGTCGGGCCACGCCTCGTGCGACCCATTTATATTCTTTTGGATTTGTATATATGTATAACTCTTCCATTTTAGTAGACGTCTGTGATGATGCTTCATGTTCCTGGAGTTTCAGATTTGCGCAAGTAAACCGTATTAAACACACATTAATGAAATCGGTTATAAGTGACACTCAGAAACTCGGGAGTCAAGCGTATGTGCGACCCTTGATTTCCAGGGCATTACACTTGATAAATCACCTATTCTTTGTAATCAATGGCTGGATAGATGGTTGATCTATATGAAAATTGGTCTCTTAGTCTATTTGATAGTTATGGTTCAATTCAATTTGTATCCTGGCTTTGGCACACTAGGTACATACACATGGCACAAGTGACAGAATTTGAGCCAAATATAAGGATGGGCTGATTTTTGGGACATATGGGACTAATATGGGGTGAAGCATGTTCACACCACCAAATTTGGTTGAGCTAATTTATGAACCATGGGACTAACATGGAGTGAAGCACCTGATAGTTACGGTGAATTTTACATAAACATCATGGTGGGTCATACCTGAGTTGGAAATCCATTCTGAAGCATGATAGGCGTTAAGAAACATACACAAAGCCTGGAAAGGAAGTGCATAAATAATTATTTAGATTAATGAGGTAGGTTGCAGGATGGAATCATTTTAATTAGCTAGTTTTTATGTATAAAAAAACCCATAAAATAAAGTATATTGAAAGTTATGGAGCATAAATATAATTAGATGATCAAGGGGTGGATAACTCCAATTATATTGTAACGTAGGTGTCTGACTGTAATTTTCCCAGAGTAAAAATGTGTGACCCAACTACCTACTCTCGGCTGTATGCTAAGTTAGCATGCAGCCCACCTTTTTCTGTCAGCATTTGACATGCAACATCATCTGATCCATGTAAACGAGGGCTTAGCTGGCATAAATTAGGCTGATCCATTCATCAGGTGGACCACTCAATTAAAATGGAAGGATGACTGCTGATATCATGTAACATGCATGTGTGGGCTGCAAGCAAGCACAAAAATCGTATATGTTCTATGCAAGTACTTCAAATCGAACCGCTCGATATGTGGCCGTATTATATACGACTGCACCACAATAGAAACGGGACCAAACCGATCTTCCGTAGTCAGAGAATGGACAGTTAAGAGTGGCAAATATTCAACGGACACAGTCCGCCAGGGTATCAAAAGTAAAAGTAATAACAAAGAGACGCGGAGTGGCGACCGGCCTCCGGACCAAGCCGACGCGGATTGCGTCCTGTCGCGGCCATGTGTGACTCGGTCCTGACAGAGCTCTGTAGGGCCCACCGTGATGTAAGTGTTTTATCCACGCCGTCCATACATTTTTTCAGATCACTTAGGTCCCATACTGTTGAAACCTCCTTAGGTCCCACCGTAATGTTTATTCATCATTCAACCTGTTCTTAGCTTCATCAAAACTTCCGCGAAATTTCGTACGGTGGACATTCAATCCCCCACTGTGTGGTCCACTTGAGCCTTGGATCTGCCAGCTTTTTGACTTAATACTTTAAAATTATCTAAAAATTGGATGGATGGCGTGGATAAAATACACGCATGACGGTGGGCCCTACAGATCCCTGCCTTGACCATACCCGCTTGACCCTAAAAAGGTGATAATTTACGTTGAAAACTTTTTAGTGCCCACCAAAATGTTTGTTTGCAATCCAAACCATTGATAACGTCACACAGGCTTGATCCAACACTTTTGTGACTCTCTAGAAGTTTTTAACGGTGGGAGTTCAATCCCTATTGAATGGTCCACCTGAGATTTGGATCTGCTTCATTTTTTTACCACGCCCTAAGATGAGCGGACAAAGACGGATGGTGTGGATATCCAATATATATTATTACGTGGAGATCTGAGCCCATATGAGGTTCAATGACAAAATACCAATCCGAGCCAACCCACTACCGGAGTGTCCGTGGCAAGACTCGTCCAACCTGATACGGGCATCCCATGAAGATTGTTACGGGAAGATCCGAGCCCATATGAGGTTCAACGACAAAACACCAATCTGAGCCAACCCACTACCGGAGTGTCCGTGGCAAGACCCTTCCAACCTGATACGGGCATCCCATGAAGATTGTTACGGGAAGATCCGAGCACATGTAAAGTCCGAGGCGAGGAGAGTCTTGGAGAACAGAGTCTCCCTCTTCGGTTCGGACATACAAGATCGGCTCGGACCTGTAAGATCAGATTGGATTTGAAGATCGCTTGGATCTGAGAACCGCCCTTATTCAATCGAATAATCGCAAAGGTAGACGACGGTTGGACGAGCCGAGCCGAGCAGATACTTGAGGGCGCATATTATATCTACCAAACATGGAAACTGTCATAACCAAACGTGGCCGATAACTTCGCTCGCAGATACGCACTGCACGCCCGATACGTTGCATGATCAATAGATTGCGGGCAGTATCTCCATGATCCGGGAATTCCCCTGATCATGACGAGATTGTCTGATGCAGGCGATTCTACAGGCAAGTATAATGAGAACACGACACCATGTCTACAGGTATGCAACTAAAAATGCAAATACAAATACTCTCTCCTCTACTCTCGACTTAGACCCAGATTCTCTGGACTTGACTTAGGCATCGGAGGGTCCCCCGGCTTAGCCAGGGTCACCTTTGCCTATTCTCTTGGTGCAGGTTCCGGAGGTGAGTCGTGAAAGTAAGGGAGATGTGAAGGAAGGGCCGACCATATTTGGACATCAACATTTTTTGGCGCCGTCTTTGGGAATTTGAGACTAAAAGTCAGATTCTGGTTTTCCTTCTTCTAAGCAATGGCGAGAAAAAAGAAGGCTGTGGCTTGGAATTGGAACCAGACGGACAAACTCAGTCATCATTACCACTTCACGTCGAATCCGCACTAGGGCCTTCCCAACGTTCTCGCAATCGGTCGAATAAATATCGCGCAATGCAGAACGAAATTCAGGCCCTGCGCGACGAGATAAATAGAATGAAACAGCAAAAGGAACCACGGCTACGCCCAATTCAGGAAAATCCCATTCTCGAGCCGGTCGGTTTGTTCGTGGAGACTCGCTTTGTACCGAGGAGCGTGAGACCCCTGCTCTTACCATCCATTCAGCCACCTTAGCTCTGGTACCCACGGATCTTCACCATCAATTAGAACGGAGGAGGAAAAGAAGAACTCCAGAGATCAAGGATGCCCCTGAGGTCATCGCTGAAAATAAAGATCCTTAGGAGACGCGATTTGCAGAACTTAACAACAAATTCTTGATGTTGGACAAGAAGCAACAACTGTCAATAGTTCCAGATACGATCCAAGCGATGATGAAAGATACCGAGCTTCCCTTCACCTCCGCCATCATGGCTGAGGTGATGTCGCAGAGGTTTTGGATGCCTCATGTCATCCAGTATTCGGGATCTGGAGACCCATCCGAACATTTGGAACCCTACTGATCGTGGATGGAAATCCAGACCGCAACTGATGCAATACTGTGCAGAGGGTTTTCCATCACCCTTACAAGGTCCACTCAGATTTGGTTTCGTCAGCTCAAACCAAACTCTGTGAGCTCTTTTATAGAATTAAGTCGACTATTCCTTACGTAGTTTATAAGCGGTAAGAGAAGTTGGAAACCCAACACTCACCTGCTCACCATCAAGCAAGCTTCGAAAGAATCGTTGAAAGACTACATCGCCCGTTTCAATGAGGAAACATTGCAGGTCAAAGACTGATGACAAGATGACGCTTACTGCCATTCTAAGTGGACTTAAGGAAGGAAAGTTCGCTTTCTCCATTAGAAAGAATCCACCGAAAATGCTAGCAGACTTCATGGCGAAGACATAAAAGTATACTAATGCTGAAGAGTTCACTAATGCTCGTAAAGGTAAGCAAGTAACTGACCCGACAAACAAAAGGAAGAGGTCCAGGAATGAAGAGTCCTAGCCGAATGGCAAAGGGGCAGACGACCGCGCTTCCTGTGATCGTCGACCGAGCCGCAATCCAGAAGAAAATTTTCGTTCTTATACTCCTCTTAATACATTCACCGAGCAAATCCTGCTGGATATCCGAGGAGACAAGCTACTTAACTAGCCAGTCTGCATGAGGGCTGACCCAGAACATCGGGATAAGTGAAAATTCTGTCGCTTTCACAGAGATCACGGTCACAACACGGACGATTGCGTGAACATAAAAGACGAAATTGAATCCCTCATCCGCAAGGGACACCTACATCGATACACTAAAAAAGAGAAGTCCGTTTGGAGAGAGGAACGACCGCAAGAACAGCCGAATAACCCCCTAGAAGAACCCATTGAAATTCATACTATCTTTGGGGGCTCAGCTGGAGGAGGGGATTCAAATAGGGCTCGAAAAGCTCATTCCCCGAGATCCGATCCGAAACACTACGTTTACCTGACGGTGCGTCCCGGTAAGGAACTCCAAGTCACTCTGTGCAGCCTGACTTTCAAGGAAGATGACGCACGAAAAATTTAGCATTCGCACGATGATGCACTAGTGGTCACGATGACCATAGCAAATCACAAGGTATATCGCATTCTGGTCGACACCGAAAGTTCGGCCGATGTGATATACTCTGAAGCGTTTGAAAAATGAAAATTTCACGGTCACGACTCCGACTCGTGAAGACTCCCCTACACGGCTGCGCTGGAGAAAGAATAATCTCTGAAGGAGCCATTTCCCTCTCAATGACAGCGGGAGAAGGACAACATCAGGTCACACTTCTAGTGGATTTTTTTATCGTCAATGTTCCTTCTGTACACAATTTGATCCTGCGACAACCCTCCCTTAACGCAATGAGGGAGGTCGTCTCGACTTACCACTTGATGATGAAGTTTCCAGTTAAGGGTGGGATCGGCTATCTCCGAGGCGACCAGCGCGAGGCCCGAAGGTGTTATGCGATAGCGATTAGAAAAGGAGCGGCCAAGCAGGCACTCGTCGTGGACGCCTTGGATCCCCGATGACCAATAGGGAGCTCATCAGTCTAAGATATGGAAAAAGTGTCCCTCGATGAATCAGACCTGAGTAAAACTGTTCAGCTCGGGTCATCGTTGAATTTCGAGCAGAGGACAGCATTGTTGGACTTCTTGAAGCAATACCGAGATGTCTTAGCATAGTCACATGTGGTTATTCCAGGGATCTCTCCTGATGTGTTGGTTCATAGACTGAATGTGGACCCGGATCATAAACCAGTGAAACAAAAAAAAAGACCGTTCGATGCCGAAGGATATGAAGTCATTGCCGAGGAGGTCTCCATCTTGCTCGATGGGAGTTTCATAGAAGAAGTATATTACCCTGACTGGAAAGCGAATGTCGTGCTCGTCAGGAAATTCAACGGAAAGTGGTGGGTCTGTGTAGATTACTCAGATCTGAATAAGGCATGCCCTAAGGACAGTTTCTCATTACCTCGGATCGATCAACTGGTGGAAAACACTGCCGAACATGAGTTACTCTCATTTTTAGATGCCTATTACGGGTACAACCAAATCGTTATATATCCCCCAGACAGGCAGAAGACTACCTTTGTTACGGATAAAAGGCTCTACTGTTACCGGGTCATGCCATTCAGCCTGAAAAATGTTGGGGCAACATATCGAAGGTTGGTAAATCAGATGTTCGCCAGACAGATTGGATACACCATGGAAGTATACGTTGACGACATACTAGTGAAGAGTACCAGAGCCTCCGACCACCTTGCTGACTTCGGAGAAGTGTTCAACGTCCTTCGAGAATACCAGATGAAGTTAAACCCCGCTAAGTGTGCATTTAGAGTTGAATCGGGGAAGTTTCTTAGCTTTTAAGTTAGTTAGCGAGGTATCGAGGCTAACCCGGACAAGATCAAGGCTCTCCTCGACATGAACTCACCTCGAACCGTTAAAGAAATACAGTGTCTCACGGGAAGAGTTGCAGCTCTGGGACGCTTCATATCCAGAGCTACAGACAAATGCCTCCCCTTCTTCCAGCAGCTAAAGGGTCACAAGAGGGCAGAGTGGACACCAGAATGTGAGCAAGCCTTCCAGCAGTTGAAATAGCATTTAGGTTCGCCTCCTCTCTTATCTAAGCCTGAAGAAGGGGAGCCCTTATTCCTCTACCTCATGGTCTCGGCTTCAGCTATCAGTTCGGCCCTTATCAGAGAAGTCGGAAGCAAGCAATACCCCGTATACTATGTGAGCAAAGCCATGGTACCAGTGGAGACAAGATACCAATCCTTGAAAAAATTGACGCTCTGCCTCGTTGTCTCAGCTAGAAGATTACGGCCGTACTTTCAGGCCCATTCCATAGTTTTCTTGACCGACTCTCCCCTAAGGCAAGTTCACCAGAGACCTGAGGTTTCGGGTCGGATACCAAATGGGCTATTGAGCTCGGAGAGTTCGACATTCAATTCCGTCCCACGGCAACAATCAAGGGTCAAGTTGTAGGCGACTTCATCGCCGAGTTTACAACTTCGAGTGAAGAACAAATCAGTACGGAAGTCGAGATGACACCGCTCGTCCCTTTGAGCAACCAAGAGGCAGTGTCGAATTCGGAATGGGTCCTCTATGTTGATGGGTCGTCCAACGTCAAGGGAGTAGGTGCTGGAGTCGTCCTGGTTGCATCCGATTCAACGACAATCCAATACGCGATCAGACTTGGATTCAAAGCTTCTAACAACGAGGCGGAATATGAAGCGTTGTTAGCCGGACTCAGGCTGACAGCAAGCCTGGGTGTTCAGACTCTGCAAGTCCATTACGATTCGTAGTTGGTAGTAAATCACATCTCTTCATAGCATGAAGCCAAAGAAGTCAGAATGATCGCTTACCTCGAAGAGGCGAGGAAACTGATCGAGAAATTTTAGAGTTACAGCATCCGGCAGATCCCTAGAACTGAGAACTCATGGGCCGATGCCTTAGCAAGACTCGCCTCGGCCTCTGAAGGAAAGATCCCGCGGTTTATTCCCGTCGAATTCATTGAACATTCGAGCATCAGCCAGTTGGAGAAGGTCAATCCCGTTCGGTCTATTTCAAGTTGGATGGATCCGATTTTTAATTACCTCTTATCCGGCGAAATCCCCTCGGACAAGCTAGAGGCGAGGCGACTTAGGGTCAAAGCGGCCCGATATATCATATTGGACGGAGTGTTGTATAAGAAGGGGCATTTCCAGCCTCACCTTAGATGTCTCCGACCGGATGAGGCCGACTACGTGATTCGGGAGATTCATGAGAAAATCTGTGGAAACCATTTTGGCAGTCGAGCCCTAGCCATGAAGATACTTCGTCAAGGGTATATTTGGCCAACTCATAAACAGGACTCGAAGGATTTCGTTCGAAAGTGTGACAAATGTCAACGTTTCGCAGCTGTGCCAAGGCAACCCGCTGAAGAAATGACTCCCATGAGCGGACCTTGGCCGTTCGCCCAATGGGAGATTGACATCATTAGTCCCTTACCTACAGGGAAGGGGCAGGTCAAGTTCGCCCTCATAACAGTCGACTACTTCACCAAATGGGCCGAGGCCAAACCCATCGCAAAGATCACCAAGCAAAAAGTACTCGATTTCATTTGGAAGAGCATTATCTGTCGGTTCGGAATCTCAAACACCATTGTATCCGACAATGGCCGTCAGTTCGACAATGACAAATTTCGAGGTGTGTGTCGGAAGCTCGACATTATGAATGCTTATTCATCTCCTCGACACCCACAATCCAACGAGCAGGTGGAAGTGGTTAATAAGGTTATCAAACACCATCTTAAAACGAGGTTAGAGAAGGCTAAGGGTAACTGGGCCGAGGAGCTACCATTCGTCGTCTGGGCCTATAGGACCACGCCTGTCATGCCCCAAACCCAAAAATTGGATTCATATGAATCCCGATTGCCGAATCTGGTGCCAACAGCCTTGGTAGTACCCCATTCTCGGCTCCTAGCATTCATATGCCAGATTCCGATCCTAGGATCCTATAAGGAGGATTTTTTTTATATACATTTAACTCGTAACATGCATAACTATAAGATTACCTAATTCACAAAGGCAACATCATCATCACATATCTACTAATATAATCATTTGAGTACAACACTGAAAAGGAAATACATAAATAGAAAATTAAGCTCTAGAATACCACTGCACGCTCCAAGCTCAACACTGCTGCAACCTAACATCACCTGAAGGCATCTATCATGCATAAGCTTATAGTAAGCTTAGGGGGTAGTGTAAGTGTGTGCACAAGGTAAGTGTCAAGTGTTCAATACAATGCCATCATCATACAATACCGGAATAAACAGAAATACTGACAAGATCATGAATTATACGATAACAGAGTAAGCGGAAGTACGGACAAGTCCATAAGTAAATCAATAGTAGGATACGCAATATAGAACAACTATATAACAAGAAGTCATGAAAAATAAAATATCAGATGCCGAGGATTCAATGCAATATACAAATCTTGCTAAGTCTGTCTAGGCCATATAAGTGCAGAAATATAGCAGCTCAAAATGCCATATGCTTGCGGATGTAATGCAATATGCGATGCGAATGAAATGACTATGCTGGAGTGTGAATCGGGATGATAGTACGTAGTATCGCAGGCTACGGGGTCCACCACAAGAGACTTCTATCCAAACCAGTCCCATACCTAAATTTGAATAGTCAGACTCAATGTGGTAAACTCCTGATCTCAGGTTAGTCGCGCGCCTAACCGAAATCCTTGCCATAACGAAGGTACACAACAATTAGTTGCGCACCACCAACCTGAGTGAATAGTGAATGAATGAATGAGCATGCAAATTCTACTCAATAAGTCCACATATCAGTACGGTTCCTCCCTGTGAAATCATCGGGGTCTATTATACTCCATACCAGATTGTCGTCCCATCGCCCGCAACAAGGTGAGTGGAAGAGACCTCATTATCCGCCTGCCAATATCGGGCCCAGCTCGTCAATAGAGGACCCATTCCTCGAGCTAGTCAGACGCCTAGCATTGCCCCCTCCTCTCGGGCAGGTAAGGCCGCACCGCCTTCCAACCGACCACGACACAGTGGAGAGCGCAGCCATCTGGTAATCGGCACTCGGCGCTCATCTGCCCACTTGGTCTAGACGTTGGAGCAACCTCTGAAACTAAGAGGGTTCTGAGACTTTCACACAAGGATATCTATAGCACCCCATGTAGAACAGATTTCTAGTGTCCCATCTGGCCATCCACGATATACCTGTGGAGGCTACGACCCTGATGTCGCTAGAGCATACAGTAATCACAGCACACAATGCAAGATGCGTGAGTCATACAATCCAGTCATGCATCAATCCTGCGCATACCGTGTGCTCATGTGAGACAATCTCTGCCTATCAGGGAGTCTCATAACAACCGACACTATGACATATTCAATGGTTAATCATATCTCATAACAGACATGCAGATGATATGTATGGGCATGTATCATGATGTTATGCTGTCACATACTCATAATTGGTATCCATGATCAGCCTCGACAATATGGACATTTAACCAACATTGCCCCCAAGGAATGACCCACATAGAATCAAACATATAATGGGCCTATGGCCTCACATAAAGGCCTAATATATAACACAATGAGCATTACTCAAGGGCCACATATACACAATAGGTGGGCCTTGCTCATGGGCCCCAAATACATGACATGTGGGCCCTACACATGGATCTCGAATACATCAAATAGGTCATGCGTCATGGGCCTAATATACATCACAATGGGCCTTGCCCATGGGCCACAAATACATCACCATGGGCCTTGCCCATGGACCTTAAATACAACACAATGGGCCTCATTACATAGACCTCCTATTCATCACATTAGGCCTTAAACTTGGGCTGAATACACATTATAATAGGCCTCAACTACGAGTCATGTATACATCATATAGGTCTCGACAATCGGCCTCGGCATTCGAAATCGGCCTTAACAATCAGAATCGATACTCAGAATCAGCCTCAATACTCGACCTCATATACATCAAATGGGCATAATCACATGGGCCTCATGTATATATCAAGGTGGGCATAATCACGCGGGCCTTTCATATATATATATATATATATATATATATATATATATATATATATATATATATATATATATATATATATATATATATATATATATATATATATATATATATATCAAGGTGGGCCTCAACGGATGGCCCATAACTACATCAAGATGGGCCTCCTCAAATGGGCCTTATATATGTCCAAGTGGGCCTTAACAACGGGTCACAAATACATCAAAATGGGCCTAATCACACAGGCCATATGTACATCAAATGAGCTATAACAATGGAATCTAGTAAATCGGCCACGGAAATCAGAAGCAATCGGTCACGATAATCGGCCTCGATCACTACTCGGCGATTGATCACGATAATCGGAATCAATCAATTATCAGAATTCAAAAAATTAGTCACGTCAATAGGAATTGGCCTCAAGATGGGATTCATAGATGGATGGCCGATGATGGTTCACGCGATATAAATGGGGCCCATTCGTTTGGGGTAACCCACTAGAGGATGATGAAAAATGGGCCTAGCCAGGCCTAAGGAAAGGTCACAATGAGGACATCTAACCGTCATTGCCCATCAATGTGGACATCTAACCAACATTGCTTCCAACGAGTGGCCCACATAGGGCCAAACATATAGTGGGCCCATGGTCTCACATAATGGTTTCATAAATCAAGTGGGTCACATCACATGGGCCTAATACACATCGCTTAATGCACATCGCTATGAGCCACATCATATGGGCCGAAAACAGGCCTCATCATATGAGCAGGAATATATCACAACGGGTGTCACTAAATGGGTCGAAAATACATCACAATGGGCCACGACATATGGGCTAAGTATATATCTCAATGGGCCACAACCCATGGGCCCCAGTACATCATAATAGGCCGCAACCTGCGGGCCTCAAATACAACAAGTGGGCCGCATCAATGGGCCTTATACACCTCAGGTGGGCCCTGCTCATGGGCCTCAAATACATAACACGTGGGCCCTACACATGGGCCTCAGATACATCATACGGGCCACAACCCATGGGCCTAATGCAATCATAATGGGCCTTGCCCATAGGCCCCAGATTCAAGTAGGTGGGCCCCATCATATGGGCCGCACCAATGGGCCAATATGCATCAAGAGGGCTACATCAATGGGCCACACAAGTGGGCCATATACATATCAAGTGGGCTACACCAATGGGCCGCACTACTTGGGCTTCACTATCTACACCGTTCATCTATTTTTAGAGATCATTATAGAGTATTAGCCAAAAATGAATCATATCCAAAGATCATCTGAACCATACTACAGATAATAATAGAGATAATTGATGAGGGTCGAATATTACATATCAGACCCCGATTATTGCCCGATTTTACGTACATGATAAAGCTTAATGTCATATTTTAATTGTGTTTTTATTACAGGATGAAATCAAGAGCATGGATTAAAAAATGATATTAAAAGCATGAATTTGACGCTCTGAAGTCACCAGAGCAAGGGACGTACTCCAAAGAACTAAGATTAATGGATTTACACGCCAGGGACCCGAGGAAATCAAGCCGTCCACGTTTAAAAAGGCCCGAAAATGGTCCAGAATGCAAGATCACATGGTTCCCGCCATCCGATTAACACGAAACTTCATACATGCGATGTGGGCCATAAATTAACCGTACATATTAAATTTCAGCCATTAAAGATCTCGGGAAGTGGGCCAACGGATAGATCAACTCATTAATTCATTAATTGGGGCCCACTGGATATCTGGATATACATCAATTTTGGTACTGACGGTTGAAATAATATGATAAAAAGGATGGACGGTGCAGATTTCTCACAAATATTACGGTGGGCCCTTATGTACAACGTGCATACATGGTGTACACAAGTTCTCGCGCCATACCATATCGGTCAGCAGCGCTGACCAGCGCCTGCCCGCATTAACTTCTAAAAAATGGAAATTTCCGTTTTCAAGCTACCTAACGGACAGAAAGTTCCTTTTTGCGGTCGATAGTGGGCCCCACTCATGTCCCGTACGGATAATCTAAACCGTCCATCTTGTAGACGGCTAAGAATACTATAAAACCTATGTGATATTTTTGAGCCATGCGCGCACACGTGTGAGATACAGAGGCCACAAAAGGGCTGCCCTACAACATTCAAAACTGATCCTTTTGTGATTCTTCTCTGGGCCACGTCAATGGATGTTCAAAACCATTCATTCTTGATTAAAATTTCGTTTTGAATCCAATGGATGGGGTGAATTTTCCAGAAAATGCTTCTGTGGGGCCCACCGATCACAACAGCGAAATGGTGCGAAAGGTTTCGCACATCCATGAAAATTAACTTTTTCAGGCAGTTTTGGCCCACCATCTTTGATCATATGGCAGATCTGAACCGTCTATCATGTAGAGGACCCAAGAAAGTCCTAAGGGACGATGTTTATTTGGAATTTGAGTGAGAAAAGTGGCGTGTTTTGAGGCACCGAACTTGGCTGCAAAAAAGCTTTCACTAGGCATGCATAGCTTTCCAAATCCGATTCAAATCCGATTTTCACCACTCCAGTAGCTATATATGGAGGTTTTGGACGTGGGGAGCATTGATGCAGACCTTAGAAAGGAAGATCCAGAGCCAAGGAGAGGAAAGAGAAGAGTGAGAGAAGAAGAAAGAAGAGAGATAAGGGAGATGTTTTTAATGTTTTTATTTTATATTTCCTTTTTCCTAATCAATTTTATGGATTGCTAAACTTCTCAGCTAGGGCTGAGATGAAGCCCTTAATTTGAATACCGTTTGTTTACTGTTGAATTCATGTTGATTTGATTAATTTATTTTTTTTTTCTCTAGTGTGCTTTCCTGAGATTTCTGTACTTCTCCATTCTATGAGCTCGACCAAAGTCTACATATGGATGTTGTTTGGAATATTATTCTAGGTGCTTGTGTCTGACCATGAATAGGTCTCCTATAGAGGAAGAAACAGGATTTACATCTCTCCATGCCTGACCATGGATGGAAAGATGTGATCCATATGCTTTAAAGGATTATACATTCTGTGTGCCCGACCAAGGACATAGAGTGTGCTTTGTTTATTTTGATATCAATTTGAATTAGGGTGAATCAACAGGTAAAATAAGGGTTAGGATAATTAGGGGTGGATTCGAAAGTCTTAGTCTTCTCCTGGATTAAATTTTTCTCATAGTTCTCAGTTATTTTTCATAGATTTGTGTTAGTTTACTTATTAGTTTGCTAAAATATTTGTTGGATTAGTTAAGAAGAGTCTTAAATTTTGAATTGCGATAATTAGTCCTCGTGGCAACGATCTCGTAATACGTACCATATTTACATCTGATTCGTATACTTGCGAGTTAAAATTATTTAAATCAAATTGGTTTAAATTAAAACATCAATAATGTTTGGCACCGTTTAAAATTTCCAGGGCCCACCATAAGGTCACAAGGACATGGATTAAGAGGAAAACAAATTTCATTTTTGATCCAAAACTTCTGTACTCCAAAAAGGGATTCAATGGTAGACATTCAATCTCCACTGATTTATGTAATGTGGTCCACCTGATATCCTCATTTTTTATCTCAAGCCTTAAGTCGAGCTCATCATTTGGATGGACAGTTTAGATATAATACATGTCTCGTGATTAGAACCCACAGAACTGCTGATATAAATGCAACGGGTGTGCAGCCCGTGGGTCCCCACCATCCAAATGGATGGCTACGATATTATACATACAACATGGTGAGGTTCCACTGCATGGATGAACAGTGTAGGTAAAACACTACATCACGGTAGGCCCCACGGAGTTTGCTGACGTCAACCATCAATGGGACCCTCCATCCTAACTTTGGACGGTGTATATGTAAACCACATACATCTAGTGCGCCCCACACCACCCGTCCAGATGGACGGGTGTGGATATAGAATTGCCATCATAATATTATAATATATATATATAAGCATAGAGGCGAGATCCCACCATCCAGCAGTTGGGCGGTGAGGATGAAACCCATATATTATGATAGGGCCTCACCGTCCAAGGTCTGGACGGTGTGGCAAAATGCATACATGAGGGTGGTGCCACGGCCCAACAGTTGGACAGTCTGCACGTACATGGGCCCCATGTCCAGCGTGATGTGCGGTGGAGATAAACAAATAAATCAGGTGGGTACCACAGAACTTGCATACGTCAATACAGCAGTTGATCTGCTGTTGGGGCCTCAGATGAACAGATGGTGTGGATCAGCGCATCATCAAGGCGGGGTAGGATAACACCTACACATGATGTCCAGCACCGTCCAAAGCATTGGACGGTGTGGATGGAAGACATACAATATGGTGGGGTCCACCGTCCTAGCTGGACGGCTGGAATAATATATACATCATGGTGTGGTGCCACACAGATGAACGGTGCGGATCAAACCCACACCACTTGCTGATGTCAACACCACGTGTAACACCAGGCAATCCCTTTTTCTCATGAGTGAGTCCCACATAGAACCCACCATCTGGTGATGTACAGGATTACAACGTCCAGTGTCCAAATGGACGGCATGTATCAAGGTGGCCTGCCATCCCAGCTCTGTTGGACATAGGCCTGGTGGGCCCCATCCTCACACATGTCACATGTGTGAGGTGGGTCCCACGCAAATGGATGAATGGTTAGATAAACACATATCTCACTGTCAGCCCCTCTGCTGACATCAGTGCAGTAGATGGAAGGTGTTATAAAACACATACCTCACGTCTGGTCCCACAGTCCTGCTGACGCTGCACAGCAGCTGCAGCTGCTGGCTCAACAGATGAACGTTTTGGATATAAGACATTAAAGGTGGGTCCACGTGGTGTGTCCCACCAGAGTTTTTGATCAAGCAGATACTCGTGTTTTTACTTCATCCAACATCCAGGTAGTACGGACGGCCTGGATATGAACATGTGCACGAGGTGGGTCTCACATACTCCAAGGTGGGCTCCACCATGATGTATGGCATGAATGCATGCATCAAGTGGGCTATCAAACAGTAAAAAAAGAGAGAGTGAGATTGGAGTGATAGAGAGAGAAAAGCGGTGAGGAGGGGAGGGACCCCGCCACTATGGGCCCTCCCTATATAATACATACATCAAGATGGGTCTCACTTATGTGGGCCCTCAAATCATAAAATCAATAAATAAAAGCACCCACCTTTGATTTTCTTGGACCTCTTCTTCCATCAATGAGTCCTAGAGTTCCGAGGGATGCATTCCAACGGTGGAGATGATCATCGGATGGTGAAGATGGGGGATAAGGAGGTGGGCCAACTCTTCTCATGGAGGTGGGGACGTTGGATCTCTCTTGAAATTGCTTGGAATGAGAGAGAAATGAGAGAGAGATGAGTGATGTAGGGAGAGAGTAATGGGTGTGTAAGAAAAAGGATGGGTTGGGTTGAATTTTGTGTAAAGGATGTATGGGTGGGGAGAGGAAGAGTTGACTTGTGAGGGGGTGAGGTGGCATGGGGTATGGGTGATGTACTTGACTTGTGAAATGATGTGTACTTGATTGATTGATGTGACGGGTTGTAGAGATTCTCTCGAAATTTGCAACATGCGACGTTTTCCTCGAACTGAACACAGGCCCACATTTCCTGGCCCAGGTATCACCTCGGCGCGCAAGACGCGGCATCAGAACCGCGGCGATGGTGCGATAGCACTGGTACAAGTCTCGGGTCAAACTGACTCAGACCAACAGGATCCGTCTCAGGATTACACGCATATGTCGGTTACAGATCACGAGTCGGTGGAATTCGACCGGGATGACCACGGAAGCCTAAAGAACAGTACGAATTAGGATACGGGTCTTACAACGCCCCAGTCCTCGACCGGAGAAACTCCATTTTCACTTTCCTACGGCTTGGAGGCGATGGTACCCGGGGATATCAGCCTCCCTACTGCGCGAGTAAGAAACTACTAAGAGGGTCAGAACTCCGACCTGATCACTGCTAACTTGGATTTGCTCGAAGAAGTCCGAGACGTCTCCAGGTTCCGAGTAACAGCTCGACAGCAACAGGTAGCACGTTTCTACAATTCAAAATTCAAGGTTAGGCAATTTCGTCCTGGGGATTTGGTCCTTCAGCGAGTCTTCCAAAACATAGCCGAGCCGGGAGCAGGGACGCTCAGACTTAATTGGGAAGGACCATATCACGTGGTCAGATCTACTAAACTGGGCTCGTACCACTTGGAAGACCTCGAAGGCTGCCAGCTCCCTCATCCTTGGAACGCCGAGTACCTAAGGATCTACTACCCATGATGAACAAGCCTTTAAGGCTCCTAATAAAGTATACACCTCTGAGCGACTAGCCTTTAAGGCTTTTAATAAAAGTTCTGATTCTACTCCCACATGGACGAACTTGTCTACCAAGTTGCCCCATGAATACAGGGGCAAACTAGATGGTCTGATCCCTTAAGAAAAAGGGAGAGTCGGAGCGTAATCCCTCAATGATTCGACATTGCACTCCCTCTGGGTTAGGGAAAAAGCCTAACCACAAATGAATGAAATGTCCTCGTCAATCGCGAGGTGAGCCGATTCCTCTAAGGGTTCAAACTCGAGTGAGCCTAGGAAGCTCAGAAGTTACACTAAAATGACAATGGAGGGAGCTAACCTTTCAAGAGGCTAGCTCGGTCATAAAACGACATATCAAGTCAACAATTGATAAATACCCTTAAATGTTTAAAAAATATTTCTCATTCAGTAATCCTCCTTGGAGGAGAAAAAATATTCAAAAAAAAGAAGATAAATCATCACGCGGGCGGAGGTGCCTGGGAATCAGGGGAATGATCTGAACGAATAACTTCGGCAGGGGCGTCTTCAGGATCTTTGGGTAGTAGAGGATCGAGATCGAAGTCCGGGTATAAACCCAGAACTGCTTCAATATAAGCATCGAAATCGCAGTCGTAAAATTTTACAGCCTTGATGTCTCTCCTTGGAGGCCTTGAAGTCTTCGATTGCGACTGCAACAGCCGTTGCCAGAGAGGCCTCATCCTTGGCTCACTGAGCCTCCGTAGCCTAAGCAACCGCCTGGTTCCGCTCTTCAGCCGCCTCGGCTTTAGCACATTCTAAGGCTTTACCCAGCCGAGTGGTCTCCTTAGCCAATGAATCTGCATGGGCTCTAGCGCGGGCCAACTCGGCGGTCGCAGCGTCACTACAGGCTTTAAAGTTGTTCGCCCTCTCATGCAACAGCAACTCCCTGGCCTCTAGGTCAATCACCACCCCCTGCAGCCGACTTCCTCTGGCCCTCTCGTCCGAGAGTTGCCGACGCAGCTCACTCTGCTCGAACCTCAAAAGGGCGTACTCATTTTGTAAAGCCGCCATTTCGACCTTAAGGGCCTCGAACTCGACCTTCCTCTTCCCATGTTCCCGCGCTCTCTCTCGAGCTAAAAGCAATTTCGGGACAGACTGAACAGAAAATGAGAATCAGTACCTGAGAAAATATACATGTATACAATAAGAATGCAAAGGGAAGGGAGGATCCTCTCGAGAACGTACCGTGTAAAACACGGAAGCCAGATCATTCAAAAAGGAGTTATCCGACTTGTCGAGGAGGTGAGTTATGTCCTTCTCGGGGGCATGTTTAGTGGCCCACGATGCCAAACAGGCCAGGTGGTAGCCCAGCTCGAACCTCCCGCTGCTCGTTCCTACCTGAGGCGAGATCGCAGCCTCCTCAGCCCCAACTCTACTACCGGCTGAGTCTCGCCTCGGGGGGAGAAAGCATGTTATCGATCATTCTAATGGCCTCCTCCCGCTCATAAGAAGAAGGGATGGCAATGGGGACCTCAGGGGCTGCAATAGGAGCCTCCGCGATGGGGGGAACGACGGCAGGAGGGGCAGTACTCACAATTGCTGGAGCACCGGCCATGGTCGTATAGGCAAGCACCGAGGGAGGAGCTACCTCCGGGAACATGGTCGGATTGGAAAGCACTGGGAAATGTGTCTCCATAGGGGCCATAGTCGTATTGAAAAACACCGGAAGCGGAGCTGCCGGAGGAGCCATGACCACGCTGGGAAGCACCAAAGTCGGCGCTGCACCCGATGCCTGTGGGTGAGCGAGCACCGCAAGTGTAGCGCCGACGAGCCTCGGAGTGGGGGTTGCACCGACCAGTGTGGCAGCAGATTCCTCCCACCAGGGGGAACCTGCTTCTTACGAGTAATCTTCAACCTGGGGCATCCCTCAGAATCTCCATCGTTGTTGAACCTACCTTCCTCTTCCGAGAGTCGAACGCCTCGGTCATACTTGCGAAAGAAACGACAATGTTAGCGATTGAGAAGGTGAAACTGGACTCGCCAGAAAGATTGGGACAACTTATTGAAAGACTTAGGCAAGGGTTGTGATTTGCAAAGCCCGGACCAATGAAGATTGGCTGCTATGATCAGGTCTGTTTAGGAGTGAAGCCCCTCTGATCGCGCCTTAGCCTTCACGATGTGGTTCTTCTGAGCCGGGTCGAGGAGTGACAGTCCCTTCTAAAAAGCTACGAAAGGAAACAAAGAGCTTTATTTCGATTGAAACAAATGAAAATAAGAGCAGTGATACAGATACTGGTTAAAGTCTGACCTGGTTTAGTGAAATGGGTCGGAACCCGTGTTGTTAAGGTTCCGAGCTCCACTGTTGGTGCCTCCTACTCACCTACCACCCAGAACCATTTATTTTTTCAATCCTTATTAGAGGACGGTAGGTTCATCACCAGCCCCGACCCCTTGCTGCCTCGGGTCGTGAAGTAATATCATGAATCGTTGTTGTCTTGCTTGACCAGGTACAAACTCATTAGCTCTTA
Source organism: Magnolia kwangsiensis (assembly GCA_037074715.1). Lineage (NCBI taxonomy): Eukaryota > Viridiplantae > Streptophyta > Magnoliopsida > Magnoliales > Magnoliaceae > Magnolia > Magnolia kwangsiensis. The sequence goes on along the minus strand of CM073585.1, from coordinate 11,516,159 downwards.
CGGGGTTAGCTCAGGGTCCCCGACTTGTCGCCAGATGATGAATGTGCATATCAGCACCCTCCACGCGTTGGGCGTGAATTGTCCCGTAGCCAGCCCGAGGTAGGCCGCAACCTTCCGAATGAAGGGGTGAAGTGGGAGCTGAAGGCCACACTGCAATGCGTAGAGGAAGATTGCAACTTCCCCCTCGGCAGGGCCCCTAGCCGTGTCCATAGGGCCGGGGGCCCTTATCTGAACGGAGTTCAGAATTTGAAATTCCGAACTGATCTAATCCATCTGAAATTCCGACAAAACGGAACCTCCTAGGACCATTTTCGAGGCGCGCCCACTCGCGGGCATTTCAGTGGCCTCAGGAATGTTGACTTGACGGGCTCGGGTGGCCTTCTTTTTGCTAGGTTGCTTGGTCTGAGCACCCGTCCCCTTTTGCCTCCAAGGTGGGGGTATAGTGGTACGGCTTCGAAGGGGCCTTCGGAAGCCCCTCTTCCGTCTTCAGAACTCCCCAGCTCGGAGTCCTCAGCATACTCACGCACCGTTTCGAGGTCAGAAGATATCGTGGGAAGAAAGTTAGAAGATCGACGAGAAAAACTCACCGGACAGCTCTCGGAAATCGCCTTCTCTCGGAAAGGTGTGATCAGTCGGAATCACCCACCGAAAAATTTAAGTTGATCGGAATCGCCTTCTCCAGAAATCACCTTCTCCAATATCAACTTGAATTCGCAATACACGTAGCGAGAACGACTCCGAAGGTGGTTTATATAAGCTACGAAGGATCTCAGCATTAATGGTGAACCATAATGACCGTAGCCGAATCAGCGCGAGCCGATCCCCAAGCATACGTGGCCACACCTCGTTGGGGGAGTTCTCAACTAACGGTATGACTCTGGCATCGGGCAGCGTGCTTCGATATTCGAAACGATGCCCGAGCAGAGGGAGCTATCATGTAGGCGTCTCCTCAGGCCTGCGTGGCGACCCCTTATAGGCTGGAAGGATATCCGGAATCGTAACCAACGCCACGCGTCTACCAAAGAAACTTGCAAGTGCATAATCTCAAGATGTGACGCTTCGAATTTGAAAATCATCATTAATGTAGTATGGGTGGGAGATCTCTTGCATGAGTACTCTTCGAGTCCGCTGGCGAGCTCGAAGAGTAGAGGGCTTCTGTTATGGGGAGATCCGAGCCCATATGAGATTCAACGACAAAACACCAATCCGACCCGACCCACTGTTGGAGTGTTTGTGGCAAGACCCGTCCAACTTGATACGGGCATCCCATGAAGATTGTTACGGAAAGATCCGAGCACATGTAAAGTCCAAGGCGATGAGAGTCTTGGAGAACAGAGTCTCCCTCTTCGGTTCGGACTTACAAGATCGGCTCGGACTTCTAAGATCAGATCGGATTTGAAGATCGCTCAGATCCAGGAACCGCCCTTGTTCAATCGAATAATCGCAAAGGTAGACGACGGTTGGACGAGCCGAGCCGAGCAGATACTTGAGGGCGTATATTCTATCTACCGAACATGGAACTGCTATAACCAAACGTGGCCAATAACTTTGCTTGCAGATACGCACTACACGCCCGATACATTGCGTGATCAAAAGATTGCGGGCAGTATCTCCATGATCCGGAAATCTCCCTGATCATGCCGAGATTGTCGGATGCAGGCAATTCTACAGGCAAGTATAAATAGAACACAACACCACATTTACAGGTACGCAACGAAAAATACAAATACTCTCTCCTCTACTCTCGACTTAGACCTAGATACTCTGGATCTGACTTAGGCATCAGAGGGTCTCCCGGCTTAGCCAGAGTCACCTTTACCTGTTCTCTTGGCGAAGGTTCCGGAGGTGAGTCGTGAAAGCAAGGGAGACGTGAAGGAAGGGCCGACAAATTTGGACATCAACACATATATATCTTTTTTTTTTGGCAGGGGGAGGGAGGATTAGCTTATTAGTACACACACTTCATGTTAGCCACCCCCACTAGGGATCTATAACATGACCTCAAGCGTTGAAACTATCTCCACTCAGTCTGCCAGTTGAGACATGGACTTGGGTGTCTATATATATATATATATATATATAGGTGGGCCTTGACAGTAAAGGCCTCACCCGCTAAGCTCTTCCCTCTGCGTCATTTAATATGTGCCCGTACGACACAGTTAGGTCGAAGACGCACCGCATCGAATAACTTTCAAACGGACAGACAGCGTGGGCCATCTCTGAAAGCAGTCTCTCCCACAACAACAGCGCCGATGGATCTCGGTCCATGACAGACGGGGCCGCGGATTGGGTACTACCCCACCCGTCCCAAGCTCCGGATAGGCTGGGACTTTGAGGAGCCACTGTGACGTATGGATTTTATCTACACCGTTCATCCATTTTTCCATGTTATTTTAGATTTAAGCCCAGAAGTTAGGCAGATCCGTGGCCCAAGTGGGAAGTAGCACTGCTAATAACACCTACAGTTGAAACCTTCCTAAGGCCTACCGTGATGTTTATTTGATGTAAAACCTGTTCAAAAGGTAATATAGAACTGTACGAAGGGAAAACACAAATATCAGCCCGATCCAAAACTTCCGTTGCCATTTGAAGTGTTCAACGGTACGAGTTTAATCCCCATTGCGTAGTCCACGTGAGCCTTGGGTATGACTTAAATTTAGAGTTTATAACTTAAAATGGTATAGGAAAATGGTTGGACGGTCTGGATAAAATCTAACCATTACAGTGGCCCCTCAAGCTCCAGCCTGTGCCGAGCTCGTAAGGGGTAGTATGGAAACCGCATCCGACAAGAGTATCTATCCGTGATTCACAAAATGCTTAAGTCCACGACTCGACGTCTTCTTCAGGAAACTGACTAGTGGTCGGTGTCATGTGGGCCCTATGTATGTGTTTCATCCATGCCGTCCTCTCATTCTTCCGGTTCATTTTATGGCATGAGCCAAAAAATGAGGTTGATCCAAATCTCAAGAGGACCGCACAGTGTTGATTGAACGCCCACCGTTGAAAACTTCTGAGGGCCACAAAAGTTTTGGATCTAAGCTGATATATATTTTTCCCTCCAAGTTGTATCACCAAATCAACAGGTTAGATGACAAATAGCCGATGGTGTGGTCCACCTGAGATTTAGATCTACCTCATTTTTGGGTGAAGCCCTGAAATTATCTTTCAAAATGGATGGACGGCGTGGATAAAACACCTACATCATTGTGGGTCCACGTATAGTGGCCAGTGGCAGCGTCAGTAGCCAAAGCGCGTCCGGATCCGGACTCTTCAACGGAAGCTTCTCTCTGCCTTACCCTTTTAATGGAAAAGTGTACTATGGCCATCTCTCTTTACTACATCTGACAGGTTGATCCACCAATCAGGACGGTCCATCTAATGGAACTATCAATGGATGGAAGCTGAAGCCAAAATACACATAAATCGGATGATCCTAGCCATCCGATCATCCACCTTCCGAAAAACCATAGGAAACAAAAATTCATAATGATTAGAATCGTCCAATTGGATGGGCCACCCATAATGAGATCTATTATACGGACAGTTCTGTTTGACACGTCACACTGCCACTTGTCCTGTACAGAGATGCATGTACCATATTCATCCGTAATTGTCATTTTGTGCAAGGATATTCTTGTAATTTCACACAAGCCCATGTTTCTATTTAAACGCAGAAACCCCCAGCTTATCACAAATAGCCTTCCCTCTCCAAAGACATCCATCCCTTCCATGGACCAAAACAATCACCAGAAGCTCCATTCCTTTAGCCAATTCAAGAGATCTCAGCCATTGATTAGAACCCTTCAAATCCTGGTATTCATCTGTATGCTCTCACTGATAATTTTGTGGAGCCCATCATGGGTGACCACCAATATCAAATCATGGAGACTCATACTCTCTACATCCATTTCCAATCTGTTGAGCTTATACATCAATAGAAAACTCATGTTCCTGGTTTGCAATGCAATCATAGTCTTTGTTACTCGAGGGTTTGGTTTTGTTGGCTTTGCCCAGCCCGCTGCAGATGAAATCAATGGCGAGGATATGGCGAGGGACAGGGACGGAGGCCAACAATATCGGTCGGGATATGTAATTCAGGAGAGGAATGGATCAGTTGAAGGTGATGGAGTTATGGTTGAAATTACAGAATCACGGGAGAATTTTGAAGAAGATAATCATCATCTACACCATCAGCCACGTCATCATCTTCCTCGCCATGATCATGGATACCAACACCAACACCACCATGGCCATCATCATATTCGATTACATCAAAATCAACAACAACAGAAGAAGCAGCAGCGGCAACGACAACAACAGCGGCGGAGGGAAGAACAACAGAAACAAGTATACCAGTGGCAAGAGCAACAACAACAACGAAAAAAACAACTGCAGCGACAACAATTACTACTACAACAACAACAAGAACAAGAGCGGCAACTGCTGCTGCTGCTGCAATGGCAAGAACAACAGCAGCAGCAACAACAAGAACTGCTACTACCACTACAACAACAACAACAACAACAACAACAACAAGATGGGCCTTTGGTTACGGAGGCATCAGACGAGGCTTTTGATACTTTTATAAAGACAATGAAAGAAAGTATGAGAAAGGAAAACAGACAACTACTCCTCACGTATTAATGGGATTTTTACGGTTTTTTTTTTTTTTTTTTCAAATCTTTTGATTTGATTTGAATAGGTTTCTTCCAGCTAAATGATTTTTCTCTGCTCTTTCATTTGTGACATATTGCAATGTATCTTGCTTGTGGCAGTTTTAAGGCTTTTGATCACCATCTATTCTGGTTAATTTCTGTACTTGTATTTGTGGCCCATCATTCCAAGATCTCAACCGTTGAAAAGATAAGGCCTACCTTTGATGGGAGACCCTTTTGAAATCTCGGAGATTGAAAGATTTCGAACCTTGTATGGATTAAAAATAATAGGTTGAGAGAGACAGAGGAGAGAAACTTCACCGGTCCAAATTGAGGGTTACTATCTTCCAATCTAGGATCTCTTCTGGTCGTCTTCAGTAAACGGTGGGACCATCAGATGAATGGTTTGTATAACGTAACCATGGTTTTGTTATGCTCATACGCGTGGAGCCCTGCCCTTCCACACGCAAGCTCACGCGCCAATATAGAGTGTAGCATATCCGAGATATCCATCAGGTGGGCCACAATGTTTAGATATTCTGGCTCGAAAAAAATCATAGATTCGACCGTCCGTTTGTTTTGTGTATGTGGCCCACATGACGACTAAAACAGCATGATGTTTAGCAATAAGATCCGGCGACTGTGGCCCACCTGATGGAAAGCTCAGATCTATCAGGTATGTTCCACTTTGGGTGCGCTTACCTGCAACTGGCCACTGGGCCGGGCTCTACAAGCATCCGTTAGATAGTTTTATTGATCAGATAATTCTATTCTTGAATAATAAACGGTCAGCATTAAGAACGGAGAAGTGAAGAAAAAGAACGGATATGATTCTTCAAAGATGTGAATTTTAACTAATAGCTCATCTATGATCTGTTTCAGCATATGAACGGCTCTGATTGATATATAAATCTTCCAAGTCTGCTGTAGAATGATAGATTTTACCATAATCTAGTGCTTCCGTTTCTACTGTATTAACTCCAGCAATTTCGAAACACGTTCGAAACTTCGTGCTTGACTACACTCCTTGACTTGACTCCGGGTCTTTTTATGTCATTTTATAGTGAAGGACTTCTGATACTTGCAGAGTGAGATGAATACACAGGCAATTAGAAGTTACTCCGAAATCGCTCATGTCAGAAAATTAATTCAATCTAAACCGTCCAAATTATAGGAAATTTTTTATATTTATTATAAAAAATATTAATTTGATTTGGAGATCAAAATATTAGATTTTTGGACATTTATTGAACGGTTAGAATTGAAAATTATCCAATGATCTTATTTCAAAAAACAAGGGTGGAAGAATCAGATATTAGAATTATTTAACCAACCTACTTTTTATATTGTAAATTAATTACAGTATTTTCCAAAATTTAAACGGTTTATTTTGGATAATATATTCCAAATATTGATTTCCCAAGTGCCTGCTTATCAAGTGTCCCATGCACCTGAGTATCAAATAACTTTATAAGAGGAATAATTTGATAGTCCGCGTAGAAGCTCAGAAATTCCTAGCATGAATGATTATATTTAAATCACTGTATCTAAGTCAAAATTTCAAAATTAGATTTTTTGAGAACTTAGAACATCTAATTTGTGGACACCTGCTTGTTGAAACAGGACCATTGAATTTTTTTTAAAAAATTAACCGTTCAATGATTGTCCACCAATCATAACTTCAGATAATCTAATACGCTTTGTATTTGGTTCATAATGCATATAAACTTAGAGTCATAATTTGAACAGCTTATTTTGAATTACTTCTTCTTCTTTTTTTTTTTTCCTTGTGTATAATCTTTAAGTGCCTGCGTATCATACATCACACAGCCGCTAGAGTATAAAAGTTTTTTCTTTCTCTTTTAAGAGAAAATTATCACTGTAAATCCCCGTAAGACCCGTATCTTAGTCCGTACCATTCCATAAACTTTCGCGGTCTTACTGGTTGAATTCCGGCAACCTTCGACCCTTAACCGATAGTCACACGCGACCCTGATTCATACGCCGTCAACCCGTGTCAACTCGATCCGAGTTCTGTACCATAGCGACCGCGCCATCGCTGCGGTTTCGATGCCGCTACTCGCGTGCCGAGGCGATACCCTGGTCGAGAGTTGTAGACCGACGTTCGGTGCGAGGAAACGCCGCGCGTTGCGAAATCTAAGGGAATCTCAACGATGTGTCACATCAATCCCATCAATCCCATCAATCAATCAATCCATCAATCCATCACATGTCAAGTACATATCAAGTACACATCACTTTCACCTTCTCCCAAGCAAGCCACAAAAGTCTTCCATGCCCATACTTTTCTTACACAAATGCCTCAAAAGTCTTCCAATGTCATACCTCTCTTACACAAAAGGCCACAAAAGTCAAGGATTTCTTACACACCCATCATTCACCACATCCATCCATCATCCATCTCTCTCTACAACACTCTCTCTCTTTCTCATTTGTAAAAAAAATCCAAGCAAACCCCTCATACGTATGAGCTCTCCCAAGCTTCCCAAAAACTCCAAGGTGGCCCACTTTCCTACCCCACCATCTCCCATCTCAACCCTCCATTCCTCATCTCATCCATTGAAGTTGAAGCTAAGGTGCTAAGGAACCCCTAGGAGCAAGAAGATCGGACGGTGGGTGTTTAATCATACTAGTTTTTCCTGTTTTTGAGATGGGCCAAGTGAGGCCAACCGATCAATGGTTTGGATCTCACTTGGGACCCTAAGATGTGGCCGATGGCCCACTATGATCATCATGATCATTCCATGATGGGGCCATTCTCCATGGACCCCATCATGATGTTTATTTCTTAGAAAAGGTCATCTAGACCGTCCATATTGGTGGGGAAAGGATCTCCACCGTTGATTCTAAATTTTGATGGTCCCATGTGTTAAAGGACCCACTTGATTGTATGATTCATTGCAAGGGAGGGCCCATAGTATCGGGGTCCCTCCATCACAAGCGTGTCCCACCCTCCATCTCTCTTTTTCTCTCCATCTCTCTCTCTTATTTTATTTTATTTTATTTCTTTTTATTTTATTTTATTTTATTTGTAATAGGGTTGTGTGGCCCACTTGAATGGACCCCACCTTGAAGCATTTATTTGGTCCAAGTTTTCTTCAAGTGGGGCCCACCTTAAATGTTGTACTACATCATCCATCTGTGGTGGTCCACTTCAACAGGGTCCACCATAATGTATTTTTTTTATTTGGACCGAACGGTCCAGCGTCTGGGACGCTGGACGTCCCTGTATAAAAAAAAAAAAGGAAAAGAGAATGAAGCTTTGGGGTGGTCCTCTCATAGGCCCCACCTTGATGTTGGGGTAAAATCCAAGCCGTCCATCCTCTTGTTGGCCCTTTTTAACCGTTGAGTAGGAGAATGCGCCTGATCTGAGCATCTGGTGGGCCATAACATAGGGGACTTTAGTGGTTACCCTTAAAAAAATTTCTTGATGATTTTATACGCCCAAAAATTTCAAACTTCGGACTCATTTGGTTTGTTTCGAGCTGAAGAATCCAATGAACGGATTAGATTAACTTGATATGGGCCCCACCTGTGGAAAACAACAGAAACACCAAAATATAAGAGAGAGAGAGGGAATGATGCAGCAATTGCTGCTGCAATCAGACCAGCGCAGGCGCTACCTGCGCTGTTGCCAGGCGGTGGGCGAAAAACATACACCCACGGCCTCTAGTCGTGGGCCCACCTTGATTTTTATATGCCATCTAAATCGTTTATGAGGTGGGCCCCCTCCTCAGGTGGGCCCCCTTCAAGTTTCGGCTGGATCCAAAATTGAGGTGACCCACACCATAGGAAACAGTGTGAATTGAATTCTACCATTGAAATCTTTTTGTAGCCCACAGAAGTTTTGGATCAAGATGAAATTTGTGTATTCCCTTCATCCAGGTCTGAGTGACCTTATGAACTGGTTGGATTTCAAATAAACATTTAGGTGGGCCCCACGTGGAGCGCACAGTGATGTATGCGTTTTATCTCCACCATCCACTGGACGGTGGAGCCTAGGGTGATGTTTGTGACGGTGGAGCCCTCTAGATGTGCGTGCGTGCAGCATGAGTGTGTGCATGCGTGTGCGCGTGCAGCGTGAGTGCTTGCAGCGTGTGTACGTATATATATATATTATACTATTTATAATGTTATATTATATTATGTATAATATTATATTATATTATATTATATATTGTATATATTATATATACATAATTTGTAGATTTCATGTTACATACATGATGGTGGGCCTTCATATGGGCCCCCACCTTTGATGCAGGTGCTGCATCTAATCTGCCCGTCCACTTTAAAGATCATTTTATGGAATGAGTCAATGAATGAGCCAGATTCACAGTCCAAGTGGACCCCATCTTGGCATGATTTGAGGTCCATCTTAATGTATTGGTGACAGTCTATTGGGGCCCACTTTGATGTGGATGTAAGGCCCATGGGATTGGACCATTTGATATATCCCAAGGCCCTTGGGACTAGGCCCATTTGATTTATACAAGGCCTAGGGGTTTAGGCCCATTTGATTAATATAAGGCCTAGGGGTTAGGCCCATTTGACTTATATAAGGCCTACAGGATTAGGCCCATTTGATGCAATCTAAGGCCCACGGGTATGACCCATTGTAATGCACATAAGGCCCATTGGTGTGGTCCATTTAGGTGGCCCATTTGACGAATAAAAGGCCCATATGACATGGCCCATTGGATGTATTTAAGGCCCAATGGGGTGTACCTGAGGTCCATTGCAATGTGTGATCCCAACACTGATTATGTATGATGTTTACGACGATCGTGCCTTGGGAGCAATGTTGGTTTGACGTCCACATTGCGAGTGTAATGTTAGTTGGACGTCCACATTATGGCTCTCCTTAGGGCCCATTATTAGTCCCGTACTTATTGTATTTAGGCCGTCCAGGCCCATCTGGATTGCAAGGATAGTTCATTTCACTATAACATGTTTAGTATAGTTCCATGACTCATGATCATATGCATCATATGTATGCTTGATATGAGAAGTGACTGATGATAGCATATGCCCTTGGGCAGATTGTTTATGGGACCCCGATTAGGCGGTGTTGTCCTACATGAGCGCACGATACGCGCAGGATTTGCTGCGTGATTGGATGGTGTGATTCATGCATTTCGCATTGTGTGATATGGTTACTGTACGCCCTAGCGACATCGAGGCCGTAGCCTCCACAGCCGTACTGTGGTTGGCAGGATTGGATACCGAAAATCTCGTTATACATGGGGTGCTATAGATATCCCTAGGTGAAAGTCCCTAAACCCTTATGTTACCAAAAGGTTGCTCCAACCTCTAGACCGAGTGTGTAGATGAGCGTTGAGTGCCAATTACCAGACGGTTGCGCTCTCCACTGTGTCATGATCGATTGGAAGGGGGTGCAGCCTTACCACCCGAGTGTAGAGGGTAATGCTAGGCTGAGTTTGACCAGCTCAAGGAATGGGTCCGCTATCGACGAATCGTGCCCGATATTGGCAGACGGATAGTGAGGTCTCTTCTACTTACCTTATTGCGCGCGATGTGGCAGCAATTTGGTTTAGTGTGTACTAGACCCTGGTGATATCCTGAATTTGAGCTGTATTGATATGTGGACTTAGATGAGGATTGTATGCTTGACTTGCATCTTGCATCGCATAGCCTTGGTATGGCCGACATCCTTCATCTTTGCATCGCATAGCCTTAGTACAACTTATGATTTTCATGGATCCATCTGCATATTCTGCATTACTCTGATACTGCATGATCATATTACTACCTTGCGCACACACTTTCACCACCCTCTAAGCTTTCTATAAGCTTATGCACGACCGTTGCGTGCAGGTGACGTTGGGGCGCAGCAGTGCTGAGGCTGGAGCACGTTGCAGATCGTTTTGGAGTTTTTGTTCTTTACCATTGTATTTCCCTTTATGCTCATTATACTTGTAAAGTTTTTGATAATAGTGAAAATGTAATGGAGATCTTGGTTGTTGTTTGTGGGTTATGCCTTTGGTTATGCTTATTACGAATCAAACTGACGTTGAAAATCCTCCTCGTAGCATCCCAGGATCAGAACCTGGCGAATGGGAGCTGGGAGCCGAGAATGGGGTTCTACGGAGGCTGTCGGCGTCGGATTCGGCGATCAGGAATTTTATGAGCCCGGTTTCCGAGTTTGGGGTGTGACAACCCCACCTATACCCAATGTCTTTTACCAAGAATACAAACCTTAACTTCCCCATTTAGACTTTTCATGTACGGCTGGAGCATTTGAGGATGAAAATAACCCTGCTCTTTGCTGCCGTTGTTTTCACTTTCTTTATTGGATAACCCACCCGTGCATATTCAAAACACACGCCTTTCTCACCCCATTTCAACGAAAAACACTCGTAAGCACATTTTTATTCCCATTTTTCTTACTAAAATCTCTATTTATCATCTACATATTATCATTCTACATTTGTCATTTTCCATCTTAGATAGAGTTATGTGAAATCCTCCAAACTGGTTGCAAATGTAATCTTTGAAAATGTTTAAAATATTTCCTCACCCAAAAGCACCTTTCCTCAACTTGCATTTGACCGGTACTATGGTTGTTGAAGGTACAATCATTATAAAAAAAAAAAAACTAGTGGGGGTTTCTAGTTACTTCCTTTTGTAGTATTGAACGACAATGCAATCACAATTCACTGACTACCTGTGGAAATTCAACTAGTAAGGATTGGTGAATTTCATGTCAGGCTCGTATAATTTCACTTGTTAGGCTTAGTCAATTTTATGCGTTGATCGTTCAAATTCATGTGAAACTCGCCCGATTCCATTTGAAGCTCACTCAATTTCATATTAGGGGTCACTGAATTTTGTGCTAGGATCTCTCAATTTAACGTTTTCCTAGCTTAATTTCATGTTAGGATCGCTCAATTTAATGTTTGCCTAGCTCAATTTCGTGCTAGGATCGCTTAATTTCATGTTTGCCCAGCTCAATTCATGCTAGGCCCCCTCTATTTAATGTTTGTCCAGCTCAATTTCATGTTAAGCTAGCTCTATTTAATATTTGACCAACTCAATTTCATGTCAGGTTCACTCTATTTTCAATTTGCCCCACTGAATTTCACATTTGCCCCGCTCAATTTCTAGTTTTTCCCGCTCAATTTCATGTTTGCCTTGTTCAATTTCATGTTTGCTCCGCTTGATTTCATGTTTGCCCCGCTCAATTTCCACTTTGCCCCATTGAATTTCATGTTTGTCCTGTTCAATTTCCAATTTGCCCCGCCCAATTTCATGTTTACGCTGCTCAATTTCATGTTTGACCCGCTTAATTTCATAATTGCACCGCTCAATTTCTAGGTTGCCTCGCTCATTTTTTCAGTTTGCCCTGCTCAATGTCATGATGGATAAACTCACTTAATTTAATAAAATACCCAGTGAAATCATTCGTACCTTTGAAAGCCTAATCCATATAAGCTCTGGTTATTTTCTTCAATTTTAGACATTGCTTACTCTTTATTTCCTTAAGCTTTATATCATTCTCATCTATAAGGGAAAGCGAGTTCTCGGTCCTCTATTATTTAATTGAGTTTTGTCTTATTGCAAACTTTCGTTATTTAACAATTCATTAATAATTTGTCATTGTATTGGTTTTTAGATAACGACTACGAGAATCATTTGCTATATTAGCGGGGAGTTATAATGCGAAAACAGGCAATGGATGTACACAGGTGGAAGTATGAAAACTGTTACACTACGTGTCAATACTACGTACGAGGAACTTCTATCCCGAATGTACAAGATTATTAAGAGTAGACCAACAGATTGTGATATTAAGTATTGTATTCTTGCTCCAATGAATCAATCCCTTTAACCGAAATCGAAGACTACGATGACGTGAGAGAGTTCCTGTGAACACAGTTGGAACATTCGAAAAATTCATCCCTTTAGTCATCGAGATAATTCAACACATTAATATGACAACACACGTAGATAGTATATATATATATTTTTTAATATGAGCTAAGTCCATTATAAGTGGGAGGAACAAATGATCAACTGCCCGAGCCGCCCCAAACATCGAACTTTGTGAGTAGCCAAGTCAACGGTGCACGTACCCTTGATCTCATTTATGATTACATGGCACTGCCTTTAGCAACAACAACAGATCTGCCATCATCATCCACCATCTGAAGATACATTAAACGTTAAAGTGACATTCCGCTTCTAGAACTTCTCGAAACATCAAACTTCATCACTCGTTAAGTTCCTATGCCGTTCGATGATGTGACATTCACCAATACAGAAATGCTGGAATATACGGATTCGTTGGGTGATAGGTGGAGATAGCCGTAGGGCAAACGTTTAAGGATAAAAGTTGGTGCCAGTATTTTTTGAGCCAATTTACAAATCGCAATAACTTCCAATATAGGGTATAGTGTACTCAAATTCTATGAGATTCACCGTGGTGTGCTTCGAAGATAAATGCGAATAGAGAGTTTATGCATCTTAGGTGAATGATGCAGGGATATTCAAGATACAAACTTATATGTTTAAACATACGTGCGAAATGTCATGGATGAAGAGCAATCACTAGCAAGCAAGTAGTAAGTTAGCGTGTAATCTGGTTGTTAGCTGCATCGAGTAACACATAGGGTTGAGGCTACGTAATATTATCTTCGCTATGCAAGAGAAATATAATATTCTTATCAGTTATAAGAAGGCATGGAAAGTTAAGGAGCTTGACTCCTACAATCAACTCTCATTGTATTTGCATGAGTTGAGGAGGGCCAACCCGAGGACGGTAACTACATTGGAAGTTAACAAAGAGACTAACAGGTTTGAGAGGTGTTTTGTAACACTCGGACAATGCATTCGAACTTTTCAAAATTCTATGCAGAGGGTATTAGCTATCAACAGGACACTCCTAAAGGGCAAACATAAGGGTGTGTTATTCATTGCCATGGCTTTAGATGGAGATAATCATATTTTTCCAGTTGCGTATGGCATAACAGAATCAGAGAACAACAACAGCTGGAATTAGTTCCTTTCCTATCTCAACTATACGTTAGGGTTTCTTCCGAGTTTTATGATTATATCCGAAAGACATAAAGGTTTAATGAAAAAGGTTCCACAGGTCTTCCCACATGCAATCCATGACTACTGTACGTATCATATCTATAGAAACTTAGTGGACACTTTTAAAGACAAGTCGTTGGAGATGTACTTGTTGAGGGTCAAATATTACATATTAGACCCCAATTATTGTCTGGATTTACGAACATAATATTGTTTAATGGCCAATTTAATCGTGTTTATGCTGCAGGTTAAATTTAGGAGCTTGAGCTGAAAAAGGATGCTAAAAGCTTGGATTTAATGCTCTGATGATCACCAAGGCAAGGGACGGACCCAATGGGACTAAGATCGATAGATTTACACGACAAAGACCCAAGAAAATCGAGAAACTGAAGTTCAAATGACTCAAAATTGGTCCAGAATGCAAGATCACAGGGTTTTCGCCCTCTGATTGACTCGAGACTTCGTACACGTGATGCGGGCCGTAAATTAACTGTTCACATTGAATTTCAGCTCTCAGATCCATCCGAAATTGGCCCAACGGATAGATCAGCCCTTTAATTCCTTAAGTGGGGCCCATTTGATATCTGGATATGCTTCAATTTTGAAATCAATGTCTGTAATAAGATGACAAAACGAATGGTCGGAGAGGATTCCATATATACATCACAGTGGACTCCACATGCGCTTGAGTGTGCACAGTGCATAGGTACACTGGATGTGCACCGGACCAGTTGTATCAATTAAACACGCTTGATCCGAGCGTTTTTCGCAAACAAGCAGCGTCCGCAAGGTGCGGACGCTGTAATGATTGGTGGCCCATCATGAAGAGATTATATGAATGATCTGGAGCGTCCATTCAAACCAGGAGGATATTTCGACCATACATATGGTGTTTTCTGGCTCCCATGCATGCACACACAGGTAGATCATCGTCAAAAACGGGATGAACGGCTAGGTGAATTGATACAATGGGCCACTCAAAACTTGAGAAAAAATACCCATTCCTGACTGGATTTTCGCCAGAAAGTCAATGGACGGGGTGGATTCTTCAAAAAGGATCACTGTGGGGCTCACCAAACAGATCAGCGGCCTCTGTTTCCGTAGGCCCTGCGTCCATGAAAATCGGATGCAGTGGGCCGTTCTGTGATCAAGGGCACGGTCGGATCCATGATCCGGACCGTCTACACGTTCAATCAAGTGGTCTTGAACCCAACCACGGAGTCAGAACCAAATTCAGAAACATCGGCCATCCCAATGCTCATTCCAAATGCAAATTGGTTGTGCGTTTCTCATTGCGAAAAACAGAGTGTGGGTCGTCTGCGAAGGGGTGTGCGTAAGAAGGTCGGTTCTTCTAGCCGACTAGCTGTTGATTATAAAAAGGAGGAGAGCTTAGCTTCAAGAGGGGGAATAAAAAAAATAGGAGATCTTTGGAGCTTGGCTTGGGTTTCAACGTGGGCAGAGGAGAGAGTAGCATTAGAGTTTTTTTTTTAATTTTTTTGCTTTTCTTCTTTTATTTCTTTTAATATGTCTAGCCCATTCATGCTGAGCTAAACCTCTTAGCTAGGGCTAAGAGGTGAAGCTTGTAGCGTGATGGGAGGATCTGTTGCTTGTGCAATTTATTTAGACTAATTGATGTTGATCTCAGTTTGATTTTAATGGAAATATTTTTAGTTTTATTAATGGTCTATTGTGACTAAAATTACAATGGGTCTGCAATGGCTTTGAGTATGTTCTTCTCTTTTATGTTTATGACGTTAGAGAGCCTTGTTGTTCACCATAGTCTCCTGGGCATGGTCGGATGACGGTACCCTTCCTAACCTCCATACGTGTGATTGGTTGGTAATTAGTTTAATTTTGTTGTTTGTCATAATCTCTTAGGCATGGTTTGGTGATGGAATCCATTCTAATTCATATACTTTCATCTTTTGAAAACTAGATCAATGACAGTTCAATTAATTTCCATGATTTTTAAAGCAAGCATAAGAAGTCCCTGATCTCTACAAGTGGATCCACTGAATCCCTAGTTCCCTTCTCCTAGATAATTATTTCACCAGTATTCCTTCCAATTCAATCAGATTAGATTTCATCTTACCCTAGTTCTAATTCTACTTAATTTTAGAATTCGTACAAGTTTCAGTCCCTTGCGATTCGATCTCGGTCTCACCGAGTTATTATTACATCACAACCCTGCACTTGGGGAGTGAATAGTACTACTGGCAGGCTATGAAGACATGCAGGAGGGCTAAATTTGATAAGTTAATGCATGGTATCGAAATGGCCAGTACATGTATGGATGAGAGAAATCGGGTACGAGAGATGGGCATCTTCACACTTTATACTAAAAAGATTCAACTTGGTCACTACAAACATATCTAAGTGTGTTAATGCCCTCTTCAAAGAAGCACGTGAATACCCCGTTACTAAATTGATAAAGGCGATAAATGTAAGGTACAGGAATTATTTTACAAGAGAAGAGAATTTACAGCATCGTTTGTAGGTCTGTTGACACTATGGGCGGAGGAACAGTTAAAGGATCTTGTGTAAAAGGCGCGAGATGTTCGCTGTGCCGTAATTTCTCGAGATAAGTATTCTTTTGTGGGTGATTATAATGATACAGTCAAGCTCGGTGAGTTTATATATACATGTCATGAGTTTCACGTGAAGGGGTACCCTTGTATGCATGTCCTGTCAGCATGTATACACTATAATCTTTCTCTTTACTCATACTGCTCTCCATTCTACATGGTACAAAATTACCTAATCACGTATAGCAAATCGGTGTACCCAATATGTGACAAGAGCAAATGGGAAATTCCAGCGGCCTTCAAGAAGTATTGTGAGTAGATTAAACCCCTGGGGCAGAGGAAGTCAGCTGGAAGACCAAAAAAGCTAAGAATTCTCACGCATGGAGAGGAAAAGAAAATAGTAAAATACAGTCGATGTAAACAAATAGGGCATAATCGTCAGAAGTGCAAGTTTCCTATACCCGATGTATGATATATTGTGTTTTGCATGATACACGCTTTGTAATTAAATTTTTGTGGATATTGAAATCAAAATTTTGCTTGCCTCACACATTTTTAGTTTGCCTCACTCAATTTGTGTTTGCCCGACTGAATTTTGAGTTTGCCCCGATGATTTTCTAGTTTGCCCTGCTGAATTTTGAGTTTGCCCCGATGATTTTCTGGTTTGCCCCGTTAAATTTTAATTTTGTAACGATGATTTTCTAGTTTGCCCCGCTGAATTTCGAGTTTGCCCCGCTGATTTTCTAGTTTGCCTCACTCATTTTCTAGTTTGCCCCGCCAAATTTCTAGTTTGCCTTGCTCAATTTCTAGTTTCCTCCACTGAATTTCTACTTTGCCCTGTTGAATTTTCAGTTTGCCTCGCTCAATTTCTAATTTCCCCCGCTCAATTTTTAATTTCCCCCAAACATGAAATTAAGTGGGACAAACTAGAAATTCAACAGGGCAAATATGAAATTCAGCAGGGCAAATATGAAATTGAGCGGGGCAAACTGAAAATTGAGCGGGCAAACATGAAATTCAGTAGGGCAAAATGAAAATTGAGCGGGGCAAACTAGAAATTCAGCTTAGCAAAATGAAATTCAGCGAGGCAAACATGAAATTGAGTGGGGCAAACATGAAATTCAGTAGGAAAAATCAAAAATTGAGCGGGGCAAACTAGAAATTCAGCGGGGTAAACTGGAAATTCAATAAGGGTAACATAAATTTCAATGAACTTGAAATGCAATTGAACTAGCTTAACATATAATTGAAATGCAATTAAACTAGCCTAACACAGAATTGAAATACAATTTAACTATCCTAACATGAATTTCAATGTACTTGAAATGCAATTGAACTAGTCAAACATCAAATTCATGTATTATTTGGGGAATTCAACCAATTATGCACTGGGAATGTCAGCGACAACTCGAGCATATTACCGAGAAGTAAGTCAAATAGGCTAAGAACTCTTGAAATTTGAAATCATTTTGATTAGTATGCTTTTATCGTGCTGAGATAATTGATTTGGCCCACCTTGAATGTATGTGGACTATCCACGACATTCATCCGTTTTTCCATCTATATTAAGGGTTTGAGCCCACAATGATGTTTCATTTATAATCCATCATGTTCATCGGATGATGTATACATAGATGAATGAAAAGTCCAGATGTAGGCTTCATGTTGAGGGTCAAATATTGCATATTAGAACCTAATTATTACTTGATTTTTGCAAACATGATACTGTTTAATGCCCTGTTTTAATCGTGTTTGTGTTGCAAGGTGAATTTATGAGCGCGGACTGAAAAGGATGCTAAAGGTAAGGATTTAACGTTCAAGAATCACCAAGGCAAGGGACAGACTCCAAGGGATCGAGATCGAAGAATTTACACACCCGAGATTCAAGAAAATTAAGTATGTCACGCTAAAGAGGCCTAAAAGTCGTCCTGAATGCAAGATCACACAGGGTTCTCACCATCCGTTAGCTCAAAACTTTATATGTGGCCTAAGGACCCTAAATTAACCGTACACATCGAATTTCAGCTCTTGGATCCCTGTGAAAGTGGCCCAACAGATAGTTCATCGCATAAATTGTCGATTTTGGTCTCACTTGATATCCAGATATGCTTCAATTTTGGACCTAACCCTTTAAGTTCGATGGGAAGGTAAATGGACAGTGTGGATTTAATAGAACACATCACTGTGGGTCCCACTTGTATAAGCGTGTGCACAGCACACGTGCACTGGCGAAACATCGAGTCAAGGGAGTCGATCAGCGCACACTAACCAGACTCCCAGCAAAAAAATGGAAGTTTTCATTTTCTGATGTGCGAACGCATGCCGACTTGCGAATGACTGTGAGCCATCATCATGGCTCACATGAACAATCCGAATCATCCATCATGCAGAGGGGTGAAAAAATGTCAAACCCATGTTGACCGTGAGTAACCATGCACGTACATGTGCCGGCCAGCGACCACAAACAGACTGCCTAGCAATGTCCAAAATGATTACAACATGATTACTTCAGTGGGCTGCATTAAAAGCAATCCAAAACCTTCAATTTCTTATTAGAATTTTGAGGCGCATCCAATGGACGGAGTGGATTTCTCCATCGACACTGATCTTGTGCCCCACCACTCATCAACGCAAGAAGAATTGCACAGTCTACGCACGTCTATGAAAACTGACCTCTATGGGCCAGTTCTGCAATCAAGGAGATGGACGGATCTACGATCCAGACCGTCCAAAACCCTCTCAAGGTGGGACCAACCAAGTTCAAGGAGTCTAAATGACTCAGATGCCATTACAGATCAGTTATCAACATTAAAAATCAGGCCAAACGTGGTTCTTTCATTGATGCTGCGAAAGGGGAGTGCGTAAAAGCTCTCCACTAACTTTCTTCTTCTCTCCAACCACCGACCTTCCTAAAGCCTATAAGAAATGACAGAAACATGAAGGAAAGGATCATTTTGGGATCTTGGTGTGGAGTGGAGCACAAGAGAGAGAGAAAGTCATGGATGGTTTCATTCCTTTTCCTCCTTCCTTCTTTTAGTTCTTCATTCTTTCATGTTTTCTTTAGCTTCATCATGATTGTTATAGGCTAAACCTCTTAGCTAGGGCTAAGAGGTGAAGCTTGTAGTGAGATAGAGAGTTTTTTTAATGCCTTTTATTCATATTTAAGTTGAACTGAATTTGATTCTAGTTTGATTATAAGGAATGCCTTTAGTTTTTAATGATTTGTTATGACTTAACTTACAATAGATTTGCGATGGCTTTGACTATTTCCTTTTCATTATTATAATCATGAAGATAGGAAGCCCTGTTGTTCTCACCATTGTCCCTTGGACATGGTTGGATGATGGAATCCTTTCTAACATTCATGTATCTCTCATATTGGTTGTGGATTGGCTTAATTATGTTCTTTACTTTGTCTCATGGGCATAGTCTTATGATAGAATCCATTCTAATCTACATCCTTCTTATCTCTCGAAAACTAGATCAAAGAAAGTTCAGATTTGATTTGCATGGTTATATCTTCCAATTGGATGAAAATGGGACTCCAACTCCAGTTGAGTTCTTGAATCAAGCATAAGATCTCCCTGATCTCTATAAGTGGATCCTTAGCACCCTAGTTTCCCACCTTTGACTTTTCTAAGTTTTAGTTTACTATTTCACCATTACTCTCTTAAAAGCCTCTATTTTAGATTTCATCTTTGCCTAGTTCCAGTTCTAGTTACTTTCAGATTATGTATAAGGTTCAGTCCCTGTGGATTCAAACTCGGTCTTATCGAGATTATTACTGCATCGCAACCCTATACTTGGGGTGTGAACAAGTTTTTTGTGCTGTTGCCGGGAACTGATGGTTACATTTTTCTGAGATTAGATAATTTTAAAATTAGGTTAAGATTAGGGTTTTTCTACATTTAGGTTTTTTTATTTGATTTCTACAAACTAACCTAACTCTTCTATTTTGTAAGACCCTGACATAGACTTTCTAAATTGGTAATATCTTTCTAGTTTTTTTGTTTTTCAATTTCTAGATTAAGATTTATTTTTCTATTTTTAGAAATTTTCTAATTTTAAGTTTTCTTTTAGAAACTTTGTTTCTATTTTTAGGTTTAGAAACTTTCCTTTTTAGAATTTAACTTTCTATTTTTATTTTTAGAAACTTTCTAACTTTAGAATTTCTATTTTTAGAAACTAATTTCGTTTGTTTTCTTTTGCAGGATCTTAATATAAGAAATTCTAATTTGGTAACTTCCTTCCAACTCTTTTCTCTTTATTCCTAGATTTCTATTTCTTTTTTTAGGTTAGGTTTAGAATCTGAATTGAGGGCTGTAAGTGTTTCATGCCTAAGTGGGTCTATGATAACACTCGACGTCTCTTAATTGGAGGATTGTTGAGGAGTTGACTATCCATCAAAGCTAAACACTGCTCGGGATTCCCAGAGTTAATAAAAGTGATGGCTGCAAACCAACCTCTTCTACCTCAATCTAGGGTGGAAGACATTCAGGATGAGAATGAGGTGCATCAAGCACCTCCACCTCGTACTTTGTGAGATTATTTACAACAGGTGAGGGTGAGCATGCCTTCATGCATGTTTTTTTTCAAAAAATACGGGACACATGAATATTAAGCCAGGGGTGATCCAACTCCTTCCAAAATTTCATGGGCTTAAATCTGAAAATCTATATCTACACTTGGAAGAGTTTGATGAAATTATAGCTACTTTATACTTTCCTAATGTATCTGAGGACACAATCAAGCTAAAACTCTTTCCCTTTTCTTTGAAAGAGAAAGCTAAGACGTGGTTACATTCACTACGTCCCCAATCTATTGGCATATGGAATGACATGACAAGAGAGTTCATAAAGAATTTTTTCATATCATAAAACGAACACCCTTAGAAAATCAATCATGAACTTCACCCAAAAGGAGGATAAAATATTTTTCCAATGTTGGGAAAAGTTCAAGGATCTTTTCAGTTCATGCCCATAACATGGTTTTGAAACATGGCACATCACTCACTTTTTCTATGATGAGCTGATATCTTTCATGCGCCAATTGGTTGAGACGATGTGCAAAGGGAAATTTATGAATAAAAATATCGATGATGTGTGGGATTACTTGGATAGACTTACTGAAAACGCACAATCATGGGAGACATATCCAAAATTAAGTACCATTTCTAGGCCCACTCAATCAAAGGAAAGGGGTGGAGTATACCATTAAAAGAAGATGATAATATCAATGTTAAAGTGGCTAATCTCAAATAGAAATTCGAGGCCATGGAATCAAAAAAGGATAAGGGTAAGGAACTTGTTTGCAGTATTTGTGGTTGTAACGGTCACACAACTGAAAATTGTCCAACTATATCTACCTTTTAAGAGGTACTGACTGAGCAATCCAATGCCGTAAATAATTACTAAAGACCTTTTAATGGACCCACCTCTAATACGTACAATCCTAGTTGGAGAAATCATCCAAACTTCAGTTGGAGGAATGGACAAACTGTTACCCCTCAAGGTTTCTTCAATCAAATTCCAAATCAAGGGAAACCACAAGATGATACAGTTTTAAAACACATTCAAGACCAAGAGCTATTTAACCAAGATATCAGATTAACAATAGGATCACTTACATCATCCACTCAAAGGAAAGAGTCACACATAATGATTGGGGGAAAAAGGATGCTTCCTGCTCAACCTCTCCCCAATCCCAAACCACAATATGAGATAAGTGATCCAAGCTCTTCAAATCAGATAGAGCAGGCTAAATCTATCACTACTCTTAGGAGTGGGAAGACCATTGACAAAACTATTTTAGTTAGGGCTGAAAAGCCTAATGACCTAGAAGAGGATAAAAATGATAGACCTAACATTGCTCCACAAGAATCAGAACCAAAACTTCAAGACAAGCAAGTTGCTCCATTTCCCCAACAGTTGGTTGCACCAAAACCTCTTTCTAACTCTCAAGATATTCTAGAGGTGTTGGAACAATTGCAGGTCAATATTCCTCTACTTGATGTCGTAAAATAAATACCTTCATATACTAAATTTCTAAAAGACTTATGTACAACCAAAAGATAGCAAAATATTCAAAAGAAAATCTTGTTGATTGAGAAAGTGAGTGTCATCCTAATAAAAGATGTGCCGTAGAAATTCAAAGATCTCGATAGCCCAACCATATCATATGTAATAGGGAACTATCAAATTGCGCATGCACTTCTTGACTTAGGAGCAAACATAAATCTGATTCCTTACTCGGTGTACAAACAATTAGGTTTAGGTGAATTAAAATCCACCCTAACCATTTTACAACTTGTCAATCGCTCAGTTCGTGTACCGAGAGAGGTAATTGAGGATGTGTTGATCCAGGTTGACAAATTCTACTGTCTATTAGATTTTATCGTCCTCGATACAAAATCCATCAATAACATGAGCACTCAGATTCCTGTCATTCTTGGCCGCCATTCCTTTCCACTTCAAATGCAATCATTAATTGCAGGAATAGAGTCATGAGTGTGTCTTTCGGGAATAACATTGAAGTTAAATATCTTTTTCAATACTGGCAGACGGTTCAAGGATGATGACGACTTCCACGACATAAACATGATTGAATCTTTCATGAAAGATAAAGCGCATCTGACCTTATCCTCTGACCCTTTAGAGATGTGCCTGGGCTACTCCCATGATTTTAATAATGACATGATTAGGTAGATGGGTGCCATGTTTGATACTACACCAGTACTTGAAATTAACCGATGGAGGCCACAATTTGAAGAGTTTCCCCAAACCGATGCAGTGCCTCTACCATCTAACCTTAAAGCACCAAAGTTTGACCTAAAACCTTTACCCTTTGATTTGGAATATGCCTATTTAGGTCAAGACGAGACATACTCAGTGGTGATTTCATCCCACCTTGAGAACAAACAAGATAGTATGCTCATTTTTACTCTCGAAGAAGATAAAGGAGTTATTCCATGTATTTCATGGTCAATTCCATGCATTTTGCGGTTAATTCCGATGAATTTCCTTCACTTCAAGGTCAATTCCATGCATTTCGTGGTCAATTCCCTTCACTTCACGGTCAATTTCATGCATTTTGCAGTGAATTCCGACTAATTTCCTTCACTTCACGGTCAATTCCATGCATTTCGTGATGAATTTTCTTCACTTCACAGTTAATTCCATGCATTCACGGTGAATTTCCTTCACTTCACGGTCAATTACATGCATTTCGCGATCAATTCTCTTCACTTCACGGTTAATTCCATGCATTTCGCGGTGAATTCCCTACGCTTTACGGTCAATTCCATACGTTTCGCGGTCAATTTCCTTCACTTCACTTTCTATTCCATGCATTTGGCGGTGAATTCCGACGAATTTCATTCACTTCACGGTCTATTCCATGCATTTCGTGATGAATTCCCTTCACTTTATAGTCAATTCCATTCATTTTGCAGTCAATTCCCTTCACTTCGCGGTCAATTCCATACATTTCACAGTGAATTCCCTTCACTTCACAGTCAATTCCATGCATTTCGCGATTAATTCCGTGTACTTCACGGTCAATTCCAAGCATTTCACATGGAATTGACCGTGAATTAAAGGGAATTGACCATGAAATGCATGGAATTGACGGTGAAGTGAAGGGAATTTGCCGAAATTGACTGCGAAATTATGGAATTGACCGCGAAGTGAAGGGAATTGACCACGAAATGCTTGGAATTGACCGTGAAGTAAAGGGACTTCACCGCAAAATGCATAGAATTGACCGTGAAGTGAAGGGAATTGACTGTGAAATGCATGGAATTGACCGTGAAGTGAAGGGAATTCGCAGGAATTCACCGCGAAATGCAAGGAATTGACCACGAAGTGAAGGAAATTCACCGGGAAATGCATAGAATTGACCGTGAAGTGAAGGGAATTCATCGAAATTTATCGTGAAATGCATAGAATTAATAGTGAAGTGAAGGAAATTAACCACGAAATGCATAAAATTGATCGTGAAGTGAAGGGAATTCTCTGAAATTCACAGTAAAATGCATGAAATTAACCGTGAAGTGAAGGGAATTTGTCGAAATTCACCAGAATTGACCATGAAGTGAAGGGAATTGACCGTGAAGTGAAGTGAAGTGAAGGGAATTGACCGATCGGGCCACATATGCCCACCAATACTGAGCCTCACCCTGTAGAAGAAATATGACTAATGGGACTCGCTGCTGGGTCGTACATCTCATGATGTCAAATATCTTCTCCACCTCAAAGCACCATATCTCTGCAGTAGTAGGGTCTGGCTCACCCTGAAAATGTGGAGGATCATGCTGTCAGAAATCCTTGAGAAGAGCGCTCGCACACTCCTGCTCGGCCTCAGCTGGTGTAACAGTGGGAAGCCTGCTCTGCCCTGGAAGAATGGCGGTCATCGCCTGTAACATCTGTTGCAGCTGAGTAGCACTCACAGGTACGGTCGGATCCGCATCGGTCTCAGGTAAATGAGTGGCATCCTCAGGCTCAAAGGCAGGAATATCTGGTGGTGGAGCAGGAGTAGTAGGTGGTAAAGCAGGAGCTGCGGGTGGTGGTGTGGGAGTTGCAGGCGGTGGAGTAGGATTCACTCGGGTCATTCTTCTAGCCATAATGTCCTATAGGAAGGAACAATGGCCTAATAGCCTTGAAAATTCTTAAATGCATAAATGTTAAGGGTTCATGACGAAAAATTGCTAAGTCATTCGGACTTGAAACCTATTTATAGTAGATATGTGATGTGATCCTCAGGTATTCCTAAGTTATGCTCTGATACCAACTTCTGTCACGCCACAAACCCGAAAATCGAATTCACATGAATTTCGATTGCCGAATCCGGTGCCGACAGCCTCCGTAGTGCCCCATTCTCGGCTCCTGATAATTAAATGTCAGATTTCGATCCTGGGATCTTATAAGGAGAATTTTCAGAATGAATTTTTTTTATAATGGAGCATAACCACAAGCATAACTGAGTCACAAAATAACATCACCACATATCCACTATCTCAAAAACTTTAAGTACAATGCGGAAAAGGAAATACAAAGTGATCAAAAAACTCCAAAAGGTCCTGATACGCAGTCCTGACTTAGCGCTGCTGCTGTCTAACGCTACCTGCACGCAACGGTCGTGCATAAGTTTACAAAATCTTAGAGGATGGTGTAAGTGTGTGCGCAAGACAAATGTCAAGTGTACAATATCAAAGTAGTGTGAAAGTATGTGGTAAGTCCATGAACACAATCAACCATACCAAGGCTATGTAATGCAAGGCATAAATGTTATCGGCCATACTAAGGCCATGCGATGCGAGACATGAATGTTGTTGGCCACACCGATGCAATGCGAGGCCTACATAGCCGAATGTCATATGCGAAATGTAATCCAAACAAATCGGTACTCATCAAGTACACATATCAGTACAGTTTCCTCTGGATATCACCGGGGTCTAATACACTTCGCAGTAACTGCCACCTCCCTAGCTGCACAGTCAAGCAAGCGGAATAGACCTCACTATCCGCCTGACCAGTAGTCTGCCAATACCTACCCGGCTCATTTGTGAGCTGGTCAAACTTAGCCTAGCTTATAGCCTCCTCACTCAGGCGGATAAGGCCACACCCCCTTCCAACTGACCACAACACAGTGGGAGACGCGGCCTACTGGTATTCGGCACTCGGGCGCTCGTGTATCCACTTGGTTTAGACGTTGGAGCATCTCCTAGTACCAAAAAGGTTCTGAAACTTTCACCCAAGGACATCATAAGTACCCACAGTGCTAGAACTAAGTATTTTCGGTATCCGATACGACCATCCACGATATACCTTGTGGAGCCACGACCCTGATGTCGCTAGGGCATGCAGTGGTCAGGTCACACATATGCGAGATGTATGAATCACACCGTCAAATCATGCAGCAATCCAGCGTGTACTGCGCGATCATGTGGGGCACTCTGTCTCATAACGAGTCCCGAAAATAGTCTGTCCAATGGCGTATGCTATGATCAGTCACTACTCATATCAAACATACATATGATGCGTATGGGCATGAGTCATGGGATTATACTAAGCATGTTATAAAGCGATGAATATTAACGAGTATGGGCCTATCAATGGGCCCTAAGGAGAGTTACAATGCGGATATTTAACCAATACTGTATATACAATGTGGACGTCAAACCATCATTATTCCCTAGGCATGGCCCGCCATAAATATCATTACATGAACCATGGGAAATCACACATTGCAATGGACCCTAAGGTCATCCCATTGGGCCTCGACCTATGGGTCTTAGATACATCAAATGGGCCGAATCACATGGGCCTTACATTCATCAAATGGGCTACGTTAATGGGCCTCACCAATGAGCCTTATGTACATTGCAATGGTTCATGATCCATGGGCCTTGAAATACATCAAAGTGGGCCTCACAACTTGGGCCTTAAATATATCAGATGGGCCTACACACATGAGCTTTAAATATATCAAATGGGCCTACTCTCATGGGCTTTAAATATACTAAATTAGCCACTCCATTTGCACCCCATGTACATCAAATGGGCTTAATCCCATGGGCTTAGTCCCATGGGCTTTAGATATATACCAAAGTAGGCCTCAATGAATGGCCACAGTTTAATCAATATGGGCCCTATACACATGCCAAGGTGGGCCCTTTTGACCCATAGATCTGCCTTATTCTTAAGCTCATGCCAAAACAATGATCTTTCCAAAATGGATAGATGGTTTGGGTGCAACATATGCATCATTGTGGGGGTCCACATGAGCTAAGGATCTGGCTCATTCCTTAGCTCTCAAAATGGATGGACGGTTAGAATGCAACTCATGCATCATGGTGGGGGTCCACTGACCGCCTATACGGTGTGAATAAAACAAATTCATCATTGGTGAGTCCCACCCATGCCAGCACACACTACATGTTAGCCACCACCACGGATCGATACCAAGACCTGTTGAAACGAGGTATCTCACTCAGTCTGCCAGTGAGCTAGGGACTGACATGGATAGTGGGTCCCACGTGGGGCCCACCATAACGTTTATACTCCATCCAGACTGTTGACAAGGCCACACGGCCCTAGGTGAATGGGAGACACAAATATCAGATTGATTCAAAACTGTCGTGGGCCTAAAGGGATTTCAATGATAGAGTTTCATCACCACTGTTTCTTGTGGTGTGGACCACCTGAGAACTAAATCAAGCTAATTTTTGGGTGGGGCCTACTTAAGGTAGGGACCCACCATATGGACGGGTTGGATTGGAAAACAAACATCAAAGTGGGGCCCACATGAGGACCCGTGGGCCCCTGGCGTCCGCCCACCCTTTGAGCACAGGCGCTGCTTGCGCCCCTAGCAGCAGCAGCCCTGCTGCTTCTTCTTTCTATTTTTTTTTTTTTTTGAAATCGTGAAATTCTGTGATTTTTCCTGTGTAGGGCCCACTTCAAGTAGATCCAATTCAGCCATTGGATTCCATTGCTTAAAAGAAATCCAACAACTCCAATATTGAATATATTTTGGAGGTATAGAAATATCAGAGTACATTTTAATGGTGAAAACCACCATTTTCTATATTGTGGCCCACCAGATACTCGAATCACCTTCATTTTTCGGTTCATCGGCTAAAATAATCTGAAGAATGGAATGGATGGCATGGATTGAATACATACATCAAGGTGGGTCCTATACAAGTGGCTCTCTCCAAAAACTTTAAATCTATACACTTTTTTTTTTTTTGCCAGTACACTCACTGACGGTTCACACTTCACTTTGACGTCCAGCGTCCAGGGACGCTGGACGATTTTGGATACCACATATTAAGGTGGGCCCCACCTTCAGATGGGTTGTCTAGGTGGGCCACCATGTACATGGATGGTATGGATAAGGCATACATCAAGGTGGGGTCCATCGGAGTGGGCCACACTTCTACATCATCACACATAAAAATAATGGAAGAAAGAGAGGGAGAGAGAGAAAAGAGCGGGACACGTGAGATGGAGGGACCCCGGCACTATGGGCCCTCTGTTTCAATCATCCAATCACACATCAATGGGTCTCATTACATTTGAACCTTTCAAATAAAAGATCAACAGTGGAGATCCCTCTCCATCCAAAATGAATGGTATATATGACCTCTTTAATGCAAGAAAGTAAACATCATGATGGGGTCCATGGAGAATGGCCCCATCATGGAATGATTTTGATGATCAAGATGGGCCATTGGCCACATCTTAGGGTCCCAAGTGAGATCCAAACCATTGATCGGTTGGCCTCGCTTGGCCCATTTTAAAAATATGAAAAACTAGGTTATGGAAGCACCCACCACTTGATCTTCTTGGTCCGTTGGAAAGCTACACCCCTTATGCTTCACTTTGATGGTGGAGATGAGAAATGGTTGGTTAAGATGAGAGGTTTTGGGATGAAAAAGTGGGCCACTAAAATTACATTTTCTCTCATGGGAAGAGCTTGGACGTGGGAGTGCTCTCTTGCTTGGGTTTGGTGTGAGAAAAGAGAGAGAGAGCGATGAGATGTAAGGAGAAGTGATGGGAGATGGGTGATGGATGTGAGTGATGGGTGAGGTGATGTATTAATTGACTTTGGTGGTTGCTTAACTTGTGGAGAAAGGAAACATGGCTGCTTTGTACTTGACATAAAGTGATTGATGGGTGATTGATTGATGGGATTGATTTGACATGTTGTAGAGATTCTCTTAGGAATGTAAACGCGCGGCGTTTTCTCAAAATAAACGCCGACCCACATCTCTTAGACAGGGTATCGGATCGGTACATGAGTCGCGGCGTTTGAACCCCGGCGACGGTGCGATCGCAATGATACAAGTCTTGGATTAAGTCAACTCAAATGTATAGGATACGACTTACGGTCATGCGCAACGTCGACTACAGGTCGCGGATTGCTGAAATTTGACGAGAAGGATCGTGGGAAGTGATGGAACAGTACGGACTAGAATATGGGTCTTACAATTTGAGATTGAGATATACCTCATTTTTTGTCTTATACCATAAAATTTTCTAGAAAAATAGATGGATGGCGTGAATGAAATACATACATCATGTCGGGGCCCACAGAGCACCGACCACCAGCCATTGGTTGGTCGCCACTTTTTAATGGGACGCAGATTTCCAGTTAAAGCCCTTAGCATCCTGTGCAAGGATGTTGGGTGGGGCCTAACACCATGTATTTGAAAAATCTACTCCGTTAATCAATTTTTAGAGATCATTTTAGGACAAGAGACCAAAAATGAGTTGGATCCAAAAATCAAGTGGGTCACACGAGAGGAAACAGTGTGAAAACAAAAACATATAATTGAAACCTTTTGGACTCCACCTTGATGTTTATATGCCATCCAAATAGTTTATAAGGTCATTAACACTAGGAATAAGTGAAAATACAAAAGTAAAAAGAAAAAAAAAAAGCTTGAAACAAAGCTTTTTATGGCCATAAGAATGTTTCAACGGTTCTCACTAAATCCCCACTGTTTCATCTCGTGTGGCCCACTTGAGTTTTGGATACACTTCATTTCTGGTATCTTTCTCTAAAATGATCTCTATAAATGGATTAACGGAGTAGATTTTCCACAAACATGATGGTGGGCCCCACCCAGCATCCATGCGAACTAACGTGAAAGGTTTCTACATGAAGTCCACCTCCACGTCCTGGAACAGATTGGCTACTCCGCCTGATACGCTGGTGGTCGGTGCTCTGTGGGCCCCATAATGATGTATGTGCTTCATCCATTCCATTCATTCATTTTTAAAGATCATTTTAGTGCTTAAAACAAAAAATTATAGGGATATAAATCTTATTTGGGCCACACCACGGGACAAAAATAATGAATGGATATTCACAATTAAGATCCTCCTAAGGCCCACTGTACTGTTTATTCGACATCCAATCTATTGATTTTGTCATAAAGACCCATATGAAAGGAAAAAACAAATATGAGCTTGATCCAAAACTTTTATGGCCCCTAAAACATTTTTAATGGTCAAATTTATTCAACACTATTTCCTATAATGTGGTCCACTTGAGATTGATATATACTTCATTTTTTAAACCATACCATAAAATTATATATAGAAATAAATGGACGGATTGGATGAAACATATCCATCATGGTGGGGGCCATAGAGCCCTCCCCTTTCTAAAGCTTTGTTTACGTTTTATTTTTCTGTAAAAAAAACCTGTGAGTTTTGTACAGAATATAAAATAGTGGTGACTTGTTCATGAAAATAGTAGCAATGATATAAAGTTATCTAGACCATCGAAATAATCCGTCGAGTTGTATTTATTTAATATTTATAATTTTATTATATAATACGATCTTAACCATCCAGAAAATGGTCCTTCTTGCATGTACGATTGTTAATAGAGTATTTATTATAAATAGTGGTAAACACACATTCTTTCGTATTTCAAAATTTTGTAAAATTTAGAAAAGGATTCTCGAAATCACGAGCGCCTTCTTTCTTATCCCAGTCTCTCATTCCTTCCAGCCGCGAGGCTTCTTCTTCCATCGAGTGGTGAGGCTTTTCTTCCATCGAGTGGCACTTGGAGACAACCATTGCACTGACCCCACCAACAGGATCCACCTATCATAACTGTTGGTCTTCTACATTTACTACTGGAAAGGACACATCTACCTTCCAAAAGGTATGTACGCTCCTGATCCTTTTATCTGTGGGGACCACTTCTTTTTCTTGGTTGGGATCTTCTGATTGGTGTGTTTTTTCGGTTTGTGGTACATTGTAGAGGGGATTGTTGTTTTGACAGTGGGGATTGGTTTTTCTATTTCTGAATGTATGTGGCTGATGGGGCTGTGATGGTCCCATTGCTTACTAGCAAAATACATAGCTGACATATTCACATCAATGCTCTTGCATTTATAATCCATTGGTCACAATATCATAAGATGCAAAAACATATAGTGGAAATTTGAGAAAAACTTTTGTACTCGAGTGAGGGTTGACAAGGTGACAGTAATACTTAGTGCACTTGGCATTGAAATAACTCAAATTAAACTGTCCAAACTGTGGGCTACAAATTTAGATAGATTATAGCCTAAACATCATACTGATTTAATTAATTAACTAGCTGATTGGTGGGCATTTTATCAATGGTTGAGATGAAAAAGTGCTAATGGTTGGGATTTGGCAAACTGATGTCCAACATTCAGAGGTTAGCTTTGGCAATCGAGTTTTTATTTTTGGAAAATCTTATTTTGACCGTTTAATTTGAGTTAATGCAATGCCACGTACAATTTCAGAGTGCCTGAGCATCAAGCCTCAGACTTAACTGTACAACGGAAATTATTCTGTGAGTCATCTACCATGAGCTTCATGTAACCTATCTGACACCTTCCATGTTGCAAGAGGATAGTGAATTGGGACCATCTACCTTGTGACCCTTGCTGTGGATGCCCTGCAGTTCAAAATCCACTCTAATCAGTGGTCCAACTACAGTCGGGAAAGGTGTGTGAAAGTGATGACTGCTTTTGTGTGATCATTGTTGTTTTTGAAGTGCGGGCCACCATAGCACAATCCCCTTGGTTGAAAGAGAAACTTTGACGGATGATACACTGGCTTCTAGAATTACTTAGAAAATGCATGAGTGCCATTCATGTAATTTAAATTAAACTTCCTGGTGACCCATTAAATCAAAGGTCTTGATCACTCTAGGGAACTTGTGGAGCTCTGTTATGTTGGCATTCCTCTTCAGAGGAAAGCTAGGGGCATAGCTCAAACAAAAAAGAAGGAATTGTAGGATCCTGACAGGGGAGCAAGTGGGCCAAATAAGGGGAGCTGTGCAACCAACCTATTCAACAATAGGGTCTAGATTTTAGGCAGACCCAATTCATTAGTATATGGATCGAGTTGAAGTCCAAATCCAAATAACTTGGGATTAGGTTGGGTACGGGTGAAGTCTAGACTGAGGATTCAGACCCAACCCATTTATCTGTAGTGGTTTGGAATGAGTCTAAATCGAGTGGGTCTAATTTCTAATTTCCTATGTAAAATTGGGGGTTCTGAGTTTCTTATTTGTGGCGAACATGGACCTTTCCTTTTGTGCACCTAGTTTATGCATGTGTTGACTTATGGTTGTTTTATCCGAGCCACTTATCTGATGGCCTCATCTGGACTGAGATGCCCAAAAGTTCTCCCAAATTGGAAAATCCCAATCATTAAATGTTTGATCTTTTCTGTTGAATGGATTGTTGTTGTGTCATGTATCTGCATGCCAATCGAGGGTATTTTTTGGGCATGGTGAATCCATGATTGTGACATCAGATCAACAGCTTGTATACACATGTACTTGGTGCACGACAGGGTAGTCCTCTTCTTCACAGACAATAAACTCACCCCTTAACATAGATATCTTGTTGAGACAACTTATCTATTCTCTTTAAGCAAGTTTCTATATGACATCAATTGCCTTAGTTTATATATTTCTTAGCTTAGTAATTCTCTAGTTATCAAAAAATATGTTTGGATCACACTTTTTTGTTGGCCTTTATACTTGGAAATTTCATTCCCCAGCTTTTCATTAAGCTCTTTGAGCTTCTTCCAAGGATGTGCATGTGAGAAGTTGAAAGTTGGCCTAATAAAGTGTTAGAAAGCACTCAAATAGCCCTATAACCCATGTCATCTGCACATGCAAATTCAAGTGTTTTATGGAAAAAATCCCTCTTCTTACCATTAATCTATATGAATATTTTACAAAAAGTTTCCATATTATAACATATCTATTTACTTTTTAAAATAAAATATTCTATTAGTAAAATATTCCATATTATAGCATTGATGTGCTCTTTATTTCTGAATGTGTGTGGCTGATGGAGGATATTCTAATATGATCATGTGTCACATTAGGGAAAGCTAAACATCAAACCAAAAAAGACAAAACAACAGGGGAAAGCTACCCTGAAGAAAACAAAGCTTTAATAGTTTTATTAGTAATTGTGGTCTTAATTTTTCTCAAGTTTTTTAAAATCTTTTGTTGGCATTTATATATTATGAAGTCTGTACATATGTTAGCATATTGTTGCTGAATGTGGCAATCCAGTGCATCTGGAAGATGAGAAAATTTGTATCTGAAAATGCTCTCTTTTCCCACAAGGAGTTTCTAATCGACGGTTGTAACAGGCCTTACAAAGAAACATACCAGGGATATTATTCCAATCCTTAAATTTATTTAATTAGAAATTAGAGGTTTTGACGTACACCTGAGTATCCTTTCATCTGTCGTCATAAAAGAGCTAAATAGTGGGACAGTGATGCCCACCATTAAAAACTTCTAAAGGCCACAAAAGTTTTAGATCAAGCTGAATTGGTGATGGTTTGAGGTTTTTTTCTTTCTTTTCTTTTTGGTACTAAGAGAATAAAATTGTGTTTTCAGGTTTGCTAGTGACACATGTATGTCTGGGACTGTTAGGAGAAAATAGTCATTGGTGATGGTTTGAAAAATCAACTTCTCTTTTGGTAGTTGGAAATTAATGTATGCATGGCTCTTCGAGAGGATATATCCATAACACAACGAGTGAACTGTCATTATCTTTTAGCCACTTTCTATACAGCGCACCATACTGAATTTTGAATTGCAATTTGTGCTGCTATGGTCTCTGTTTTCAGTATGGCGTAGAAGGACAAACAAGCTTGTTGATGGCTAGGTTTTCATGTTCATTTGGCTAGGTTTTGGAAGCCTTTGGAGTAGACCCCATCAAGGGGTTTACAGATTTTCAGGTATTGGATTGAGCTGCAGTCTACTTTGTAATTACCGTGACTCTATTCGTCATTTTTAAACTGAGGAATTTGGGTTCTTGACTAGAGCTTCATTCTGGATCTCGTCTTTATTATGTTTATGCAGGTGGTGGAAAATGCAAAAATCTAGGCAGAAATGGTATGGATTTTATTATTATTTTTTAAAATAAATCCGATCTTTTTTTAATGGCCAGAGAGAGTTCTATATTACAACGGTTCTTTTAACTGTATAGCTAATTTCATTTTTTTCCTGACATTGTTGTAGGAGGCAGCCATGATACGATTGGATATAAGTGAATATATGGAGCGGCAAAGAAAGTAGTTGGCAAGATTAAAGTAGAAGGTTAGTTTTCAATGGTATAAACTGAATTTCATGATGTTTGGTGCCATCGATCAAATCCCACGACTCAACCCAAACCATCTTCTACTCCAGGTATTTTTTACCTATCTACTGTAATTCTGTTCTTCTAGATTTGTTGCCAGGCCATCTACAGGGTTGTAAGACCCGTAACTTGGTCCGTACCTTTCCGTACACTTCCGCAGTCTTACCGGTCGAATTCCGGCAACCTTCGATCCTTAATCGATATCGACGCGCGACCCTGATTCATATGCCGACAACCCGAGTCGACTCAACCCGCGACCAATACCATAGCGACCTCACCGTCATTGCGGTTCCGATACCGTGACTCGCGTGCCGAGGCGATACCCTGGTTAAGAGATATGGGCCAACGTTCGGTACAAGAAAACGCCGCGCGTTGTGAAAATCAAAGAAATCTCTATGATGTGTCACATCAATCACATCAATCCCATCAATCAATCACCCATCAATCCATCACATGTCAAGTACACATCACTTCCATCCCTTTTCCCAAGCAACCACAAAGGTCTCCCAAAACCATACCTCTCTTACACAAAAAGCCACAAAAGTCTTCATCTCCCATACCTCTCTTACACAAAAGCCTCAAAAGTCAAGCTTTTCTTACACAACCATCACTCACCCATCTATCCATCACTCTCTCTCTCTCCCTTTACATCACTCTCTCTCTTTCTCTCTTTCTCATTTCAAAATTTCCAAACAACCAAAAAAAAATCCAAGAGATCCCACGTATGGAATTTTCTCCAAATTCCTAAGCTCCAAGTGGCCCACCTTCCTACCCCAAAATCTCCCATCTCAACCCTCCATTCTTCATCTTAACCATTGAAGTTGAAGCTAAGGTGCCAAGGAACCCCTAGGAGCGAGAAGATCGGACGGTGGGTGCTAGATCATTCTAGTTTTTTCTTATTTTTATGATGTGCCAAGTGAGGCCCACCGATCAATGGTGCGGATCTCACTTGGGACCGTAAAACGTGGCCGATGGACCAGTTGGATCATCATGATCATTCCATGATGGGGCCATTCTCCATGGACCCCATTATGATGGTTATTTTCATTTAGAAAGGTCATCTAGACCGTCCGTATCGGTGGAGAATGGATCTCCACCGTTGATTTACATTTTCAATGGTCCCATGTGCAAGGGATCCATTTATTGTATAATTTTCTTATAAGGGAGGGCCCATAATGACGGGGCCCCTCCATCACAAGCCGTGTCCCACTCTCCATGTCTCTCTCTCTCTTTTATTTCTTTTTATTTTATTTTATTTTGTGTTTATGCAATAGGATTGTGTGGCCCACTTGAATGGATCAAACCTTGATATATTTATTTTATTCAAGTGGGGCCCACCTTAAATGTTAAACCCATGTCACCCATCATGTGATGGCCCACTTCATCAGGGCCCACCATTTCAAAAAACAAAATGTATAATGAACTGTCCAGCGTCTGAGACACTGGACGTTGTAAAGAAAAGAAGAAAAAAAAAGGAAGAAAAGAAGGGACTTGGGTGGTTCCTTTGCATAGGCCCCACCCTGATGTTTATGTTCAATCCAAGCCGTCCATCCTCTTACCCACGGCATTTTAGCCGTTGGGTAGAAGTTTGGAGCTGATCCAATCACCTGGTGGGCCATAGTGTCATAAATTTCATCCTCACCTTACAAATACATTTTTCTTATTTTATTTCATTTTCTTTCATCAAAAAAATTTGAACTCTGGACTCATTTGGATGGCCTCGAGCCGCTGATCGCAGTGGCTGGGGTGGATTTTTAGGTAGCGGGCCCCATGCAGGAGTTTTGGCAGAAAAACAGAATTTAGGAGAGAGAGAAGGAGGCATGCCTCCTCACTGACAGTGGCAGTACGCTGCACGCAACAACGTGCAGCGCCCGGGCGGGCGGGCATCCAGCGGGCCACCCACTGCTCCAGCCGTGGGCCCCACCTTGATGTTTATATGACGTTCAAACCGTTCATCGGGTGGGCCACCCTCTAAAGTGGCTCCCCTCCAAGAATGGGATAAATCCAAAACTCAGGTGGCCCACACCACGTGAAACAGTAGGATTGAGTGTTTGCCATTGAAAATTTTCCTGGGGCCCACAGAAGTTTTGAATCAAGCTGAAATTTATGTCGTCCCTTCATCCAGGTCCGAGTGACCTTATGAATGGGTTAGATGGCAAATAAATATTACAGAGTGGGCCCCACATGGGACCCACATTTTTGTATGAATCAAGTCCAGCGGACGGTGGCACCCACCTGGTGTTGATGTATGTGTTATATCTGCACTGTCCACTGGACAGCGGGACCCACCATGATGCCTGTGATGCATCCGGACCATCCATCCACTTTAACACATAAGGCCTATGGGTTAAGCCCCTTTGGACTGTAAAAAGGGCTATGGGTTAGGCCCATTTGATTTATAAAATGCTTATGGGCTGGGCCCATTTGATCCATTTAAGGCCTAAGAATTTGGGGCCACTTGATACGTAAAGCCTATGGGCTTAGGCTCACTTGTTATTTAAGGGCATGGGCTAGGCCCATTTGATTTATAAAATGCTTATGGGCTAGGCCCATTTGATTCATTTAAGGCCTAAGAACTTAGGCCCATTTGATGTGTTGCAAGTCCATGGGACTAGGCCCATTTGATGTACTTCAAGGCCCATATACTTGGACCCTTTTGTTAAAATTTTAAAGTCTATGGAAGTAGGACATTTGATATATTGTAAGGCCCATGGGACTAAACCCATTTGATTATAAAAGAGTCCACGGGATTAGAGCCACTGGATTTATTTGAGACCCATGAGTTAGGCTCATTTTATTTGATTAAGGCCTAGGTGTTTAGGCCCATTTGACTCATGTTAGTTCTATGGGTTGAGGCCCACTTGATCTACATGTGGGGCCTAATTGGTGTACCCATTTGATACATATTAGACTCATGTGACTAGGTCCAATTAATGCAATCTAAGGTTCACGGGTTATGACCCATTGCAATATACCTAAGGCCCATTGGTGTGGCCCAATTATACAGCCATCTGATGAATAAAAGGCCCATAGGACATGGCCCATTTGATATATATATATGAAAAGCCCAATGGGATAAACCTAAGGTCCATTGCAATGTGTAATCCCAATACCGATTATGTAGCGATGTTTAAGGAGATCATGCCTGGGAAGCAATGTTGGTTTGACGTCCACATTGCGAGCGTAATGCTAGTTGGATGTCCACATTACGACTCTCCTTAGGGTCCATTCCAGGCCCATCTGCATTGTAAGAATGGTTCATAACTCATTTACATGTTTAGTATAGTTTCATGACCCATGATCATACGCATCATATGTATGCTTGATATGAGGATTGACTGATCATAGCATATGCCTTCGGACAGGTTTTTTATGGGCTTCTGGTTAGGCAGTGTTGCCCTACATGAGCGCATGATATGCGCAGGATTGGTTGCATGACTGGATAGCGTGATTCATGCATTCCGTATTTGTGTGACATGGTTATTGTATACCCTAGCGACATCAGGGCCGTAGCCTCCACAGACAGATCGTGGTTGGCAGGATTGGATATCAAAAATCTTGTTCTACATGGGGTACTATAGATATCCCTGGGTGAAAGTCCCTAAACCCTTATGGTACCAAGAGGTTGCTCCAACGTCTAGACCGAGTGGGTAGATGAGCGCTGAGTGTCGAATACCAGTTGGCTGTGCTCTCCACTGTGTCGTGGTCGGTTGGAAGGGGGTGCGGCCTTATCCGCCCGAGAGTAGGGGGCAATGCTAGGCTGAGTTTGACCAGCTCGAGGAATGGGTCCGCTATCGACGAGTCGCGCCCGATATTGGCAGACGGATAGTGAGGTCTCTTCCACTTACCTTATTACGCGTGATGTGGCGGCAATCTGGTTTAGAGTGTACTAGACCCCGGTGATATTCTATACTTTGAGCTGTATTGATGTGTGGACATAGATGAGGATCTGTATGCTTGAGTTGCATTGTACATCGCATGGCTTGGGGTGGCCGATACTATTCATGTCTTGCATCGCATAAGCCTTGGTACAGCTCATGATATTACATTTTCATCTGCATATTTCGTATTACTCTATCATTGCATGATCATATTACTACCTTGCGCACACACTTTCACCACCGTCTAAGCTTTCTATAAGCTTATGCACGACCGTTGCGTGCAGGTGACGTTAGATCGCAGCAGCGCTGAGGCAGGAGCACGTTGCAGAGCATTTTGGAGTCTTTGTTCCTTACCATTGTATTTCCTTTTATGCTCATTATACTTATAAAGTTTTTTATCATAGTGGAAATGTAATGGAGTTCTTGGTTGTTGTTTGTGGATTATGCCTTTGGTTATGCTTATTACGAATCAAACTGACATTGAAAATCCTCCTCGTACCATCCCAGGATCGGAACCTGGCGAATGGGAGCTAGGAGCCGAGAATGGGGTTCTATGGAGGCTGTCGGCGCCGGATTCGATGATCGGGAATTCTGTGAGCCCGATTTCTGAGTTTGGGGCGTGACAAGGGTGGGGCCTACCTGATAAATGAACTGGGCTGTTATTTTGACCAGGCCATCTACAAGTTGGGGCCACCTTTGATTTCCATGGGTTCTTTTTTGGATTTTCATTTATTTCATTATCATTTGGTACTCACTAGACACATTTAGGGTCTTTTCAATTTCTTTGTATTTTCAGTCAATGTATTTCCTGTGAAAACTGAACCATACTCATTTTTCAGAAAAGGGAAAAAAAGTAGAAATGTCTTTTCTTACAAAAAAACAAACTTTCTAGGGTAACGGTCAAGATTACTAAACCTTGCACATTGCTTGTAGAGTGTAGATTGGCTGGGCTATACCCTTCTGGGGTTAATGGTAAGAGGAACAACGACTGTTTCAGGGACGATCATTACTGCTGGAGATCATTAATGGCAAGAGGAACAACGACTATTTCAGGGACGATCCTTCACAGAATTTGATAAGATATGTAAGTGCAAGTTTTCCTTCTTGATCCATGTTTTTAGTGAACTGACCCATTTCATTGAGGAATTTCAGTCCCAGCCAAAACCCGTCCTGTTTTAGTGAACTGCTCACAATCATTGCATTCTCTACTTTTTTGTGATTCGAACTTCAATCTGGTATGTTGAATCTTATTGCAAATAGTTTCTTCCTTGATCTAGTTGCATTATCTTCATTCCATTGTTTAATATTGAAAAATCTAGGGAGCCATTTGGTATTGTTTTAGAATTGAATATTTCAGCTAATTACACAGTTTCTATTCACACATTGAAATCGTATGCAATGTGTGTAATCATTTTTATGTTTAGATTTTTTGTTGCTTTTGGGTGATTCTCATTTACACATTATGTAATGCATGATTTTACTTTTCAGTTGCTAAAAGTTTTATTTTATTTTATTTTATTAAAGGTTGTCAAATTGAATACTATAGGATTGAAGTTTATATGCAATAGGTCATGCAATATGTTCATTCCTAGATTACCAAATGGGTGAGTGAAATATGAAGGTTGCTGTTTGGATGCATTGTCAAATTCAACTTCAATTGTTAGTCTAATATGTTCATTCCTAGATTACCCAATGGGTGAGTGAAATATGAAGGGTGCTGTTTGGATACATTGTCAAATTGAACTTCAATTGTTAGTCTAATAAAGTGGAAAGAAGACCAAAAATTGTGATTTCTTTCCTTGTCATTCATATTCAATTACATTACTTTCAAGTTAGACTGGAAGCAAGTTTCTGTGATGTTGAGGGCTTCTTAATATGGATACAAGGAAGGATTATTAACTTTGGTTGTTTACATTTGATTAAACTGCTTGTTCACAGTTCAATTCAGTTGTATGTCCATAGTAAAGTGACTATGTATTATTCTCTCTATTCTTGTTATTAAAGCGACTACTTAATCCATGTTAAAAGAGGGGAATGGGGTTTTGGGTATTTGTTTTGTTTTGTTTTGTTTTTTTCAATGTTGGGAATGCCTTTTGGGATTGTGCTTTCACTGTTACTTTTGTGTTGGGGCTATAAAGACAGACATTGTTGTAGGTTATTTTGTGCCACTAGTCAGTAAGGATGATGCTTTGATCATAGTCATACGTGATGCTATGGTAAGAGTATACTTAAACCTCATGGGCGTGGACTTGGTAAGTGCATTCATTTTGGAATAATGCTATGAGAACTTGAATTTGTTGCTATTGTTGTTTGTCACTGCTTTGATTGGCTTCCCTACTCTTCAAGTACCAAATTACCATCCATCTATTGCAAGTAGATCTAATTGTAGTTCTCGAGTATTTTATGTACAACAATTATTCTTGCATTTCCTCATTGTTGGAGTTGATATCTTGATGTCCCGTTCTTAGAAATATGTAGTTTTTTTGTTCTTCCATTGACTCTTCTTACAACTATTGAGATTGTATTTTTAGTTGTATCTTATTGAGGTGTTTCATAGTTGTAGAATGGAGATTGGACTGGTTCATAGTTGAGTCCCAAAGCATGACATAGACTTTGATTATTTCATTCGTCTAGAGTGCATTGCCCCAAATGGGCCATTTTTAGAGTTGTCCCATCCCATTGATTTCAGAATCATATAGCTGACCTACAATTGGATATAGTAATCCTTCCCTACATAATATTATTATGTTTTAAATTTTGAATAAGATGTTTAATGCTGATATCATATTTTATTAATTTCACTTGAGAAAATTATGAGAATTACCAAATGATTTTACGTGAGATACAAAAATGATTGTGTGATTTATGTAGGAAGGGAGCTGATGCGAATGTTCCAACTTCATGTGGGTGAGATCCACACTCTACATAAGGTGCAACACATTGTGCTTGGACCATTACCCAAAATCAGAAAACCCAAAGGCCTTCCATATAAACAGAAGATCAGTCTTTTCTCTCTTGTTTAACTTCTGCATGAAACAACAGTGGGTGGCATCAGTTCTGGTGGTCAGCTAACTATTGCTCCCAATGGTGGAGTTCTGGTACTTTCCAACTATCAAAAATCTCCCATGCCTGATTTCGAACTCAACCTGCCACTTCAAACTATGAATGATTTATGGTCTGTTGTTTATAGGAAGGGAGCTTTGATTTTACAGAGGCACCAATGTTGAGATAAAATTGATCATCTATCTGGAATCTATAGGTGCAAATGATCTCCTGCAATCAATTGTAGTTTAGCTTAGTTTACAATCCAGCTCTCGTGCCATTGTGATGCTTGATGAAGGCGCTGAATATTTATGATTTCATCAACTATTTTTTTGTTTATTGCCATTTATAGGCCGTTGAGAAAGCACGCCTGCCTGTGTTGATCTTGAGCATGAAGGAAAGCATACAGCAAAATAGGCCGACTATCATATTTTTGCATGGCTCTTACAAAACCAATGAATGGTTGCGGCCATTACTCAAGGTAAAACTCAAATGCTCCTGAATTCTCCCATCCCTTTGTCATTATACAAAATTCAAATTTGTACATCTATTTCAACTTTTTAAAACAGTGGGTCACACTATAGATGAGTCATAGCTCATGACCAAAAAGATAAAAGACAGATAAAAAAAGAAAGAAAGAAAAGATAACTAAAGGATGACTATGACCACCAGTAAGTTATGTTGAGAATGCAGGGGATCCTTATAGAGATCAAAGGGAAGATTGTATCAGTTTAATAATGGAAGAATTGAAATCTAGAGGAATTGCCAACAGTCACTCTTGCATACCAGGTAATTCATTTATAATTTTAGCTTTTGGTTTCTAGGTTTGATTTCCAACTTCTTTATGCTTCTCAGTTCTTCAGTTTGTTTGCCACTTATGAGACATCTAAATCACCATCATCTAAGCCTTGTCCCGACTAATTTGTGTTGGCTTCTGAGACATCTAAATAAATAGTGAAAATTACATATGTGCTACGCCAACCACGGCTTAGAACTCGCCAAAACCAAGTGGACTTGGTTTCGCTAAGGAACAAATTGATAGGTCCCTTTGAAATATGTATGTTTCAGGATGAGTTGCTGTGTGATAGGTCCCTTTGAAATATGTATGTTTCAGGATGAGTTGCTGTGTGACAGGTGACAGTTTTAACTAACAGAGCCACAAACTTACATATTCCTAACTACCCAAGTCTCGGTGAGTTTGGTATCCCTAATTCAGTAGTTTGTACAAGATTTCATATAGGTATTTAGCAAATTTGAGTTGACTCAGCATGTTTTCTAGAATTCTCTTCCATTCTGGGTTCAATTGTTCTCAGTTGGATCTCTTTTTCATGTTTGAAATTGGTTTTCATTTTCATCAGTCTCTCACAGAGTCTCCATCGTCCTCTTATGTGCTTAATGTTGCAATGTTGCATCATTTAGTTAGCATTAAATGCCTTAACTTTTCCTTTGTGTTTATAAACCATCTTTTGAGATGGTTGGCTAAGTTTTTTAATTTTATTTTTTATTTTTGTTGCATTGAATGGTTGGTGTAGACAATCACTTTTTTATTTATTAATTTTAGTCATGGTCTCCTCCACATGTAGCTTCCTACAATTGCTATTGAAAAGGTCTTTCTTGCAAACAACACATCGTGGTCCAAGATGAAGTCCTAGCTCATAGGTTGAGCCTTATTCCCATTAAAGCTGACCCAAGGCTGTCCGAGTATGTTTCAGGTTGATAGTTCCTTGACTCTTTTTTTTCTTTCGTTAA
Source organism: Magnolia kwangsiensis (assembly GCA_037074715.1). Classification (NCBI taxonomy): domain Eukaryota; kingdom Viridiplantae; phylum Streptophyta; class Magnoliopsida; order Magnoliales; family Magnoliaceae; genus Magnolia; species Magnolia kwangsiensis. The sequence continues at coordinate 11,473,060 of CM073585.1, read as the reverse complement.
TTTGAATTGGGCTTTTTTTTTTTTACATTGATTTTTTTTTTTTATGTATGTCTTTCTTCGAGGGATTTAATATGTGGAAGGAAGAAACTGTAATGAAGGTAAAAAATCAAAGATTATATGGTTTGCTAGATTTGTTTCAGGCGTATGAATTACTGAAGAATAAGTGGAGAATTGTGAAATCTGAACGTTTGAACTTTTTAACGGTCAAAATTTTATTAGCTTTTGCTCGTTGTTGCACAGTTTTTTGGTTTAAAACCATACTGGAATAAGAAAAAATACCATTCATCAAGGTTTATGTGACCTTACCAACAGGTTCAATGGAAAATAAACATTATGGAAATATTATGGTGGGAAGTAGGGCATTAAACACCATTGTTTCCTATAGTATATTCCACCTGAGATTTGTATCTTCTTCAGTTTTGCGCTTATAACCAAAATGATCTAGCTACGAAAATAGATGGACGACATGGATATAGAAAACATACATCAATTCCCTGACCCGCTACCTCCAATAACAGCAACCATAATAGTTTCTATAGCCATTCTTTTTCCGAGCCATGGATGAGATGGCTAGATTGCCTGACAAAAGTGATTCTTTAAAATCATAAGCAATCCATAATAGTTTCTCGCAAATAGATGGATCAAATTGTTGCTTAGACATATTTATGTAAATGACCTTTGTTACGCCCTAAACTCGAAAACTGGGCTCATAAAATTTTCGATCGCCGAATCCGGCGCCGACAGCCTTCGTAGAACCCCATTCTCGGCTCCCAGCTTCCATTCGCCAGGTTCCGATCGTGGGATGCTACGAGGAGGATTTTCAACGTCAGTTTGATTCGTAATAAGCATAACTAAAGGCATAACCCACAAACAACAACCAAGAACTTCATTACATTTTCACTATGATCAAAAACTTTACAAGTACAATGAGAATAAAGGGAAATACAATGGTAAGGAACAAAAACTCTAAAATGATCTGCAAGTGCTCCTGTCTCAGCGCTGCTGCGCCTCAATGTCACCTGCACGCAACGGTCGTGCATAAGCTTATAGAAAGCTTAGAGGGTGGTGAAAGTGTGTGCGCAAGGTAGTAATATGATCATGTAATATCAGAGTAATGTGGAATATGCAGATGGATCCATAATATCATAAGCCGTACCAAGGCTATGCGATGCAAGATGCAAGTCAAGCATACAATCCTCATCTAAGCCCACATGTCAATACAACTCAACTCTGGGATATCATCGGGGTCTAGTACACTCTAAACCAGATCGCTGCCACATCGCGCGCAATAAGGTAAGTGGAAGAGACCTCACTATTTATCTGCCAATATCGGGCTCGACTCGTCGATAGCGGACCCATTCCTCGAGCTGGTCAGACTCAGCCTAGCATTGTCCCCTACACTCCAGCGGGTAAGGCCGCACCCCCTTCCAACAGACCACGACACAGTGGAGAGTGCAACCGTCTGGTAATTGGCACTCAACGCTCATCTACCCACTCGGTTTAGACGTTGGAGCAACCTTTTGGTACCATAAGGGTTTAGGGACTTTCACCTAGGGATATCTATAGCACCCCATGTATAACGAGATTTTCGGTATCCAATCCTGCCAACCACGATACGTCTGTGGAGGCTACGGCCCTGATGTCGCTAGGACGTACAGTAACCATATCACACAATGCGAGATGCATGAATCACACTATTCAATCATGCAGCACATCCTTGCACGTAACGTGCACTCATGTAGGGCAACACCGCCTAATCGGGAGCCCATAAACAACCTGTCTGAAGGCATATGCTATGATCAGTCACCTCTCATATCAAGCATACATATGGTGCGTATGATCATGATTCATGGAACTAAACTAAACATGTTATAATGAAATGAACTATCCTTACAATGCAAATGGGCCTGGACTACCTATACACAATAAGTACGGGCCTAATAATGGGCCCTAAGGAGAGTCGTAATGTGGACATCCAACCAGCATTACACTCGCAATATGGATGTTAAACCAACATTGCTCCCAAGGCACGATCGTCGTAAACATCGTTACATAATCCGAGTTGGGTTTATACATTGCAATGGACCTTAGGTTCATCCCATTGGGCTTTACATATATATCATATGGGCCATATCATATGGGCCTTTTATTCATCAAATGGGCCACATAAATGGGCCGCACCAATGGGCCTTATGTGCATTGCAATGGGTCATAACCCGTGGGCCTTAGATTGCATCAAATGGGCCTAACCTATAGGCCTTATATAAATCAAATGGGCCTAAACCTCTAGGCCTTATATAAATCAAATGGGCCTAAACCCCATGGTCCTTGGAATACATCAAATGGGTCCAATGTCACGGGCCTTATAATATGTTAAGGTGGGGTCCACTTGGACTATGGATCTGGCCCATTCTTGAACTGATTTCATAAAATGAGCTTTTAAAATGGATGGACAGATTGGATGCAGCACCTGCATCAATGGTGGGGGCCCACATGAAGGCCCACCATCATGAATGTTATATATTGTATAGTATATAAACAACATATATAATATATATACAATATAATATATATATATATATATATATAATACAATATAATATATATGTATACACACACACACACACACACACACGCTGCACGCACTCACGCTGCACACACACACGTACGCACACCCACACGCACGCACGCACATACCCACAGAGGGCTCCACCCTCCACTGGACGGTGGATACAAACACATACATCACTGTGGGTCCCATGTGGGGCCTACCTCAATGCTTACATACCATCCAATCCGTTCATAAGGTCACTCAGACCTGGATGAAGTGAAAACACAAATTTCAGATTAATTTGAAACTTAGGTGGGCCCAACAATGGGTTTCAATGGTAGAGGTTTAACCCCACTGTTTCCTGCAATGTGGGCCACTCGAGTTTTGGATTCAGTGGAAACTTGGAGGGGGCCCACCTCATGAATGGCTTGGATTGTACGTACACATCATGGTGGGGCCCACGGCAGCAGCCGTGGGATTGGTTTCTCGCCCGCCTGCCCCCTCGCTGCACAAAGCAGCGTGCTTCTGCTGCAGCACGTCTGCTGCAGCACGTCAGAGGCAAAGGTAACCCTCTGCACCCTTTTTTAAAAAAAATTGGGAAAACCCATTTTTTTCGTGGTTTTTCACATCCGGGGTTCGCATCAAGTAGATCCACCCCGTCCATTGGCTCCAGTGGCTCAAGACCGTCCTAATGAGTCTAATACCCGATGTTTTTTCGACGATTAGAAATGCCAGGGTGTCTTTCAATGGTTGAATCCCCTATTTTACAGGTTATGGCCCGCTTAAAGATCGGATGGACCTCATTTTTTAGCTCAATGCCTCAAATGGTCTTGGGAACGGAATAGACGGCATGGATTGAATACATTCATCAAGGTGGGGCCTATGCGAATGGGTCACCCAAAAGCTTGGAAGCAAGCTTATATTTGTGTTTTCCAACCCACGTCCAGCGTACCCTGGACATGCATGAAACAAATACATTAGAGGTGGGCCCCACTTAGGTGGGCCACCTCATGGAGTATGGTGTGGATACCACACAACAACATGGGCCCCAACTGTAGATGGTTGGATAGAATTCACGCCTCATGATGGGGTCCATTCAAGTGGGCCACACAACCATAACTTGATTCATAAGAGAAAATGAAATAGAGAGGGAAAGAGAGAGAGAGAGAGAGAGAGAGTTGGACATGCGCGTGATAGAGGGACCCCAGCACTATGGGCCCTCCCTTGAACCAATCATACATCAAGTGGATCCCTAAAGCATGTGGGACCACCAAAATCTATAATCAACGGTGGAGATCCTTTCTCCACCAATATGGACTGTCTAGATGACCTTCCTATTGCAATGAAATAAACATCATGATGGGGTCCATGGAGAATGGCCCCATCATGGATAATCATGATGATCAAAGTGGGCCATTGGCCACAACTTAGGGTCCCAAGTGAGATCCAAACCATTGATCGGTTGGCCTCACTTGGCCCATCTCAAAAATATGAAAAACTAATATTATTAAGCACCCACCATCCGATCTTCTTGCTCCTATGAGTTTCTTAACACCTTAGCTTCGACTTCAATGGAGGAGATGAGAAATGGATGGCTAGGATGAGAGATGATGGGGTAGGAAAGTGGGTCACACTTGGAGCTTGGGAAGACTTAGAGAAATTCTCATACGTATGGGATTTTTCTTTGTTGCTTGAAAAGGGTTTGAAAATGAGAGAGAGTTGTAAAGGGAGAGAGAGTGATGGGTGATGGAGTGATGGATGTGGTGGTGATGGGTGTGTAAGACACCTTTTTGACTTTTGTGACCCTTTTGTGTAAGAAAAGCATGAGCTTGTAAGAGATTCTTGACTTTTGTGGTTGCTTGGGTATGGGTGAAAGGTGATGTGTACTTGACATGTACTTGACATGTGATGTGATAAGATTTGATTGATTGATGGGATTGATGTGACATCTCGTAGAGATTCTCTTGAATTTCGCAACGCGCGGCGTTTTCCTCACACCGAACGTTGGCCCACATCTCTTGACCAGGGTATTGCCTCGGCGCGCAAGTCGCGGCATCGGAACCGTAGCGATAGCGCAGTCGCTATGGTAATGGTCTTGGGTTGAGTCGATACGGGTTGACGGCATTCGAATCAAAGTCGCACGTAAATATCGGTTAAGGGTCGAAGGTTGTCGGAATTCGACCGGTAAGACCGCGGAAGTCTACGAAACGGTACGGACTAAGATACGGGTCTTACAACCTTAACCATCCATATTTAAGGCCATTGATCAAATGGTTAATATGTCATATCAGATTTTTTAGAGGTATCCCATAAAATGTACCTTGGACTTGATGAACAGTGTCCCAATGCAACTAGGAGCATTATAACTTAATAGTGCTCTGAGAGCACTGGAACATTAGAATTTGGACTTTTATCTTTAAATTTCCTTATTTCGACACTTTGAATTCAAGTTGAGATATTTTAGGAGAGTTTTATGTATGAGCCGATGGGGTTGTAATATCGATTGATTTGAGCTAGCAGTTAGCACTCAGTACTTTGTATGGTTTTAAAGCCAGTTATTAGATCATGGTGTTGTTTTTTAGTGAATAAATTGGTTTTTCTTGCTTCCTGCAATGGGCTTCAACCCTACAGTAGTGATTCTTCTAGAAACCCTTCAGTTTTATTCCTTAGGCCCTCCTGTGAACTGAGACGGCACATTTATTTTTATTTGCTGTCATTTCCTCATTTCTTGGCGACTATTGGATTGATTGGAAACATATTGGAGCATCTAATGTGAAATTGATCATGTCGTGCTTCATGCAGGTAAAAATTCCGTGGCCTAATTTGATGCTCATAGCGGGGTGTTGCTGAACCATTTTGGTTTAATAGAGGCAAGGTAAGCAGTTCCAAACCTCTCTTAACAGAGGAGATTTAGAAGGAAAATAAAAAAAGAAACAAAGAAATAAGGAAAAGATCAAACTATTAGAAGTTAGGTATAACTTTTGGCGACAGTGTGCACCAGGAGTTGGTGCACACATCTCCCCCCACCTACTAATGATAGGTTATATGAAAAAAAAAAAAATGGCCATGAGATTTTATAAATCTATTTTTGAAACACATTTAGGGCCTCTTTGTTAGCCACTCACGAAAATAATTTATTTGATGCATATTTCTCTGAAAAGCAAACTACGTAAACTTTTCAGAAATTTGATTTTATTTTGTGAAAAGCAATATTGAGCTGTTACCAATTTTGTGAATAGGATTTTTATTAAACAATTGTGTAAATTATTTTTTGAATGACCATCAGGTGTAAGATTAGAAAAAATATTAATAAAAATATTAATGATTTTTTTTAATTTGCAGATATTTTAGCGACAGACTAAATCCGTCGCTAATTTCTGAACAAACAAACGCCGGACTGTACTTTCTCGAATTTTAGCGACGGATTTTTTATTTTTTGCGACGGATCTTATCTGTCGCTATAATGCAAAAGACCTTATCCGTCGCAGATTTAACGACGGATTTTATCCGTCGAAAACAAAAAAGACCTAGTAAACAGCGACAGACGAAGCACAAAATTCGTCATTTATTTGGTTTTACGACGGATTTGATCCGTCGCAAATCCATGATTTTGGCGTAGTGCACAGTGAATGCAACCAATCTAATGAGCTGATTGGTCCTGTTTTTATATCCCAAGGGGTGGGGCCCACGTTTGACCTGACCTATATGCATGTGATACTTTATTTTTGATGCCAAAGAACATAATACATGAAAGTAATAATATAAGGTTGTGTTGCACATTAGTTGGTTGGATGTGGTGATGTTGAACCCACGTTGATCAGTTGATAAAGGTCCCTTTCTAACTTGCTTTAATATAAAATATTTTGGTCTGAATAGACAAGAAGAATATCGAATTAGAAAAGAATCGAAATATCTGGATTTGATACTCTTACATTGTCTGATGAATGATACTCAGCCACTTAGAAATTACTTAAAAGTTTGATATGTGGAGTAAAATTAAGTAGGAATAAACCGTTCAGATTACATATAGCAGCTCAGATGTTTTATGAATAAAAGATTATGATTATTTAGTTTTCTGAATCTTTGATTAGTTAACATTTAATGGACAGTTAGAAATGAAAAATATCCTATGGTCTTTGTTTTAATGAGCAAATATACCAAAGTCAGAGGTCTGGATGTTTCTATCCATCTGAATTTTTAATTCTTACTTAGCAAGAGTCATTACACAGCTAACATATGCAGCCAATGTATGTATGACGTATGTAGCCAGAGTATTAAATAACTCCCCTTGTGTATATACTCTATATATAGAGTGTGAATCCAGACTAGCAGGGAGGGAGCCTTGACATTAAGTGCGCATGCGGCGCTTTTGATTGGAAACGGATCGGCTAGTCAGTGCTCTGTGGGCCCCACCATGATGTATGTGTTTCATCCCTTCCATCCACCCATTCTTCCATATCATTTTATGGTATGAGCCCAAAAATGAAGTTGATCAAAATCTCAAGTAGACCGCACAGTGTTGATTGAACGCTCACCATTAAAAACTTCTCTGTTGCTACAAAGTTTTGGATCGAACTGAAATATACATATATATCCAAGTCTTTATCACCTGATCAACAGGTTAGATGTCAAATAACCATTACATTGAGCCCTATTAGGTTTTTAATGGTGGAAATTCAATCAATATTGTTTTCCCATGGTGTGGTCCACCTGAGATTTAGATCTACCTCAGCTTTGGAAGAAAGACCTAAAATTATTTTTCAAAATGGATAGATGGCGTAGAAAAAACACATACATCAGGACAGGGTCCACATAGCACCAACCAGTAGCCACCTGGCTGATGGCTGCGTCACTACCCAAACCGCGTCCAGGTTGATTGGCACGGTACGCACCATGTCCAAGGAAAACGGAAGCGGATTGGCTGGTTTACCGCACACCAGCTATATAGCTAGTGCATTGACGTTACCAAGTCCTGTGGATGTAATCATGAGGTATGTGTTATATCTGAACCATCCATCCATTTGGCGAGCTCGTCTTGAGACTTGATACTAAAAATAAGATAGATCTAATTATAAAGTGGAATACACTGAAAAAAGCGGTGTAGGATTGAACATATACCATTGAAACTTTTTAGGGTTACAAATGTTTTGAATCAATATGAAAAATTTTTTTCCTCTTAATTCAGGTCTTCGTGACCTTATGAACAGATTGAATGGAAAATAAACATTATGGTGAGCCCTAAAAAATTTAATGGTGAAAATCATTATCCCGCCGCTATTTGTGGTGTGGTCCATTTAATATTTGAATATGATTCATTTTTTGAATAATATTATAAAATAATCTTTAAAAAATAAATAAACAATATAGATATAATAAATACATCACTATGGAGCATGACGCGTACCTACACCAACTATACAGCTGGGTGTGTGGTACACCAGCTAATCCGCTTGCAAGGAAAATCTGGGCGTGGATTAGCTACTGACAGATTGAGTAGCATGACTAAGCTACTGAAGTCACCTCCATGAGTTCCATAAGCCCCACCATGATATATGTTTTGTATCCACACCTTTCATCCCTTTGGAGAAAACATTTTAGTAAAATACTCAAAGAACGAGTTAAATACAAAGCTCTAATGACTCGGGATGGAAAAAAGTAGGACAATGACACCTACCATTAAAAACTTTTAAGGGCCACAGAAGTTTTAGATCAAGCTGATATTTGTGTTTTCCCTATGTCTTTTGTAACTTTTGAACGGGTTGGATTTCAAATAAACATTATGATGGACCCTAAGATAATTTCAACGGTGAGAATCACTCTCTCCACTGTTTTCTTTGTTGGGATCCACTACAGATTTTTATTTACCTTATTCTTTGATTCATACCCTAAAATGATATCTAAAAATGGCCGGACGGGGTGGATATAACACATACATCATAGTGGGGCCCACAGAACTTGGTGACCACACTTCAGTAACGGACTAGCTAATCAACCTGTCAGTATCTAATCCGTGTCCGGAAAACCTGGGGGAGTCATGACCCGACTTTTTAGGGCCTATTGTATCCACGCCGTCCATCTATTTTGAAATATCATTTTAGGGTCTAAGCCCAAAAATTAAGACAGATCCAAGCTTAAATAGACCACACCACAAGAAATAGTGGGGTATCTGTTCTATCTCCGGTGGCATACTCTTAGGAGTTTCAACACCTGGTCAAGGGTTCGAATACCCATATAAGGCGTGCGTGAGTATAATGGCACCCACGGTTAAAACCTTCTAAGAGCCCTACGATATGGATGGACGGCCTGGGTAAAACACACTTTTTGGTGGCCCCCACGTAACATTCGTGGTGATCAGGTCTATACGCAATCAGTGTCCAATGTATCTGGACATGTACTGATCAAGACGTACCATCAAAGCCCAGGTGTCCGGTTGTCCACATCTAATCCCGAAGTCTTATCTCTTTTCAGTAAATATCATGCTATTGATGTATATCTGATCATCTTATGTGTGATTTTCTGATGCTGAATCCGCTTCCACTGAATAAAGTTCCACTTTAGGGTTGCTTTAATATAAAGCGACTTTGACTTAAGAAAAAGCAGGCAAATTGACTTAATAAAGATTGGAAATGTATAGCTTTGATAATCTGGCAGAGTGTGGTGAATGATATGCAGCGCATGAAAAGTACTTAACAGTTCAATGCATGGAATAAAATTAATTAAAAACAACCGTTCAGATGCATTTTTTTTTGCTATCGTTATTTATTATTGGAGAGGAAATTCATTTGTTGAGATCGAGCTGATATCCAATTCTTCATACATGTACTCATTCACTCCTCTTGAATCAGAAAGCAGAGAGAGCTTGTCATCATTCTCTTATATAGTTTGAATTAGATTGTTCAAACTTTCTTTGTAAGTAAATTTATATATAATTCCCGACACCCTACAAAATATACCAACATTGGAGAAAAACTTGGATGGTTTGTTACTTTCTTCTTTTTATTCATACAGTTTGATCCTGCTTCGGCATCATGTTATCTTGGAGAGCATCGTTAATGTCTAAAAGTCTCTTCTATACTACATTTCAAGGCGAGTTGAAATTATTCTTATTCCAATGCTAATAATCTAACTTCTTGTTTTGCCTTAGAAATTTTGAATGAAGGGGTTTAATATTTTTTATTCGAATAAAAAAGAGTCTAAAAAAAAAGTTGGACTTCCTTTGGGGCTTTCGAACATGGTTTTGCATCTCCACTCCGACATAATAAGTGTAACTTGAACCAATTAGTTTTGTTAACAAACTTAACCCCAAACAAATAACACAAAAAATTTAATTTTTTTGACTTTGAAGAGTGAACTAAGAACCATAGTCTCAAATGTCGGTTGATGGTTCAGTTAAAAACATATCTATGCTTTATGTGTTGGAGAAATTAGTATTTTGGCAATAATAAATTATGAAAAAAAAAGAAAGATAAAAATAATAATGAAATATGAATTATAACATAAATAAAAACATAATACCAAAATAAATTAAAAGTCATTGATGTATTACACTTATAATCTCCATCAATATTACATACAAGTACAATTACATCAGTTTCAAGTTTGAACAAATTAACAATAATTTATAACCTAATCCCATTCACGTTATTGTTGTTATATGTACAATCTCGTCTTAATACTCATTCTCCTCCTCAATATCAAAACTATTACCTCCACAAATCGAACGCGACCAATCTTATCTACAAATTAATGATTTAACTGATTTTTTTAAGAGAGCTTTGATACTTACTCACGAACCTACTCCTCGTGTTAAAAGCATATTCTGATGCCACTGTTGAAATTAGAATTGACAATATATCCCGTGTCATTGCTGATGTGTAAAGGTATTTTGCTTCACTAACTCTCAACTTCCACCACTCTAAAACATTAAAGTCTAAATCCTGACGCCTTACGATTGGCTTTTTGAAATACAAGTCTAACTCTAATTCTTTCGTTTCATTATCTATATTTTGGTATGCTAAGAAAGACATGTATTAATCGTCGAGTATATTGTCATCACTTGTATAAACACTAAGGGCCTGTTTGAATTCGCATTTTTTGTTGTATTGTATGATATTAAAGGTGTTGATGTGATATGTACGGTGTTTGGTAAGGAGTAAAACACCGTCGAATACCACGTGCGCAAATATAGCACGAAACTAGAAACATGCGTGGCATGCGATTGTAATGCCTGATGTCTCAGCTGCCATCTATACAATGAATTGAATGTATTGTTCTCGCATGCGACCGACTTTCAAAACCCTGCAAAGACATCTCTCCAGGAGGAGAACGGTCAGGTTTCTATACTAGCACCTCCTCTTATGGTCGTCGACCTTTTACATGTCAGTTTTCTACTAAGAAGGTGATCTTCCGAAGGCTGAGATCAATATATATGTGACAGGATAACTTTCGTTCCTTCCCTTGCTCGTTACAAATAGGCATTACAACAATAGATCGTGTTGCGGATACTGCATCATATTCAGGTATGATCATCTCCCAGCTTTGATGGTATGCGATATCCAACACCATGTAACCATGAACGGATTCTCGGCCATGGATGTTTGGCCCTCTTCAATCATAAGATGCCCCTCCTTAATGGTGTGTATATGGTATGGCATATACACCATTGTACCGTGAACAGCCTATTCCCTATCTACCTATACCTATACCGCCGATGAGAGGAAAATCTCATGCCGTCGTATCACACTTGGGATTTTACCATATCTGTCTGATATGGTTGGAAGATCGGAAAGGACATGTGCATGCGACCCTGTAATAGGTACTTGATTTGTCTGTGGGTTGCTGTTTTTGAAACTTAGATTATTTCTCTTTATAGAAAACCCTCCCGCGTATTTTATCTTCAAACCCATTTCTCTTTGCGAAGTCCTCCGTTCTCAATAGGCTCTGCATCATCCGACGAAATCTGTCTTAGAGGTACTTCTCTTTTAAAACCCCCTTAGATGTGAAATGCATTCTTACTTGTTGCCCAAATCGATTTGCAAGGGCCCTTTTAAGATGATTCCATATTACTATTATGTTATCGATTTTTAGCATCATAATCCTTTTTTTTTTGTCGGGTTGAACACTGTATGATGTTCCCCTAATTACATTTTCTATAAACTTTTGTTAAAGAAAGGCTGTAAGGATATGTGTGGCGTTATCTGAGAGATTCAGTGCTACCTTTATGCCTTCCAGCTTTGAACTTATATTGGTTAGTGCCGGTATATTCATGCTTGTACATCGGTGTGAGTTAACAGAGACCCATGGTTGTCCACCTTTGAAGTTATAAGCTTCTGAGAGGAAATCCATGCCTGTAATGATTGATGTGTATATGGGCAATTTGTATATGGAACTTGTGTCAGTTGTTTGATAACTATTCTCTTTTATCAATCTGTCCTTCAGCAAGTTAAAAATTTATCGAATAAGAAAAATAACTGGTAATGATTTACTATTAAATGAGATCCATGATATTCCCATAATTAGACATTCGTGATATGATGTTCATTGATAACTTTTATAAATTCATTTTAAGGATATTCATTCACATTTGTAAATGTTTGTTGTAGTATCATTTCATATTTATATAGATTTAAAATTTACGATTTATTGAAATTCTCATTCAGATAATTTTCAATTCCTGTAAACTGCAATGGCATCCGACAATGTGAAAATTTTCGATGAAGCATCATTTGCTAGTGAATGGATTAAGGCTGAAATAGCTGTTGTACTAACAGCTATTGCAGCTTCTATATGTGTAATGGGTGCGGCTGAATATTATCGTTGTTACTGCATTAAGGCAAAGTCCAATGATTATCACATTGAGAGGGATAAATTCATTAGCCGAATAATACGTAAAAGCGATATTGAGTGTCTTGCACAGCTGAGGATGGGCAGGGATAGATTTTTTGAATTATGCTCGCTATTGAGGGATTGGAAACTACTATCTGATAGTAGGAGATGCAGTTTGGAGGAGCAGGTTATCATGTTTCTACATACTATCGGACACAATGTATGTAATTGTGTAATTGGTCATCGATTTACACGATTTGGTGAGACTGTAAGCAGACACTTACGAGGGTGTTAGATGCTATAATTGGTTTATATCCAGAGTATGTGAAGTTTTCTAGATTAGATACACAAAAAGAAATATTCAACAACCCTTTATGGGTCCATACTTTCATGTAACACGGTAAAAATGTTGAAATCATTTCGTAAAGTTTAATTTTGGATGAATGAATCAACTGATTATGTGGCACACTTTTGATTGTAGGATTGCATCGAGGCCCTAAATGGTACCCATATCCCAGCTTATTTGTCAAAAGAATCAAGTTCAACTTTCAGAAATAGGAAAGGATTTCTATCACAGAATGTATTGGCTGCATGTATGTTTAATATGAAAATTGTATACGTACTTACTGGTTGGGATGGATCCGCATCCGATGCTCGTGTGTTACAAAATGCACTAACCCGTTGCCCTGATTGTTTTCTTATTCCACATGGTAATTGGCTATAGGGGGTGATTGTTTACATTATAAGTGTTTATGTATGTAATTCAACTGAAACATATCTTGCAATGTGTAGAAAAATATTACGTTATTGATGCTGGATATGCACATTCACCTGGATATATGACACCATATTGAGGTGCGTGATATCACCTGAACGAGTTTCGTACTAGAAGGAAGCCTGCCAATAGAAAAAAACTTTTTAATTATCGTCACACACAATTATGAAATGTCATAAAGTGTACATTTGGGCTTCTAAAATGCCACTTTCATATTCTACGTACTCCTCCTCAGTTCAAGTTTATAACCCAATTGAAAATTGTTATAGCTTGTTGTGTCCTTCATAATTTCATCCGTGTCTATGGTGATGATGGACTACCTGAGGAAGTTGAGGACAGTGGAGACAATACAGAGAATGTTGCACCTTCCCCTGTAGATGTAACTCCTGTGGAAGAAGGACGAGCGTTAGCTCGGGTGACGGATCGCACACGTGATGATTGGACACGTAAGAGAGACGACATAACTGAGAGAATGTGAAATGATAGTCTTCCATGTATAGGACAACGTACTTAGACTTGCCTGGTTTATGTAATGATCTGTTTTGTTGAAAGCAGGAATATTTTAACATATTTTCATCATCTTCTTAATACCAATACAGTTTATTTATGATGAATGTCATTTGAGTTTATCTATGATTGATATAGTCGTGCATCATTTCCCTTTACTTGTCATATTTCTATTAACTTTTTCTGCTTGTATGTTCAATGAATTTTCTAAGGAGCACATTCAAGGACACGAAGAAGAAAGAACTAGAGTCATCACCTGGTAAGAAGGTTGTTACGTCCAACCAGTGCCCCAGCTCACCTGTTGAAAAAAGAGAAACTCCAAAAAAAAAAAAAAAACTCCCTCAAGGACCCAGCCATCCCCAAAAATGTCTCTCAACCAAGGCGTACTTTAGGTGGTTCAAGTAGATTAAATAAAATTCAATGAACAGATAGCATGGACAATGCATTAGTTGATGCGTTGGTGGAATAGGTGAATTTGGGCCTTAAAAATGACATCAGGTTTAAACCCGAAGCTTATAAAGCTACGATTAAAGAGATATATGATACTTGTGAGATATTGTTAGAGAACTGTCATATTTCGAACTGGCTCCGGACATTAAAAAGGTTGTATTAGTCAATAAAGGACATGCTCAACGCCTCAGGGTTCGGATGGGATGAAGACCACAAGATGGTGATTGCTACTGAGGATGTATGGGACGGAACATTGCGGTATGAATTGATTTTATAATTGCTTTATAAATTTTTTCAAACTGATTTTTTTGTAAATGATTACAATATTTTGTCGTCCTATATACAAACCCACCCCTACGCCAAACGGGTTCGAGGCAAACATGTGGAAAGATGGGACGACATTGCCTTCATGTTTGGCAATGATTTTACCCAGGGCGAGTTTGCGAGTACGACATATTCTTCTCTCATAACTGAAAAATGACGTGGTCGTGACGAAATGAACTCCGATGATGACTCAATGGAGGAGCCCTACTAGACTATGCGTCTCTCATCCTCAGATGAGGATGATCAGAGGGCAACTCCCCGAGATCGTGGTGGTGTTGGATCATCAAATCAGTCAAAGGAAGGAAACAAAAGCTCAATGGAAGCCACCTCATGTTCTCGTCATAGTTGTGCTGATGGGAGTGAGATCAGCCGTAGGAAGACTAAACTGTCGGAACACATCGGGGATAGGATGGGAGAGGTCGTAGAAGCCGTGAACAACCTGACCATTACAATGGCGCAGGGGAAAAGTATGATGCGTGTGCAACATCTGTTGGGTATACTTGAGGAGGTGGATGGTCTTTCCAATGAAGACCAAATTCGGGCTGCAAGGGTATTGCAGTCTGATATAGTCAATGCAGGTTTTTTTATAAATCTGTGACATGAACGGCGAAAGGAATAGTTAGAGAAAGTTATCCTTCCTCGTTGTGGCTCAGAATGAAAATGGGCCATTTTTTTATTTTTTTTTGTGCGGACTATTATGTTGTAGGGATACCTTTTTTAATGATGCGTTTGTGGTGGTTAATGTTTCGACCAAGTATATAATGCTCAGTTTGGTGGGTTAACTTCTTGGCAATTCCATGGATGATATGATTGCTACTGGAGGAGCAATTAAAATTTAAAACTCTTCAACTAATATATATTGAATCTACACTGTTTTATTGTATTGCAAGTTCTGATTTTACAAGCTATGTGCAATTTTGATTCAAATTCTAAGTTGATAGAATTTATAAATTCATACAGTTGTCATTATTCGGTAATAATATATGCAGGATTAATAGGTTTGAGGATTTCGGACTTTCGCTGATTCATAATTCTCTGTCTTTATGTGATGTATAACTGGACATATCATTGGAGTAGATGTATTTGAAAACTGACAATTTTTTAGCTATGCTCTGCTATCATTTCATATATTTCTAGATTACACAACACTCTATTGAGAAGGTTATACTATTGAATGTCAATACGAATATTGCTTTGTGGACTAATATACTTCTCTCTTGAATTATTCTTCATAGATTATTTCTGATTTCGGGAGCATGAAATTTGGGTTTCACTGAAGCTCTCTTGTGTTTGACAATACATCCAGGTGGTAAGGAGATTTTAGAATTTTGTACATGCGTGGACAAGTTCTGTGAGACATTGTTAACGTGAACTTTCATTTTATTTGCAAAGGTGGCTATGGGGATCAATTTCTAACCTGTTTGCTACAGGAACGAATTTTGGTGCACACATCGTCAAAAGAAAGATAATATGAAGATTACGTAGTACAATTAGAGGGAAAAGGAAGAATGTTTTTTATCTTTTTTTTCTAACATGTTTGCTACTGAATAAGGCATTGATTAATGCTTATAGTAGAATGAAGCAAAAGTATTATGTGGTGTTTGTGGGAAGGAATCCCAGGATCTATGCAACATGGGATGATTGCAACGCTCAAGTTTACGGCTTCAGTGGATGTAAACACAAGTCTTTCCCGACTTTCGAAGATGCCACGAATGCCTGAAATTAGTATCAAGTATGTAGGATATTATTTATTTCATATGTAGATTTATTTTGTTAGATGAAGTAGTGAAGAATGCATCATATCCATTTCCTAATTGGCAGAATATTTTTTTATTTACTATATCATTTAGGCTTCTTTCCCCAATCAGATGGCGCAACATACAACTGGATGTGTCGCTGTTCATACATCTCATCATCCCTCAACAGTGGACAGTGGCAACTTTGTAGCTGCTCTCACACATCGAACTCAAATCGGCACCAGGAATGTCCGAGAAGATGTCAATGCCGAGAGGGTGACCGTTGCTGATGTTGGAGAGATCAATGCATGACTTTGTTGTTTCGCTTGTTGCTTTGATTGTTGATTTTTTATGCTGGTATCAGGTTTTCTTTCGGTTCTAGTACATGTGTGGTTGAAGAGAATGAAGTATAATGACTTGGTCCTCTGATTGTATCATGGACTATTTTCTAGATACATTCAAATCAGGTTGGAAAAACCGATCACAATCTAGCAGATGAAGTTTATGAACTATTTTGGTAATTTATTTTCTTTTTTAACTGGGTCCTCTGGAAAGAAGTATTTTTCTTTTTTCTTTTTTTTTTTCTATAACTTTTAGGTAACTTTATCATTTTATTTTGTCTCATTGTCTCCCTTTGGATTATAGTACGACCCAAAGGTGGGCCACATCATGGTTGGACAGCTATTTCAAAACCAATGGATGGTCTAGATGAGCTCCGACCTCATCGTGGGGCCTACGGTTATGTCTCGAGTGGGCGTCATATCATTTTCTAAGGGTTGATCAGAGATCATGGTCGACGTTGTTGATAATGGCCACGATAGATGCTCTCTATACCGTGGTTAACGTGAATTCTTTGAATGGATGGATAAGATTTTTCAATGGACGGATCAGATGAAGCATATCAACTGAAGGTGGCCACCACCACATATGAACTAGACGAGAATTGAAAAGGGGAAAAAACTATACAGCGGCAATTGTATGAATGGATGGATAGGATTTTTCAATGACGATCATGCTGGACGGATCAGATCATGTTGGACGGATCAGATGAAGCATATCAACATACGGTGGGCACCACCACCTATGAAATGGACGAGAATTAAATAAATATATCAACAATCCGTACAAAGCAACATATGGATGTTGAACATTTGTACAATACGCAGGCCTAATACTTCGTATCCAAACATTGCCATGTACTAGATACTGTATACTTGCCTGCACAATACCTCCTATCCAAACATTGAATAATGCCATGGTGATTTGGATGTATTCTGAAAACCATCCAATGTATACATGAACAGTGCCCAAATACAATACTATACAATACTATACACGAATCCAAACATGCCCTAAGAGCTCTAACTTCTTTATCACTTGATGTGGTTGTATACGCAGTATACAATTTTTCGATTGTGTCACAAACCTTAAGGTTTCGGTTATCGTCATTTGATCAGAATAAATCTTTATAAAAATGAACTTAACATAACTCATCTTTCACCGAGGATTAAGAACAACCGTTAAGACCATTAACAAATGACAATCGTCACAGAACTTATTGAACTTCATTTGCATATCAAGTGTCATAAGTTGTAGAAACCCTGGACCCTCACTGGCACTTTTTTTAGGGTTTCATTGATCTTCCAAACAACTGGAAGAAACATATTTACTGTGGGATACTTATTTTTAGAAAATATCTCCATGCAGTTATAAAAAATCCTGAGAAATTTGTGAACATCTTTTACTTCATCTTCAGTAGGAAACCAAGAATATGTTATATTACGTGTCGCATATTCGGAAAATGTAAGTTCCAATTCCACAACCGATTCCAATATTTCAAAAGTTGAATTTCAACATCCGCATATATCTAACTTTAACGTTTTTAAGTCTTTACATTCAAACATTAGACTATATCACTCCATATACTCAATCTTGAAAATGACCCTCTTATGTATTTTATACTCTCCTTTATGTTCTTTATAGTGAGGTCAATTATTTTCAACCCTTCTTGTATAATTAGTTTAGTATGTAGGCACAACACTGAATCTGAAATATTTTTTCCTCAAAAAATAAATTATCGATCGCCTTTAACTGATTACGTAAGAATGAAATTATACTGTCATTTGTTAAATCTTTATCCAAAGTTATTGAAGAGATTTTATTTTCAATGTCCTAATCTCATAGACATTTTTATAAATGTAATCTAAAATAACCAAACCAGTATGAGGAGGAGAAAGGTGGCAAAAGTAAAAAATTCTTATATAAAGTTTTCAATCTTCATTAACATAGTGTGCGGTCAATGAAATGTATCACTTTATTTAATTAGACGTTGTCTACAAATCAAAAGTCAAACTTATTCTTGAGACTGATGTCAAAACTGCTTTCAATTTTATTTTTTCACTTGCATATATCTTCATGCGCTCCCTCTTCACAATAGCACAGGAGGCCTTTAGAATTTGTTGTATGCCATGAAAACTTTGCTCTTTATCATTCTAAATAATTTTTCATCAACAGTTATAAGTCTTACATGCCACTCTTTTAGCTTATCTTTTTCAAACTTATGAGTCAAAAGTTTGCATTGAGACCCGTCTCATTTATACTTGCTAAATGAAGCAACTATTGGTCTATAATTGAGATTTTTTTATCTCTTTGAACAATTTAGCCTATGTTTGTTTAAATGAGTAGTTGACTCCCCAAGATTCTTACTATATAATGATTTACAATCCATACATCTATTCTTCAACATATCATTAACTAGAACGTCTTCAAAGTCATCCCACATAGCCGAACTTTTCTTTCCTTTAGTTGTAATGGTAGCTGGAGACCCCTCCCTCCACATGAGAGGAGATGTGGCTGATGCACTGACACTGGGGGTAGTTGGGACTTCCTCACTAGCCGTCTATAAATATAAAGATAAGAATCTAACTTCTGGCACTTATCATCATAAGTATTATCTAATAAATGTCCTCTAAATTTTTTAGAATTTCCTAGGTATCTAAATCACTCACTCATTCAATGTTGAATAGATTGTAATGATTTCATTTTTCAATTTAAATGACATGACAAAATTTCGACAACATCTCATCTTATCTCTCCAGATATATTAATCATGTATTTGATTCACACATCAACCATCCACACAAAGTGTGGATATTTGATGATGAAAATTGTAACATCCAGAAAATCAACACCCTAATACATAGACTCCGATCTCAAGTTCCTAGGTGTTAATCAAATGAAAATGCACGTGTGACCTCATTCAAATTCAAGTTCATTTCACACACGAGCAATCAGAGTAGCGCAATTCAAATTAGCGGATCAAATATAAGGTAGAGATAATAAAAATTAATTAATATAGGGCTAACAGTCATGGTACAATTAAAAGTGGTATTTATTCAAATGAGGATTATACAAACCACAATATACATACCCAAGATAATTAAAATGTAAAGTTTTTAATTTTTGCCCTATCCTCCAAAACATAACGACAATGACACAAGCCAATCTATGCCTACCCGTCTGAAGTTTCGCTAGTACATGCATTAATAATATTGTCTGGTTCGTGTTTTTAAAACACCGTCCTAGGTGGGAGTAGCTAACTCGGTGGTTTCATTAGTTCTAAATTACACATGTTATCAACTCAATCAATGTAGGTAATGATAAAATAAGAAAATAAATATTTCTTAAATACTCTTGTTAAATGCACAAATGAAATTATATAATGATGCATGTACATTTCAATACAATGCTCCCTCACAAGCGACTTCAATGCCTATTTTGTAAATGCCAACATTCCCTCATAAGCGACTCTAATGCAAAATCACAAATTCTATCTAATACAATGTGGTGAATGCGTATGTTAACCAAGTAATTATTAAGTTTTATTCATCCATCATATTAGCGAAGCTAGAATATCGAAATTATATCACGAGTCCTTATTCAGATCACATGGTTCGTTGCAGCACTTATCAGCATAATACCCAAAGGTATAAGGATCAACCCGACATGGGTTCTCGCACAAACATTAGGCATAGTCACTCATTTCCGAGGTGCGAGCTGATCATATAAAACCAAATCGCCACAAAGGAAAGGGCTTGTCACCCAATTTCATTTATGTCCGGGTCGTTCGAATGGTACTTTAGCACAAAACAATCAGCTGGGTAATTTAACGAAGGTCATTCGAATAACAATTTATCACCTCTATTAATGCTCACTGGTCACTATAAGGAGGCATGTCACCCCATTATATGCCGACAACTCAGAAATAGTATCTCATACCGCTATGCCTGGCTCATGAGTCTTAGTAGATTATATCGCACTAATGGTTATGAATAGACTCATCCATTGACAACGTGGTCAATTTGGTCGTGTCACACATTATGAACATACATGATCAATTGGCTAGTGGATAAATTTAATTGACTTGGGATGACCCCAGCGCAACCAGTATTGGGTGCAAGCATCCCGTGTAGTCCAACTACTGTTGGTCATCTGTGTTTAGCCTAGGTCGATCAAACAAGCTTAAGGTGGCTGGCCTAACTCGGTCCACCCTTTGGTTTAGGTGATTTACTAACTGACTAAGCAACCTAAGCACCACTACAAACTTAGCAATTCGTCATGCCATTAACATAGATTCAATGACACCACCACATAGGCATTTTATCAAACATGAGAGCATCCATAAAACACTCATTTAATCACCTAAGCATTTTATCAAACATGTGAGCCTCTATAGAATAATACATTCACTAAAGTATTTAATCAAACATGTAAGTATCAACAAATCAATACATCCAATTGAGCATTCAACCAACATGTGAGCATCATTAGAATAACGTATTTAATCACCTAGGCATTTTATCAAACATGTAAACATCCATAAATAAGCAATGACATATATTGCAATCAAACTCGATATATGGACATACTAGCTATTTACAAACCATTCACCATAAAACATCATTAATTGAGACCCTCAAGAGTCGATAAATAGAAACATGGGTATAATGTTCTGTACATTTATAATGATTCGTCTGATTCACGACGCTTGTAGGGTTAGGATTTTAGAGAAAATCGTTGAAAGATGTAAACAAGCATACAAGCTTGTGAGATTAGGGATAAATAACTATTGAGCCTTAAATTACAAGTGAGATTCAACACTTACCTCCAATCATTACTGGGAAAGCTATGATAACAGTTCCAATTACGGCGATGATACAACTAAAGATGGGATAAAAGGGTAGAGGTGCACCCACACTCACACCCCAAGCTATCCCTCTTTTCCTTTCTCCTCTTTCTTTCTTCTTTTCTCCCTTTTTCTCTTATTTTAGGGATGAAATTCGTATGGGAGGAAGGGTTGCCCAAATAAGGGTCTTATATAGTATCAAAATTGGTGTGAATGGCCCAAATGGTCCTTTATTTATTATATTAATCCTTAAGGGAGTTGTTTCCTACTAATGAGACTCAACGGAAGACATATTTAGTCAATCAAAGCCTTGGGATAAGTGTCCCATGAAGTGATCTATGTTTGGACACAAGCATACGACATCGGGCATGCCGATTAACCAGAAAGGCCCTAATTTAGATGATCATTAATGATCAATTGGGGTTGTAGTTATATGGATATGTGTCTGAAAATGTCTTTAGTCGATAGCCCGACTTTGGCCATGAATTGACGGTCTGAAAGTTACAACTTTGGCAAAGAGCAAAGGGGCTAGTTTTTCTTAAATTCTAAGTTTTCACTTAAGGCACTAACACATCCCATACACTTGGCTTACGTGTCTAAGTTACGCAATTCGAGACATAACCTTGGCTCGATGTCCCATGATGGATGTCAAGCTCACTAAGAAAAATATTTTTCTATAGTATCGAGTTTAATGGCCTACTAACGAGCAGTTTAGATTTTTTTTTAATAATTGGAGTATTTCTGAAATGAATTGGGTATCAAGATTTCTTATGCGCAATTATTAGGGTTTAGATTAGGTAAGTTCATAGTGTGGCCTATTCGTAACTAGCAAAAATGGTGATTTGATCATAATCACCCTAAATCATTAATTCTTAAGCTAAAAGGATAACTAGGTCAGTTTAGTTTATTAATTAAGATCCAACCCTTACTTGTCTCGGTTTTTGGTAAGTTGTTATTTAGATGTGGTTGTCTTGCTTAGTCAGTAATAGGTCGGATAGATTTGGGCCCTGTGTGAATAAATCATGAGGCTAAGCCTGATATTTAAGTGATTGAGTAGCTTCGTTGGCTTCCTATGGTTGATTAAATAGATTTGTACGGTTTTTTACTAGTACCACCTATGTATATGCTCACCTTGAGCATTAAGGGTCAGTGATAATATAAGCTAGTTATATAAAAAAAATTCAATGATTTTTAAAAATTCAAAATAGCAAAAATTTAAAACGTTACAAAAATAAATGCAAAAAATATATCTAGAGAGAAGAGGAGAGACGAATCAAAACAGGTATATGCATTTAATTTAGAATAAACAAAAATATTCTTATCTATCCAACATTGAATTGTAAAAAAAGGGGATAATACGAGAATTTCTATGCCTCCAAAAACATACTAAATTTATGTTTGACAACATAAAAATCCTCAAATGGACAACTAATTATCCTATACTACACCAATAAAATATAAAAAAATAAATAATATAGCTGATTGAACAATAACAAATTAACAATAATAATAACATTAATTTAACATTAACATTAACAATCTAACATTGGCATTAACAATAACAAAAAAAAAATAACATTAATTTAACAATTTAACAGTAAAATTTAACATTTAAAATGATCTAAAACAAAACCCAATAATATAACACTATGAATTTTGAAAGATCAATGACAGATAAGTAAAATGAGAGAACTTGGGAATTTGAGAAACATTCGACTACTTCTCATTAGTAATTGAATAAAAATAGAAATCCCCAAATATTACAATCACTCTCCATTTTTCTCTATCTGCCCCCCAAAACCCCTGGTTTACTTGGCAGTGATCCCTTAATCTAAGGAACCATAACAGACTTCTCCACATATCTCTCCATTCGTGGGCTTCTCCTACAACTTAGGAGTTAGTTGTCATGCTCTCCACCACGTCCCATGTAGTGGGCTTTTTCATTCTAGAACAAATCAGCAATGTGCAAAAAAAAAAATGCAGTTAGGATCGTCCCGAATCATGACTCCCCTTATTTTAAGGAGACCTCAGCACCTGCCGAGACACAAAATTGAAGGTGAGGGAACCGATGTAATCCGGATTCCCTAGAATACCATCTGGCCTTGCTCGGACATTGACCCTGTCGCCCAATCCGAAAGAATTCTATGTCGCCATGCGTTGTAGTGGTTAGCTTCTTCTCTAGGATAATATCTTCCATCAATGAGGTTTCCCTTTCCACCACCAAGTCATTTACAGTAGGCAATGTCTCTTGAGGCTCATCATCAAGCAGGGAAGGCTCAAATAGCTTCAACTTCTCAACATTAACAACGGAATACATGTCCATGTAAATTGGCAATTCTAGTTGACAAGCATTATCTCCAATTCGTCGGAGGACCTTAAATGGCCCATAACCAATCGGTTTTAACTTCTTACCTTCTCCTCACAATTGTTCTTTGCCCATATGTAACCAAACTAAATCTCCTTCTTGAAAATTTTCCTGTACCCGATGCCTATCATGACGCAACTTGTATTTCTGTTGTGCCCAAATGAGCTGTTCTTTCACTTCTTGATGCACTGTGTGAATGTGTTCCATGAACTTTTGTGCTCGTGGCTTGTCATTCTCCCCTTTCTTTAAGAAGTCTATAGAGTTTCCTGTAAACTCCATGTCAAATGGACTCTGAGGCAAGAAACCCAAGCAAACTTCTGAAGGGGACTTATTCGTAGAACTATGCACCATGCGGTTAATAGCGAATTGCAAGAATGGAATGCTTTCATCCCCTATTTTTGGGTGCTTAGCATTGTAACCCCATAACATGTGAACCACCATCTGATTGACCACTTCGGTTTGGCCATCGGTTTAGGGTTGAAAAGTAGTGCTCTGCTTCAGCTTTGTGTCCGTCTTTTTCCACAATGTACACCAAAATTTGCTCAAAAACTGGCTATCCCGATCAGAGATGATCGAACTTGGAAGCCTAAATAGCTTCCACACGTTCTCAAACAAAAGATTTGTTGCTCCTTTTCCAGTATTTTTTTTTTTTTTGCATGGCATAAGAATCACCATCTTGGAGAACCTATCGACAATGACAAATAAATAATCATGTCCTCTTCGAGTACTAGGCAAACCTCCTAAGAAATCCATGGAAATACTCTCCCATGGTCTGCTCAGCACTGGAAGTGGCATGCAAAGCCCAAGTTTCCTATTGGCTGGTTTGGATGTGCTACAAAATACACAACCCCTCAAAAACCAAGCCACATCCTACTGCATTTTAAACTAAAAAACATGGCGCGACAGATTCTGCAAGGTCTTTGTTACTCCAAAATGACTTGCAACCTTGGAGGTATGTGCCTCACGCATATATCTCAGTCTCTTCGCTGCTTGAGGAATGCATAGAAATTTCCCCTTGTACAACAACCCATTGCGTAGAATAAAATCTGTGGGTCTATCGCTCTGTATATCAGCTAAATGCGGTTGAAACTCGGGATCCTCTGCATACCAGCCCCTGTATTCCTCATGAAGGATGGGCTGCACCTGCATAAGTACAGTTAAACATAATGCAGCCACTGGTGGCCGTGATAACATTTCAGCTAGTTTATTTTGGCTCCCTTGTTTGTACTTAATCACCAAGTTAAATTGCTACAAATAAGTCATCCGCTTCATATGTCAAGCTTGTTGTAGTCGTGATTGAGTTTGTAGATACTGAAGGGGACGATGATCAGTATGTATTATGGTCTCCTTTCCTAGAAGATAAGCCCTCCAATGCTTTACTGCTTGATGAAGAGCAAACATCTCTTTATCATAAGTGGAATAATTCTTGACTGCTCCTTAGAACAACTCAGAATGATAAGCTACTAGTCTTCCTTCTTGCATCAAACCGTCCCCATTGCGTACCCCGATGCATTAGCCTCGAGCTCAAATGGTTTCTATAAATTGGGTAGAGTGAGTATAGGCGCCTCGCTAATCTTCCTCTTCAATAAGTGAAACGCCTCCTCGCGTGATTTGTCCCATGAGAAATTTTAGTTGGTCCTAGTGAGAGCATGGAGCGGTGCAACAAAAATAGAGAAATTGTGGATGAACTTGCACAAGTATTGACAGGCACCCATGAAACTTCGCACCTCATGGACTGATTTGGGCCGTGGCCAGTCCTTGATTACTTGTACCTTAGCCGAATCAACTTACAGTGAACCGTTTCCTACGATGAAGCCCAAACAAATCAAAGAGGTTTGCCCAAAAATACACTTCTTTTGATTGAGTAGTAGTTGATTCTCGGCCAGTGCAGTAAACATCATACGCACATGCTGCACGTGAGTATCAGGAAGGACTGAAATGAGAATGTCGTCCAATAGACAACGACAAAGTCATCGAGATAAGGGTGGTGAATAACGTTCATGAGGTGCATGAAGGTCGATGACACATTACACAATCCGAAAGGCATGACAAGCCATTCGAACAGCCCTTGGCACGTCTTAAATGCGATCTTCCAAGTGTCTTCTTCTCGACCGCACTTGGTGATACCTAGATTTGAGATCTAGCTTCATGAACACTGCTGCATGTTTTAACTGATCCAATAGCTCATCAATTCAAGGCAGAGGGTACCAGTTTTTTATTGTAATTTTGTTGAGCGCCCGGTAGTTTATACACATACGCCAACCGCCATCTTTCTTTGGCACTAAGACAATGGGGGGATCCGCAAGGCGTGCTCCTAAGTTTAATGACTCCGGACTCCAACAATTCTGTTACCTGCTTCTTAATTTCATCATTTTCTATCACTGAATTGTAATACATGGCTACATTCGACAGTGTGGAATTTGAAATCAGATGGATTTCATAGTCAATGACCCATTTTGAGGGTAAGCCTTTAGACTCAGCGAATAGACTAGAAAAACTCTCGATCAATTCTGTCAATTGGGCAGATTGTGGTGCAGGTGGGACTGAGACTGTAGCACCAGCTTCAGAAGATCGAACCATCAACAGTACAATTTTTTGGTAGGTGTTCACCATCCTTCTGGCTTGACAGGTAGTCACTATATCCACTCTTGAGTCGGTTTTGTCCTTGTGGACAATGAACTTCTTCCCATCTTTGGTAAACTCATGCTTTTGTGCTCTTCTACAGTAAATTGCGTCCCTCTACCACAGATAAGGAATCCAAAAAATCACCTGGTAGATGTCAAGAGGAACCACCTCACAGGTTACCTCATCAATATATTGATTAGTAATTGCAAATCGAAATGTACATTGCCTATCAATCTTCGGCTCCATATCTTTCTGAATCCACCCCAATGGATAAGGCTTAGGGTGTGGTGTCGTGACCAATCTCAATTTTTGTATTAAACTGGCAGAAATCAAGTTCTTCTGACTGTCAGTATCCACAATAGCCCTAATGACCTCCTTCTTAATCTGGATTCGCACATTAAAGAGCTCCTCCTTCTTGTCGGTTGGGAAGGTGAACTGGAGCCTGTCTCCTGTGGCATTGTCATCAAAGACAGACTCTTGTCCGCCTCCTCAACCTGTCCAAGTTCGATCTGATCACTTGTTGTGGTGACTGTCATCGTGCGTTTCCTCTTCTCATCTTTCTTCCATTTTGTGGGAAACAATTCTGCGTGTAGTTTCCAGCACTTCCCCTTTTCATGCCCTGAAATCTTACAATGATCACAATATTTGTTAGATTTAGAGGAAGAGGAAGAATTACCGAGAGATTGCTTCTTGCTAGGCTTACTAGTCTCTTTTTTCTTTCCATTGCCAGTGGTTCGCGTCGTGTCATTTTGATTCTTTCTTTCGATCGCCAAAGCAATATGGCTTGCCTTTAAGATGTTCATGGTCTGGTATAAGCGCACCTCACCCTGGATTGAACGATGCAGACCAGCCATGAATTTAGTGAAGACCTCTTCATTATCAAGAGCAATTCCCAGGGCCACCGTCAGCCTTCGAAATTCTGTAGTATACTCCTGTACTGTTTGTTCATGCCTTTGTCGAAGGTTGTGCCAACAAGTCCATCGATCCCGCAAATAGCCCATTGGGTAGAATTCTTGACGAAGGAGTTGTGTACATTCCTTCCAAGTGATTTCTTGCTTAGACCCATTTTTTAGATACGCATTCCATCATGTTAGCGCATGATTAGTCAATTTCAAACAAGCAAATGAAACCTTATCTGCACTATTAAACCCATAAAGGGTGAAGTAAGTCTCAAGCTAATTAATCCAAGAATCCAATTTTTCTGCATCAACAGTGCCATCGAAAGTGGGAATTTTCACCCTAGCTTCAACTTTGAAAGGATGAAGTTTCCTTCTGCAAGTGAGATATCACTGGCGTCATCTCGTCCAGCATTGTCATCTTCACCCATCAAGTCAAAATTCTCCTTGAATTTATCTGACTCATTGGTCAGCGGAGCCCGAGGAGTGGATTTTTGTTCATCGGTCATTCCCTTCTTAATTGAAGTAGATGGCTGAGCTTGAATCCAGGAGAGAACTTCTCCCAATTGTTCTGTTAATCTGTTAACCTTTATAGCAAGGTCTGTGTTTTCTGTAGTGACTTCTTTGTCTACTGACATTACTGTCTTGCCTAGTTGTTTTCTATGAACTCTCAAGATGGACAAAGACTCTCCTCTCCTATTCTTTGATACCTAGACTTAGTCAATACCATACATACAGACTCAACACTTTGTTTTTGATTGTGCCAAACCTGGCTCTGATACCAAAACTTGATCTAAAATAAAACCCAATAATATAACACTATGAATTTTGAAAGATCAATGACAGATAAATAAAATGAGAGAACTTGGGAATTTGAGAAACGTTCGACTACTTCTCTTTAGTAATTCAATACAAACAGAAATCCCCAAATATTACAATCACTCTTCGTTTTTCTCTATCTGTCCCCCAAAACCCCTGGTTTACTTGGCAGTGATCCCTTAATCTAAGGAACCATAACAGACTTCTCCACAAATCTCTCCATTCGTGGGCTTCTCCTATAACTTAGGAGTTAGTTGTCATGCTCTCCACCACATCCCATGTAGTGGGCTTCTTCATTCCGGAACAAATCAGCAACGTGCAAAAAAATAAATAAATAAATAATTGCAGTTAGGATCATCCCAGATCATAAAATCACATAATTGATAAATGATAACTAATAATAACATCATAACAATATAATATTAAGTCATTAACAATCTAAATTCTAATATTAACATATGTAAATCACTTACCAATCTAGCATTAATATATATTATAATATATTTATTATAAAATATATATAATTTATATTATACAATATGCATCATTCATCCATCCATCCATCCATCCCTCCCTCCCATCCATCCATCTCTATAGAGGTTTTAGGATTATATATATATATATATATATATATAACAATGCACCGACCAACGATCAGGCATCTATGGACAAATGGGCGACCATCGGCTGATCGATTTTAATTTTTTAATAAATGCAATAATATATATATATTTGACAGCTAGCCATGGACAACGTCTCAGTTGGTTTAGTTGAATGCCTAAAAATCACAAAAACAAAAGGACTGGATAGGGTTCGATTGTTTACTGGATGGACGGGTAGGGCAGTGATGGACGGGCAGGGTAGGGGTGAGCATAGCATGACAGTGACGGACAGGTCGGGCAGAGGAGATAGGCAAGAAGAGATGGCAGCAACAAACGGGCAAGGCAAGAGAGAGCAAAGATGGTAGTGACCAATGGGTGGTTCGGTCGCTTGGGCAAGGAGAGAGAGAGAGAGAGAGAGAGAGAGAGAGAGAGGGTTTGGGCCTCGTTCGGACGGCTAACTGGCTAAGTGAGGTATGATTTTTTTAGTTGGTATTTATATCAACTGATTCGAGCCAAACCAAGTTAAATCGATTCGAGTCGAGTTCGAGTTATGAACCAATCCGAGTCGAGTCGAGATCAAGCGAGCTCGAACTTAGCTCGAAATTTTTTTGAGCTCAAAAAATTAGGATTGAGAGAGTTAACCGAGCTAAATCGGTTCCTCTACAGCTTTAGTCCCACCTTAACTCTGTTGAGTCAATGGGATGCGGATTAACTATTGAACTAATTGAGCATACAAGTCTGGTTACTAAAGTGACGTCACCACTTTCTGTGAGCCCTACTATGATGTATGTGTTATATCGATGTAGTCCATCCATTACTAGCACATCTTAAGGTATAATCCCAAAAATAGGCAGATTTGGATCTCGGGTGAACCACACCACCGAAAAAAGTAGTGATAAAACACTTACTATTGAAAACTTCTTATGGGTCACAAAACTTTTAAATTAAGTTAAGATTTATTTTCTCTCTCTCTCTCTCTCTCTCTCTCTATATATATATATATATATATATATATATATATATATATATATAAGGCTAGTGTCACCTAATCAATAAGTTGGAGGGCAAATAACCAACACAATGGGCCTTAAAAAGTTTTTAGTGATGAGCATTCAATCACCACTGAGCTGGTAAGATAGAATGGATCTTGGAGATAAAACACATACATCATGGTGGGGTCCATAGCACCGACCAGTATGGAAATCTAGTATGGAAATGTGGATGGGGAGCGGATTAGGTGAGCCCCTGATCCACCGAGGTGGATGGGACCTGTCACGCCCCAAACTCAGAAACCGGGCTCATAAAATTCTCGATCGCCTAATTCGGTGCCAATAACCTCCATAGTACCCCATTCTCAGCTCCCAGTGTCCACCTGCCAGGTTTTGATCCTGGGATCCTACAAGGAGAATTTTTCAATGTACATTTGTCTCATAAGAAGCATAACCAGAAGTATACCAAAGTTATAAAGACAACATCATCATCACATATCCACTAATATAATCATTTGAATACAATACTGAAAGAAAAAATACATATGTCGAAATCAAAGCTCCAGAAGACAGCTGCACACTCCAAGCTCAACGCTACTGCAACCTAACACCACCTGCACACATCTATCGTGCATAAGCGTATAGAAAGCTTAGAGGGTGGTCAAAGTGTGTGTAAGGTAAGTGTCAAGTTACAATAAAGCCCATAAATCATATATCATTGGGATAAGCGGAGATACTGACAAGATCACGAATTATACGATATCAAAATAAGCAGAAATATACTGATAAGTCCATGAGTCATACAATATCAGAGTACATAATACAGAACAACTATACAAATAAAGAGTCAAAGAGAGCTAAATATCAGATGTAGAGGGTACAATGCAATATGTAAATCCTGCTAAGTCCGTCTAGGGCATATAAGTGCAGAAACATAGTAACCCAAAATGTTAAGTACTGCGGATACAATGTAATATGCAGTGCGAATGAAATGACCATGTTGGAGTGTGAAGTCGGGATGATAGTATGTAGCATCGCAGGCTATGGGGTCCATCACAATGGACTTCTATCCAAACCAATCCCATATTTAAATTTAGATAGTCAGATACAATGTGGTAAACTCTTAATCTCAGGTTAGTAGCGCCCAACCGAAATCCTAGCCATACGACGGTACACAATAATTGTTTGAGCAGGAATATGCAATTTCTGCTCAATAGGTTCACATATTAGTACGATCACTCTCTGGAAAATCACCGGGGTCTATTACACTCCAAACTAGATTGCCGCCCCATCGCGTACAACAAGGTGAGTAGAAGAGACATCACTATCCGCCTGCCAATATCAGTCCCGGCTTGTCGATAGCGGACCCATTCCTCGAGCTGGTCAGACTCAACCTAGCATTGCCCGCTCCTCTCGAGCAGATAAGGTCATACCCCCTTCTAACCAACCACGACATAGTAGGAGGCGCGGCCTAATGGTATACTGCCCTCATGCGCTCATGCATCCACTCGATCTAGACGTTGAAGCAACCTCTTGAACCAAGAGGGTTTAGGGACTTTCACCTAGGGATATCTATAGCACCCCCTGTAGAACAGATTTTTGGTGTCCCATCTGGCCATCCACGAACTACCTGTGGAGGCTACGACCCTAATGTCGCTAGGGTGTACAATAATCACAACACATAATGCAAGATGCATGAGTCATACAATCTAGTCATGCATCATTCCTGCGCATACCATGTACTCATGTGAGACAATCTCCACCTATCAAGGAGTCTCATAACAACATATCCAATGACATATGCAATGGATAACCACATCTCATAACAAATATGCAGATAATGTGTATGGGCATGTATCGTGATGCTATACTGTCACATACTCATAATCGGTATCAATAATCGACACCGACAATCGGCCTTGATAATGTAGACATTTAACCAACATTGCCCCCAAAGACTGGCCCACATAGAGCCTAATATATAGTGGACCCATGGCCTCACACAACGGCCTAATGCACATCACGATGGGCCTCAAATATGGGTCACATATATATCACATCAGGCCTCAAACACGGGTCACATATACATCATATAAGTCTCTACAATCGGCCTCAGTAATTGAAATCGACACTCAAAATCGACCTCGATACTCAGCCTCGACAATTGGAATGTACCTATATAATTGGCCTTGACAAATCAAAATCGACCTTGACAATCGGAATTGGCCTATACAATTGGCCTCAACAATCAGAATCGGCCTATATAATTGGCCTCGACAAATCAAAATTGGCCTCGATACTCGGCCTCGACAAGTCGGGATCGGCCTCGACAATCAGAATCGGCCTATATAATCAGCCTCAATACTCGGCCTCGACAAGTCAGAATCGGCCTCGATACTCAACCTCGACAAATCGGAATCGGCCTTGACAAATTGGAATTAGCCTCGACAATTGAAATCGGCCTATACAATCGGCCTCGACAATCAAAATTGACATATACAATCAGCCTCGACAAATCAGAATCGGCCTCGACAATCAGCATCAATGCTCAGCATTAACAATTGACACCGATAATCGGCACCGACGATCAGTATCGATAATCGACACCAACAACCAGTATATATATAAACGAGGCGGGGTCCATAGATGGACAGCCAATCAATCATAATATAAAGATCGACCCTCGGCCGTGGTTATATCAAATCCGATAGCACAGAGCCATCCTTCTATGGTAAATGGGGCCCACGAATTAGGCTTAACCCACAACAGGATGATGAGAATGGGACTATCAAGACCTAAGGGAAGGACACAATGAGAACATCTAACCGTCATTGCCCATCAATGTGGACATCTAACCAACATTGCTCCCAAGGATTGGCCCACATAAGGGGTTCATACATAACGTAGCAGCCACACATACATCACATTGGGCTTCATACAAGGGCCTCAAGTATAACACAATGGGCCACGCCCATTGGCCTCAAATACATCACAATGGGCCTCGCTCATGGACCTTGAATACATCACAATGGTCCATGCCCATGGGCCTTGGATATATCATAATGGGCCTCATCCCACGGGCCTCCAACCCATCGCAATGGGCCTCATTAAATGGGCCGTAGTTGCATCACCATGGGCCTCATACGTGGGTCTTGTATACAACAAGTGAGTCGTACTGCTTAGGCCTCGTATGTATCAAATGGGCCACATGCCTAGGCCCAACAATACAAACAATTGGACCCCACACACGGGCCACAAATACATCATGATGGGCCTTATGGGTGGGCCGCACCAAATGGACACTAATATGTCAAATGGGCCGAAAATACATCTCAATGGGTTGTAGGACATGGGCCTCAAATATATCACACTGGGCCATGACCATGAGCCTCTCATGCATCACATCGGGCCCTGCCATCTGGGTTGGAAATACATCACAATAGGCCACGAGACCCGGGCTTCAAATACACAAGAGGTGGGCCCTGCATATGGGCCTCAAATACATCACCCGGACCGTATCAATGGGTTGGCATAGATATACAATACATGCATCACTGCGGCCGCACAAATGGATGGATAATGTGTATAAAACACATACATCATGATCGGCCCACACATATATGCATCGAGGTGGGTCTCGCCCGTCCCGGACGGACAGCAGGGATACAGAATACATATATCAAGGTGGGTCCCATCCCATATGTATAGCACGTGTGGGGTGGGCCCCACGCCATTAAAAAAATAGATGGACAGTATGTATGAAATACTTACATCATGGCAGGCATCCCACTGTGCCAATCCAGTGGACGGTGTGGATATAAAACACACACATTAAGGTGGGGTCTACGTCCTCAAATGGACGAACGGTGTGCATATAGAATATGTACAGTAAGGTGGGTCCCATCCCACACATGCAGCACGTGTGGGGTGGGCCCCATACAAAGCCAAATGAATGGGTGGTAGGAATAAAATACATAAATCATGGTGACTTCATTCACCGCTGGCCAAACAGAAGAACGGCTGAGATTATATAGGACCACAGAATTGCTGACGTCAGTACACAACTATATAGCTGGTGTGTGGACATCGGCCAATCCATCCAGCAAGTGGGTCCCACATGCGGCCCACCACACACACACACACACACACACACACACACACACACACACACACACACACACACATATATATATATATATATATATATATATATATATATATATATATTATATTTTACTTTTTTTTGAAAGAAGTCCAGCATCCAAACCTGGACGCTAGACGATGTGTATAAAACACATACCCCTTGTGGGTCCCACGTTCTGGACCGTCTGACCATCCAGACCATATACAACATGGGTGGGCCCACGCACATCCAAATGGATGGTGATGATAAACACATGCATCAGGTGAACCCACGTCTAGAGATGAATGGCATGAATAAAACCCATACTTCAGGTGGGGTCCACGTCCATGCAATGGACGGTCGTGGATAGAACAATTACATCAGGGGCCCCACGTGCTAGCTGGACGTGGAGATTCCACACATGCAGGGGGTGGGTCCCATGCCCCAGGATGGATGGCGTGGTTAGAATACATATATCAGGGCCCCACCAAACTTGCTGACGTCACTTACAATAACAGCTTCCAGCTGATAGACAACACATGTGTTGAGGTGGGTCCAGATGGTGAAAGGTGTAGATAAAACCATACATCATAAGTGGTCCCCACCATCTAGACCATTGGACAGTGTGGATATTACATACGTATACTGAGGTGGGGTCCACGTTAGTGTGGCCCACCAGCGATTGAATCAAGATGGTATCTGTGTTGTTCTGCCATCCAGACGGTCAACAGTCTGGATGGTGCCACTGTTGCTAGTGCAATCCACAAATCACATGGCCTGCACTGATGCAGATGGACGGCTGGGATATAGAGCACATACATTAAGGTGGGTCACACCATCCAGCAGGATGAATCACATACATCACAGTGGTCCCACGTGGGTGGGCCACACATGTTGGATCAACTTGATATATGTTTTCTCACTTGTCCAGACCAGTCTGGGAACAGCCAGCGTGGATAGGTGGGGTCTATGCATGTGGACGGCATGAATAAAATGCATTCATCATAGTGGGGTCCACGTGGTGGTCTGGATGTCCTATACACATCAGGTGGGCCCCACATCATTATTATAAAGAAAGAAAGAGAGAGAGAGAGATCGGATGGAGAGGGCACCACGCCACTATAGGTCCCTCTTTGAATAATGCATACATCAAGATGGGTCCCACCATATGTGGGCCCTCAAATCATCAAAATCAACAAATAAGATCACCCACTATCCACTCCTTGCTCCCTAGGCTTCCTTTGCTCCTTAGTTTCGATCCTAACGAAGGAGATGGAGTTTTGATGGTTAAAATGGGAGATGAGAGGGTAGGAAGTGGGCCACATACAAAACTCTCTCATGGAGGTTTGGGAGAGCCTTGGATGTGTGATGTTTTCTCTTATGGTTTAGGTTGCTTGGCACTACGCCAAAACAGCGAAAAAAGGACGATCGAAAACCGTCTTAAACGGTAAAAAAGGACGGTCATGGACTGTCGCAAGGGCCGTCATTTTTTGGGGCGTCGTATTACTTAAAGGACGGTCATGGACCGTCATTCATATTGATATTAAAAGGACGGTCATGGACCATCCTAAAAAAGAATGTTCATGGACCATCTCTTATGACCATTTACAAGATGGTTATGGATCGTCCTTAACAAGGACTGCTATGAACCGTCTCTTAATAAGCCATAAAGGATGGTCATTGATCGTCCTTTAAAAGGACGGCTATGCACCGTCTCTTATCAACCTGAAAAGGACGGTCACCGACCGTCCTTTAAAAGGACGGTCATGGACAGTCCTTAAAAAGGACTGCCATGAGCTGTCTCTTATGACCCATAGAAGGACGATCCTCGACCGTCTCATATTTGAATATTTAGCAAAAAAATATAAACTGGCCTAGAGCCGTCAAAAATTTTCAATTACACCTGATATACACCTGTTATATAATATATTTCATCATATTCACATTCACATCCATCTGAACCCAAACTACGTAAATCCATCCAAACATAAACTGCATTCATCCAAACATAAACTACATCCATCCAAACACAAACAATCTTATCCACATTACATTCATCCATGCATAAATGCATATAAGTTTAAAATTAAAAATAAAAAAAAAAAAAAAAAAATTAACAACAATTTTCTTTTTGTGTCTTTCATCTAATTTGCCTCGACGATGCCTTGCCCATCGTGGCGCTAGTCCCGCCCTCTTAGCACGGCATCCCTACATGCCGCCTAATATTTAGAAAAATATTCAACCAACAAAACATTATAATTCAGAATCATGAAGAATTGCAGAAACTTCATTCGCTTTTTTTTCTTCCAAAAAAGTGGGTACACTTTTTTAAAATAAAACTGATCATTGAAATAAAACTAATGCAAGCAAATAATGTAAAAAAGTGTTTCAATTCAAGTTAATAAAAACAATAACAAAAATTAAAGCTTTGTAAAAAGGGGCATGTGTTAAAAGGGATACATTCTTGTTTGTTGCCATGTGCTTGGGCTACATTATTACAGCAATCGGGTTCGGGTTCAGGATCGGGTTTAGGTTTGGGTTTTCAAGTTTAGGCTTAAGTTTAGGTTAGGGAGTTGAGATTAGGATTAGGTGTAGGTCTATGTTTAGGGATTAGAGAATACATTTAGGTTTTAGGTTTTAAGTTTAGGTGTAGGTTTTAGGTTTAGGTTAAGGTTAGGTTATAGGTTATAAGTTTAGGTTATAGGTTTTGGTTTAGGTTTAGGTTTAGGTTATAGGTTTAAGTTAAGGTTTAGGTTTAAGTTATAGGTTATAGGTTATAGGTTATAACTTTAAGGAATTGAGAATAGGTTAAGGTTTAGGTTTAGGAAATCGGATTAAGGTTCGGGATCGGATTTAGGTTTGGGTTTTCAAGTTTAAGTTTAAGTTTAGGTTAGGGAGTTCAGATTAGGATTAGGTGTAGGTTTAGGTTTAAGGATTTGAGAATACATTTAGGTTATAGGTTTAGGTTTAGGTTATAAGTGTAGGTTATAGGTTTATGTTTAGGTTAGGTTATAGGTCTAGGTCTAGGGAATTGAGAACAGGTTAAGGTTTAGGTTTAGAAAATCGGGTTCGGGTTCAGGATCGGGTTTAGGTTTGGGTTTTCAAGTTTAGGTTTAGGTTTGTTAGGGAGTTGAGATTAGGATTAGGTGTAGGTTTAGGTTTAGGGATTTGAGAAGACATTTAGGTTTTAGGTCATAGGTTTAGGTTTTAGGCTTAGGTTTAAGTTTAGGTTATAAGTGTAGGTTAAGGTTTAGGTTTAAGTTTAGGTTAAGGTTTAGGTTTAGGTTATAAGCTATAGGTTAAGGGAATTGAGAATAGGTTAAGGTTTAGGTTTAGGAAATCGGGTTCGGGTTCGGGATCGGGTTTAGGTTTGGGTTTTCAAGTTTAGGTTAGGGAGTTGAGATTAGGATTAGGTTTAGGTTCTAAGGATTTGAGAATACATTTCAGTTTTAGGTTTAGGTTTAGGTTTTAGGCTTATGTTTAGGTTATAGGTATAGGTTATAAGTGCAGGTTATAGGTTTAGGTTTAGTTTAGGTTATAGGTTAAGGTTTAGGGAATTGAGAATAGGTTAAGGTTTAGGTTTAGGAAATCGGGTTCGGGTTCGAGATCGGGTTTAGGTTTGGGTTTTCAAGTTTAGGTTTAGGTTTAGGTTAGGGAGTTGAGATTAGGATTAGGTGTAGGTTTAGGTTTAGGGATTTGAGAATACATTTAGGTTTTAGGTTTAGGTTTAAGGAATTGAGAATAAGTTAAGGTTTAGGTTTAGGAAATCGGGTTTGAGTTCGGGATCGGGTTTAGGTTTGGGTTTTCAAGTTTAAGTTTAGGTTTAAGTTAGGGAGTTGAGATTAGGATTAGGTGTAGGTTTCAGTTTAGGAATTTGAGAATAGATTTAGGTTTTAGGTTTAGGTTTAGGGAATTGAGAATAGGTTAAGGTTTAGGTTTAGGAAATTGGAGTCGGGTTCGGGATCGGGTTTAGGTTTGGGTTTTCAAGTTTAGGTTTAGGTTTAGGTTAGGGAGTTGAGATTAGGATTATGTGTTGGTTTTGGTTTAGGGATTTGAGAATGGTTATAGGTTATAGGTTTAGGTTTAGGATTAGGTTATAAGCTATAGGTTTAGGGAATTGAGAATAGGTTAAAGGTTTAGGTTTAGGAAATCGGGTTCGGGATCGGGTTTAGGTTTAAGTTTTCAAGTTTAGGTTTAGGTTTAGGTTTAAGTTAGGGAGTTGAGATTAGGATTAGGTGTAGGTTTAGGTTTAGGGATTTTAGAATACATTTAGGTTATAGGTTTAGGTTTTAGGTTATAGGTTAAGGTTTAGGTTTTAGGTTTAGGTTAAGGTTAGGTTATAGGTTATAGGTTATAGGTTAAGGTTTTAGGTCATAGGTTTTGGTTTAGGTTAAAGTTATAGGTTTAGGTTTAGGTTTAGGTTTAGGTTTAGGTTAAGGTTTAGGTTTAGGTTTAGGTTAAGGTTAAGGTTTACGTTATAAGCTATAAGTTTAAGGAATTGAGAATAGGTTAAGGGTTAGGTTTAGGAAATCGGGTTCGGGTTCGGGATCGGGTTTAGGTTTGGGTTTTCAAGTTTAGGTTTAGGTTTAGGTTAGGGAGTTGAGATTAGGATTAGGTGTAGGTTTATGTTTAAGGATTTGAGAATACATTTAGGTTTTAGGTCATAGGTTTAGGTTAAGGTTATAAGTGTAGGTTAAGATTTAGGTTTAGGTTATAAGCTATAGGTTAAGTGTAAGACCCGTATCCTAGCCTGTACTGTTCCGTCGACTCCCACAATCCTTCCCGATGAATTTCAATGACTTTTGACCTATAATCGATGTTTGTGAATGACCCTAAGTCATATCCCGTAGATCTAAGTCAGCCAAATCTGAGACTTATACCATTGCGACCGCACCGTCGCCGCGGTTCCAACGTCGCGACTCGTGCACCGATATGATACCCTGGCTAAGAGATGTAAGTCGGCGTTTATTTTGAGAAAATATCGTGCATTTATAATTCCAAGAGAATCTCTACAACATGTCAAATCAATCCCATCAATCACCTCATGTCAAGTATAAGAGCACCCATACTTCCTTTCTCCACAAGTAAAGTAACCCCAAAAGTCAACCAATCTCTCACTTCACCCATCACTCACC
This sequence comes from Magnolia kwangsiensis, assembly GCA_037074715.1. Lineage (NCBI taxonomy): Eukaryota > Viridiplantae > Streptophyta > Magnoliopsida > Magnoliales > Magnoliaceae > Magnolia > Magnolia kwangsiensis. Next base: position 11,434,153 of record CM073585.1, on the reverse strand, counting down.
TCACATCCATCACTCCTTACAACCCTCTCCCTCCCTCTCTTTCTCTTCACATTTTTCCAAGTAACCAAGCAAAGAGAGAGGAGTGGACGTCCATGGTTTTCCAAGAGGGCAAGTGCATGTGTGTGGTCCACTTTCTCCATCCCTTTAACTCTCATCCTAGCCATCCATCTCTCATCTTCCACCATCAAAGAGAAGCACAAGGAGATAGGCTTTTCAATGGACCAAGGAGATCCCTAGGTGGGTGCTTCTATAGGTGTAGATTTCTTAGTTTGATGATAGGCCAAGTGAGGCCTACCGATCAATGGTATGGCTCTCATTTTGGACCCTAAATGTGGTCAATGACCCACTTTGATTTCAAGATCAATCCATGATGGGGCCATTCTCCATGGACCCCATCATGATGTTTACTTTCTTTGCATAACATGGTCATTTAGACCATCCATTTCGGTGGAAAAATGATATCCACTGTTGATTTTGATCGGTAGGCCCACATGTAGTGGGACCCGTTTGATGTATGATTGGAGGTATGGATGGGAGGGTTCATAGTGGCGGAGCCCGCCATGCACGTGTGTCTCTCAATCTCTCTCTTCCTCTCTCATTCTTTTTGTGTTTATGTGATGATATGGCCGTGTGGCCCACCCGAATGGACCCCACTATGAACCATGTATTTTTCGCAAGCCATCCGTAGGTGAGGCCCACTTCGCATATATTGTACCCAAACCACCTACCATGTGGTGGCCCACCTGGGCAGGGCCCACCTTAGATGAATGTCTCACGCCAAACCGTCCAGGGACTCCCTGGACGTGAAGTGAAAAACACAAATATAAGCTTTATTTGACAAGCTTTGGGAGGGCCATCCATATAGGGCCCACCTTAATGTTTGAGTTTAATCCACATCGTCCATCCCATTCTCCACCTCATTTTAGGCGTTGAGCCAAAATATGGGGCCAATCCAACTATCTGGCGGGCCATAGTGAATAAAACAGTGTGTCTACCGTTGAAATACATCCTAATGTTTCGGTATGCCAAAATATATCAAATATTGGGCTTGTTTGGTCCATTATGAGCCATGGAATGCAATGGCAGGGTTGGATTTTGTTGATGCGAGCCCCACCCATAAAAAAAACCTTAGAAATTTAATTTTTCAGAAAAAAAATTACAACAACAGCGCTGCCTGCAGCTGACATGCGGGCAGAGAGGCAGGGACCCACGGTTCCAGCAGTGGGCCCCACCATGACGTATGTTAGAAATCCACACCGTCCATCCCTTGGTCCCCTCAGGGCAGGGGGCCACGCAAAAACTCAGCTTCATCCGAGGCTCAGGTGGCCCACACCATAAGAAACAGTGTTGATTGACCGTCTGCCCTTGAAACCCTTTTGGGGTCCACAGAAGTTTTAAATCAAGATGAAATTTATTTTTCCTTTCCTCCAGAGGTCCACGTGACCTTGTCAACGGTTGGATGTAAAATAAACATTATGGTGGGCCCCACGTGGGACCCACTGTCCATGCCAGTCCCACTGGCGGACCGAGTGGAGATACCTCGTTCCAACACTTGAGGTCCTGGCATCGATCCCTGGTGGGGCGGT